>CM062808.1:24670144-25297712 GCA_031772625.1 Pinus tabuliformis | reverse complement strand
CCTTGTGTTCTTGATATGTTTTCTGTGGGAGGTGAAGCACTTAGGGGGACTTTGATTTTGGTGCTCTGTGGCTATCTCCCTGCTGGGTTTTAGACTATGGCAGGCCCTGTAGGGATTTGTCCCTCTTATCCTGGAATATAGATTTGTTTCTAGCTAGCAATATTGACCATCTAATCTCAAATGCAAGAACTTGGTCCTCTTCTTTTGTGGTGTCAATTCAGCATTCCAGTGGTTGGTTTAGGTTCCGTGCTTCCCATGAGTTTCTGTGAACAAGCAGATTTATGGCTGCAGCCCATACGTTCTTTTGCAAAATGGTAGTGTAGGAAAAGATGATTCATTGGTTCTGAACATTCTTCACATAGGGGGATCTGCCTGGTCCCTTCCAACCTCTGTGATGTAGGTTTTCCCAAGTTAACACCTAATTATTCAATGCCAGACAAGAGAAAGTCTTTGATTTGGGGGTGCTGATAGCTTCCATATTTTGTGCCACCACCATTTTCACTTCCCCCTTTCCTAGCTGATGAGGTGAGTAGATTACCCAAGTTTTACTGAATAAATGCCATGCTTCAGATGCCCACCAATAGGACTGTTTTTTTTCAGAGGAAAAAGTGCAACTTCTATTCAATGATTGATAGATTGAATTGAAATTACATTCTTTATGTCCTTCAGCACTTATATATATAAAGGACTCTGTTTCTGTCTTTTTGTTCAAGGAAATAGGGTATTGTTCTACGGACATATCAGTGTTTTGAAACCTGGCTGGGTCAAACGGCTACCCGGACAAACTGGCCAGTTCATTAGGCTTGGAGGTCAACCTGTCAATGACTCCAGTTTGGGCTCAAGTAGACTCCGGTTTGTTACAAAACCGGCATGAACTGGTATAACCTGGCCGGTTCTGTCATAACCCGGCTGGGTCATTTCCAGTGTGCATTTGTGCAGCCGTAGACCCCAAGCGGAGTTGTTTTGGGCTGTAAGTGGTTTTGTGGGAAACTAAGCGTTGTTTCTCTCCAAAACCAGCCCCTCCAAATCTTTAAAATCATTATTCCCCTTTCATTTGCATCACACATCTCATTTGGAGTTTCTGTGAGCTTCATTGTGAGCTTGGAGAGTACTGAGTTTTTGCTGTAGTAATGTAACAGCAGAGAGTTTGGGCTGTGTTTGTCATCTTGGAGCTGCTTTGGAGCTACTTTGGAGCTGTCTAGTGGAGTTGGCATCTTCAGGAGGAGGCTAAAGCAGCTGGTTTTCATTTCCAAAGGCTTTTCACTTGAAAAATCCATATTTCATTGTTATCCATGTATTAATTTTTATTTTTTTTGGTTCTTTCAAGTTTCAATTTTCGTGTTTTAAATTTGAACTTGTTTGTGGGCTAAATCTGCCCCATTTTTTTTCCCAAATTTATCTTGGGCTTTCTATTTTACTTAGATGCATTTTTTTTATTTAATTCGTGGATTTATTTCCTCCTTGCAAATTTCAAATATTTCATTAACCATCATGCCTACAAAAGCCAAGGATACTGCATGGGCTCATTGTGATATGATTTATGGCAAAATGATCTGCAAATTTTTCCAAAAATCTGTTGCAGGAGGGGGTATTCACATGTTGAAACAACACTTGGTTGGCATAAGAGGTCAGTTAAAGCCATGTAAAGCACCAAATGAAGTGATAGGACATATTAGAGCAAAATTCCTTAAGAGGTTTGAGAAGTTTGAGGAGCATAAGGTTAAGGATAAGACCATCCAAGAAGAAATTTCAAGGAAGAAGGAAGTTTTACAAGCCATGAGAGTAGGTGGGTGTGAAGATTTTGAGATTCAAGACTCCTCTTCTATCCCTTCCACCAATGTCCATGACCCCTTCTATTATGTTCCTCCTGCTCTTGGGTCTTATAATCAAGGCCAACAATCTAAAGGTAAAAAGAGGATGAACATCAAGAGTTATTTCTCAACTTCCCTTGCCACTGCCTTTGCTAATGCCACTTCCTCCCAACCAAGTCTAACTCAACCCACTTTGGATAACCATTGGAAAAAGCAATGCAAAGAAATTGTTTTTCAATACATTGCTAGATGGTGGTATGATGCAAATATCCCCTTTAATGCTGCCTGCTCAGGGCATTGTTATATCTGCAGGAGAAGGCTTCAAAGGCTTCAAAAGCCCTAGTATGCATGGCTTGAGGGGAGGTCTTTTGCAAAAAGAGTTTTTTTGCATGGAAGAATATTTGACTAAGTATATAGAGTCATGGGCCAAAACAGATTGTTCCATCATGACAAAGAGATGGACAAACGGAAAGAATTGCACTATCATTAATTTCCTTGTTCTTGCCCTCAAGGAACCATGTTTTTGAAATCAGTGGATGCATCTAATAGGATGAAGGATGCAAACCTTATATTTGAGCTTTTGGATGAGATGGTTAAGATAGTGGGGAAAGGAGAATGTTGTGTAGGTTGTGGGGAAGGAGAATGTTGTGCAAGTTATCATAGCCTCAGGTAATGCCTCAAACTATGTTCTAGCTGGAAAAATGCTAGAGTTCAAATATAGGATCACATTTTAGACTCCATGTGCTGCTCATTGCATAGACCTCATGCTTGAGGACATAAGCAAAGTGAGTGGGTAAATAACACTGTAAAGCATGCCGAGTGTATCACAAAATACATCTACAACCACTCATGGGTATTGCGCCTAATGAGGAAAAATACTGGGGGCAAGGAGCTTGTTAGGCCTGCAATTACAAGATTTGCAGCTCACTTCGTTATGTTGCAATCTCTCAATTCTTAGCGATAAAACTTGCAAAAAATGTTTTCTTTCGATGAATGGAATTCATCTCAATGGGCTTGTAAAGAAGACTACAAAGACACCAAAAAACATTTTTGACAACTCTTTTTGGAAAAAGTCTACAGAGGTTATGAAAATTGGTGAGCCCCTTGTTAAGGTCTTACAACTGGTGGTTGGGGAAAAATTGGCCATGGGATACATCTATGAGGCTATGGATTAGGTAAAGGAGGAGATGCAAACAACCTACAAGGATAGAGTAGGTAAATATGGATCTATTTGGGAGATCGTTGATAATACATGGAACAATCAACTCCATCATCTTATACATGCAGTCAGGCATTTCCTAAACTCAAAGTATCATTATAAAGCTTAACTAGGAGAAGATCACATTGGGGAGGTCAGAGATGGGTTGTACGATTGCTTGGAGCACATGGTCTCTAAGCAATCTGACCAGTTGGAAATACATAAACAAATCTATATTTTCAATAAGGCCTCAGGTACCTTTGGCAAAAACTTGGCAAAGATAACAAGAGATAAGGATCAACCAAGTAAGTAATTCCAATTTTTTTTAAGATCGATTGTTTATAATTCACACTGTAAATACTTGCTTTTTTAGCCAAACTTAGAATCTAAATTGTTGTACAATGAACTAACTAATGTCTTTGCCTTTGCAGCACATTGATGGGAGTCATCTGGAAACCAATGTCATCAATTGCAAAAGTTTGCAATTAGAGTCCTCAACGAAACTTGCAGTGCTTCTAGTTGTGAGCACAATGGGTCTATTTTTTAGTGGATACACAAAGAAGCGATTGTTTGGAAAAAAAAATGTTTAAAAGATCTCGTCTTTGTGCATACAACCTTTGACTAAGGTGCAACCAATTGATGAACGCAAGACCCGATTTAGATCCCATTGTGTTGGATGAGATTGATCAAACATCATAGTGGGTGGAGACTCAACCCATTGAGTTTGAAGCTGATTTTGATATCGATGCCATCAAATTGGGGGGGTTTATCCCAATGCAGATCTGGTAGTGCCAATGGAACCAGAACTAGTAGCTGAATCAAGCAAAGACAAATACGAATGGAAGGCGCTAGTCGTGCAACTTGACCAGCTTGTGCTTCCGTTAGGTCTAGTTTTGCTGCTACTACTACCAACACTCAGGTTGTAGAGGAGTATGAGGAGTCCTCAAACTCTTGAGCTAGATAATATTCATGTAGCTCTTGTTGATGATCCCATGTCTAGTAGTGGTGATGAATTTGATCATGATGAGGAGTGATCATGTTAATCATTGATATGTAGACTTGTAGTAAGCCAATGGCACCATAGCTTGTAACATTGTTTTTGGGCTCTAGAGACCATTTAGAGCCTCATTGATTCTGTATTTTGTTGCTGATATGTATTGCACTTGGTGCCATTTTGATATATTCACCCTTACATGGTATCTAGATGAACAAAATTTGCATATTTTGTTTCTAATGGTTTGGAATCATGATTTTAAATCTTAAAAATACATTTTTTCATTAAAAATTAGTTATTTAGTGTATTCTTTAGAAGACCGGTTCATTGAGATCTAACCAGTCCGGTTTTTCTGGTTCCCTGGTTTGATAGGTGGACCGGGTCGGTCATTGGTTCCGATTTTTAAAACTATGGGACATATACAGTCTCCCATTCATCAACTGCTATAAAAATTGAAAAATATCCCATAAGCGTCTACCATTCTCCAGTCTTAGTTTCATTCCTGCTCGAGTCAATTGAAGTATGAAGTCTCTCCAATGATTAGCTTAATCCCCTGTTAGCCCAATGTCCCTTTGCTCTAACAGGATTTGATCAAGAGCAGTGTGAGCCAGGGGACTGCTCCCTGTTGCCGGAGTGGCATGTTATAGAATGGGCTCTTGCCAGTTAATTCATCTGAGCCAATTTCCCCTTGCCCTAGTTGCCAACAAAGATACTTGATAATTACCTCAAAGAGGTGATGAGTGCTTTCCAGAAATTTGATTCTCCACCATGCCGTATCAATGGGACTTTGGATCCAGTTTTTCAAGGGCTGAGCATCTATGTATTTTGCAATTATCGTTTCCTGCAGACACCATGCTTGTGTATCAATTTCCAAGCTCCTTGAGCTGCCAGGGTGTTAGGAAATTAAGTCCGAAGTGCTTGATGCCCCAGCGTCCCTGGTCCTTGGGCTGTGAGAGACTTGGCCGGGATACAAGTGGAAGACCCATGTTTCTTTATTTCCCTTCCATAAGTGAAGCAGAGCTGCTGAATCTAGTAGAGAGGAGGCTTGGGGAGATTGGCGAGAGAGAACCAATATAGGAGGATAACTTGTAGGACACTCTATATCGATACTAACCTGCTATCAAATGAGATCCACCTGTGCGTCCAGTGATTGACCCTGGACTTGATCCTTTCCACAATTAAGATGTAGTCATTTATTTGATGGTTATTGTGCTTCAGATGGAATCCAAGCTGTGTAAAATTGTCCTCAAAATCTTGTATAGAGAAGAAAATTTTCAATTATCTCTGTGTGTCGTCGAGGAACTAAGTTGAACCTCAATGTGGATTTGGGTCTGTTTATCTCCATACCTGTTGCTGCGCAGAAGAAATTGAAGGTTTTTTCTGTAATGGAATGATTTCCAAATAACAGCAAGTCATCCCGAGACATTATGTGGGTCACTTTGGCCTGTCCTGAAAATGTGATACCCTGAATGTTTACTACTCTGGTTTCCACTTGCTTAAACTGCTTTGATCTTTAGTCACAAGAAGAAAGAGCAATGGTGAGAGGGAATATTGTTTTTCAAAGCATAGTAAGCAGATTCTGCACTCAAAGAATTATCCTAAAGCCTAGATAACTTTACAACTGAAACCCTATCAAAACTGCAATCTCGGGATACTAAATTTTATAAACACATGTTGCTGGAAACACAAACAAAATACACAGAAAACTGAATTCTCAAATCTGCATCACTATTTTATATTTAAATCCGGATAACAGTAAAGTAAAATGGTAGAGATGAAAATTTGTTCTTGCTAACCAACACAGTTCCAGTGCCTTCTGTCATTGGGTTGCGGAGTCTGCTTAATGATAGCATATGTGTCTTCTTATGACTTTATTGAACTTGAAAATTGCAATATTGTGCATAACACTAAAGTAAAATGTTTTTTTTTTCTTTTTATTTGAAGGGTTGTAGTGTCATGTGAAGAATTTCTTCAAGAACCTTCCATTGACAAGGTTTCCAAGGAAATCTCCATCAAATGTTTCGAGCTGATAGGTATTGTTATCAAGAACCTCCTGCACTCAAAAAGGGCCAATCCAAAGATTATCAAAATTTCCATGCTTACCTTTATCAGCTTGGATTGAGTCCCATTTCAATACTAAATATCTAGCTTGCATGTCACATTCCTTTGCTCTCTTATCAAATATAGCTTTCATCTTCTGCTGGTGGGTTTCAGCTTTACTGAAGTCCTCTTCTCTTTGTTGTTGTACTTATACCATATGATAAATTCTCTTTTGCATTGGTCTGATATCTGGCTCATCATTCTGTAACAAGTTCATCACTAGCAGGCTGGAATTCATAGGGAAAATGACATCTATTCTATATACAAACTGATAAGGCGAGGTGTGGATAGCTCTTTTGGTACTAATTTTGTCCACTCATAGTGCATTTTTGAGATTTTCATCCCAACTCTTCATGTTTTTATCTAGCATCTTACATCCTATTAATGATCCTTATCAAATTCTTGTTTGATGATTCTGCCAATCCATTCCCTTGAGGATAGTATACTGTGGAATGCACCAACTCTATGCTGTAATTTTGACAAAACTGCATCATTTTAAAATATGTGAATGCCCAAGCATTGTCTGTGACTAGCCTTTTGGGACATCTGAATCTCGAAAGAATACCATCTTCCAAGAAAACTATGATGGCTTTCTCATCAACCTTGCGGGTCAGAATGGATTCTACCCACTTAGTGAAATAGTTGGTGGCCGTGAGAATGTAGTTTTGCTGCCCACTTGAATTCTGATGTATCTCTCCAATGAAATCCAATCCCCATTGCTGAAAAGGAGTTTCATCCCTTATCGGTTTCAATGGTACAAACCAACTCTTTTGTTTCCTTGCGAACATTTGACATTCAAGACAGGCCCAAACAATGACATTTGTATCTTTGAACAAGGAAGGCTAATAATATCCCACCCTCCAGAGTTTGTAGGTTGTGACCTTCCAAGCTTGATGTCCTCCACATGCGCCTCGATGGAATTTTGTAATGATCTATGATACTTGGTCTTCAGTAATGCAAGTAAGAAGGATGCCAACAAGATCTTTCTAATACAAACCTTTGTCCAAAATGTAGTAATTGATTTCCTTTAATTTTGGAGATATGCATTTGGCCTTAGGTCGCTCAGGCAGACATTCCAAATTCTGTAGGAAGAATACGATATCTTGATACTGGGGAGAATTTTGGAATTTTGAGAGGTCCTTCAGGAAGGGTTCTTGTGGATTTCTTCCTACTGGAATGCGAGGTTCTTGTGGATTCTCTCTTCTGGGGTGAAGAGGTCCTTGTGGATTCTCTTCGTCCGAAGAAGGAGATTCTTGTGGATTCTCCTCCCCGCAAATATTGCAAATATTTTCATTGTTGTACATTTCCAGTGCATCATGATTATAATCGGCGAGTAACCTAGCTAGTCCTTGGCCCTTGTCCAACTTTGTGGGCTTAATTTCTAGGTCATACTCTTACAACTTTGCTATCCATTTTCATCGTCTACCATCATTATCAGGTTGAGTAAGTATTTCGATTACTGCATCGAATGGCACATATGCTATTACTTTAGACTGTAAGATGTATCCTCATAATTCTTTGAATGCCTTTACCATGATATAAGATTGCTTCTCTAGAATGATGTATTTCAACTCTGCATTCCTCAGGGCATGGCTAAAGAATACTATAGGTTGCTCATACCCTTCATTCTTTTGCAACAAGAAAACCACAATGGTATGCTCGAAGGCAAAGGAGAAAATCTGGAATTCCTTTGAAAAATCGCGACTTGTTAAGACCAGAGTTTCCATGATAGATTTCTTGATTTGTTCAAATTATTCCCGTGCTTTTGGAGTCCATATCACATCATCGTTATTTCTGAGCATGCATGTTATATGTTCCAGGAGATCCGCAGAGTTCACAATGAACCTGCGCAGGAAGTTGAACTTTCCCAGGAATGATTAGATTTATTTCTTATTCCATGGTAGGTCAATATTTGATGTAGCTTCTACTCATTCTAGATCAATTACGACACCTTTTGAGATGATATGTCCCAACAATTTCCCTTCTTGAAAAGTAAATAATGACTTCTTGGGATTCAATGATAGATCGAATTTCTACATTTCAGGAAGGTCTATCTCAAGTACTCTAAATGACCATTATTTGATTTTGAGAAAACAATCATGTCGTCCAGATAAATGAATATGAACCTGTTGACGGTGCTGGAAATCCATCAACCAAGGGGGTCTCCTTGATGTGAAGTCCAAATTAGACCTTACACTGTTTGGAATAGGAGCCCCATCCGGGATATCGACCCGACTACCATGTATTTTTGTAGGTTTTCCTTGGCTACAAAACTCAACACAAGAGAGTTATGCACAGGTAATCTCAGATCAACAAGTGAGTATGCCTAGTGAGTGTTCGGTTGTATGTGTGTCAAGATTCTTCTACTATGGAGGGAAAGGAAAGTGAGCCTCTAGGAGAGAGGTAATAGTACCACCCTAGTAGACACACACACACACAAAAGATATCCGTCTAACATTCAACAAAATATTCCACAAATATGTGATGGTCATTACAACCATTATAAACAAGAAAGATATGCCTAACATCCAGCGAAATAGTCCACAAGGATGCGACAGTTATAACCACCATTACAGCACATTCTCAATTAGATAAGCACTAAAATAACCGAAATAGTTCAACTACTTTAGTACAGGTGAAAGCAAACATGAATCATAAATATTCACAGAACAATCTTACAAATATTCACAATCCATGCATGAAAACGTGCCAGCCATCAGGCTTCAAGTATTAAGTAAAATTCACAAGACACATGTATACATCAAACACCACTAGCCCCAATAGTGGAGCGTTGGAGCCACTCCTTTCTCCCCAAAAGAACTAGCTTGTCTCTCTAATGCCTTGCCAGAGGAGCCAAGGTGAAAATTCCTTTGCTCATACAATGAGGGTGTATATATAACCAATGGGGTGATGCTTCACCTCCCTTATGACTCTTTGACTACCCTCATGACTGTTTGACTTCCTATGACTTTTCAACTTTACATGACTCTTCATCTTCTGTACATGTTCTTTGGACTTCCACTTTACAATACATTTTCGAATAAGAAATTACATAATCCACAAGAAGGATGTGGCATATGAAGACTCATGATGTGACATGGCATGACACTGTTGACAAAGATTTCTTGATGACATGGCAAAGTCGAGCCATTCTTGCAGCTCCTTTCTCTTCAACAACAAATGTGCAATGCTTCATTTTCATGAGAGGTATGCTTTTTTCTTCGTATCCACCATCCAAAGGGTTGTGAATTAGATGGAGTCTTCATGCGGTCCTGATATTTGATTTTCTGTTGTAATCTAGTGTTCTTTCATCTTCTTGCCTGAAGATCATCTTATCTCTTCATCTCCATATGTGTATTTTAACATGTCCTCCTTCTCCATCTCCTTCTTCGTAATCTTGCCATAGCATGATAGATTTCCTGCATTTTTAATCCACTCATGAAAAAATGACATTAGTCCGATAAAACCCTAGTCTAAGATGTTGCATGATGATCCACTTACTGAGCCGGAACCGGGTGGCAGGCTGAGGGAGAGGCTCAGTGACTGCGTAATTGCGCAGCTTAGGTAGTCAAGGGTCAGGCTTGAGCCTTGAGATTGTGCAATGTGTAGTTCAGGCTTAGACTCAGAAAAATATTGTGCAGTTGGGGAGCTTAGGGAGCCAGGCTGAGGGCTTGAACACTGATTTTTCCCATTGCGCAGTTTTGGAAGACAAAGGAGCCCAGGTGATTGCGCAATTGTGTAGTTCAAGAGCTCAGGGCTGAGCCTTGAGCCTTGAGATTACACAATGTACAGTTTAGGATGGACTGTGCAGGGAAATTACACAATTTTGAGGCCCATTGAGTCAGGCTGCAAGGTTTTGCACTATTTCTATCAAATGCGCAGTTTTGGGGGGCAGAGAAAACCTGGTGATTGTGCAGTTCAAGAGCTGAGGGTTTGGGCTTGAGCTCAGAGACTGCGTAGTGTGCAGTTGGGGCCACGCAGGAGGGATGAATTGTGCAATTTTGGAAGCCAAGGATGGGGTTTGAGCACTAAAATTGCGCAGTGCACAGTCCTAGAAGTTAGGAACTACACATTATGCAGTGTCAAGAGGCATGGTTGCAGGTTGAGGATGGGGACAACGCAATGAGCAGTTCACGAAGGTCAGATGAGGCTAAGTTCCTGAGAGTTTTCCGAAATTTGGCTAAGTGTAGGATCAATGAAACTGATGTGAATAGTGATAGGACTTGACTGTGATTACATACTTAGAGTGCTTGACGACACAACATAGATAATCCAGAACACATTAACAACATACTTCCCTCAGTGCGACAACCTTTACAACAACTTATGACAAGTGTGACACCAAAGATACACTTTGTGACGAGACTTATGCGACAATGCTTAAAACTTTGGAAATGAGTGCAACAGAAGTTTACATGGCAAGATTGACTCATTTACACAAGGAGAACTTCTTGAAGCCACCAAAACAAGCTTATGTACATTGTGCGACACTTAACATACCAGAGGACGAAAAGTGCTAAAGTGCCAATGACATTTGCGATATGTGAACGACAATGAAAGAAACACATGCCAGAGTGGAGAACATGAAAAAAACACTAATGAGAGTGAAATCAAGCAAAAGCGATAGCCGAAAACATAAAAACGACACTTGCGAAAACAAAGGTGTACGAAAGCGACAGTTTGCAAAACTCACCGAAATAGAAATACAAGCACAACTAGAAGTGAGAAACTGTCGATGTCAGTGTGCTCTGACTATCGGCATGGATTGGACATCGCACATGCGTAGTCTTGATGGACCATGCTATGCTTGTTCAATCTTGCGTAAAAGAATGTGCTCATGAACTTGTTGCGGACTGAACATGTGTGAGAAAGTACCCTTGACACATACAATCCAAGAAGGGAGCTCGAAAGCATCAACTAACCAAGAAGTGACTATGGAACAACCGATCGCAAGATCCATAGTAGGCTCCAAAATTCGCATGTAGGCAAAATTTTGGAGGGTGTTCATCATAGCGAAAACACTTGGCGACACACTGGTAGAACTCCAACTTCTTTGCCTTGGTCAATTCTTTCATGCAAGGTGTATTTATTTAGGAAGTATTGATTCATCGTTCAGATTACCATGGCATCACCACTTACTCTGTGAATAAAAATAGCTCCCTTCATTTCTTTACTCAGTTAAACAAAAAAATAAGATCAACAATCACATAATGTTTCAAATCAAGATAGGGTAATGAAGTTCGTGAGATTTATATTTTCAGAGTATAATTTTTCATCTCTAGTGTTGCTTCACTGCTAGCAGACCTAGACAGTATTCGACAGAGTCACTACAGGAACACAAACATTGCTCCGCTACCAACGAGCCTGGACAGTACCTTGGCGGAGTTGCTTGCTTCACCTCTCTGCGCAAGAATCCTTTCTCTTCTTTCGTCTTTATTTATATATTTAAATAGGACTATGCATAGGCACTTATTCATTTTATGGGAAAAAGAGGGATCTTAACTTATTGGAAGCAGAAGAGGTTATCCCTTCATAGAAGCATATATAAGACCTATGATATTGGTTTGCTTGTTTAGATTTTCTCCTTGTCCTTCTCTACTTGATTGGATCAGCCTGAAAACGCTAAAACATAAAGACCCGAGTGTAGGGATGAGGTTTCCAGAATATACATGGAGATGATGGTTTGACACAAGGCTTTCCTAATGCAAAGATTGTATTTTCCGTCAGAGCATCATCAATGAAAAGGTGACAGTAACCAAGACAAGGAAGAAGGACAGAGAGTTAGCCGAATGTTTTAGTGTCACAAAGTCCTTTTCTGTTTTTCCACATTATCTTTTGAGCCCAAATAGGACACCCTTCATGCAAAGTTTTATTGATAGAAAAAAAGGAAAAGTCACGACACAACAAGAAAAGCAAAACCAAAGCACAATAAAAAAGAGGCTAAACCAAAGCATGATTCAAGAAAAAAGTAAGAAAAGACAAGGGAGACTAAGGAGAACAAGTGCGGGATGAGTGCAAGAGAGGGGAAACTAAAATTCAGCTAGTCCTACTCCTAACCTAAACAACTAGAAGGTCAAGGTAACGTATAATGAAATTTTCAATGTAACCATTGTAGTTGTTCCTGACCAGTGTCCACAAAGATATGAGCAATTAAAACATATATAAAGTAATGTGCAACATAAAATATAAGAAATTGAATATATTGCACACAAATTTGAAGGTCTTGCCTATAGGCAAAAAGATGTGTAACAACCACTACTTTTATCTAGTTCACATTCTTAATTTTTTGATGGAAACCATAACCAGAAAAACCTCGAAGACTTCTTGCAAATACACCTTATGTATCATCCTACTTAGCAAGCACGAGAAAACGCTGAAACTTGTTCTTGGCAACAAAGCTTGTCAAGTAAGATTTCTCCAACCATTCGGTGTTTGGATCATGAAATTCAAAACAATCCACTTGAAAATCCCAATTTTTTTTGAAATAATGAATCTTCAATTAAAATCACAGGATCATGATGAGAATCTTGTGAGGGAAAATATATCTGATCACATTCAGAAGGCTTGTCAAGATAGTGAGGACCTGACATAACCATCAGCGAAGGCTGAAGTGCCTCAACTGTTTGACAAGTATCTGAATGGTGAGATAAACCATAAATATTAGTCGATGTGAGACAATTGTCATCAAATATACTGGTGGGAAAATGATAAAACAAATGACATTCAATATTATGATCATATGGACTGATTAAAGCATCAGATTCCCAGTTAGTAGTTAATGAAGATAAATCAATTTGAACAGCTCTGTGAATGCTCTGAACAATCGAACCAACTTCCTCGCAAGACGAATGTGACAAACCATTTTCCTGTAACTGGTGACAAACTATACAAGCATCGTAATCATCGAAAGAATTTAAAAGGGATGTCAGCGCAATAAACATATGAGACTAGTCAAGACATAATGAGCAAAGAACAATTTGATTCATGTGATAACTTGTGCACTCATTATTACTCAATAGGATTTCAGGTGTGATGAAGGGAAATATTTGCAATACAACATTCACAAGAAAAACCAGGAGTTGACTATTAAGAAATGAATCTGATAGGAATGATCCCTTCAACAAAGATAGTCTTTGAAATGATCAACTTTGCAATTCCATGATTCTATGAGAGATACACATTCCAAACCCCAATTTGATGCAAGAGATTTGCATGAAGATGGATCAAATGAAGAAGATTCTTGAATCTGATCAGAAACCAAATCTTGAAATTTTGAAAGATTACATCCGAAAAAGCAAACATCTTTCAGAAAGAGATTTACATCGAGTGAAACCATGCAAATAGAAGGATTGTGCAAGAGAAATTAAATCTGAGTTAGTTCGGGGGGCTTACCAGAGTCGCGAGATCTTGACATAACCGTCAACAAAAGTTGAAGTGCCTCAACTTCCTGACAAGTCCCAGAACTTTCAAGGATTGTAAAATCGCATCCTGAAGATTCAAATAGATAGCACATGGTGTGAGGATAGATGCTACCATTGGTTTCAATAAGACCACTGCTCATTGGATGGAAACCATCTCTGTCATTGGCTTGATCATATTTTTCAACTTCAACAACCAGATTACTCAAATTGAAAGGTTCTTCTGGTTGCAAGTCTGGAGATGTATGAATCAAAGGAATTTCATGAGAAAGATGATTTGAATAGTTGTCTTCATGCAAGACAAGAGATGATGAGGGATGGAAAGAGTACTCAATGATTTGATTGTTTTCATTTTCATCATGGATAATATCACCATCTTGTGTCAACTAAGAAGATAACTCATCGGATGAAGAACTTGAAGAGCATGGAGTATCTTCGTCACAAGTAGATGCATCATAAACGGTAGAGCAAAAGGGATAGTGAGATGAAAAGGAAGTTTAGATAAGAACATATTCTTTGACCAAGTCAGATTCTAGTTCTAGATTAAAATATTCATGAGAAACTAAAAGATAAGTTGGTGCACTTGGGCATTCATCATCACATACATCAAAAAAATCATTATCATTAGAATGATTGTTGCCCAAGACTGCGGATCTAAATAAATTTATTTCATTAGATTCACTACCGAGATTAACAAATTCGATATCAACCAAGAATGAGGAAACACCATCTTCACATAGAGGATTTTAAAAAAGAAAAGAAAGGTTGAAAGAATCCTCACCTTCTTGCTCCTCTACCTATGTAATGTGACTACCTTGAACCTAATCGCAATTTGGACCAACAACTTGAAAATCAAGGAGTGTGAAAAAATAGTTGGTGGAGCAGATTGATTGAGCAGATCACATTATAAAGAGTCATGACATGTATATGATAGAGGCTAATAGAAATCCAAATCAAATTTGAGACTAGAGTTATGAACAGTGACATGAAAAGTGGAAGGAGGACGAGAAGATGGATTTGAAATTTTATGTGAAAATTTCCGAACTTTATTATAATTGCAAGGAGGAACCCTCATCGAAACTGGGAAAGGAGGAAGACAAAGAACAAAAGAATTATTAGGTTCCTCCTTTGAAATTCGAGGTGTCTCATGATTTACAAGAGTTGTGGAAATGAAAACATCGGGTGGTTCAGATTCATCGTTCAAGGAGATATGAACCAAATGTTGACAATTTTGTTTCAAGAAATCCCAATCCATATTTTCTTCAAGAAATTCACAACAAAGGTGAAAGAATTGATCAGAGAAATCCTCGACTGATTCATTTGGATTCATTCTTAACTCATTAGTTCTTTTAAGAACAACTCAGTAATCGTACCTATCGAAGGTTTGATAAAGCTCATGGAGGAAGTGATGAAAAGAATGGATAGAATCAGGTGGTAAGGTATGGCACCATTGATTAGCATGACCTTCAAGGGTGAGGAAGAAAAGAACTCAAGAAAAATATTCATCATCGATTTTATAAGATTCACAAAATTTAAGAAAATAAGAAATGTTCTCGGTTATGGATGTTCCATCCTCACCATAAAAATTTAACTGAGACAAGTGATAAAGAGGCTCATCGGGGATTGAAAATTGAAAATTGGATAAATTAGAGAAACACCTGAGGATGATCAATTTTTGATAAGAGTTTAGAACAGACTCAATGGATACAACTTGTCATATGGCCCTCATTCTATTTCCATTTTGTTGACGGTGCTAGAAATTAATCAACCAAGGGGGTCTCCCTGATGTGAAGTCCCAATTAGACCTCACAATGTTTGGAATAGGAGCCCCATCTGGTATATTGGTCCAACTACCATGTATTATTGTAGGTTTTCCTTGGATACAAAACTCAACACAAGAGGGTTATGCATAGGTAATCTCGGATCAGCAAGTGAGTATGCCTTGTGAGTGTTTTGTTGTATGTATGTCAATATTCTTCTACTGTGGAGGGAAAGGAAAATGATCATCTAGGAGAGTGGTAATAGTACCACCCTAGTAGAGACACATAAACATAAAATATATCTAACATCTAGTGAAATAGTATACAAAGGTGCGATGATCATTACAACCACTATAACAAGAAAGATATGTCTAACATCCAACGCAATAGTCCATAAATATGTTCCAATCGTTAAAGCCATCATTACAACACATTCTCGACTAGATAAGCACTAAAATAACCAAAATAGTTCAACTACTTTGGTACAGGTGAAAGAAAACATGAATAAAAAATATTCATAGAACAATGTTACAAATATTCAAAATCGATGCATGAAAATGTGTCAGCCATTAGGTTTCAAGTATTGAGTAAAATTCACAAGACACGTGTATATATCGAACACCACTAGCCCCAATAGTGGAGCATTGGAGCCACTCCTTGCTCCCCAAAAGAACTAGCTTGTCTCTCTAATGCATTGCCGAAGGAGCCAACGTGAAAAGTATTTTGATCATACAATGAGGGTGTATATATAACCAATGGGGTGATGCTTCACCTCCCTTATGACTCTTCAACTACACTCATGATTGTTTGCATTCCTATGAATTTTCAACTTTACATGACTCTTCATTTTCTATACATGTCCTTTGGACTTCCACTTTACAATACATTTTCGAATAAGAAATTACATAATTCATAAGAATTATGTGGCATATGACGACTCATAACATGACATGGCATGACACTATTGACAAATACTTCTTGATGACATGGAAATGTCAAGCCATTCTTGTTGCTCCTTTGTCTTCAACAAGAGATGTACAATGCTTCATCTTCATGAGAGATATACTTTGTTCTTCATATCCACCCTCCAAAGGGTTGTGAATCAGATGGAGTCTTCATGCAGTCCTGATCTTTGATCTTCTGTTGTAATCTAGTGTTCCTTCATCTTCTTTCTTAATGATCATCTTATCTCTTTAGTTCCATATGTTTTTGTTGTAGCGGCTACAACCACCCTCCAAAATTTTGGCCTGCACCGATTTCAAAGCCTCCCTTGAGAGTTTCACTTGATGATTGCAAACACTTAGGTTCACTCTGTGAGCTCGTGTGAGTCTTTGAATCCGCCTTGTTTTCTCTTTTCATTCAAGTTCTTATATGCTGGGGTCTAAGTCATGCTTGCAACCATGTTCTGGTTATGCTCAAATTCTTCGCTTCATATGTGATTTTTGTGCTCGCTATGAAATAATCTATCGCACTCACACACAGAGTCACATTCACTGTCGCGCAAGCGTCGTCTTGATCAATGAATGGTCAATCACGAGTGTTGCTCTTATCACTCACATCGTCGGTTGGTCTTGTTGAACATGTGTGTCTGGATGGTTTGGGTCATTTCGTCGTCGAGTCATGTGAGTGTGTGTTCATATGATCACCTATGCATCTTTCGATTGTTCACACACTTAGTCATTTTTGCTGAAGTTATGTCAACCAAACTCCCCTCTGACAGCTGGACCATCACCACGCTTTCGACTCGATCGATTGTCACCCAGAACAATGCAGAAGCACCAAGCTAGTATTTTCAATTTGCATTGCTTGCAAGCAATCAAATCAACTTCCATGCTGACCACCCAGATAGTCGAACCTGACAGTGACCCCAGGACTGACTCCCTTCAAAAATTGCGCAATGGCCACTAAACTCACTCGCTCAACTGACTGAGGAAATTGCGCAGATAGGCCGGATAGACACCAAGTGCCCGCCCTTGTCTCCTTCATAAAATTGAACAGTTTTCCCAGTCAGTCATCCAAACAGTCGACCGGCTACTCATCCAAGAAATTGTGCAGTTTTCATGAGCAGGTCTTCTGCTATCCAACAATCCACTCAGCTCAGAAATTGCGTAGAGATGATTAGCAGGCCGGCTTCCCAACTTCAGTGCGATTTCCCTGCCAGCAGCTCTTAGCAGCAGATTGGCACTTCCCTCTAGGAATTGCGCAGTTTTTGCTGCCAGTGATTGAGAATCCAACTGCCAGTGCCCTCTGGGAATTGCAAAGTTTTGGTTGCCAGTGACTCCAGCAGCCAATTCCCCGTTCCCTCTAGGAATTGCGCAGTTTTGGCTGCCAGTCTCCCGGGCAGTTCCTCCCAAAAACTGCGCAATTTCTGTCTGCTGACCCTTCATGCAACCTGACCCGTTCTGTTGAGATTGCAACAAGATGATGGAGCTTAGTGAAAAGAGTCGCCTTCACTAAGTGGGCCCGCAGGCAAATTATGGCGCAAGTTCTATTTTTGATCACAGTGTGGATGATCACAATGTGGGTGACCACAGTGTGAGTGATCACAGTGTGAGTGATCACAATGTGGGTGACCAAAGTGTGGGTGACCACAGTGTGGGTGATCAAAGTCTATTTTTAGACTGGCTGTCAAAAATAGAAAAGTCAAACATTATTGTCTCATAATAATATTTGGACTATAAACTTGATCTTATTCTCTTGGAGCACTTCAGTTTGAGCTACATATGTGGCCCATGTAGCTGTCAGAAGGAAATACGCTTTTCTTATGAGTCAGTTGAGTTGTTGCATGCATGACTTCAGTTAGAACTCAATCAGTTGAGTTTGGTGGAGTTGATTGTGGAGTTGATGGAGTTGTGTTCAGTTTGACTTGGTTAAACTAGCTGTAGTTAGTCTAACTGCAGATAGACTAATGATGAGTTGTTAAACTA
Source organism: Pinus tabuliformis (assembly GCA_031772625.1). Lineage (NCBI taxonomy): Eukaryota > Viridiplantae > Streptophyta > Pinopsida > Pinales > Pinaceae > Pinus > Pinus tabuliformis. The sequence continues at coordinate 25,279,504 of CM062808.1, read as the reverse complement.
ATTATTAACTCATAATACAACTATAGAATACAACAGTTAACTCAGTTGCATGTCAGTGCATGTTCAGTTCAGCAGGGACAGGTGTTAGAGAATCAAATTGCTATCAGTTGTGACTATAGTTGTGCATCAGATCTTGCACAATCAAGGGATTGAGTATGCCAATGAGTTTGCTCATGTATTTTCCCAGTTTGTAGCTTCTGCTCACGTCTTAGACATTGTGAGTGATTCTTTGGAGGTGAAATACGAGTTTGGTAGACCATTCTCATTCATTCTTGAGCAGGTATTGAGCAATGGAGGCAGGCAAGAAGTGGAATAGATTTGGAGATCAGATCTTAGTTGTATTGTGTGTAACAGGTGGAGCTGGTACTGGATTTCTTGTGATAAGCATTTTACTTTGTAATGTTACATGGTCTCAATCATTAATATACAGATAGTGTGGGGTTTTTAGCGAGATGCTTTCCCCGGGTTACATACTATGTTAATGTGTGAATGCTCTTGATGTTTTATTGTTATTGATGCTGCTACATTGATGATCAACGTAGAGGAGCTTATGTATTGTGTATGTATTTCGCAATAGTACATGATCAGGATAATCTCTGTTGAATATGTGTTAAATTATTCAAAATTTCTACATGGTATCAGAGCTGTTGATCATCGGATCTACTATTCAGGAAGTGTTTACATTCTATTTCTTCAGGCAGAGTCTGTAATCGGGCTAGGTAGCCTCTAGATTCATCCTTCCTTTGGAAGGTGAGATATCCAGTGAATGCCCATACAGCCAATCTCTGTACGAGAAATATTGTGTTCTCACGAATCTTAGATCTGAGGCGGTTAAGTTGGTTGCTGGTGGAATTCGAATTTGCAGCAGTGTTTTCTTGGTGACAACACAGCAATGTCTTTCAACGGATTGCAAATGTTATTCCAAAGCAAGAGCGACCTGGCGCTCAAGGATAAACTCAGAAACAATAAAGGTGAGAATAGATCTTCATCAAAGGTATCTGATGAAGAGAATTGTGCTTTGGCTGCCAAAGCAAAGAAGGGGAAGAACAAGAAAGCTTCTCATTCCGGTGCGAAAGGCAAGAAGCAGGATATATCCAAGGTGAAGTGTTTTCACTGTCACCAGCACGGACACTATGCCACTAATTGTCCGCAGAAGAAGAAGAACAAGCAGGCTGTTGGATCTTCAGCAGAAGAAGCTCTAGCCTCACAATTTGAGCTTGATTTTTCATTGATCGCATGCTTGGTTTCAAGTGTGATGGGATCAGTGTGGTTCTTGGACAGTGGTGCGTCTTTTCACATGACAAGAGATAGAGATTTGTTCTCTGATCTGGAGGACAAAGATCTTGGAGTGCACATCGAGATGGGCGATGATGGTAGATACAGTGCGACCATTATCGGTACCATTTCCTTTGAGAGGGAGTTTGGTAAACCCTTCGTATTGAAGGAAGTCATGCATGTTCCAGGATTGACGAAGAATCTCATCTCAGTGGCGATGTTAGAAGACAAGGGGTATGATGTTGTTTTCAGCAAGGGAAAGGCTTTCCTGCACTGCAAGACAACTGGTGAGACCCGGAAGATAGGGGTTCGAGTGAGGAACCTTTATCAGTTGCATGTAGATGGATGCGCAGCAATGGCAGGCAAGGCAGAAGGATTGGTGAGCCGGGATGATGGCGAGTTGTGGCACAGGAGATTGGGTCACCTTCACCATGGAGCCTTGAAGACACTGCAGCAGATCACTACAGGGCTTCCTAAAGGCACACTTGCGCAGTCAGATCAGTGCAAGGGGTGTACTTTGGGGAAGTTTGTGAAAGCCACCTTTCACGAGAAGGATAGTCGCGCCACGACGATCCTTGAGAGAATTCACACAGACGTGTGAGGACCTTTCTCAGTTGCTTCGACAGCAAAACACAGGTATTATGTGATTTTTGTTGATGATTTCTCTCGTAAGTGTTGGATCTTCTTCATGCAGAAGAAGAGCGAGACATATTCAAAGTTCTGTGAATTCAAAGCACTGGTCGAGAAGGAGTCGGGGAAGAAGGTGAAAGCTCTTAGGAGCGATAATGGTGGTGAATACATCTCGGATGAGTTCAAGGATTTCTGCAAGGCAGAAGGGATTCGTAGAGAGCTCATAGCTCCCCATAACCCACAGCAGAACGGGGTAGCTGAGCGGAAGAACAGAACGATTGTGGGTGCTGCACGGGAAATGTTGCATGATCAGGGCCTACCCCTTCACTTGTGGGCGGAAGCATGCAATACAGTAGTTTATGTGTAGAACCGTTGTCCTCATAGGATACTTGGCATGAGTACACCTGAGGAGACTTATTCTGGTAAGAAGCCTGATCTTTCTCATTTGAGGATTTTTGGTGCTAACGTTTACATGCATGTGACGAAGGATGCCAGGAAGAAGTTGGAGCCGACCGTAGAGGTTGGGATATTTGTGGGGTACACTGATACGCCCCACAACTATCATGTGTATTTGCCAGACAGTGGTAAAACTGTTGTGCGACAGGATATAAAATTTCAGGAGGAGAAAGCCATGAAGTGTTCGCTTGAGAGGGAGCTACACTTGCATGCAGATGAGGAGCTATTAGTTCCTAAGGATGAGCTTCAGGACGTGGATCAGCCACAGGACGAGGTTCATGGAGTGGAAGAGACCACTCATGCAGCGCCAACCATCAGAGGGCGAAAGCGCTTGACAGAAGCTGAGCGACTAGCTCAAGATGCAGAGAAAGTTGTAGGACTACCTACAGCGCAACGCAGGTAGAGACAGTCACCTGATCAGTACACTAGATACATGGCTATGATGAGCAAGTGTGTTGTGACTGAGCCATCCTCTTTTGAGGAAGCTATGGAGGATCCCGCATGGGTAGACGCCATGGTGGAAGAGTATGATTCTATTGTCAGAAACAGTGCATGGGAGATTGTTCCTAGACCGGAAGGGAAATCAGTGGTGGGTTTGAGATGGATCTACAAGGTCAAGTAGGCAGCTGACGGGAGTGTGGAGAAGTACAAGGCAAGATTTGTTGCCCGAGGCTTTTCACAGATAGAGGGGATCGATTATGAGGAGACCTTTGCACCTGTCGCAAGGTATTCTTCCATACGGACGATTCTTGCTCTCTCAGCGCAGATGGGATGGCACATTCATCAGATGGATGTGAAGACTGCGTTCCTCAATGGAGTCATTGAGGAGGAGGTGTACATTGAGCAGCCCGAAGGCTTTGAGGTCTTCAGCAGCGAGTCACATGTGTGGAGGCTCAAGAGAGCGCTGTATGGGTTGAAGCAAGCACCACGTGCTTGGTACACACGGATATACAACTATTTAACAGGACTTGGATTCTCCAAGAGCGAGGCGAATCCCAACCTATACCAGATTGTGGTGGAGGGTAAGTTGCTTATCATTGTACTGTATGTTGATGATTTGATTCTAACGGGTGATGAGCTGTTGATACTGTCATGCAAGAAGGATCTTGCTACAGAGTTTGAGATGAAGGACTTGGGCCTCCTTCACTATTTCCTAGGATTGGAAATATGGCAGCGCAGTGGTGGATTGTTTGTTTCTCAGGGCAAGTATGCTCGGGAGATACTGGAGAAGTTCAACATGCATGGTTGCAAGCCTGTTGATACTCCTCTTCCTAGAGGTTGGAGGAAGGAGGATGCCACTTCGGGAGAAGTAGTGGATGCCACTGTTTATCGACAGTTGGTGGGGTCGCTGATGTATTTGGTCAATACATGATCTGATATATGCTATGCAGTTAACCAGCTTTCACAAGCTATGGTTAAGCCTACCAAGCTCTTCTGGAAGGCGGGCAAGCATGTATTGCGCTACTTGAGAGGCACATCGGGATATGGTTTGTGGTACAGACAGGAGGATGAGGTGAAGCTATGTGGCTTCACGGATGCAGATTGGGCAGGGAGCCCAACGGACAGAAAGAGCACATCAGGAGGGGTCTTCAGTATTGGATCGACAACAGTTTCTTGGTACAGCAGGAAGAAGAGATCCGTGGCACTCAGTTCAGCGGAGGCCGAGTATATGGCAGCAAGTTTGGCTACATGCGAGGCTATATGGATGAGGAAGATCCTGGTTGGTTTGTTCGGTTCTCATTTGGATCCTACTGTGATTTACTGTGATAACCAGAGTTGCATTAAACTCTCGGCTAATCCTATATTTCATGATAGATCTAAGCATATTGACATCAGGTACCATCATATCAGAGATTGTGTGCAGCGGAGGATCATGTTGCTTTCATACATTCCAACGGAGGATCAGGATGCTGATATTCTGACGAAGGCTCTCACCAGGAGAAAATTCGAGTACCACCGAGGCAAGATAGGGGTTGCTGATAATACATATCTTGTCGAGAGGGAGTGTTGAGATTGCAACAAGATGATGGAGCTTAGTGAAAAGAGTCGCCTTCACTAAGTGGGCCCGCAGGCAAATTATGGCGCAAGTTCTATTTTTGATCACAGTGTGGATGATCACAATGTGGGTGACCACAGTGTGAGTGATCACAATGTGGGTGACCAAAGTGTGGGTGACCACAGTGTGGGTGATCAAAGTCTATTTTTAGACTGGCTGTCAAAAATAGAAAAGTCAAATATTATTGTCTCATAATAATATTTGGACTATAAACTTGATCTTATTCTCTTGGAGCACTTCAGTTTGAGCTACAGATGTGGCCCATGCAGCTGTCAGAAGGAAATACGCTTTTCTTATGAGTCAGTTGAGTTGTTGCATGCATGACTTCAGTTAGAACTCAATCAGTTGAGTTTGGTGGAGTTGATTGTGGATTTGATGGAGTTGTGTTCAGTTTGACATGGTTAAACTAGTTGTAGTTAGTCTAACTGCAGATAGACTAATGATGAGTTGTTAAACTAATTATTAAATCATAATACAACTATAGAATACATCAGTTAACTCAGTTGCATGTCAGTGCATGTTCAGTTCAGCAGGGATAGGTGTTAGAGAATCAGATTGCTATCAGTTGTGACTATAGTTGTGCATCAGATCTTGCACAATCAAGGGATTGAGTATGCCAATGAGTTTGCTCATGTATTTTCCCAGTTTGTAGCTTCTGCTCACGTCTTACACATTGTGAGTGATTCTTTGGAGGTGAAATACGAGTTTGGTAGACCATTCTCATTCATTCTTGAGTAGGTATTGAGCAGTGGAGGCAGGCAAGCAGTGGAATAGATTTGGAGATCAGATCTTAGCTGTATTGTGTGTAATAGGTGGAGCTGGCACTGGATTGCTTGTGATAAGCATTGTACTTTGTAATGTTACATGGTCTCAATCATTAATATACAGATAGTGTGGGGTTTTTAGCGAGATGCTTTCCCTGGGTTACATACTATGTTAATGTGTGAATGCTCTTGATGTTTTATTGTTATTGATGTTGCTACATTGATGATCAACGTAGAGGAGCTTATGTATTGTGTATGTATTTCACAATAGTACATGATCAGGATAATCTCTGTTGAATATGTGTTAAATTATTCAAAATTTCTACATGTTCCTTTGGAAAATTGTGCAAATCTGGCTGTCCATCCCCCGCTGTTTGTTCGTTCCGAGAATTGCGCAGAGCATGCCTACCTTGCCTTCATGTAGCTCGGACTGTCGCTCCCAAAAATTGCACAATTTTGCCTTCCAACTGAGCCAGATCTCACAGACAGTCATTGCCGACTCAGATTGCCCGTCTCCATCACTCAGTGACTCTTGCACAGTTTTCATCAGCAGTGCCTGGAGCCATCATCCCGCTTCACAACCTTGCTACCTCTCCCAGTCACCTACATTCGAAATGATCATGTGTCATGGTAGACTAGGAGGTTTTGGATTTGATGTCATCTCGTCATGAGTGACTGTAGGTATAAGTACACCAACAAACATGGCAAGACGATGAATGGGATGAACAAAGGGAGCACATTCAGAAGGACAAGTTCACCAACGGACGAACAAAAGAAGCATGCGATGCGACGAATGCGACGAACATGCACCTTCACGAACATATGAGCCTGTCAAGCCTTCCAACATGCAAGCAAGGAACAACATGCTAAAGCTTCATCAAGCGAACCAAGGACCATCGAAGACTCCACGCACTTCACCATGCGGAGGTGAAGCTATGATACACCATGAAGACATCCATCACCCAGCAGCACTGTAGCTCGACATGCACTCCAGCAACAACACGAATGTACTAGCACTATCATGTCAAGTCATGTCGAGTCATGTCATGAGTCATGTTGCCCACATCTCCACTATGGGCTATGTTGTCAATCAATGTGATGTAACGTGGAAGTCCAAGAGACCCACTTGTTGAACAAAGAGTCATGTAAGTCAAAAAGTCATGGAAGTCAAATGGTCATGAGGGTAGTCAAATAGCCACAAGGGTCAGTTTCACCCTTGGCTATAAATACCCCCTCATTTGTACATGCAAAGGACTTTTTCACCTCAGCTCTTGCCACATAGCCAAGAGAGTTTGTAATCTTTTCTTTGAGGAGTAAGCAATGGCTCCAAAACCCCACACTCAGGGTTAGTGATGTATGGTGTAATGATGTGTCTTGGAACTTTCACTTAATTCAGAAGCCTGCTAACAGGCCAGCACATTTTCACACATGTATTGTATCTATTGTAAGACTGATCTTTAACACTTGTAATGCATGTTGCTTTAACCTGTGTTCTACATTTGAACTATTTCATTTGTTGTAATTCATAATCTATTAATGGAAATGTGTCATATATGCTATTAATGTTGTCTCGCCCATGTAGACTGCTCTCCCAAACATCAGACAAATCTTTCACATGAAGCTTGTTGTAACAATCGTTGCACTTGTTCGGACTAATCCGTTGAGTGTTGTACATGTTATCTCACCTTGTATGTTGTGATTGCCGCATCTGTGTGCATTGCTCCTCCGGAAGCTGTGCATGTCCTGTTGGTTGTGTGTTTCTAGCCGAGTTGGGACTGCATCCTATCCAACCTGGAACTCACTTTCACCATCTACCCACTTTACAGTGAAAGAACCATTGACACGAGTACACTTACACTCACCAGGCATGTGAACCTCACTTCCTGAAGACAAAGCAAACCACTCTCCTGTGCTAACAAGCAAGAGTTGAGGCAAATCCTTAAGATAATGGCACCCGGGTCATCATACCGGATGGGACTCCCACACCAAATAGTGTGAGGTCTAGTTGGGACTTCATACCAGGGTGATCCCTTGAATGTTGGCGGATCCAGCACCATCAACATTTCTGGCGCTAGAAGGAGGGCAACCATTTGTACATGGTTGAAATTCCCCTCACACCCATTCATCAACCATCTGGTCAAGGCAGTAACTCACACTCCCTATCACTTACACGTGACTTTGCAGTTGGCTACTCCTCACCTCCCAGAATTGAACACAATATTCATATAAACACCTTTTCTTCATCCATCCCATCACTCGCCAGTTCGTGAAAGTAATCAGACTGATCCCAGGCATACAACATCTTCCACACACATCTAGGAAGCCAAAAGCCACTACCACAGGAGTTGTTGTATCATCAATGGAAGAAGCAATCATTGCCACGCTTGAAGGTCTAGAAGAAGTTATTGAAGACAGAGAGGAGCCTCCAATCTTCCTTGAAGACGAACAAGGAACCCTTGTGATCTTGGGATCGAACTCCAGTGGAGGAGGTGGAGGGGAAGGCAGTGGAGGAGGTGGAGGTGAAGACAAACCGACAGAATCAGATCCGGAACCATCAGACTCCGAAGGAGACAAAGAGGACGAAAAAGATGAAGAGGAAAAAGAAGACGAAGAGATGGCTGATCCAAATATTGAATGGATAACTCAGGGGCCATTGGCTCTCCCAGTTGTTCTACACAAGATGCCGAAGCGAGCAGAGAGAATGAACATCAAGTTCAACCCTGACAGCACGGTGAAGGCAGAAGATTACTTGGACAACTTCTACCTACAACTGTAGACCCTTGAGGTACGTTATGACGAAATAGCATGTAGATTGTTCCCATGTACCTTGGACGATTGGGCAGCTGCTTGGTATCACAACCTTCCACCCAACTCCATAAAAAATTGGGGTATTTTCAAACTATGTTCCTTGAAAAGTTTGCTGATGACAAGACCCCAGCCATGCTACTCAAAGAATTGGGAAGCCTCAAGATGGAGGGAAAAGTGAAAGTGAAAGAATTGAATTAGAGGTTTATGTGTATTTTAAACAAGTTTGCAGCAGGCACTAAACCTCATGAGTCCATCACTGTTGACTACTACACGTCTGCACTGCCAACCAACATTGCATAGTTTGTCAAACAAGCTATGAAGCCAACACTTTTGGAAAGTTGCGAAGAGGCTATTGCTGTTGAAAAGGACTTGTGCACGATCGGAGTCATCGAGGATGACAAATCAACGAAAGAATCCAAGGATGTGAGCAGAAAGCCCCAAGCAACGACGAGCAAGGGTAGAGACAAGGAAGCAACTGATATTGAGACCCTCACTCGCCTTGTTAAGAACTTGACCACCAAAATTTGCGAACTCAAGCAATGGAAAATGAACACATTCGCAAGCAGTCATCTGCCTAGACAGAGACAGGCAAATAGTTCATCAACCAACTCATCAAGCAACAACCAGTTTGCTTCCAAAATTGCGCAGAAGCCTATGTTCCAACTCGATCAATGCGCTGATCCTAATTTATGTTCCTTCCATGAATAGTTTCACCCCGAAAACTCTTGTTTAGATTGGAAGCGAGTCATTAGCTTTGTCTGCAGTCATACACTCGATGCAGAAGGCGATATGTAGGAGTAGTTGGAGGACACTGATGATAACGAAGAAGTTGCACCTGATGAAACACCAAGTTCTGGGCATGTGGTGAATGCATATCTGTGCTAGCAAGTGATCTCGAAAATGAACACTGAGAAGCAGCCCCAAAAGCAAAGTGATCGTTACAATATTGGGAGTAAAGGGGCTCCCCCTACACTTGGGGAAATGCAAGAGAAGGTGAGACAAATGACAAAAAAGGCCAATCCACTAGCCGCCTCAAAGCAACAAACACAAAGCAAGTCTAGGAAGACAGAGGAGGATAAGATTACATCCATGAGCAACAAGTTGCAGAACACTCCGTCGGACAACATGAATGTCTGTTCCACCCCGGACACCTCGGTGATTCTACAACCTCTGGACTAAAACATAGTTGATGACATGAAGAAAACTCGAGCGAACATCTGTTTGTTTGAGTTAGCCAAAGTCTGGAGTCAACGAGATATCCTACTGCATGTGTTGGGACAGACATAAACATACAACGCAACCTCTACCAGCAAGGGAGCATGCACACCTCTCGGATCACTATCCACTGTGCTCAATTCACTATGGATGGAAGAAGCAAACTCGGGTTTCCCCCTATTCCTCCTTTCATTTGAAGTTTTCAACTACAATGTTCACAACTGCTTGGTTGATTCTGGCACGAAAGCCAACGTCATGCCGCTCTCCATTGCTAAGAAGATCAATGCACGATGGAGCGAAACATCTGCGAGAATTATCCAAGTTTATAGAACCTCAGTACCAGCCATTGGTGAACTGCGAGATGTGATCATTCGACTATCTCATGATGGTCGAGTCCACCAATGCATCAACATGGTTTTTGTGGAAATACCAAAAGCATATGGCCTGCTACTCGGCAGAGACTGGCGCAGCAAGCTAGATGGATATTTCGCTATGGTCTGGTCTCACATGTGGCTTCCGTACAAGGGAAGATGCAACCAAATCCGGGTGTTATCCGAGAGGTATATGAAACACAATGTCACTCCCCTTAACAGTGAGAATGAACTATTGGCCTTCGCAGAACTCATGTTTGGAAACTGCCTCCTGGAAACAACATTGGAGTGTTATCCTGCACGACCAGCTCCAACCTCATCAGACATGCAGTTGGGACTCCTTCCTTGCCCAACTGATGGTAATGAAACTTGTACAATTTATTTTTCCGATAGTAGCAGTAGTAGTAGCAACAATAGTAGCAGTAGTACTAGCATGCCAAACGGTCCATGTACAGATGAGTTGTGGGCCATGAGTCTTGACAAATCAGAAACACATGATGGCTCAAGGAACGAGTGTATCTCAGCCATCCAAAACAACAACTATGCTAAGTATGAAGCTATCATGTTGAACATACAAATCTCCACTGCTACGAACAAAAAAAGCAACATGGAAACCTATCATGATCCAAAGATAGCCAGTCTCGATACAAGCTACACACTGTGGCGGCGACAAAATTTTTATCGCTTGACCAAATAGTACCAGGATGGGTCGACATGGGCAGATCATGACCTGAGTACAAACTACATGCAAGAAATCCAACACATGATTCCAGGTAAAGGAGGAGACAAGCCATTGCAGCAAAGACTAGGTAACACATACATGTTGTTTGCACTCCTTACATGGAAAAAATTGACTAACATTTTGGATGATTGGATTACTTGCAAAATTTGTCATCATACTTGATTTTCTTATAATTTAAATGCCGCATATAAGAAATATGGGAAAATCCTCTTACGCATTGACTTCAGAAACTTGAACCTTCTCGGAATAAAAACAACTACCCTGTGCCATCATCCGAGCCCATGTTGCACGTAGTACCTTAAACAGTGGTGTTGTCTTCACTTGAAGGTCTTCTGGAATACTACTAGGTTCCGGTAGCAGAGCCCAATGGACTTGTACTGGTGTACAAGAGGTGTTGGTCAGGTAAATCCCCTCTGCGGACAGAGGCGATCCCACTAGCCTATAACAGAACTAGCCACAATCAAACCACGCTGCTACGCAAGTTCCTAGTTATGCATCAAAGGTGAATCAAGAAGACCAACCTGGAGTCCAACGCTATGATTGAAGCAGAGTTGATATCCCCGCTCCCTCGCTCCAGCAGATCATAAATGAACACCTGCACATGCAAAGGAAGAGACAGATACCAACATAAAAACTACCAAGGCACAACTATATTTCAGTCATAAAGGAAATAAATCAACACATCACCATAATAGACAATGAGATTGGAACTATAATAGCAGTCGCTCATCAATTAATAATAAACAGGAAAAGTTACAACCATTGTTCTGACGTTGACCCTTCTCCTGGCTGGGCGAGTAACTATATGTGTCTTGCAATGCATCTCCTCTCCGGCAGCATAACCTCTCTAGCACTCACTAGCATTCCTCCAAGAACTCAAGAACTCAACATCTAACACTCCATAACTAACGATTATCACTATTATCACTAGCTAGTCCAATGCATAATGACAAGCTTATATAGATGAAGAAGGGAGGAGGATACGATGAACCAGGACACCTTTTGTGGATTAACATTATCCCCAAAAGCCATTAAAGATGGAGATAGGATAGAGCTCGACATAAAGCTGATTTTTTATCCTCAGAAAAGCTCCATGTAATGAAGGAAACAACAGTCGGACGTGCGTTAAGGCAAAAAGCATGACTAAACTTGGTTGGCGCGACTGTTGCTCTAAGACAGAGCGCCAATGGTCGCGCCCTCTTTTGAGGATCTCCATGATTGGCGCGGGTAAGATACTGTGGACTTGCGCCAATGGAAAAAGATCACTTTTCAGGGATAATCTGCAGAAGGTGTCTTCAGGGAACATGGAGTACATACTCAGGGGAACATAATGTAAGTGTTTTTAGACTTTGTCACTTCTTATAACTCCCGGGATGAGTCCTCCAAGGTACGACAAGAGGAGTAACAGGGATGGTGACAAATTACTGTGTAACAGATGCCCCCTAAAGCATGAAGTCCGAGAGGTGGAGAGGGGTGAAATGCTTTACAAGAACACACAAGAACACATAAGAGCACATATAGTTACTGCCGCCGAGGATCTGTATTAAGAGACATGACTGATAGTTCAATTACATGATGTACTTGGTATGGTCGCAGCCATCCATAAGAGAGTACATAAATAATCTAGATCCATAGTATGGACGCAGCCATCTGGTTAGGATCAATGAACTGACTCAGGTATGGTCGCAGCCATCCAGTGAATGAGTCAAGTATCAAGAATCACGCCTGGATTACAACAGACACAATCCAGGGTCTTGCGCTCCATCTCGCCCCGAACAAGAGTACAAGTTCAAGCATGTGAATATATGAGTTGAAGTCGAACATGCATGAACATCGTCTGATTACCAGTCAATAGTGGAAACTGTTAACAGACGCGAGAGGTACCACCAATAATGACAATGGCCCTCAAGGTACTTATAGGTACAATCTACGGCGTGTGAATCAATGATCTGAAGTCGAACACCCGTAGAATCATTCGATCGGAGGCCAATGATGAAAACCTCACGTCGAACACGAAGAACCTGCCATTGAGGCATGCAGGCTCCAAGGCACCGGAAAGGAGTCTCTAGATCGACTTCCTGGATAATGAGTTGAAGTCGACAGGGAGTGACCTTGATCGAAGGTGGGCCATAATGTTTCCCACATCATCGACACGAGACAGAGAGATAATGTTGTGAATCAAGATTGTGCGAACTATCAGAGGGAGGTTGTTTCTTTGCAGAGGTCAACTTCTCTTGAACATATCGGCGGCACATTAACGGAATTGGCAGTATTTGACATCAATGTATCAAAGGTCATGATGACGAGGCAATGAGTGGATGAGAGGTCAAATAGGGTACCCAAGTCCATGGAAGCAAGTGAAAGATATGAGATGAAATATCCCCACCCCGGACACGAAAGCAAAAAGTGCCATGTTCAAGAGCGACATACTGCCGTTACGGTAATACTTATGGTTCAAGAATTTTCTTTTCCCCCGCCATTTCTGGCGAGTACCCCAGTTATTTTTAACAAGCTTGATGGGGATAGCATATGCTTGTGTTGTGACAAAATCCGATGTCATTAAGTTTTAACGAGTCTGACAAAGGAAGAACTCGACGTCTTTTCATGTTTAGAGAGTTTGAAAAGACAGCAGAAAAGGAAACTCCAGGGATGACCTTTTTCGTAAAGTTGTGTCTCTCGGGCCCGAAAAAGTATAAAATAATACCCGAAAGAACCGCCCGATCATTACGATCGAGGAGTACTTTTCATAATTAGTGATTTCGACCTGAAAAAGTAAAAAAGCGGTCAAAACCACGTCGTTTCGTAACCATTAACGAGTTTGAAACGACAAAAACCCGGTAATCTTTTTATGTTTTAACGGTCGACAAAAAGAACTTAAAACGACCGCCCCTTATTAACATTTAACGAGTCAAGAGGAGCGACTCGGCAATCTTTTCCTCTTTAAATGGTCAGAAAAGAGCTGAAAGCGGACCTCCATTTTTATTCTCTTTAACGAGTCAAAAAGGAAAAATACTCGGCAATCTTTTCATATTTTACGAGTCAGAAAAGAGCGTAAAGGCGACTCGTCCTGAAGGAATGAGTGGTATAAAGGATAGCAACTGGTTTCGGTAATGGTGGAACTTACTCGAAACATGTAAAGGTTAAGAGGCTGGCTAATAAAACCACTCATTGCTGTGGTTCCTCAGGAAAGGAGAAACAACCAAGTGAAAGCATATGATCGGCCAAAAAGATGGTGGCGATGGAATGAAACAACCAAGGCTCATCTAGCAGAATTTAGCGGATAAAAGGCAATCACGGGATGTAAATGGGTTCATTTTTACACAAGCTTGAACCATGGAGAACTTTGCTTGTTAAATTTTTTTTTTGTTGCATGCCCCCAGCATGATCATACAAATCGAGGTACATGCCCCCCAAGCTTCATGGCATTCACGGAGTGGATGGAATGAAGGTTTACTTGGAAAGACTCGATTTTGAAGGAGGATGCATGCCCCCCGGGCTTCAGTCACGCACCCGGGTGAGCTGCCGTCATCAGAATGACGGGGTGGGTGCTGGGGTATTTCCTGTGGAAATAAGACCATTTAGGAATGGTAGATGACTATATGTGAAGTGCGAACCGGGGAAGGAAAGTTGGTCTACGACTTTGATCGTTCTTCCTTCATGCGGAAAACACATCACTCTGAAGAGTGAGGACACAATAGCACGTATGCGATAAATATAGTCTCGTCCAAGGAGTAAATTGTAATCTAACGGACCTTGGACTACCATGACACCCATTTGAATAGTCTTCCCTTCTAATGTAATAGGTACATTGGGAAGAATTCCTAAAGGTCGAGTGGTTTCTCGATGGAAACCTGTAAGGTTTCTCATCTCAGGCAGAAGCAGTGGGGAACCAAGTGCTTCCCAAGCTGTTGAAGAAAGGATACTCACAGGAGATCCCTCATCAATAATTGTACCGGCCATAACCATGCGGTAGACTTGGACTATAATTCGAAATGGTATGGAGGCTGGTAACCGAGGATTGACTAGTTGATCCCAATTGAAGGAAACAACTAGGTTGCTTGGAGGTGGGACTGGATAGACAGCCGGATGTGATTCTGATGGACTTTCTTCCTGGTGCGAAGGAATGAGAGGGATGCTCACTTGATCATCTATGTTAATAAATAGAATTTGGGCGGTGGGATCTTCATTCTTTGCAGTGATAACATCATCTGAGGAGGTAACTTCTGAAGGCAAAACCGGGTCACTTGTAATCTGGACCTTTTGAAAGACCGGGTCAACTGTAATCTGGAACTGTGGACTTTCGTTTGGTTTGGACTCAGATGGTTCATCTTTGATGGTAGAGTGGTGTGTAGATGATGAATATAAATCAACACTCGTTCCGACCAGGGACTGGTCTGGAACAGGCGGAGCACAGGTAGGTTCAGGAACAGAGGTCTGGACCGAAGAGGAATCATGTTTGATCACTTGGTTAGTGGAGAGATGATCTGCAGCTGCAAAGAGACGCTGATATCCAGCGGGTAGTTTGGGTAAGGGAGCTGACAGACTTGCCAAAAGACGGGAGGCTTCATCCATAAGTGGACAAAGGCGAAGGAGATGATTACCTTCACAAAGTCGACAAGGGAAACGAACCTTCCCTTTTCTCTTACCAACTGACAAGGTATCGTTGATTGGCGACGACAAGGAGCGAGTCGGGTCACGGGACCATATATCGAGGATCCTGGGAATACCAGGACAATCAGAAAGAAAGTGGTCCCCCTTGCATAATCGACAAGGAGACTTAGCCTTCCGCGGAGGAGCAGAAGGGGATTCCACTTCAGATATTTTCGTGGTAGATGCGACCTTTCCCTTAGGAGACTTCTTCTTGTTGGTCTTCTTCTTCTTTTTCTTAGCCAC
The DNA here is from genome assembly GCA_031772625.1 of Pinus tabuliformis. NCBI lineage: Eukaryota > Viridiplantae > Streptophyta > Pinopsida > Pinales > Pinaceae > Pinus > Pinus tabuliformis. The sequence continues at coordinate 25,264,294 of CM062808.1, read as the reverse complement.
CTGGTTAGTGAAATCCACGGTTTCACCAGGCGAAATAGAAGATGAGGACGCAGCAATGGGCGAAGAAGGAAAGGGGTCCACCTTAGAATCAACATGGTGTTGTTCGGGTGGAGGAGGTGGTGGCGGAACAGGAGTCACCACACTTGAGACCATCGAGTTTGAAAACAACCACACGGGTAAACCAATGGTCAACCCAGGCAAAGACAATGTTGCGATATACTGAACACCGACATTTCCAACAGAAGGAAATGGACGAGGGTTCCCATCAGGAGGAACACCTTGGCCGATGGGCGCCGGGAAGGCTGCCATTGAACGAGAAATAATCCTACTCAAGCTAACGCAAACAAAATCTAATTGGGTAGATGTTATCGTGGCCAATAAATTTTAAGACACTGAACTTAACCTTTTCATTTTTTAAGAGTCGAGAAAAGGATAAAAGATGACTCTAGTCTCCTTCGAATATTTAATGAGCACGAAGTGACAAGACGCTCACAGGCACCTTTTCGTTTAGGGAGTCCGAAAAGGATCAAAAGTGACTGCTCTGGAATTCTAGGTAGAAGGTGTGCCAAACTTTTCGCAAAACCACAGAATACTTTTTAGGGTACGGGTGGTCAATCTTCGTGAATGTTGTGTTCACTGCATTGCGAATCGTAGGGCGGCTGACACGACTTCCTATGGATAAAGGCTTTATTCCTATAGGGGTCTCCCAATATATACTCGACGGTACGTGGGAGCACAGTCCGTATTGGCACCTATCATTTCACCGTGGAGGAATCACCCAACCACTCGACGATAAACTATCAGGTTTAAAGACGCCGGAACACGTCTCTAACCTAGACCTCTAGAGTATTTGCGTTATGTTACAATGCGTTGTTATGTTCATTGAGTTCATTTTAAAGTTTATCTTCGATTATGTTTCAGTTTTTGGTCCTACCGTATGTGATATCTCAAAAACTTCTTAAATGCAAACTATATGCCAAAATTAAATCATTTGATTCGATGAATTCTATCTACAGGAGGGTTGAGATTTTTACACAAACGAAGTGATCACTCAACAAATAACAAAGATCCTAATGCAGCTAATAACAAGAAATGAAATTTTTTCTTTTTCTTTTTAATAGCAACAAATAACAATAAATGCTAACTACTATGATGCAAAAGATTTTTTGTTTTTCTCTCCTTTAAGATGGCATGATGCATGTAAACAAATTTTAAGAGATATGCACAATCCAAGTTCACTCAATGAAATAGAACCAATTCTGAAACACCAAAATGAACCATGCAAGCAAGGAAAAACACAAAAGACTTTCACTGAACCATGTAATCTAAGTTCGAATGAAATCGAGTGAAATCCAAAGAGGCTGGAAGTGAAGCACACAGAGTATAGAAGATCAAGCTTTAACAAATCACTGGATAGGTGCAGAACACAACCAACAAGCTAACTGGATAATCAAGAGACCGAAACTTCCCACAGAAGGCTAGACATGCAAAGTCACTAGATGTCCTAGGGCTGAGTCGAAAATCAATAGAAATAAGCAAACAGCTGAGGGATAAAGGCTAAGACCAGTCAAGCAGAGGTTCAACACAGTTCCAGAGGCTGTAAGAGATATAAAAAGAGATTGAAAGAGCTTTCCACCCACACACAGGCAAAATTTACAGAGCTGGCGCGACTGTCAGCCTGCAACTTGCGCTACCACAGTATTGGCGCGAGTTGCTTTTGAGCAACATGCGCCAACTGGCGCGACTGTCAGAGAAATAACCGCGCCAATTAAGCTTGCCGGCTAAAAAAAATAAATGATACGACCTCAGGTCGGGTTGACAGTGCTCAGATGGGTCAAACAGTAAAGAATAAACTCAAAACTGACTCAGGAAGCTCATTCACTCAAGCAAGCAGAAGAAAATTAACATGCAAGACAAAAATCAAATAGCTACTCCCCAGCGGAGTCGCCAAATTGTTGGTCAGGTAAATCCCCTCTGCGGACAGAGGCGATCCCACTAGCCTATAACAGAACTAGCCACAATCAAACCACGCTGCTACGCAAGTTCCTAGTTATGCATCAAAGGTGAATCAAGAAGACCAACCTGGAGTCCAACGCTATGATTGAAGCAGAGTTGATATCCCTGCTCCCTCGCTCCAGCAGATCATAAACGAACACCTGCACATGCAAAGGAAGAGACAGATACCAACATAAAAACTACCAAGGCACAACTATATTTCAGTCAGAAAGGAAATAAATCAACACATCACCATAATAGACAATGAGATTGGAACTATAATAGCAGTCGCTCATCAATTAATAATAAACAGGAAAAGTTACAACCATTGTTCTGACGTTGACCCTTCTCCTGGCTGGGCGAGTAACTATATGTGTCTTGCAATGCATCTCCTCTCCGGCAGCATAACCTCTCTAGCACTCACTAGCATTCCTCCAAGAACTCAAGAACTCAACATCTAACACTCCATGACTAACGATTATCACTACTATCACTAGCTTGTCCAATGCATAATGACAAGCTTATATAGATGAAGAAGGAGGAGGATACGATGAACCGGGACACCTTTTGTGGATTAACATTATCCCCAAAAGCCATTAAAGATGGAGATAGGATAGAGCTCGACATAAAGCTGATTTTTTATCCTCAGAAAAGCTCCATGTAATGAAGGAAACAACAGTCGGACGTGCGTTAAGGAAAAAAGCATGACTAAACTTGGTTGGCGCGACTGTTGCTCTAAGACAGAGCGCCAATGGTCGCGCCCTCTTTTGAGGATCTCCATGATTGGCGCGGGTAAGATACTGTGGACTTGCGCCAATGGAAAAAGATCACTTTTCAGGGATAATCTGCAGAAGGTGTCTTCAGGGAACATGGAGTACATACTCAAGGGAACATAATGTAAGTGTTTTTAGACTTTGTCACTTCTTATAACTCCCGGGATGAGTCCTCCAAGGTACGACAAGAGGAGTAACAGGGATGGTGACAAATTATTGTGTAACAAGAGGCTTAGCACACACATGTATCATTTGCAATCACTTGGTGGGAGGATTGATAACCTTCCTGTCAACAAGCAAGATTTCAAACATTACCTTCAGTAGGTTGGGCTGCACCCGTGCCATGTACATAGTCTGCTTGCTGCTTGTTGTTTTCATCTTATTTGTTTTGCTTATTATCTTTGTTTTTTCTTTGTTTTATTTTGCTTACTATTTTTGTTCATGTTCATTTTGTTTGTTTGATATATTACTATTTTTGTTTTCGGGAATAAGTGTTGCCAACTACTATGTTCTAGAGTTTGAATAGAGTATGTGGCTAAAATTTGAGGAAACTTGTGACACTACAACACTTGGCCAGTCTTGTGTTCGCCTTCTCTGTGCTTGGTTGTAACTTTCAGCCGATGAAGTCTTGACGGAAAATATGAACCATTTGCAAGGGAAGTTTCAGTCCAACCATGAACCTGTGTCCACACTGGGAAACCCCATGTCTGTACTCAGCCTTCTTCTCTGTGTTTTAAGCTCATCCAACCAGTAGAAACGAAGAAGGGGAAAATCTAAATGAGAAAACCTATGTTAGAGGTCTTACATGCTTCTTTGAAGGTGTTAGTGTCAGTCTTGTTAGCCTGTCACCTGGAACAAATATGCTCTTACAGGTGTTGTCAGGGTGTTAAGTCAATTTTTTGTCATTTCAGTGAATCTTCAAATAAAATTTTGATCATTGGTTGTTGTGTCTAGATCACTGCTGCTCCCTTCACTTACTCATGGTATTTATCACTCATCATGTTCATTGACTTATTCAAAGTATCATATCTTCATTTAAGTGTCTTGGGTCATCAAATGGTTAAATTCCTCATTTTAGGTCATGGTCTAGGGTTTCACTCCATGTGTCATCACGATACCATATGTTGCCAAAAATATGTCCATCATGTGATTAAGTGGGTAAAGGGAGTTAGCAGCTTAGGAAGGCAAAATAAAGGTAAAGGTAATGTTTTATTTCAAATAAGACAATGTTGCAGTACACTACCTCGCCTCATCATTTCTCATAGGGACATGTTTTCTTCAAAATATGTTTCCAACCAAATGGAGAAGAATTTTACAAAAGTGAAAGAGGTTTGTGTCCATTATAGTCCAAGGAACAAAAACCTCCTTCATTTTATGCACAAGTGTTATGATTTGAAATAAATTCCCAAAATACACTTGCTACGGGAGAGTTGCTGCACTTCTGGATAGCTTGACTTCAAGACAATTTTTCAAGGGTTTGGAATAGGTGGTGGCAGTTCTTAAGGACTCTATTATGTATCAGACATCCTAATCTTTCCAATGGTACCTTCATATTTTTATTTGGATTAGTGGAAGGCATCCAAAAGTGCTCTGCAAGTTGGCGCTGCGCTCTTGTCAGAGAAAACCTGAGTTTTTGGAGTGACCTTGGGAAACTCAATTTTTCTCCCTCATGGAGTGTCCAAATTACATTCTTGAGGTGTCCATCTTATAGCAGACTTCAAGATATTTCCAACGAGATATCAATATCTCAATTTGGAGTAGTTTAAGGCCCCCAAAAGTGGTTTGGAAGATGGCGCTGCACTTCTGTGAACTGCGATGTGCTTGTGCCAGAGCAGCCCAAAACTCATCCAAACTCACCCAAATTTTGATTTTGAAGCTTGAAAAAATATTTATTGCTATTCTAAGCTTGCTCACAAGTAAATATTAGTCTTTTTCTCACTTTTTTCCTTTGGCAAGATGAATGCAAATGCAAGTTCTCTTCATCTAGGGTTTAGGTGACATTTTCATGCTGCAAGCACTAGTGTAACTGATAGTTTGGTTTGTTTTGATATTGGAAACATGTAAATATTCCACCTCACACCTCTGTACATGTTTAAAATTCCTTTTGATTCACTAAATAACTTATCAATCATCAGATTGCCTCACCCTTACTTAAACCCTAGCTCATACCTAGCATTTTGAGTAGATTTCCTACTAGCTCTATTTTTCAAAATTTTCAAATTCTCCTAATCATTTATTCCCAAAATTTCACTCCATTTAAGATTCCTAAGTTTTCTATCATCCAAAATTCCCCTATCATCATCTCCCTTCCCTAACTCCCTCATTTCAACGTTTGCTTCCTTGAGCAAGAAAATAGTCAGCTTAAGACTAAACAACTAATCATGGAAAAAGAACAAGCCAAGTTATTGCAGCAAGTTGGAAAAGGCAAGGAGATCATAGAATCAAGTGAGCCTGAAGGATCAAAAGGTACAGGAAAGAGGAAAAGGCCAAGAACAATGGGCCTAAAGAAGGCATTGCAAGAAGAGCAAGAGCACATTCTGTTGAATAAAGACCTTGACCTAGAGGAAAGGATTGCCCTAGAGGTACATCAAGATAAAGAATATTGGCTTAATAGGGTGAATGAACACTTGGAGAAGCTCCTGGAGAAGGCAAACAGAGACAATCAAATGCTCAGATACATGGCGCATCACTATCAAGCTCAAAACATGATCACCAATGTCAAAGTCAAACAACTCGAAAACAAGCTCAAGGAGGCCAAAAAAGATAAAAAGGGTGAGGGAAACTTCGAGATGCTTGCTGAAGCATCCATGAGGCTATAAAAAACTCATTTTTACACCTTCTCTCCAATTTTGAGCCAATTCTGAGAATTTTGAGTTTTTTGGCAAATTTTGGTCTAAGTTCAAAAATTCAGCTACTCCAGAAGCGCAGCGCCTTGGTGCTGTGATTTTTCCTCAGGCCTCCATCTGAGGAAAGGTCTACATTTTTGGAAAGGCCTTTCCATCCTCTAAAAACCCATTTTCCCAGATTTTGCAAAGGTGGCTTAGTTTTGGAGAAAAATGCAAAAAAGTGGCAAAAAAATAGCATTTTGGACCATTTTTTGACAAGGGCTACGCTTCCAAAGTGACCATGGGAGAATGGATTTTTGAAGGTATTCCTGTGCTCCAAATTCAAAAATTCAAACTATTCTAGAAACTAGACTTGAAATTCTAGTTGACTGTTCTCTCAGATTTGCATTTTGACCCCTTGAAGGCACCTCAAAATCAACTCAAAGTTGGCACTGTGCTTCTGCACTTTCTATGTTTTTATTTGAAAAATTTCACTGCTTAAATTTTCTAGTTCCCAGTCTGACTTGATCAAAGTCAAGATTCTCTTTGTAATAGAACAATTTACGAGGCTAGGTGATGTAGGCATGAATAAATGTATATCATAGGTTGTTTTTGATGTTTATTAGGCCTCATAAAAGAAACAAACTTCATCATCTGACACAACTAAACACCAATCATCTTGAAATTCCTTTATATCAACACAAGCTCTTAACTCTGAGGAGGAATTGTTAGGACATTTTCGAGCAAAGTGGCCTTCCTGCTTGCAAATGAAACAATAGTTGTTGTTTCTTGGGTTTTTTCTCTTTTTCAAAAATTTAAAATTTTGGAAAGGCTTCCGAGGGTTCGAGACTCAATGGGTCTGAATTTTCCATATCTCTTTGATTTCTTCTTCTTTCTAAATGGTGTCCAGGGCAACAATGTTTTGTAGACCTCTGAACTAGGGGTAATATCATGTGCTTTCTTCTGCAGCACAGATATTTAACCTTTTCTGTACATCTAAAAATAAGATCAACCCAATAGATTTGATCTATATGTTTATTCTGAACATCAAGATCTTTCATAATTAAATCTCCTAAATTTCCTGGAAGCTTGGTAAAAATGTAACTTTTTGAGCAATGTCATTGGAAATATTTGCTTTAAAGACTTTTGCCATAAAATCTTTACCAAATTGATCAAGATATTTCAAATCTTTCAATTCCATATGGCTTAAGTCTGTGAGCAACTATTTTTTCTCATCTTCTGGCTCAGGTACAAATTGTGTCTTTAGTAAAAGCTCTAGAGTGGCCAGTCCTACTTCCATGATAGCGCTTCGTTCTTCATTAGATGGTCCTATCCACCAGTCATATAACAATTCCAGCCATTCTTTTCTCTGCTAGGACCATGATAGAAAAATTATCCAATTTGGTGGTGACCTGCATTTGATACAAAGCACCAATCCATATCCTGATTGACTCTTCAGGATTGGAAGAATTGTCTAAATCAAGAATATACCCACTAGTATTTGCAGTGTATAAATCTTCTTCAATGCGCGGCTATTTTGGGACTTCTTTCAAGACATGAGCTTTATTTTGATTATTTATCGAAGGAAGGATAAAAGAAGGAAATTTAGAGGCTGCCTGATCTAGAGTCATGATTTCTTTCTTTGAAGAAAATTGCTTATCAGCTTTATAGGCTTCCCTCTTTACACTAGCCAACTTACTTGAAGGTTTTGAAGTTGACCCTTCTGCACTAGTGGCTGTAAAGGCTCCTTCTGTATCTTCATCCTCTTCTTCTCTATCCCAATAATTGGGAGTGCTCATATCAAAAGTAAACTTTGGAACTTCTTGTGCTTTTTTCTTTTGTCTTCTTCTTCTTCTTTCCTCCTTTGCAGATTTCTCAGACTGTTGTTCTTCATATAGTAGTCTAAGATTTGCATTAATTAATTCTGATTGTCTACCCAAATCATCAAGGACATCTTCTGCATGTGCACACCAGGTGGTAAGATAGTTTCCTATCTGGTGGACCTCGTCAAGATCAGTGGGGATTTGAGAGTTATGTTCAAGGAGTGGTGCACATTCAGCTCGGGTTGGTGGTTGTCTAGACTGAGAGGAAGTAGTACAAAACTTTGTTTTTGGTGGCCATTTTCCACCTTTGACATATCTATGGTTTGAATATTAAAATTCTTCTACAGGAGGGAAAGAAGATACATATGTTCGAAACATCTTATAGATCGCAAGAAATGGCTTTTCTTCTGGAATATACAATTGGTCTGATGGAATAGATACAGTGGTTTCTGTGGATGGATGGTTATATACATTTCTAGACACAGATTTATGACCGTTGGTCGATGGTTGCTCAGTTTCAGAGATGGCTGGTAAAACATGTTTTTTGGGCATAAAGATGGGTCGGGGTATTGATGATCTATCAGGCAATATTTGGACCTGACCATCGGTTATAGACATTCTTCTTATTTTGTTTCTTGGAGTGTATGTTGATGCCAAAGATTTGTACTGAATATACCAGTCATTAGGAAGGGATTCTTTATCATAAGGAACTCCTTCTACTTGAGCATTACTAACTCCAACGGTGACACAATATTTTAGCACTGGTTGCTTTAGCTTGGGATGAACAGTATTTGTAAGCTGGAAAGATGTTTGGACTAACACAGAAAGGAATTCACTATCTTCTACCATTTCAAGACCTTGGACAGCGACTAATAATTTCCAGCAGTCTTTTAGATGAACATCAGATAGACTGATAGAATAGTCTGGGTAAATGTTACCATATTGACATCCTGAAGACAGATTTCCTAATATGTTGTCGACACGAGCATGGTCATATTTTTGATGTCGGGTGTCAAAAACTTCAGATATACATGGAGTATTAAGGCCATGGCGAAACAGTGGGGGTAGTCCTATCCTTATCCCTCCAAAATGCAAATAAGCAAACTTTTTCTCAGCAACATATTTTTTGAACTTTTTAATTTCATCTTTAGAAAACAAACTTAAACCAACAATCTGTACAGAGGGACCAGAAATCTTAAGCTTTAACTCAACTTCTTTCAAATAACTCTTCTTTTATTATCTGAACATAGATGGAACTTGATATATTTCTTTTGAACTTAACACAGGAGGGTTCCAATTCTCAGGATCTTCAACTATTCCATGTTCATTAAAATCATTCTCAATAGAATGGGAGTCTACCTCAGTAACAGTTCGTCTATCAATATTTGAAAATGATCGTAAGAAGTTAGCCATGATTATAAACTAGACCAGAGATTGACTAAAGCAGCTTTTATCTACTCAGCAATTGTATAACAAGAACTTTTCGAAAGCTTCCTGGCTGGCTTTAGCCTCTCTCTGTAATTTCTAAGCGTAGGACCTGAACAGGGCTCTGATACCAAAAATTAAGGAGACTCAAGCAAAGTAGGACTTACTTCAAATCAATATGAAGTTTATTGAACAGTAGGTCTAAAACACGAGTTTTCTTCTCCTCAACCGAACATGTGAGCACTACGACCTCTCCCCTTGGGTCTTCAAAACGCCTTTGCCTTACAATTCTAGGTTCTTGCAGATGACAAAAATTGTCCTCAGACAGGCTGCCCCATAGGCTTCGATATTAATTCAAAGAAAAACTTACAAAGCTTGAAACATTACATTACAAGATCAAGAAGCACTCAGTCCAACCTTTATTTCTTCGTTTTCCCTTCATCTTTCTTTTATATCTTCCTAAGGAATCTAAATCTATCTAAGACGTGACATAAAGGGGAAATAATTGAGGGTCCTGTCGGTATTTCTTTCACCGACGGTGTCTACTCAACCTTTCCAGTACAATAATTTCATTCGCTACAACATGTGACCACATTATCACATTGCTAGCTAATTGTACAAAGATTCTACCAGTATCCTTTCAGACTTCGGTCAGAATCATAGTCATCAAAATCATCATCATCAGAGGATAATTGTCTCTCAATTGATTTTTTTCTCAAGATTCACGAGATAGTTATATTCCACCATCTTTTCGTACTCTTTGTCCCAAATGAAATCATGTGGATCCTGTGCCTCTGGATAGCTGTCTTGAAAAGCCTGAAAAGTAGATTCCTCAAGTTTACTTTTTCCTTTGGCATCTACTGACACTGTTTCATTTTCTTTTTTAGATTCTTTTGATGTCTACCCTTGGCCCAGATTTACTTTAATTTTTTGGAGGTCCTGCTGTTGTGGAGTAAACATTACATCTTGTTTCTCCCACTTGTTAAGAAAGGGTAATGGATTGATATCAATATCTAGGAAGGAAACTTTAAAAACTTTTCGAAACGAAGGAGAAGGTTGAACTGCCAACTCAACACCATCTAGAAGCTCCCATTTGAATATCTGAAACATATTAGTAACTGTTTCTATTGCATGTTGCACCCATGATTTACAGTTTTCATTAATGAATGCTTTAGATTGCCATCCTAGCTCAAAAATCACTGAAGTACAAATTTTGTTTGAAATCAATAAGCTGATAAGATGAACTACATTATTATTCCAGTTTCCTGAAATAATACTGATTGTGATTAACGCAGTGCGGTTAATCATAAAGCGTAAAACCTTTGGTTCACCTTGAAGTTCATCCAATTGCTGCAACACTTGTCTTTTCTCTGTTAATTTTAACATCCCAAAATCTTTAAACCAAAGAGCCAGTTGTTTAGTCCTTTCAATATTATTACTAGTCTTGATTTCTCCTATAATTTCATGACAGAAAACCTGTGAGAATGGATTTGGAGAAATTTGCTAACGAAATCTTAAACTCTGGTAATCCCAAGGAGATGAGAAAGTCCTTAGGTATTGTAGAGTTCGTTGAACACATTGGGATGTTCTTACAGATGGATTTTTCTACAAAATCCTCCTTTGATTCCCAATCAGCAAAATTTTCAAAAATTTCATATTGAGGGAAAGTATCATTGGGGGCATAATTTTCATCATTTCTCTGTAAAAAGGATGCTTCTAGTTCTTCAAAAATATCAGGAATCCTTAGCGGCTGAAGATATCTTTCTAGATCTGCTTTGATTGTAATGGCTTCTAAATCTAGCATTTGAGCTCCTTTATATATGCTTAAAGCAAAATCCACTCCTCCAATCAACTGATAATAATTTAGTACTTTTAAAATCCAAATCATATTTGCAGTGAATTGAGATGACCACATATCAGACAATTGTTTAAAATAGATCTTTACCTGCATCTTGGGCGAAGGATATACGTTTACCAAATCAGTATCTAATCCCAAAGATATGCCAACATTTTTTGAAGTCCATGCTTGACATATTCTAATCCATTGATTTCTTCTCAATCGCAGACCTACCACTTTCTCGATTTCTTCTGTCAAATGAATTGCATGATTTTCAAGAATTCTGAACCTATCAAAAAATGTGCTAAAATTATCATCCTGAGGTCCTTTCCCTGGTAGAATAAAATAACTTTGTAGAGCTGAAACAAAAGCTTTATTCATGTCTCTGGTTAGAGAATCTGCTAAAAAATTAGAGTTGCCTGGTATCCACTCAACATCAAAATCAAATTGTTGAAACCAAATCTGCCAGGAGAGTAATCTTCCTCTAGCAAGTTGTCGTGAAATTTTGGCAGATAAGAAATATTTGAAATTCATAGAGTCAGTCCTTATGAGAAACTTCACCGGTGCCAGATATAATTCAAATTTCTGTATTCCATTAAATATTGCTAAAGTTTCTTTTTCAGCAATATAATAATTCTTTTGGCTAGGAGAGAATTCACCTGATGCATATGCACAAAGTATTTCTTCTTCCTTTCCATCTTCATTCCTCCTTCTCTCAAAAAGAACAGCTGCCCAAAATTCATCAGAAGCATCTGTTTGTAAAATCAGAAGGCCATTACCTAGTGGTTGAAGCTTGGGAAGCTGCTGACATTCTGATTTGAGTTCCTTAACTGCTGCAGTGGCTTCTGCTAACCATCCTTCTCGAAGATGTTTTCGAATTGGAGTTGTCTTTTCTGACAATCTGGGAATATATCTGTGCACATAATTCAAGACACCTAAAAATATCTGAATGGTTTTAGTGTCTTTTAATTCATCTGGAAACTGAGACAGTTTTGTAAGAATATGGCGTTGCATTTGAATTTGCCCATTAACAACATTAATCCCCAAGAAACCTATTCTGTCTTGGAAGAAAACCATCTTTTTTTCAGACAGGACTATACCATGCTTTTGAACTTCAGTCATAAAAATTTCTAAATGCTTGAAATGTGCCTCTAGATCTGGATTATTTACAAGAATATCATCAATATATGTTACAATAAAATCATATTTCCCAAAAATAAAATCCATTCGTCTCTGAAAGAATGCGGGAGCATTTTTTAGGCCAAATGGAACTACCTTCCACTGATAAAAACCTGCAGGACATGTGAAGGCAGTTTTATGTCTATCTTCTTCCTGGATCTGTATTTGGTAGTATCTAGATTTCATATCGAACTTACTGAATACTTTGCTACGCTGAATTTTCTGCATGATTGTTTCTGGTCTTGGTAGAGGATAATGAAAACCCTGAGTTATATCATTCAGAGGTTTATAGTTAATTACCATTCTTGGCTTACCTCTGACTATCTCTGAGTGGTTTCTAACTAGAAACGTTGAACAAGAATAGTGAGACATACTTGGTTCAATGAGGTTCATATCGAGCAGCTCACTTATTTGTTTCTTGATTTCTTGTTCATCGACGGGGCTACATGGAATTAATTTTCCTTTGACTCCATTGTCATGTAGAGTCACTATTTCTTGTTTTGGACTCTCAACAGTCCAAAATTGCTGGGGATTATTTGAACAGCTTTCCAACAATCTTTTATGTATATCAATTTGCTCTTCTGACCATTTTGGGTCAATGCAGGCCTTTTGTTTTGACTCCACTCGCTTCTCATATAATTGCAGAACTTCTTGCCAATTGTTGGAGTCTTTAAGGGGTTTGCGTGCGCCAACTTTCTTTTGACTATTCTCATTTCTTGCCTCAGAATTTGCTATAGATAGTCTAGGCACAACAATAGCTTTCTTTTTTAAATTGATTATCAGCTTATCTTCGCTGATAGTAACTGGTAGTACAGAATTGATAAAAGGCATGCCAAGCATTAAACTTGCAGATGGATCGAAATGCTGAATAGCAGAAATTTTAACAATACTCCCCCCAACTTTCAAAGGAATATTATCCACATAATGTGTTAACTGAACAGATCCTCCAATGGTTTCAGAGACTAGAATGTTTTGGAGTGGCTTCCAAAGAGATTTAAATAAAGAGGGTCGAGCCAGATTATTAGATCCTCCAGTGTCAATGAAAGCATCTACATTTATCCATTCATTACGAACTTGGACTTGGACTGGAATATAGATCAGACTATTGGTTTTGATAATCCTTTTCAATAGAGTATTTTCTTCGACTCTATTAAGTGCTAGGACTGGAAAACTGGTAGAAGCAGCAGTATTCTTTTTATATGGACAAAAAGAATTAAGTTCAAGCACTTTTTGAATTCGTTGCTTACTGATTTGCATTAATCTTTCAGCAACAGATGTAGCATTAGAGTCATCTTCAGAAATATCTGTAGTTTCTTTTGTTTCACTGCTATGGGTCTGATCACTGTAGTGCAGTTCTTCTGAAAAATCACTATCTATACAAGAAGGGCAAATATTCATTTTCTGTACAATAGGCGGACTAATTTCATCTTCATCAGAAGCTTTTGTTAAGATATATACATCAGAAACTTCATCGTCTCACGCAACTAAACACCAATCATCTTGAAATTCCTCTATATCAACACAGGCTTTTAGCTTTGAGGAGGAATTGTTAGGACATTTTCGAGAAAAGTGGCCTTCCTGCCTGCAAATGAAACAACAGTTGTTGTTTCTTGGGTTTTTTCTCTTTTTCAAAAATTTAAATTTTCGGAAAGGCTTCCGAGGGTTGGGGACTCTTTTGGGTCTGAATTTTCCATATCTCTTTGATTTCTTCTTCTTTCTAAATGGTGTCCAGGGCAACATTGTTTTGCAGACCTCTAAACTAGGGGTAATATCATGTGCTTTCTTCTTCCAGCGCAGATATTTAACCTTTTCTGTACATCTAAAAAGAAGATCAACCCAATAGATTTGATCTATACGTTTATTCTGAACATCAAGATCTTTCATAATTAAATCTCCTAAATTTCCGGGAAACTTGGTATAAATGTAACTTTTTGAGCAATGTCATTGGAAAGATTTGCTTTAAAGACTTTTGCCATAAAATCTTTACCAAATTGATCAAGATATTTCAAATCTTTCATTTCCATATGGCTTAAGTCTATGAGCAATTGTTTTTTCTCATCTACTGGCTCAGGTACAAATTGTGTCTTTAGTAAAAGCTCTAGAGTGGCCAGTCCTGCTTCCATGACAGCGCTTCGTTCTTCATCCGATGGTCCTATCCACCAGTCATATACAATTCTGGCCATTCTTTTCTCTTCTAGGACCATGATAGAAAAAATATCCAATTTGGTGGTGACCTGCATTTGATATAGAGCACCAATCCATATCATGGTTGACTCTTCAGGATTGGAAGAATTGTCTAAATCAAGAATATACCCACTAGTGTTTGCAGCATATAGATCTTCTTCAATGCACGAGTATTTTGGGACTTCTTTCAAGACATGAGCTTTATTTTGATTGTTTATCGAAGGAAGGATAAAAGAAGGAAATTTAGAGGCTACCTGATCTAGAGTCATGATTTTCTTCTTTGAAGAAAATTGTTTATCAACTTTATAGGCTTCCCTCTTTACACTAGTCAACTTACTAGAAAGTTTTGAAGTTGACCCTTCTGCACTAGTGGCTGTAAAGGCTCCTTCTATATCTTCATCCTCTTCTTCTCTATCCCAATAATTGGGAGTGCTCATCGCAAAGGTAAACTTTGGAATTTCCTGGGCTTTTTTCTTTTGTCTTCTTCTTCTTCTTTCCTCCTTTGCAGATTTCTCAGACTGTTGTTCTTCATAAAGTAGTCTAAGGTTTGCATTAATTAATTTTGACTGCCTACCCAAATCATCAAGAACATCTTCTTCATGTGCACACCACGTGGTAAGATAGTTTCCTATCTAGTGGACCTCGTCAAGATCAGTAGGGCTTTGAGAATTATGTTCAAGGAGTGGGTGCACATTCAACTCAGGTTGTTGGTTGTCTAGACTGAGAGGAAGAAGTACAAAACTTTGTTTTCAGTGGCCATTTTCCATCTTTGACATATCTATGGTTTGAATATTGAAATTCTTCTACATGAGGGAAATTAGATACATATGTTTGAAACATCTTATTGATCGCAAGAAATGGCTTTTCTTCTGGAATATACAACTGGTCTGATGGAATAGATACAGTGGCTTCTGTGGATGGATGGTTATATACATTTCTGGACACAGATTTGCGACCGCTGGCCGATGGTTGCTCAGTTTCAGAGATGGCTGGTAAAACATGTTTTTTGGGCATAAAGATGGGTCGGGGTATTGATGATCTATCAGGCAATATTCAGACCTGACCATAGCTTACAGACATTCTTCTTATTTTGTTTCTTGGAGTGTCTGTTGATGCCAAAGATTTGTACTAAATATACTAGTCATTAGGAAGGGATTATTTATCATAAGGAACTCCTTCTACCTAAGCATTACTAACTCCAACAGTGACACAATCTTTTAGCACTGGTTGCTTTAGCTTGGGTTGAACAGTATTTGTAAGATGGAAAGATGTCTGGACTAACACAGAAAAGAATTCACTATCTTCTACCATTTCAAGACCTTGGATAGCGACAAATAATTTCCAGTAGTCTTTTAGATGAACATCAGATAGACTGATAGAATAGTCTGGGTAAATGGTACCATACTGACATCCTAAAGACAGATTTCCTAACATGGTGCCGATGCGAGCATGGTCATAATTTTGATGTCGGGTGTTAAAAAATTCAGATATACATGGATTATTAAGGCCATGGCGAAACAATGGGGCTAGTCCTATCCTTATCCCTCCAAAATGCAAATAAGCAAACTTTTTCTCAGCAACATATTTTTTGAATTTTTTAATTTCATCTTCGGAAAACAAACTTAAACCAAGAATCTGTACAAAGGGACCAGAAATCTTAAGCTTTAACTCAACTTCTTTCAAATAAATCTTCTTTGATAGACTGAATAAAGATGGAACTTGATATATTTCTTTTGAACTTAACACAGGAGGGTTCCAATTCTCAGGATATTCAACTATTCCATGTTCATTAAAATCATTCTCAATAGAACGGGAGTCTACCTTAGTAACAGTTCATCTATCAATATTTGAAAATGATCGTAAGAAGTTAGCCATGATTATAAACTAGACCAGAGATTGACTAAAGCAGCTTTTATCTACTCAACAATTGTATAACAAGAGATTTTCGAAGGCTTCCTGGCTGGCTTTAGGCTTTGTCTGTAGTTTATAAGCATAGGACCTGAACGGGGCTCTGATACCAAAAATTAAGGAGACTCAAGCAAAGTAGGACTTACTTCAAAATCAATATGAAGATTATTGAACAGCAGGTCTGAAACACGAGTTTTCTTCTCCTCAACCGAACATGCGAGCACTATGACCTCTCTTCCTATATTTATACACAACGTTGGTGTTTGAATAGATGCGACTGTTGGGCTTCTAAGCCTCCTTGAGTTGTAGGTCGGCTTGATAATAATTCCATAATCAAAATAAATTCATATCTCCATGAATACTTATCGGAATCAAATGATCTTTATATCAATCCTACACCTCTCGACGAGAGGAATCTAATGAACATATTATCAGCCATGAATAAGATGACCCACATGAATTTTTTCCCTAGTTCCCAATTTTAACAAAGAGGCAAGGAAACAGTGGGAACTAATGAGATCCAAAATCAGGAAGAAAAACAACGGATAGCAAATCAAGAAAGGGAGAAGGAAGGCAGTAGCAGGAAAATGCCTCATACGAAAAATACGGGAGTCTGCAAACCCAAATCGAGCATCATCCCCAGGGTCATATTAAGTGATCCAATGATTCAAGTGCACAGGGACCATATGAAAGAACATGCGATCATCTGCAAGTTTATGGGGTTATGGCCAATGGAGAAAGCTCTATACATCTGGATCAGGAGCCATTGGAAGCCCAAGGGAGAAATACATTTGCATCTAGGTTCTAAGGGATTCTTCACAGTGGTGTTTGCGAGCCTAGAGGACAAAGATAGAGTGTTTGAAGGGGGACCTTACTTCTATGCTGCGGCAGGACTCTACATGCACCCATGGACGATGAACTTTGTTTTGGAACGTGAAACATTCACATCTGTACCGGTTTGGATCAGACTATACTCATTACCTCTAGACTACTGGCAACCAGAGTCCTTGAAAACTATCAGAAACAAGCTGGGGCATTTTCTGAAAATATCAGAGGCAACTCTCAAAGGTAAATATACCTCCTTCGCCCGAATATGTGTGGAAATGGATCTATCTAGAGCCCTTCCGGAAGCAATAATCTTAGAAGTATATGATGAGAAATGGGTGTAAACGATAGACTATGAGCACATACCATTCAAATGCCACAAATCTCATGAACATGGACATCTATTCAGATACTATCCCATAAGCAAGGTAGAAATCAATGGGAAAAACTCTATGGACAAAGACCATGAGGGTTTTACAAAGATTGGGAGTAAAGGGAAAGGGGGTAAAAGATCACATAAGAAAATGAGTGAAGACAGACAGACAAAACACAATAGTTTCAAAATCCTAGAGGATATGGAGGAGATCATGGAGACTGCCCAGGTTAAGGAGAACGTCCCCAAGGAGCAGGATATGGAAGCTGAAATGGAGGAAATCCCAGCAAACGAAGGAGATACAAAACTGCATGGAGATCAGCAAGGACCATGAGATGACCCCAAGTGAGGTAGGTATGGAGGATCATGAATTGGAAGGGATTCTAGATAGGGAAAATCTGGATCTAGAACAATTTCTGGAGCAAGGAAAGAACAAAGGAGTAGACTCACTGCCAAAACAAGACTATGATCGAGTCCAACAACTCTATATATGGAGGGCAGAACAGAAAGGAAATGGGGTCAAAAGAAACCATGAAAGCCAAGAGCAGAGCGGGATCAAAATAATGGAGAACCAACAAACACTATCTCCAAAAAACTCAGGAAGGAAAAGACAGAATGAACTGTGTTACACAGTAATTTGTCACCATTGGTCACCGTCCCTGTTACCCCTGTTTCCGTACATTGGAGGACGTATTCCGGGACCTGTGAGCAGTGACATAACCTAAAAACACTTGCATTTTGTTCCCCTGAGTATGTACTTCATGTTCCCTGAAGACACTTTCTGCAAAATATCCCTGAAAAGTTCCCTTTTTCCATTAGCGCGGGTCCACAATGTCTTACCCGCGCCAATAAATGAGATCCTCAAAAGAGGGTGCAACCATTGGCGCTCTGTCTTAGAACAACACCCACGCCAACCAAATTTGGGAAAGATTTTTGACAAACGCGCGCCCGGATGTTTTTTTCCTTTTATTGTCATCAGTCTTTTTGGAATAAAGTTGGCTTTAAAGATGTCGAGACTCATCATCTATCCTCATCATCTATCCACATCAGCTTTTTGGTGATAATGTCAATCCACAATAAGTGTCTGGATGCATTGTATCTTCTTCCCTTCTCTATCTATAAAAGCCCATCCTCATGCACTTGACAAGCTAGTTCCGAAGTGCTGGAGTTCTTGAGTTCTGATGTATTGGTGCTAGTATTGATTATAGTGAGTTTATGCTGCTGGAAGTCTGAACTGTGTATCCACAAGTAAAGAGAGAGAGAAGGATATATTGCAAGGCATATGTAGCTGCTTGCCCAGCCAGCGGAGAGATTCAACGTCAGAACATTGGTTGTAACTTTTTCCGTTTGTTCATTAATAAACGACTATTATTATGGTTCCAATCTTACTGTTCATGATGATGATGTTTGATTTATGTCCTTTCTGACTGATATATAGTTGTATATCGTGGATTTTATGCTTGTATTCGCTTCGTTCTTTGCATGTGCAGGTGTCCATACGCGGGGATCGCTAGGATTGTGACCTGCCGGAGCTGGAGAACGGAGATATCGACTCGTCTACAACAATAGCGTTGGATTCCAGGTTGGTTCTTCTTATCCACTTTCGATTTACAACTAGGAACTTGCATAATAGCATGATTGATTGTTGCTAGACCCATTTTGGGCTAGTGGGATCGCCTCTGTCCGCAGAGGGGATTTACCTCTCCAACAATTTGGCGACTCCGCTGGGGAAGAGCTATTTATTGTTTGATTTATAAACCTTGGAGTTTGTCTTGCATGTTAGTTTTCTCTTGCCTCCTTGCGTAAATGAGCTTTCCGGGTCAGTTTTTCTTGCTGTCTGAGTACTATTGACAAGGCACTGGGCTGTTTTATTTATTTATTTTTTGGGCCAGCAAACTGTTGGCGCGTTTTTATTTCTGACAGTCGCGCCGGTTGGCGCATGTTGCACACCAGCAACTCGCGCCAATTCTTTAATAGCGCAAGTTACAGGCTGACAGTCGCGCCAGTCCTGTAAACTTTGCCAGTGTGTGTGTTGAAAGCTCTTCAAATTCAGATTTTCGTCTTTTTGCATATTTTGCAGCTTCTGGACGTGTGTAGAAACTCTGTTTGACTGGTTTTTTACCTTTATCCTTCGGTTGTTTGCCTATTTCTATTGATCTTGTATCCCAGCCCTAGAGCATCTAGTGGCTTGGCACTTCTAGCCTTCCGTAGGAGTGTTGGTTTTTGTTTATCCAGTCAGTTCTTTGCTTGTTTCCCGCGCTTGTTCACTTGACTTTGTGTTGGACTTAGATCACATAGTTCATTCGAGTCTTTGTGAGCTTTTGGACAGGTTGTCTTGCTGTTTCGGATTTGGTTCTACTTGCATTGAGTGAATTTGTTTGTTTCATTGTGTGATCATCTCTCAAACTTGTTTATATGCATCATGCCATTTTAAAAAGAAAGAAAAACAAATGATCTTTTTTTCATTACATTAGCTAGCACTTTGCCTTGTTATTAGCAATTAGTTACTTTTAAAAAGAAAAGAAAAAAATTTCATTTCTTGTTATTAGTTGCATTAGGACCTTTGTTGCTTAGTGATCATTTTGTTTGTGTGAAAAGATCTCAACTCTCCTGTAGATAGCATTCATTGAATGAAATGGTTTATTTTGGCATATAGTTTGCATGCAGGAAATTTTTGAGAGATCACATACGGTAGGACCTAAAAACTGAGACATAACTGAAGATAAACTGTAAAATGAACTCAATGAACCTAACAACGCATTGGAATTTAACGCAAACATTCTAGAGGTCTAGGCTAGAGACGTGTTCCGGCGTCGTAAAGCCTGGTAGCTTACCGTCGAGTGGTTGGGTGATTCCTCCACGGTGAAACGATAAGTGCCAGTACGGATTGTGCTCCCACGTACCATCGAGTATATATTGGGAGACCCCTATAGGCTTAAAACCTTTTATCCATAGGAAGCCGTGTCGGCCGCCCTACTGATCGCAATACACTGAACACAGCATTTGGGAAGATTGACCGCCCGTACCCTAAAAAGTATTCTGCGGTTTTGCGAAAAGTTTGGCACACCCTCTACCTAGAACTCCAGAGCAGTTCCTTTTGGCCTTTTTCAGACTCTATAACGGAAAAAGTCCACCTGAGCATTTGTCACTTCGGGCTCATTAAATATTCGAAGGAGACTAGAGTCATATTTTTGTCCTTTTCTCGACTCTTAAAACATGAAAAGGTCAAGTTCGGTTCCAATGTCTTAAAATTTATTTGACCACGATAACATATTACCCAGTTAAATTTTGTTTGCATTAGTCTGAGTAGGGTCTTGTCTCGTTAGATTCCCTAGGGTTTTGTGAAGTCCCATCCTAGCGGAATTACCAATCTCGTCTTCCGAGATACCGGTTGCGAGTGAAACTCTTTCTATTGTTCCAAGTATACAACCGCTCAATTCTCGTGCTCCAGACGACGAGACTTACCAATTTCATTGGAACCCTATTTGGGAACCTTCTGAAAATGGTATCCCTTTTTGGGAATACACTTCTCCTCAGGTTCCACCACCACCATTTCCTTCCTACATGGAAGACACATCCCCTACTACGACTGACGAATCAGCTGCGCCAGGTGGTGAAATTCCCACCGCAATGGCATCTCCACCTGTTAGTAGCACTCCTGCTACTGGGGGGCTACCTCCCAACTATAGAGCAATAAGCAATGTTATGTCGTCCCCCTTCCCAGGCTCGATCTGGTCACAATTCACTTTTTCAAACACGGAGCCTTTGACTCCACAGAGTCGCGGTATAACTGTTACCTCAGTCACAACCCCTCCAACGGTATCTGTGGCTTCTTCAACTCCTATTTTTAGTCGACCTTCGGCCTCTTTATTCGGAGGTTTTGATCCTACATTGAATGTCCCCCTGAAGGCCAATACGATCAGTATTTACCACCTCTTGGGTTTTTGACAGGTCAACCGAATGTTGAGGTTTCAGTTCCATTGTCAATTGATTGGAGTTCCACCATTTTTCATGGTGGTCAAGCTTCGTATGCACAGCCTGAACAACCACCTCAGCACAACCTACAAGGACAATCCTTTCGCCTCTGGTGGCCCATTTTTCACCTCTCAACCTACTGGTAACCCAGGTCAACCTTCTATTCAACAAGCCCAACCTGGTATCCAGCACGGTTCTCCTACTGGACAAACTGGTCAATCATTTGTTAACCCAAATCAACCCAATGTCCAGTATGCTCACATATCTGGACAAGCTGCTCAACCACTTGGTCAGCCCACCGTCCAGTATACTCAACCTTCTGGACAAGCTGCCCAACCACTTGGTCAGTCCACTGTCCAGTATAATCAACCTTCTGGGCAAGCCGGTCAGCCTCAAACACAGTTAGGCCAACCAACTGCCCAGCCCACTCAGCCATCTGGTCTGTTAGGACAACCTTCCGCTGCTCAACAACAACTTCAGTATCAGCAGGTAGGTCAACCTCAGTATCAGCAGGTAGGCCAACCTCAGTATCAACAAGGTTATCCTTCTGGCCAGATAGCCCAACCTACAGGACAGCCTACTGGCGCTGCTCAATCCAGTCCTTGGCCCCAAGCGGGACCCCAAAACCCATCTGGTCTTCAAATGCAGGCTGGAACTCAATCCCAAACATTTTATCAAACTCAGCCTGGTTCTCAAACTCAATTTGGAGTCCCACCACAGTATGGCTACCAGCAACCTCAAGGGCAACCTTTGTTCGCCCCATACCAGAATTACCAACAACTGCAAGCGAATCCTTTGCAGAATTATCAACAACCATATGGCGCATCTGCAGCATCGTTTGGTAATCCTTACGCTGGGGGGCAAAACACAAATCCCTATGGCCAATACACTATGGGGCCACATCCGTCCGGGCAAAGCCCATGGGGGCAACCACCACCTGGTTGGAACCCTGGTGCTCCGTCCTACCAGCAGCCCCAGATGTCTTTTAATCCTCAGTTACCATTCTTAGCGACTTTAGAATTACCGGATGTGTCCAAACTGACCAATGATCCTATTCTTCATAATCCTTATTGGCCTTCGGTTCCAACCAAAATTCCTGGTGACTGTCCAAAATTCGATGGTAAAGCTAATGAAGATCCGCAAGCTCATGTCATGACTTATCACCTGTGGTGTTCATCCAATTCATGGCTTGATGATTCAATCCGGCTTCGCCTTTTTCAAAGGACTCTCACTGGCTCTGCCGCTAAGTGGTATATTGAGCTCAATCGCGGATCCTTTCAGGATTTCAACTCCTTGGCTATGGCGTTCCTCACTCATTTTCAGTTGCCCATTCGATATGAAACGGGCACACACCTCCTCACATCCTTAAGACAAACAATGGCTACGCATATCTCTGATCACATCCATGAATGGAGACGGCGTAGACGTATGATTAAATTTTGGATTCCCGACCAGCTTCTTACAGATTGGTTTACGACTTCGTTCGTTCCTCCAATAGCTCGGGACATTGCTATGGGAGCGTGTGTTACTGAAGAGCAAGCTATCACGCGCGCTCAGTACCTTGACTTGGTTTATTCTCAGTCAGGTACATTGTATGATTATCTGCCTAATGCCCCGAGACCAGGAACATCCAAAGCCCCGCCAACACCCACCGTTGACGGTATTATTGGGTCTGTTAGTTCATCCTCCAAGAAAAATTTCGCGAACCCTGGGAAGCAGAAATCAAATGCTTCAATTGAAACCACTTCTCAGGTCATACCTACTTCTAATACTACTTCCGAGGTCAATGCCGTTCAGTCCACCACGGCAGACAAAGCCTCGAAAGCAAAAAAGAAAGGGAAACCAAAAAATAAGCAAGATCAACCTAAATAGGAACCCCCCAAACCTCAACCCGAGGAGGGTGCCACGCGCAAACCCAAGTACCCTTGTCTTATCTGTGATGAGGATCACTACACCAAAGACTGCCCTCGGCAGTCCGAAGTTAGTCGTTTGTTGAAAGGCACTCCCGGGGTCCCTGCAGTGCTTAAAGAACCCTTTCCCTCACAACAAACTCAAATGGTGGCTGACCCCTCTCAACCTCCCTCTTCCTTCGGTTCCCAGGTGTTTATGGCTGGAACAATACCTATTAATATTAGTACTCGAACAAAGGATTATCCATCTGCCGGGAAAGAGCCTGAAGTCCCCTCCAGTGCTCCCCCGTTCAGTTCAGGCCCGCTCCATATTGAGAGACCTAGTACTGAAACGCCTCTTCGACCCCCTCCAAAAGGAGTACTCCGGAAATCTTCTTACAACCCAAATGCCCGTGCTGCACAGCACTACAATATCGTTGAGGACTTAGCCCAAACTCCATCGGCTATGTCCGCCCTAGAAGTTCTCCAGAGCTGCCCTTCTCAGAGGAAGTCCTTCCTATCCGCTATCGGCGGTATAGACTCGGCTGATTTGGATTTAATCACTTTTGATTTAGAACGCCATATGCAGAGACTGCCTCCCCAAATCTGGTGGGCTCCAGTATTGTAGCAATAATGCTACAACTCCTGGAGCTTCCTATCTCTAATTTTATCAACCCGGTAGTTCGTACAAACTTGGAAGCGACGGTGCTGTATGCACAAGTACTAGCTCTTGTCGCAGCTGTCACTTGGTCAGCTGGCACAAGTCTGCTAGGGCTCAAGCCAACTTC
Organism: Pinus tabuliformis; assembly: GCA_031772625.1. Lineage (NCBI taxonomy): Eukaryota > Viridiplantae > Streptophyta > Pinopsida > Pinales > Pinaceae > Pinus > Pinus tabuliformis. The sequence continues at coordinate 25,240,495 of CM062808.1, read as the reverse complement.
TATATGCTCTCAGAAGAAGCTTTCTAAATGATGGATGAAGGCTATCTCAAAGGAAATTAATCTACTTTGCAAAAATGAACTGAAAGCCAACCAAAACATGGAAACCCTAGTAAACCCTAATCTGACTAGTTTAACCTCTATGGTGCAATAGTGAGAGTGAAAATGTCTAAAAATGATGCCATTACTTCTAATGATGTGAAATGCATGAACTCAAACTACTTCTATGAAAAAGAACATTGTTTTTGTATTTTTGCTTAAGTGGATGGAGTGATTATGAATTTGTTTCTTATTAGGGTTTGGCTGTGCAGAGGTGGTGCGAAGGGAGAGAAAGCTTGGGAAAGGTCAGGAGGGCTAGGAGAGGTCCCAGAGGGTCCCTAGCATTAGTCCACAGAGGTCTACAACGTTCGGATGCTCGGCAACCAAGCTTGCAGGCTTCTACAGGATGTCTGCAGGGGATCCTACAGGAAACTAAGGAATTCTACAGGAAGTCTGCTACCTTCTATAGGATGTTCTACCGTGGGAGTTTTGGGTGATGGTGAAGTGATGGAGCGGGATGGGTGGATGGGTAAGGTGGAGATGGAGCTTGTGATGGCTCAGGGGCAGAGAAATAAGATGGAGAGAGAGTGCACGGAGTTGGTTGGTGGATAGAAGGATGGCAGCAACGAAAGGTCAAAAAATGAAGCTACGTGGCAATGGATGAGTTGGAAGGTAAACGAGCTGAACAGAGGTCGAGTAGGTGGATTGAGGAGAGGTTAAGAAGAGGAAGAAGGAGGTGGAATGATACTGAGCAGTGTAAATAAAACAAATTGCTTATGTCTTGCACCAAAAACAAGAATTCATTAACCAGTGCTACCTGTGCTATTAAACCAATGAACAACGATGTAAATCATGAAGAAAAGTCGTGCATGGAATTGTAATGACGAAGTATGGCTCAAGAGAAAAATGCATGGAAGGATCCACGATTAAAACGACTGTGTTGCAGCTTGCATAAAAGTAGAAAAGACTGCGTTTTTTGGTGGTTGGTATAGACTGCACCCCAATCCCTAAACAGAGATGGCAGTGAAGGCACTAACAACCTTTTCTTGGAGCTCCAGTGAATTACAAACCTCCTATCCTGTTCTAAGCAACTGAAAGTGATTTAACCATAAGCTAATCCTACTCAATCTTATTAAAGAAATCAAATCAGCAGACTGTGTTCTTGAAATGCATATCAAACAAGGAAATAAAGTGCTGGAAAGAAAGGCAAATAACACTACAAGAAGAGGAGATCTATTGCTCTCAGGTTGGGCCCTAACCTGAGAGCTATAGCTCCCTTAAAAGCTCAGAATTAGATCCAAATCTGCTTGCCTTTATTCATAATCAAAAGTCTAATGTCATGCCAAAACTGGCTTACAAAAACAAACACCGAGCTGTGCTCAGAAATTACAATATCAGTCCAAAAGTTCAAAAAGCTCCTAACAAAGGCTACGGCCTTCATATTTATACAAAATCAAGATCAAGCTGGCTTCCTCCATTCGTGGAGCTTGGCTGTCCAACTGAAAGTCAAACTGCTGATCCTATAGAACGTGTTGGCTGCCTTTAAGCTCGGTGGGGAGAGCTGTTGGAGCTCGGAGTTAAGGTGAAAATCACAAGGAAGGTCATCAAGACCGTGGAAAACCTCCCTATGAACCCGCAATGTCACCTTTGTTGTCTCCTTGTCTCCTTTTGCGTGGTCTTTTGCTCTCTTTAATGCCAAAAATCTGAAATCATCATGTATTAGCCACATAGATATAATGCCTGCCCTTCTTCCTACAAACAACACGAATATACTAAGAAATGAATGCATAAGTGATAAAAGATGAATGGTTGAACAAGGTAAGTAGGCCAATATGAGCCCAAATTGTACCAAAAATTGGGGCTCATCATCACCCCCCAGCTAAAATATTTGCTCATCCTTGAGCAACTTAGTCCAAATCTTCATCCTTCATTGCTTTTACTGCTTCCCTTACATCCCAAGGCTCTGTAGTAGTGTCCTCCTTGGTGATATGAAACCCTGCTTTCCTGTTCACCTCTTCCCATTGTTCACTGTCATCCTCCTCTGTATTGCCTTCAGTCAACCCTAGCAGTAGTGGTGGGCTGAGTTTAAGGCCAATCGAGCTGGCCTGGAGGCTTTGCATGGATTTATTGTAAAGGTCTACCCTTGCCAAAGCTTCCCTCATCCGAATTGGGGTATGGTACTCTCGGATTTTCAAGCTGTGTGCCAAGGTATTCCATCTGCGTGTACATGCTTGGGCAGCACTTTCTCCTAACAATCTTTCCATGTCTTCAAAATGAGCTATGGCTTGGGCCTGTTGGTCCATAAATCTCAAGGAAGCTGTGGGATCAGTAGCCAACTGTTGGTGGGCTGAGATGAGTGCAACCGGATCCTCTGGTTCTGCTCGAATGAACAGTGGCTCGCTCACTTCTCGGTTCATGACCGATTTTGCTTCAGCTGCTCTTTGATCCTCATGGTTTAACCATGAAGCGAACGCCATCAATTGCATATCACCCAAGGCAATATTGGGATCCCAGGAGACTTCATTAGGCAAAGCCAAATTGTGGAGGTAGAATTCTGCTAATTTGGCTTTGTCTTCTGACGAACTAGTACTGCATAATTCCGAAAATTGTTGTGGGTTTTGGATCTGAGAAATACCTCTTTGTGCCAAGGTATTTATTTGGAACTGCAGCCATTGATCTTTTAAGTACAATCCATAGGATTTTGCAGGTTGTCTGCACTGTATTGCCTCCATGGCCCAGCTGGCCATGCAGGCCAATTGTGCTTCCTTTTGCTGCAGCTGTTCTTTTAGAGCTTTCACTTCAATTTGTGCCTGCTGTCCTGCTTCCTGTAGAAGTGTCATTGGCTCTTCAAGATCGGTGGTCAGCTCCTTTTTGCCTTGTTGTTCTTCAGTGGTGTCTTTGGAGGATGTACTTGCCCCTGCCCTTAGTTCCTGTAACTGCAATCTCAGCTTCTGGTTTTCTTCCTGTAGAAGCACACGTTGGCAATTAGCCACGTGTTTAGCCATGGTGAATTCACTCCTGACCTCCTTGAGTTGCTCTTGTAAAGGGCCTATGTCCGCCATACCCTTTGACTTGGCGATCTGCAACCATGTGTGGGAACGGACTCTTTCTTCCTCTAATGCAAAAAATAAGGGTACAGTAAATTTATGGGGTATGATTTTGCCCGCCTCTAAAAAGGTGTAGTAGGAACTCAGACTAGGATGAGGGCTGGGCTCTGGTATATGTACTTCTTCCGCCTCTTTAGGTGGCTCTACCTCACCCTCCCTTGGTGGTGATGAGGGTCCTTCTCCTTCCCTCTTCTTCGTTTCCTGTAGCCGGGCCAGAGTGTCCTGTAGAACATTTTCAGCTTCCTGTAGCCGAGTTTTTTCAGTCAACAGGTCTAACCTTTCTTGCCACGTATTTTTCTTTGGACTCCCCTTCTCGTAGGTGACTGTTATCCTTGAGGGTGACTTTTCCTTGGGAGAAGCAGGGGTATCTTCGATGACAATCGGGCTACTGGATGGAGGCTGTGGCTTGCCCGTCTTTATCCTAACACTTCTTCGAGCTTTAAAGTATAGAGGGGTCTCCCTCTTCCTCTTTTCTTTTGGCTTAGGTGGCGTGCTGAGGCCAGCTAATACAGCTGCTGCCTCCCTTGCCAGAATGTCCACCTTTTTCTCCTTGGGTTTCACCTTTTCAGGGCTTCCTATAGAAGCCCCTGTTTTGGTAATTTTCGGGCTTCCTGTAGAAGACCCTTTTGCCAATTTCGGGCTTCCTGTAGAAGACCCTTTCTCAATGATTTTCGGGCTTCCTGTAGAAGACCCTTTTACTGTTTTCGAGCTTCCTGTAGAAGCCTGTTTCTGCTTTCCTATAGACACGGGTGTCACCACCTTTGCTTTCTTAGCTGCATGGGTTTTTCTTTTTGGTTTGGTTGTAGGTGCTGACGAGGTACTTGGGCTGATGTGGACCACCTCAGCTTTGTCCGTTCTGCTCTTCAACCTCAGTCTTTTCTCTTGCTGACAAGATGGGTGTGTCACCTTTTTCTTTGTCATCCTTTTCCTCATGCTTCTTCTTTTGTTCTTTCTTCTGCACTATGGTCGGGGTCTTCTGGCCTTTTCCTTTCTTTCCCTCGGCCACTGCTTCTTTTTCCTCACTGCTGGAGGAACCCGTTTCTTCAATCAACATTTTTATGTCTCCATCTCTTGTCAAATTCCTGAATGATTCCCATGAGAGGGGAACCTTATATGAATGAAGCGCATCCTCCACAAGAAGTTTGATCAACCCATGGTGGGCTACCTTATCTGGTATGCCCTCTTTTAGCTTTGTGGCACACTCAATTAGAGACTGTAACAGGAAATAAGGAATGCTCAGTTTCTGTTCTACAGGAAGATCAATCCGGTGTCTCAATTCAGTGAGCAACCGAAAGTGATATGCGTACACGATGCTAAAACGGCCTTCACAGGTTATATACTTCATGATTTGCAGGCTGACTTCATTCCATGGTGGCAGCAAGCTGGTTCTTCGCACCCCATTTTTGTCCTCCGAGAATTCCTCCTCAGGTGGGAAGAATTCTTTCTTGGCCTGCTGGCTCAACTTCCTTTCTTCCTTATCCCATGGCAAACCCATTGGAAGTTCAGTAATTCGACTGATATATTGCGGGGTGAGCTTGAGGCTTAGACCTCTGAAGTTTATTGTGGCCAGTGTCTTGGATTTCGGCTTCAGAGCCTGCAAAAATTCTTCTGCCACTTCATCATCGTAACCCTGCAACTTGTCACAAAAAGATATCCATTGAACCCGTGTGAAGAGCTCCACCACTTCCTGGTTTTCCCTTAACTTGGTGGAATCAGTGGGTTCTCGTCTAATAAACCCACCCGGCATGATAAAACAGCTTCCTTAACCAGAGGTGGTGATTGTGGAAGAAATTTGGTTTACTGAGACAGAGCGTAGAATGTCATGCACATAATCCACAAAACTTATCCCTGAGGAACTTAACACAGTTTAATTACTCGACATCCTGTAGAATGACAGTATAGGCACAGCAGACAACAATTTCACCGTTTTTCTATGACCAGACTGTGGACGACAATCCTGCCACCTTTAATAACCAGTGCATGAAGAGTTCAGGGTTACCTCTTTAATTGGCCACCTTTTTACGTGAGGCACCCGCTTTCCTGTAGAAACAACGTTCCTGTAGGATGACAGCGTTCCTGTAGAATGACAGCGTTCCTGTAGAATGCAGCGCGCAATTTTCGGGAGAGACTGCAGTCGGTCTGCGCCTTGGGTGTGCTTCTCGATCGTTCTGATAACCAAAGGCTCGGTGTATCATACTGCAGAAGGATCAGGATAGCCGCTCGAGTTCAAAACGGTGGTTGATAAATGCACGAGTGCAATCTAGCCGATTAGATTTTGAATTCGGCGGAATCTGTGGCGCGGGGGTGAGCTGTCCCCGCCGGACCGTTGGGTGACGTCATCCCATCATTCAACTGCGCGTTCACTTGCTGCCGCATCAATTCCCGCAGATCTGCCGCCGCCTCTTCGGTTAAACTCGTTTTTTTCGATCGGATTGCTCTCACGTGCGTGCTGCTATTCTTTTTGTCATGGCCGCCACCCACACATCCACTAGACCATTAACTGGCCGACGTGGCCGGCCAAATGGCCATACGGCCGCTCAACCCATTCACCTTTACACTTAGCAATCAATCAAAGTAACATTCATGAAATCTGATGGAAGGAAGGGTCGAGACACTTACCTGCGCGGCTGCACACGATGTTTCGGCTCTTTGGACGCTGATGAGTCGATTTACCTACTGCTGGCGAACTTACACAGGCCCGGAGGTCCATGTTCACAAGCTGCCGACGATGGATGGGATGCTTTAGTTGCATGCGCCCATGTTTCATTACATATGGCATGCGCTGTGAATGGTATCCACTCTAGCAGGCTTAACTGTTACAGGACTCCCGCGGGATGTCTTGGAACAGTTCTTCCTCCTTGGGTGCATGCTGCACGACGATGGATGGCCTCACGATCACACTCCCAGAGCTTCTGGATGACTGGGATGCTCATGGTGTGAGATCTCTAGCATTTTTTTCATTTACAATTTGCTTTTTCTCGAGACTCATCGATCTTCTTTGTTGGTGCAGGTAACTTCGTTGCATGTCGATAAGGATGGTGGAGCAAGATAACAGCAATGTGCAAGGGTGACAACAGTGGCTTGCATGCGTCCAAACCAATCCTTAGCCGTTAGATCTCCTCATGAAACGAATTCTGGCCCGTTCTGAGCTTCTACAGGAAGTTTCCTGTAGAAATACAAAGCTTCCTGTAGAAAGGTTGCGTTCCTGTAGAGAGTCTGCACCTTCCTGTAGAAAATCTGCATCTTCCTGTAGAAACTCTACATCTTCCTGTAGAAAATCTGCGTCTTCCTGTAGAAGACTCAAGCTGTAATAAAATTGCACATACCTTGGAGAAAATGAGTATTCTTGGAGGAGGTGCTAGTGAGGTGTCCTCCCTGCATGATGAGGACCCTTGGCTTTGAGTTGAGAGGCTTCCTCTCCTCCATAGAACACCTGCATGCAATTTTACATAATGAATCTGCTGACCTTGTTTTTTTCTTGTGTTTTTTCTTCTTCTTTTTTTTTTCTTTTTTTTTTTTTTGAAAGATAACAGGGGCGCCTCATTGAGGTTTTCACCCTTGCCATCTGCCTTAAGCGCCTCAAAGAGGTTTTCACTCAAGGATCTTTTTCCAATCTCTTTTTTTTTTGAAAAGACAATAGGGGCGCCTCAATGAGGTTTTCACCCCTACCACCTGCCTTGGGCACCTCAGAAAGGTTTTCACCCAAGGATCTTTATTATTTATTTATTTTATATATATATATATATATATATATATATATATATATATATATATATATATATATATATATATATATATATATATATATTTAGATTCTTCAGGGTATGCCCAAAGCAGAGGCAGAACCCTTCTCTATGACCAACACTGCCTTCTCCATAGTTTTGATGAACTCTTGTCTTGAGGGAGGCTTCCTGTAGATCTTCAATCGATGCCCATTGACAAGCATGGGGATGGCTTCCTCATCAATGGTCCAAATAAGAACAGATCCATTGTCATGACATTTTTCCACTGAATATGGCCCTAGCCATCTGGTTCTCAGCTTCCCCTTGAAATCTTTGTATCTGGAGTCATACAACAAAGCCCAATCTCCCGGCTGAAATTGCTTGTCATGGAGATGTTGGTCATGCCACACCTTTCTCTGAAGTTGAACCACTTCTGAGTGAAGGAGGGCCTGCATTCGGTGCTCATCCAGGCCATTCAGCTGCAATAGCCTTTCTTGTTGTGCATGGCTGAGATCTAGGTCCAGCTGAGCTGCCATCCTCAAAGTGTTGTATTCAAGCTCAATGGACAGCAAAGCTTTCTTCCCATAGACCAGCTCATAAGGTGTGAAGCTGGTGGTGGTCTTCCAAGTGGTGTTGTAAGCCCATGTGGCTTCAACCAGGCGATCTGCCCAGTCCTTTCTGCTGCTGCTCACCACCTTATTCAAGATCCCTTCTAATGCTCTATTGGTGACTTCCACCTGCCCATTTTCTTGAGGGTGATAGGGGGTGGAAGTCCTATGCTTGATCTTGTGATGAGCTAGTAGATCTTCAACCAGGTTGGAGGTGAACTGGCTCCCTTGATCGGTGACCAGCTCTCTTGGATAGCCAAACTTATAGAAGATGTTTTCTCTTAGGAACTCGGCCACCTTTTCTTCTGTTGCTGCTTTGATTGCTTTGGTCTCTGCCCACTTTGTCAGGTAGTCAGTGCACACAATGATGTAAGACCTTTGCCTCGAAGGAGGGTTGATTGGGCCCACAAAGTCCATACCCCACTTCTCAAATGGCTCAAGAGTCACCTGAGGTTGGAGAGGCATCTCATCCCTTTGGGTCGGTTTCCCCATTCTTTGGCATTGGTCACACTGGCTGACATATCTTCTGACATCTTGATGAAGTGTGGGCCAATAGTAGCCTGCCTGCAGGATCTTGAAGGCAGTTCTCTTTGCTGCAAAATGTCCTCCACAAGGCCCATCATGACAAGTGAGGAGGATATCAAAGACTTCCTCCTCCCTTACACAACGCCTTAAGATCTGATCGGGGCCAAGCTTGAACAGATTGCCCCCGATCCAAGTAAATGAGGCACTTTTTCTGATGATTCTGCTCTTCTCTCTTGAAGATAGGTGCGGAGGGAACTGTGTTGAAACAAGGTAGTTTGCTATATCAGCAAACCATGGAGAGAGTACTGAAATAGCAAACAGATGTTCATCGGGCATCTGGTCATCCACCGTTCCATCCTCATCTGCAGACAAATCCAATCTAGATAAAAAGTCAGCAACAACATTTTCTCTACCTGGTTTGTCAACAATGGTCAAATCAAACTGCTGCAATAAAAGTAACCATATAATAATACGAGCATTCACATCTGGTTTATTCATTAAATATCTAATTGCAGCATGGTCTGTATGTACAAAGGTTTGATAGCCAGTAATATAATGTCGGAACTTGTTCAGTGCATGGACCACAGCCAAGAATTCTTTCTCGGTTACAGTGTAATTCAGCTCAGCTTTGGACAAGTTTTTGCTAACAAAGTAAATGGCATATGGAAGTTTTTGCTCAACTTGTCCTAAAGCTGCACCTATGGCTTTGTTCGAGGCATCAGTGTGGATGTGGAAAGGTAGGGCCCAGTTTGGACCTCTCAGGATTGGGGCTGACACCAACTTGTCCTTCAATTCATTTAAAGCCCTCTGACAATCGTCAGTCCATTTAAACTCCACATCTTTTGCCAACAGGCCAAACAATGGCGAGGCTAGCTTGCTGAAGTCTTTAATGAATCTCCGGTAATATCCTGCTAATCCCAAGAAACTCTGAACATCCCTTACCTTTTGAGGAGGTGGAACCTTCTTGATGAGAGCAATTTTGTTAGGATCCACCTGTAACCCTTGGCAAGAAATGGTATGGCCTAGCACGGTCCCTTCAGTCATTAGGAATTCACATTTTTCAGGACTAAGGGACAAGTTCATCTCAATGCATTTGGTTAGGACTTTTCCCAGATTGGACAATGCTTCCTGAAAGTTGGCCCCATAAGGAGTAAAGTCATCCATATAGATCTCTACTGCATCATGGACCAGCTCCGAGAAGATGCTTAAGACAGCTCTCTGGAAAGTAGCAGGAGCATTGCATAGCCCAAAGGGAAGGATTCGGTAGGCAAAGGTGCCCCAAGGACAAGTGAAGGTGGTCTTATCTTGGTCTTCCGGGCTGATTTGGATTTGGTTGTACCCGCTAAACCCATCCAGGAAAGAGAACTTCTTTCCTGCCAGTCCATCCAACACTTGGTCTATGAAAGGTAGAGGGAAATGGTCTTTCTTGGTAGCTTTGTTCAGTTCTCGGTAGTCCACACAGATTCTCCATTTCCCATTTTTCTTGGGAACCAACACCAGAGGGGACACCCATTCACTATCTGAGATAGGGTAGATGAATCCGACATCCAACAGTTTTTGCAATTCTTCCTTGACAATGTCCTTAAGGGCTGGATTCATTCTCCTCTGGGGTTGCCTAACCGGCTTACAATCCTCTTTGATGTATATGTGATGGGTACAGACCGAAGGATGGAATCCTTTCATCTCCTTATAGCTCCAAGCAAAAGCATCTAGGTGACTGGCCAGCAGGCTACACAGCTCCTTTTCCTGGGAAGGAGATAGGGAGGAGCTGATCTTCAACGTTCTCTCAGGGCCGAACTCCACATTCTTGACTCTGGGAGTGACAGGGTTGGTTGTACAAAGATCCACTAAGGTGCTAGCTTGGGCATCCTCCACCAATTTCTCTAAGGATAGAGCACTGGAACGTGGATTCTGGATCAAGGTCTCGATCAAGTCATCCTCGGTTGGGGGGTCTCTTCTAGTGGTATCTAAGGTGCACAGAGGTGCTGAGTACACCTCGTCTTCCTCTCCTTCCTCTAACCAGAGTGGTAAGTCATGCTCTAAGGAGGGTTGGGCAGGAGGGTATAGGACTAGCTGTTTGGACATAGGACCATTTTTGATGGTCATATTTCCTGCACGGCAACTTATGTAAGCATCTGCAGTGGCTAACCAAGGCCTTCCCAAAATGAGCGGATATCCAGTAAGCTTTGCCTTGGGTTGCAGAACCAAGAAATCTGCAGGATATTCCCAAGAGTCGATAGAGACCAAGACATCCTCCACAATCCCTTCGGGAGTCACAGTGGAGCGATCTGCTAATTGCAGTACTGTCGAGGTCTTCCTCAAGGAACCCTGGAGATTGAGTTTGAGCATGGTGTCCCTGGTCATCACATTAATGGCAGCCCCCAGATCAATCAAGGTGTGAGGTATGATGGTGCCATTGATGTGGACATCTACTACAGGACTTCCAGGATCTAGGTACTTTGGGCAGATGACTTGTCCTAACATAAGGTCAGACAGTTGTCCTATGACATTGATGGTTGAAGCATCTTTCTTCCGCCTGCCTGGGTGTTTGAAACACTTTTCCTTAACCAGTTTGTTGTATATTGACACATCCTTGATGGCTTGGAGAAGCGGTATTTTTACACACAACTGCTTGAGCTCACCCAGAAGCTCATCCTCTTCTGGGTTGGGTTGTGTGGTGGCTGTTAGTCTCTCAGGAAAGGGTGGAATAGCCTTTGGTTCACTTTCCTGTTTATCTTCCTCATCCTCTGGGGGAGGAGGTTGGCGATCTGGTAGAGTCTTTCCAGATCGAAGATTGATCTCCTGGATCTCCACAGCATAGGTAGGGCATGAGGTTTCCCCAGTGTATACCTGCTGGGCCTGTCTATTGTTGGGGTTCGGGTTCGGTTGAGCAGGCATTTGAGGTTGCCTTGGAGGAGCACGAGGTAATGGCTGAGGTTGAACTGGTGGTGGAGGCAAAATGGCGGGAGGAGTATTGTACTGGGGCCTCCACCCCGACTGAGGTGCATTCCACTGAGGCTGTGGCTGGGCATGTGAATGATATGAATGAGAAGTAGGTTGAGTAGGGTACTGAGGTGGATAAGACCATGGAGGAGGCATGGACCAGGAAGGATGAGCAGGGGGACCCCAGGAAGGCATAGGAGTCGATTGGTTGGGGTTGTAATAAGCTTGAGGTGCCCCTTGCATCCCCTGCTGATAAGGTCTAGATCCTTGTGGTCTCCTTTGGTTGAGGTAATAGAGAGGTTCAGAGGGAGCCTCTGTCCCTTGGTACATGGCTTTAAACCCAGGTAAGGTTGGACACTGATTTGTGGGATGGTCCTCCTCACAAATGAAACATACTTCAACCGAATGCAATGGGCATTCGTTCTTAGGGTGTCTCCTTGTGCACCTAGGGCAGAAGACAGCCAAGGCTCTCTCAGCTTCTTCTTTCTTCTGCTGGATCCTGAATGTGTCCAGCTGCATGGCAATGGTCTGTCTCACCTCACTCTTGAGATCTTCTAATTGATTTGCAAGCTCATGTTTGGAGAAAGGGACACTAGTTGAGAGGAGGTTTCCTCTACCTCGTTTCCGAGCTGCCCTGGAGTGGTTTCTAAACACAGTCTTGATGTCCTCATAAGGCAGTTGGTAAATGTCCCCCCAGCTAACATGTGAAGGGTATCTAAGAGGTCTTCAGGGACTCCTCGGAGTAGGACCAACTTGAGGGATTCAGGGTCAAGTGTGCACCTGGCCCGCTTATAGCTAAGTTGGAACCTCTCCTCATAATCCTCTAAGGACTCATCATTTCCCATGGTCATCTGAAAGATCTCTCCCTTGGTTTCCTTAGACCTACAATAATCCCTGTACTTGGTATTGAAAGCTTGCTGCATCTGAGCCCAAGTTGTGATACTATTCCCAGGTAAGCCCATGAACCAGCGTAATGCTGCATCCTTAAGAGTTGAAGGGAAGAGTTTCAGCTTTTGCTCATCTTCAGTATAGTCATAGGTTCTACAAAGGACAGCAAACTCAAACAGGAAGGTATCAGGATCTTCAGTAGTCAATCCATGGAAGTGAGGTAAGGCGGAGGGGCTAATATTCTTCATTTTCATCTCTCCATTGGTCTCTCGGATGGGGAAGGCACCTTCTATTCTCTCATCTTCTCTTCTATTGTCAGCCATAGCTTTAGATGGAGTGGTCTCTAACTCTTATTCTACTATAGGATCTTCGTATATCTTGGGATGTTCACCTATAGGTTCTTCTGGGTCACTGTCACCAAAGAAGAGAGAAGGGTGACTCAGTGATGTGGTGGGGGTGTTGGGTAGGAATTTGCCTGATTTATCTCAGTTCCTACGAGGCATGAAATGGAAAAGACTTTCTTTTTTTATTGTTTTTGCTTTTTTCTTTGGTACCTGCAAAACTAAAACAGATTGATCTACAACTAACTATAAAGATGCAGAATTAAACTGAAAGTAGGAAAGAACTAATCTACTTTGCTCAAATGAAATTGCAGGAATGGAAATGCTAGTCTACGCTTGCAGAATTGAAACACTAGTCTACGCTTGCAGAAATGAAATGCTAATCTATGAAAGAAGGAAATGCTAATATATGAAAGCAGGAAATGCTAATCTATGAAAGCAGGAAATGCTAATCTATGAAAGCAGGAAATGTCTATGCTACTTTTGCAGAATGGAAATGAAACAAACTACTTAGCAGAAGATTGTAGTGGAAAATAGAAGAAAGGCAACAATTACTAATACTCTGACGCTTCCCCGGCAACGGCGCCAAAAATATGGTGGGCTCCAGTATTGTAGCAATAATGCTACAACTCCTGGAGCTTCCTATCTCTAATTTTATCAACCCGGTAGTTCGTACAAACTTGGAAGCGACGATGTTGTATGCACAAGTACTAGCTCTTGTCGCAACTGTCACTTGGTCAGCTGGCACAAGTCCGCTAGGGCTCAAGCCAACTTCTATATTCTCTCAGAAGAAGCTTTCTAAATGATGGACGAAGGCTATCTCAAAGGAAATTAATCTACTTTGCAAAAATGAACTGAAAGCCAACCAAAACATGGAAACCCTAGTAAACCCTAATCTGACTAGTTTAACCTCTATGGTGCAATAGTGAGAGTGCAAATGTCTAAAAATGATGCCATTACTTCTAATGATGTGAAATGCATGAACTCAAACTACTTCTATGAAAAAGAACATTGTTTTTGTATTTTTGCTTAAGTGGATGGAGTGATTATGAATTTGTTTCTTATTAGGGTTTGGCTGTGCAGAGGTGGTGCGAAGGGAGAGAAAGCTTGGGAAAGGTCAGGAGGGCTAGGAGAGGTCCCAGAGGGTCCCTAGCATTAGTCCACAGAGGTCTACAACGTTCAGATGCTCGGCAACCAAGTTTGCAGGCTTCTACAGGATGTCTGCAGGGGATCCTACAGGAAACTAAGGAATTCTACAGGAAGTCTGCTACCTGCTATAGGATGTTCTACCGTGGGAGTTTTGGGTGATGGTGAAGTGATGGAGCGGGATGGGTGGATGGGTAAGGTGGAGATGGAGCTTGTGATGGCTCAGGGGCAGAGAAATAAGATGGAGAGAGAGTGCACGGAGTTGGTTGGTGGATAGAAGGATGGCAGCAACGAAAGGTCAAAAAATGAAGCTACGTGGCAATGGATGAGTTGGAAGGTAAACGAGCTGAACAAAGGTCGAGTAGGTGGCTTGAGGAGAGGTTAAGAAGAAGAAGAAGGAGGTGGAATGATACTGAGCAGTGTAAATAAAACAAATTGCTTATGTCTTGCACCAAAAACGAGAATTCATTAACCAGTGCTACCTGTGCTATTAAACCAATGAACAACGATGTAAATCATGAAGAAAAGTCGTGCATGGAATTGTAATGACGAAGTATGGCTCAAGAGAAAAATGCATGGAAGGATCCACGATTAAAACGACTGTGTTGCAGCTTGCATAAAGGTAGAAAAGACTGTGTTTTTTGGTGGTTGGTATAGACTGCACCCCAATCCCTAAACAGAGATGGCAGTGAAGGCACTAACAACCTTTTCTTGGAGCTCCAGTGAATTACAAACCTCCTATCCTGTTCTAAGCAACTGAAAGTGATTTAACCATAAGCTAATCCTACTCAATCTTATTAAAGAAATCAAATCAGCAGACTGTGTTCTTGAAATGCATATCAAACAAGGAAATAAAGTGCTGGAAAGAAAGGCAAATAACACTACAAGAAGAGGAGATATATTGATCTCAGGTTGGGCCCTAACCTGAGAGCTATAGCTCCCTTAAAAGCTCAGAATTAGATCCAAATCTGCTTGCCTTTATTCATAATCAAAAGTCTAATGTCATGCCAAAACTGGCTTACAAAAACAAACACCGAGCTGTGCTCAGAAATTACAATATCAGTCCAAAAGTTCAAAAAGCTCCTAACAAAGGCTACGACCTTCATATTTATACAAAATGAAGATCAAACTGGCTTCCTCCATTCGTGGAGCTTGGCTGTCCAACTGAAAGTCAAACTGCTGTAAAATTGTTGACCCTGTAGAACGTGTTGGCTGCCTTTAAGCTCGGTGGGGAGAGCTGTTGGAGCTCAGAGTTAAGGTGAAAATCACGAGGGAGGTCATCAAGACCGTGGACAACCTCCCTATGAACCCGCAATGTCACCTTTGTTGTCTCCTTGTCTCCTTTTGAGTGGTCTTTTGCTCTCTTTAATGCCAAAAACCTGAAATCATCATGTATTAGCCACATAGATATAATGCCTGCCCTTCTTCCTACAAACAACACGAATATACTAAGAAATGAATGCATAAGTGATAAAAGATGAATGGTTGAACAAGGTAAGTAGGCCAATATGAGCCCAAATTGTACCAAAAATTGGGGCTCATCAAAATCGCATTCCTCATACAAGTGATTACTGATAAGAAAACCATCCATCGTACAGTCATTGATGAAGGTGCTTCAACTTGCATCATGTCTGTTGCCTGTTGGAAAGCTATTGGATCTCCGACGCTGAGCCAGTCTCCTACGACCTTGGAACCTTTTGATGGAAGAGCATCCCGTCCTTATGGTATACTCCAACGTTTACCAATCACTTTGGAAGGGAAGACGGTCAAGATGGAATTTGAAGTTGTTGATGCCACTCTAACCTACAACCTCCTTCTCGGACGCAGCTGGATATACGCGATGCAAGCTGTCGCTTCATCTTTCTTTCGTATCATTCGTTTCCCTCATCAAGGGAAGATTGTTACTGTGGACCAGCTGTCATTCTTCGCTTCCTCTTCAGAAGGAACTATCCCTTTGGTGGAGCATACCTCCAAGTCGACTGAGAGTCTAGGTCATGGGCTTTTCAAAGATCCCGCCCTTATGGGCATTTTTCCAGCCCCACCTCCTAACGTCGCTTCTGTCAATATGATTTCTACTGGTTCTGATCCATGGATTCTCCCTCCCATCGACCAAGTAGATTCTTGGGGCGACCAGATGCCGTTGAGTCCTGCCGAGCTCAACTACGTCGAGATTGTTGCTGCATCGGTTCTCTCTTCTGAACTTGCTCCTTCGAGCAAGGTTTTCCACTCGTTCGCTCTATCCTTAGGGTTTGTAGATGAGGCTTCTTCGGATCCTTTCAAAGAAACATTTTCTTCCGACGAGGCCATTATCGAGACTATGTCTCTTGAGGAACCCCCTTGGCATGATACTCACCATCGTTCCTCGTTTCTACCTGCCCCTCAGGATATGCTTACTTGTGTTGAGCGGTTTGCTCCTCGTTTCCCATTTCCAATCCTTCAAGCACCTATCCACGTTTATCAAGCGTCCTCTGAAGGAAATATGGCAAGCATTACGCAAACCCAACCTATCGACATCTCTGTTAAACCAGGGATTGTCGAACACATTCACATCAGAGTCACTTGTACTCCGGAGGAGATTCGACTTTATTCCAACCTCTTTCGCAAATTTCGTGATGTTTTTGCTTGGTCCTATGAAGAAATGCCCGGCATTGATCCTAGCATAGTGGTGCATGAGATAATCACGTACCCAGGTGTTAAGCCTGTTCGTCAACGTTTACGTCCTGTACACCCCAGAAAGGCTGCAGCGATTAAGGCCGAAGTAGAAAAGCTTCTTAAAGTCGGTTTTATTTATCCTATTCCGCTCACAGATTGGGTTTCTAATATCGTACCTGTGACTAAAAAACAGGGTACTATCCGTGTTTGTGTTGATTATCGTGATATTTTTTCTCGATAAAGACTAAATCTATTAGGTAAAATATAGTACAATCAGGAGAAGCAAGAGACCGGCAGACCGGAAATGATGGATCCATCAACCTCGGTCCCGGAGGAAAGAATCAATCACAGAGCTACATCAAATAGTTTGAGTGCAAGGACTGACTAACATACTTTTACCCCAGAGGGTCAGAAACTACAACACAGTGTTTTTTCCCTTTCTTTTTGTTGACTTTTGTCCAGCCATCATGGGGAGAATGAGCTAGAACAACTTGAAGATTGGAATTCTCTATCTTCGGGAACTCCTTTTCTGATTCAGAGGAGGAAGTCTCATGGGCGCGTTTCTGGGAGATTGCTGAGACATGGGTGTGCCCCTTAGTGTCCGTGGGCGGAACCATCGGTTGAGGCGCCTCGTCCGGTTCTGAATCGCTTTCCTCATCCTCCATACTTGGGGAGCTAGAGCTCCCAGCTGGCGGCGGTGGACAGGGAGCCCAACGCTTGGGTTTGGATTTTGCGAAGATGCCCTTTTTCGTTCTTTCTGTCAGCGATGGGCAGGAGTTCTGCAGGTGCCCTGTTAGGTGACAATGGCGGCATCGGAAGGCAGTCTTTTCGTAATCTAGAAACTGGGTCCAAACAGAGTCATTGATCTTGAGATTGATTTGCTCTGGCAATCCCTTGCTTAAATCTAGCTCCACACATACTCTAGCATATGTAAAGAGACCTTGATGTTCCCTCTTGTAATCTCCCATTAAAAAGCAACCCAAGGTGTTGCCTATTTGCCTGTATACTTCTGTGCGCCACAGGTGTATTGGGAGATTTGGAAGTCTGATCCATACTGGGGCTTTAGTGATGACTACAGAAGCTGGGTCAAAGTCTGGGAACCATGGAGTTAAGAAGAGGCCTGCTGAAACCATGAACCAAGGGCCTTCTTCTAAGGCTTTTTCGTAGTGCTCGAGGTTGTCGAACAGCACTATAAAATATCCCTTTGCACAGAAATAAACCTTGCAACAATCAGTGCAGTTGTCTTTGATCCTGTCATAAAGATCCTTTGAGCGTGGCCAGAGCCCATTGAATCTGCAGATGATGGCCCTTTCAGCAAATTTTTGGGTGTCGTCTGCAAGGTCAGAGTAGGAGATCTCAACAGAGGGAACCTCCTCCAATTTGTCAACCAAAAAAGGCTTGGGTTTGGGAGGTTCCGGGGTTGCGGGTATCTCAGAGCGGACTGCAGCTTTGTAGGAGTATGGAGGAGTAGAAGAGGATTGCCCTGCAGCTCCACCTCTCAAGCGAAAGGAAAACACTAAAGAACTGTTGTTTTTTATGCTGTAAAAAGAGAGAGGAAGAGGATCTTCGAGCTGTTTACCTTGGAAAATAAGTCTCTGTAGGGCTGAGGGGATCCCAAGTCTGTGCTCCAGATTTGCTTTGAGGTTCTGCACCAGATCTGTAGGGTTTACCCATTGCAGAATGGTTTTTCCCAAGATCTGTGCTATTTGAACCTGAAAGGGGGCAGGGGAAATTTCAAAAGATTTCTGGAGCAGCATGGAGCCAGAATCTTTAGAGTCTCCCATCTCTTGACGCGAAGGAGGCAGCGGGGGAGAAGAGATCTTCTGCCAAAGGTACCTGTTGCTCCACCTCGGATCCGCTGCAGAGTGAAGGGCGCCAGATCTGTGGAGAGGCCGCTGCTCAGTGGAGGGGCCAGAGCTGCCATGGCTGTGCGCGCCTGAGTTCAATGCATGGAGGTTCGCCTCTTCCTTCGGCTCAACCTCTGCTTGGAGCTTCAAATCTGGTTCGCGCCTTCGAAATACCCTGAATCGAGCCTCCGTTTCATCAGCATGTCCGCGCAGAGGCTAAGCGGCCTCCGAGGATAAGGAAGCTACGGCGGCGGCAACCTCGCATTTAGGGTTCGGTTTCTGCTCCGAATATATGTTCAATGCCTGCTTCTCCAGCGTTGAGGAGTGCTCCGGCTTCCTGGTCTGGAAGCGATCTTCCCCTTCGACGATAGAGAGCCGAGGCCGAGCGATGGCCCAGGGCGCAGAGGCGGCGGCGGCTGTAGGGTTCATCGTTGGGAGCTCAAGCCCAATATTATTCACACCTATAGACATAATTCGGCTTCGCAGTCAAATTGATGTGCAAAAGAAATTTTTTATCTCACAAACCGTCGATTATCGTGATATTAATCGGGCCTGTCCTAAAGATAATTTCCCCACACCATTCATTGATCAAATTATTGACGAGTGTGCGGGAAGCGAAATGTTTTCTTTTATGGACGGTTTTTCTGGCTATAACCAGATCAATATTGCTCCCGCTGATCAACACAAGACCGCCTTCATCTGTCCATGGGGTACTTTTGCCTATAAGAAGCTACCTTTCGGTCTCAAAAATGCCGGTGCTACCTTCCAACGTGCAATGTCCTATGTGTTCCATGACATTCGACACATTGTACAGCCATACCTGGATGATCTTCCAGCGCATTCAGCTAAGCATCAGGACCACCCTTCTCACCTTCGCGAAATCTTTCTTCGCTGTCGACATTACCGAATCAGACTTAATCCTCACAAGTGTGTCTTCTGCGTAGAATCGGGTCGACTTCTAGGATTTGTCGTCTCCCGGGAGGGAATCCGATTGGATCCCCTCAAAGTCGAAGCTATAGTGAATCTTCCTCCACCTGCTACCTTACATCAATTGCAGAGCTTGCAAGGTAAAGCAAATTTTCTACGTCGTTTCGTTCCAAACTATGTCGAAGTGGCTAAAGGTTTCACACGATTACTTAAACGAGATGTCCCTTTTCAATGGGATACCATGGCTCAGGAATCTTTTGAGCGACTCAAGGGTCTCCTTGTTTCTGCTCCATTGCTTCGCCCTCCGAACTACCATCGTGACTACACCTTATATTTAGCTGCCGCTGACACCACTATCGGCATGGTTCTTGTTCAGACTGACGACGATGACACTGAGCATGTTATCTATTACCTCAGCCGCAATCTTTTAGATACGGAAACTCGATATGCTTATGTCGAGAAGTTAGCGTTAGCCGTCGTTTGTGCGGTCCAACGTTTCCGTCACTATATTCTGTTGCGCACTACTACAGTGATTTCTGATTGCAACCCCATGACGTATATCTTGTCACGCCAGTTGCTGGGGGGCAAGTACTCAAAGTGGATTGTCATCCTCCAAGAGTTTGACTTGGAATTCACTACTGCCAAGTCCAAGAAATCCCTTGTCTTTGCTGAGTTAATTTGCTCTTTGCCATCTTCTTCCACGCCCTCTCATACAGAGGATCAAATTCCGGATGAGACTTTGTTTCTCATCAGCACCCTCGACCCCTGGTACGGTGATATCATTATATATTTGCAAACGTCCTCCTTTCGCCCTGGCATTTCCAAAGACGCTCGGCGAAGGATTCGTCATCAGTCTCAACCATACCGTATCATTGGGGATACACTGTATCGCCTCGGCGCCGACTCTGTTCTCCGCCGTTGTCTTACTCACGAGGAAGCAGAACGAGTCTTGAATGACTGCCACTCTGGTGCTTGTGGTGGTCACATGTCCGGATATGCAACTGCCCAGAAAATCCTCCGTGCTGGCTACTTCTGGCCCTCTATTTTTAAGGATTGCATTCTTGCTGTCCGTTCCTGTCATGAGTGCCAGATATTCCAGCGGAAGATGCGAGCGCCTCCCGCTCCATTGCACCCTGTTGTCACCGTCGGCCTTTTGCAAAGTGGGGCATTGATTATGTCACCTGTAACCCTCGCTCAGCCGGGGGGCATGGGTTTATTATCGTCGCCGTCGATTATTTTACTAAATGGGCCGAGGCGATGCCTACACTGACTGAAGACGGTCACACAGCGGCGCAATTTCTATTTAATCATGTTATTTCGCGTTTCGGCGTCCCTCAAGCCATCGTCACTGATCACGGGAAGCATTTCCGTAATCATATGATGACGGAACTAACAACCCAGCTAGGCTTAAAGCACGATAGTTCTACTCCATACTACCCTCAGTCCAATGGCCAGGTTGAAGCGATCAATAATATTTTGGTTACAATGCTTCAGCATACAGTTGGCATGCATAAGTCTAACTGGCATTTGATGTTGTTCCCTGCTTACCGAACCTCCGTGAAGGATGCCACTGGTTTCACTCCATTCCAACTAGTCTATGGACTAGAGGCTACCCTTCCAATCGATTGTGACATCCCTTCGTTAAAATTGGCTGTCGAGCTACTTCCCAACACTACCCCATTAGAAGAACACCTTCTTTATCTGGAACGGCTAGATGAGACCCGTCGCCTAGCCTCTTTGGTCATCGAAACACAGAAGAAGCGAGTCAAGACTCACTTTGACCAGACTGTGCATCCACGTTCTTTTGTTGAGGGAGACTTAGTTCTGCTATACGATCAGGCAAACGATAAGCTAGGAGCAGGAAAGCTCGAGTCTATGTGGCTAGGTCCTTACATTGTCAAGAAAGTTTTGCAAAAAGGGGCCTATGAGCTAATTGACTATGAAGGGAACCCTCTCGCACGGCCCCGAAATGGGCTGTATTTGAAAAAGTACTATGCGTGATGCTGGTACACTTCATTTTGTACATACATGTACCATAGGCATATGTATATATATACGTGTGTGTCATAATGTTTGCGCTCCACGCATTACATAATCAAAAAATAATACATGTCCAAAACTCATACAGCCGTTGACAACATGTCTCTCAAAAATATGCAAAAATGAAACCTAGGCGTCTAACCACGGTGATGCTCATGATAGCATGACACTGCTCGCACCACACGTCTCGACAGACGATGGACGCGAGTAGATACTCCCACCGTGTGCCTCTGATACGCTCTGGGCATGTCTGCCAATCTGCCATAATCTGGGATCCCTCGAGTAAGTGCCTCGAGGTTCTGTACTAGGTCATCATCCGCATCACCCTCTACCTGAGGGTCGGCAGCAGGTGCCCTCCATGCTATATGAGACAAGTCAGCTGGTCGTTCTGCACCAACATCTGCATACATATATAGTTGTTGTCAGAGAATGGCATGTATTACCAAAAAAACTTAAATACATAAAAACATCAAAAACACAGAGAGTTCTTACCTAGCTCCTCGTCCCAGTCTTCCCCTGCAGGCAATGGGAGGTCTGGATCTCCAGTGAAATCAGTGCCCGCATAGGGCCAGTCCTCTACGACGATCATCTGGTGACGGAGCCAGATGAAGAACTCGGGCCTCCAGGCCATCTGCTGGCCCCCTCCTCCTCTGGGCATGAGTGCTGCCCATCGAGCCAACCTTGGCTCCCGTGGCAATGGATCTGCCACTAGACCTCCCTGGATCCGGAATATCGGTAGTCGCTCCAGAAAAAATGATACTATGATGGATCCATATCCAAACTGTTTATTGCCATCACGCTTACACTTGGTAAGCTGCCTCTTGATATTTGTTGTCACTGCCGTGGCCCAATCAAACAGTGTAGGGTGCAGACACTCAGTTGCCAGCAGCAAGTGATTCTTGCTGGCCTCGTGGGGTGCCTGTACCCCAGCCGTCCGGGTGATAGTGAATAGTACCACTCGTAGCACCAAGTCCGGAATAGTGACAATATCTACCTTGGCACTGTTGGATCCAAACTGTGCCCCAGGACAAACCCTCGCCATTACCTCCCCCATCTTTTCCCCGGAAGGCCTGCTACCGGTCAAGATGGGCCGTGCACCTCACCGTGATAGTCCAGTAATAAAGTAGACATCGGAAACATCCAATTCCAATGTCTGGTCCTTCAGGCGGAATACCTGATCCTCCGTGTCCCAAGCATCCACAATAAATCTCAGTAACTCAGGTTGTGCACGTAAGTATGAGGTAAGGAAGAATTTCTTCAAGCCGCAATCTCTCAGAGCATCCATGCATGCATCATCCTCTAATGCCATGGCATCTATGGCATCATGCTCTCTTTCTCTCCATTCCACAGCCATTCTGACCAAACCCTGCAACCAAAAAGTCGAAAATGTCATCATTAGATCAATGGTGAAGACAAAAACCAGGAAAAATTGCAAATTCAACGGTCAAAACTATGTGCAAAATTGGTTCGCGCGGTTGGCGCGACTATTTTGAAAACAGTCGCGACAATGTCGCGCCCCTTTTAGGAAAACAATCCCATTGGCGCGAACCCGTGCGGGAAACTCGCACCAATGGGCGCAACCCTAGTTTTTGCAAGCCCCTTTGCAGTGGATCATTCTGTGGATAAAAAGCTGAAAAAATGGAATAAAAATAAAGCTAAGGATGAGGCCTCTTACCTGCTTCAGACGGCGGCTCGAATGATCTCCTGGATTGATCGCAATCAGCAGTTGAAATTTGCACCCAAAACCCTCCAATGGTAAACTCACAAGGTAAAAAGTGAAAAGTAAATTTATTTTTTACCATTTCACTATTTATAACATTTTTTGACCTAGAAATACATTAGAAATGATATTTTTTGAGTATTTTTGGAATATTTTTATGTCAAAGTGGGTTTTACGCTGTTTTGTATGATGACAGGAGTTGGTGCAACTCAAAGCAATGAAACAGGCTCCTTTTTAGAGTTATCTTTCAGCTCTTTTATGACTCGCTAAACATGAAAAGATTGCCAAGTTACTCCTCTTGACTCGTTAAAACGTTAATAAGGGGCGGTCGTTTTAAGTTCTTTTTGTCGACCGTTAAATCATAAAAATATTACCGGGTTTTTGTCGTTTCAAACTCGTAAATGGTTATGAAACGACGTGGTTTTGATCTCTTTTTTACTTTTTCATATTAAAATCACTACTTATGAAAAGTACTCCTCGATCATAATGGTCGGGCGGTTCTTTCGAGCATTGTTTTATACTTTTTCGAGCTCGAGAGACACAACTTTACGAAAAAGGACACCCTGGAGTTTCCTTTTCCGCTGTCTTTTCAAACTCTCTAAACATGAAAAGACGCCGAGTTCTTCCTTTGTCAGACTTGTTAAACCCTGATGACATCGGATTTTGTTGAAATGACGCACCAGAAGCATATGCTATCCCCATCAAGCTTGTTAAAAATAATTGGGGTACTCGCCAGAAATGGTGGGGGAAAAAGAAAATTTTTTGGAACCATAACCATTGTCGTGTCGGCAGTATGTCGCTCTTGAACATGGCACTTCTCTGCTTTCGTGTCTGGGTGGGGATATCTCATCTCATTTTTCACTTGCCTACGTGGGTTTGGGTAATCCTATTTGACCTCTCATCTGCTCATTACCTCGTCGCCATGACCTCTGATCCATTGATGTCAAATACTGCCAACTCCACTGTCGTGCCACCGATATGTTCAAGAGAAGTTGACTTTTGCAGAAAAACAACCTCTGATAGCTCATATAATCCTCATTCACAACATTATCTCTCCGTCTCGTGTTGATGATGTGGGAAACATTATGGCCCACCTTCGATCAAGGTCACTTCCTGTCGACTTCAGCTCATTATCCAGGACGTTGATCTAGAGACTCCCTACCGGTGCCTTGGAGCTTGCATGCCTTAATGGCAGGTTCTTCGTGTTCGACGCGAGGTTTTCATCATTGGCCTCCGATCGAATGATTCTACGGGTGTTCGACATCAGATCAATAATTCACACGCCGTAGATTGTACCTATAGTACCTTGAGGGCCATTGTCATTATTGGTGGTACCTCTCGCGTCTGTTAACAGTTTCCATTATTGACTGGTAATCAGACGATGTTCATGCATGTTCGACTTCAGCTCATATATTCGCATGTTTGAACTTGTACTTTTGTTCGGGTCGAGATGGAGCGCAAGACCCTGGATTTTCCTATTGTAATCCAGGCGTGACACATGACTCAATAACTGGATGGCTGCGACCATACCTGAGTCTATTCATTGATCCTAATCAGATGGTTGCGCCCATACTATGGATCTAGATGATCATGTACTCTCTTATGGATGGCTGCGACCATACCACATACATCATGTACTTGAGCTATCAGTTGTATCTCTTAATGCAGATTCTCGGCAGCAGCTACATGTGTTCTTGTAAAGCATTTCACCCCTCTCTCTCTCTCGGGCCTCATGCTTTAGGGGGCATCTGTTACACAGTAATTTGTCACCATTGGTCACCGTCCCTGTTACCCCTATTTCCGTACATTGGAGGACGTATTCCGGGACCTGTGAGCAGTGACATAACCTAAAAACACTTGCATTATGTTCCCCTGAGTATGTACTTCATGTTCCCTGAAGACACTTTCTGCAAAATATCCCTGAAAAGTGCCCTTTTTCCATTAGCGCGGGTCCACAATGTCTTACCCGCGCCAATAAATGAGATCCTCAAAAGAGGGTGCGACCATTGGCGCTCTGTCTTAGAACAACACCCGCGCCAACCAAATTTGGGAAATATTTTTGACAAACGCACGCCCGGATGTTTTTTTCCTTTTATTGTCATCAGTCTTTTTGGAATAAAGCTGGCTTTAAAGATGTCGAGACTCATCATCTATCCTCATCATCTATCCACGACAGCTTTTTGGGGATAATGTCAATCCACAATAAGTGTCTGGATGCATTGTATCTTCTTCCCTTCTATATCTATAAAAGCCCATCCTCATGCACTTGACAAGCTAGTTCCGAAGTGCTGGAGTTCTTGAGTTCTGATGTATTGGTGCTAGTATTGATTATAGTGAGTTTATGCTGCCGGAAGTCTGAACTGTGTATCCACAAGTAAAGAGAGAGAGAAGGATCTATTGCAAGGCATATGTAGCTGCTTGCCCAGCCAGAGGAGAGATTCAATGTCAGAACATTGGTTGTAACTTTCTATGTTTGTTCATTAATAAACGACTATTATTATGGTTCCAATCTTACTGTTCATGATGATGATGTTTGATTTATGTCCTTTCTAACTGATATATAGTTGTATATCGTGGATTTTATGCTTGTATTCGCTTCGTTCTTTGCATGTGCAGGTGTCCATACGCGGGGATCGCTAGGATTGTGACCTGCCGGAGCTGGAGAACGGAGATATCGACTCGTCTACGACAATAGCGTTGGATTCCAGGTTGGTTCTTCTTATCCACTTTCGATTTACAACTAGGAACTTGCATAATAGCGTGATTGATTGTTGCTAGACCCATTTTGGGCTAGTGGGATCGCCTCTGTCCGCAGAGGGGATTTACCTCTCCAACAAACTGCTAACCGACTGTGGGAAACTACTGATTAACTCAGGTAAGATGAAATATCATACTAGATATTCTTTTACCAGCCTTTCTTAATGAAGCTTACAACCTGGAATATTAGAGGTTTAGGTGGTAGAAGGAAACAGAGAAATCTAAGTAATAGAATAAAAGAAGTAAAACCAGATATGGTATTTATTTAGGAGACAAAATGTTCAATGGAGAAAATAAGAGAAATTCACAATAAATGGTTAATCAAGTATGATTATTTGGAGGTTAAAGCTAATAACTCTGCAGGAGGGATTCTCACATTGTGGGATCCACAGAAATTGGGAATCCTAGATGCTGAAGTGTCCAGGAACTATCTTTCTTTGGTGTGTAGTCCTGTAGGTGACAAGGAGACTTACATGTTAACTAATGTATATGGCCCTCAACAGCAAGCAGATAAACTCAAGTTTCTCACCTCCTTGGAAGGGCTCAGAGCTCGTTACCCCAACATACCCTGGATACTAGCAGGGGATTTCAATATGATAAGATCTCTTTCGGAAAAAAAAGGAGGCACGAGACAGCTTGGTAGGGACTCTGAAGCCTTCCAAGATTTCCTCATGAACATGGGATTGGTGGACACGGAGACTATAAATGGAACCTTCACTTGGAACAACAAAAGAGGAGGGGTTTCCCAAGTGGCATCAAAACTGGATAGGTTTATTGTTTCTGAGGATCTCATACTCACAGGATCAGCAATCACAGCGTCCATTCTGCCCTTTGGAGGCTCGGATCATTGGCCTGTACAGCTAGAGGCATCCTTTATGGGCACTCTGAGAAATAGGTCATTCAGATTCGAAAATGCCTAGCTCTCTCACCCCAATTTCACCAGTAACATTGCCACTTGGTGGAAGGAGGATTTGAATATTCAGGGTACCAAGATGTACATGCTCCAACAGAGACTGAAACATATCAAATTCAAACTTAACGATTGGAACACAAAAGAATTTGGGGATATCATCAAGGCTAGAAAGGGTACGGAACAGAAAATCCAGGAAATCAATCAAATCAACATCACAGAGGGCTTCAATGAGGAAAGACAGAACCTAACTGATTCTCTACAGAAAGGATGGGAAGAACATTTCCTACAAGAGGAAACATTTTGGAGACAAAAATCCAAAATTCAATGGATCAAAGAGGGAGAAAGGAACACCAAGTTCTTCCACAAATCCACTATGGCCCACAGGACTCACAATGGAATCACAAAGCTAAAGGATTCTCAAGGCATTGAGCTTGTCGCTCACAAGGACATGGAATCGACCCTAGTACAACACTTCTCTGACATTGCAAAGGAGCCAATGGAAGACAGAACTAGGTTCATTGATAAGATCACTCAGCACATTCCCAAGTTGGTCACAAGGGAGGACAACCATAATCTCAACAGGCCAGTCTCGGAAGAGGAGGTCAGTGAGGTGATCGAGGATATGCAGAATGGAAAAGCACCAGGCCCAGATGGTTTCAATGTTGATTTCTTCAAAGCCTACTGGGATACAGTCAAACAGGACATCCTTGAGGTGGTGGAAGACTCAAGACAACACAAAAAGGTTCTGAAAGCTCTGAATGCGACCTTTATAGCTTTGATCCCCAAAAAGGAGAATGCTATTACTCCGGAGGGATTTAGGCCCATCGCCTTATGTAATGTGGTGTATAAAATTATCTCCAAAGTGATAGCCAACAGACTCAAGCCACTGCTACCTTTGCTCATCTCAGAAGAGCAAACAGGCTATGTGGAAGGAAGACAGATTCTTAACAACATCATCCAAGCACACGAGGTGGTTCACTCTCTCAAAAGCAATAAGCAAGCAGGTATGATCATTCAATTGGACCTGGCGAAGGCCTATGACAAACTCAACTGGTCTTACATAAGAGCTATTCTAAAAGCCTATGGCTTTAACCAAAATTGGATAAGATGGGTCATGGCACTAGTCACCTCAACCAGTTTCTCCATTCTACTTAATGGAGCTCCCTCTAATACTTTTATACCTTCTAGAGGGCTCAGACAAGGTGATCTGCTTTCTCCCTTCCTCTTTGTCCTCATGATGGAAGGGCTGGGTAGGGCAATCAAAATGGCAAATGTTGAAGGTAGAATTCAGGGGATCAAGCTCACCCCAGATGGGGAGGCAAACACTCATCAACAATTCGTGGATGATACTATGCTGCAAGGTGTACCCACAGTTAAGGAGGCAAGGGCAATCAAAGAGATCTTAAACGACTTCACTATGGTGGCAGGCACTGAGGTAAGCCAAAACAAGTCCAAAGTTTTCTTCTTTAACACTAATATTGCTATACAGAGAAACATCACTAGGATTCTTGGTTTTCAAAGGGAACAGTTTCCCTCCAAATATCTGGGCATACCTCTTACTGACAAACCTCTATGTAAGAAAATATGGGAACCAATTTTAAACAAACTTCAGGACAAGATCAGCAATTGGACTTGTCGGGCTTTAAACTTCGCAGGGCGATTGGTGCTCACTCAGGCGGTTTTGCAGGTCATTCCCATCTTTATGTTTGCAACTATCCCTGCTCCACAAGGCATTAAGCAGCAAATAAGAAGCATTCAAAGAAACTTCATGTGGGGCAGAGGTGAAAAGAAAAATAAGTGGGCTCTAGTTGCCTGGGACAAGCTCTGTGAGCCCAAAAACCGTGGTGGTTTGAGGCTAGAGGATCTGGAAACTCTAAATCAAGCTTCGGGTGCCAAACTCTAGTGGTGTTGGATCAAGGAGCCGAAAGCACCCTGGGCCAAGCTTTGGACACAAAAGTATGCCAAGCATTGGCAGGAACAGGATCATATTAGAATGACAGGACAAATCAGAGGCTCACACATCTGGAACCTTGCGTGGGAGAACAAAAGTATTGTTCAGCAACACTGTTTTTGGGAAATTAGAGCAGGGGACCGGCTCGCTTCTGGGAGGACAGCTGGCAACAGGAACCCATCATGATCAGGAATGAACTGGCAGCACTCAAGAGAGACACAGACAACAAAGGGCTTTCACTAGTAAAATATTTCTGGGATCAGGGGAGGGATAAGGATAAATGGAGGAAATGGAAGAACCTAAGTTATACTGAGGAGAGCCCTTTGAAGGCCATGGCAGAGGTTCTAGCCAAGGATTTAGAGCAAAGAAGAATTCTGGTCTCCTCCTTACCTGACCAATTAAGATGGGGAAAGAATAATGAAGGCAACTATAATCTCAAAGAGGCCAAACAGACAATCACAGGATTGAACTCTGTAAATGCTGAGAAAGTTTGGCAGGAATTGTGGCAAACTCCTCAGTGGATGAAAGTCAAACTATTTATCTGGCTAGTTCATCAAAGGAAAATTCTCACATGGGATAACCTTCTCAAGAAAGGTTTCATTGGACCCTCTAAATGTCACCTTTGTGGCTCGCATGAGGAAACGATCGAACACCTTCTAAATCTATGTTCTTTTTCTGCTAAAATTTGGGATTGGGTAGCCTCTAGCTTCAGACAGACTGACAGGGACAGGCTCAACATTTCCAATACTTTAACAAATTGGAGAAAGAACTTCTCAGACAATGAAATCATCAACAAGGCTTGGATGCTTGTACCAGGCTTTGTCATCTGGAATATTTGGAAAGAACAGAACATGCAGATCTTCAAAGATAAAGCTAGAGAACCCCTGCTTATCATCAATCAGATTTTGAAACAACTCAAGGAAACAGTTAGGAGCATTCTGAGAACAAACCCTTCAAACCCTCCTCTACCTCATGAGGTGCACATTCTTACCAATCTGGATCTTCAATCCCTCAATCCTCAAGAAATAAAGAAGAATGTGAGAAATATTAACACTGGGGATTGGGGTTGGCAGCCCCCTCCACAGGGCTTCTTCAAAGTTAATATTGATGGAGCTTCCAAGGGCAATCCCGGGGAAGCTGGCTTCGGGGGTGCCATAAGGGATTCTGAGGGGCTGACAAAATACATTTTCCATGGCCACCTGGAAAAGGGTACCAATAACATGGCTGAGCTTTTGGCACTAGATCAATGTATGGAGATCCTGGTGGAAACAAATTTACAGAATGTTATAATTGAAGTAGATTTGGAATTGGTCATCAAAGCAGCCAAGAAGATTCAAAATGGAGCCTCACCAGACAAAGTGTCAAAGCACTGGAAGCTGTTGCAGGTGTTTCACCATATCCAATCTCACTTACGAATCCTTAAAACAATAAGATTTGTCCATGTTAGGAGGAAGGCTAATATGCTTGCAGATAGGTTGGCCAACGAAGGCGTGGCCAATGGAGACAGGGATTCGTGGTATCCATGGGATTTACTTCCAGCAGGGAAGCTGCGGGAGGACTGTGTCACCCTGGCAAATGCAGATTGGGGTTTGTGGATGGACAGGGCTGACACTGGGGACAGGGGTGGTGAAGACATCGCCTAACTCGACTTCGTGTTATGTTCAAAGGGATGATGGATGCAGGCTTTGAGTCGATCATTGACACAAATTGGACTGCCATTGCTCTTTTGGCTTAGCGGGTCTCTGATGGAGACTCCTTTTGGACAGCTCGGATTGGCTGGATGCAGATTGGCTAGCGGGATTGCTCGGACGATCCTCTTTTGGCGATTTCGTGATCGCAAAACCACAAGTGGTTTTTCGCGCAGGCTCTGGACGGTATCTGGTTTAGAGGAAGGGGCATGCGATTCCACTCAGGTTGTGACACGTGGCGTCGAGATGAGAGAGAAAACCGCTCTCATCGCGCGGTTAACCCCCGTGCATCTCGGTTGTGCGATATCGTCGAGGGGCGTGGGATCGGGTCGCCTCTCTCAATGGTTAGGATTTTTCGAGCAGGTTACTCAAAGGTTCCGAACCCGATCTGATCTGGTGGTCCCCATCTTGAGTTGTTGGCGGGATGGTCAGCCAGGTGCCACATCGCCATGGGGGGTCCCTCTGTGGGCCCGACACTCCGCATCACCACGGTCATGGATCCCTTACCTTTGAATGGTCAGTGCTCGCGGTTCCATTCAGGGGTTGACACATGGTGCTTTGAGAAGAGGGGAAACCACTCTCTTGCGTTTTCCGCGCTGACCTTTGGATCAGTTTCTTGTCCTCCTTGGTGGGGTTTGCTTGTGCTAGCTGCTTGCTACCCTTTGTTCTGGGACTCTCGTTCTATTGTTGTTGTGCATGTATGAGAGGCTGTAGTTAGCGCTTCTGTGGCTTGGAGGCTTTTGTCCTTTTTGGATCCTTGCTGCCCTACTGTCTGGGGCTTTCTGTATATTATGTAACTTACTTTGATTAATAGAAGGTTCGTCTCTTACTTATCAAAAAAAAAGTTGTATCTTTGTGACAAAATAAATATTTTTTTGTGATTGTATAAATATTCATTAAAAATGATTAAATTTGATTAATTAATTTATATAAATTAAATGGCTAATAAACCTGGACAGTTATTAAAATATTTATGTGACATTTGTAACAACATTAAAAGAATGGAAATTAGAAACAAAAATTTATTTAGAAATTCTTAATGTCATTCATTGAATTGTGTATATAACTAAAAATATTAAGTCTAGACTTCCATAATTTTTTATATTTTTAAAAAATAATAATTTAAAAAATCTAAATAACTAAACCAAAATCTTAAACTAGACTTTTTCTTTATAGGAAACAAAAAAACATGCATATAAAGATAGAAGAAAATATGTGATTAAGGAAACGGAAAGCTGTGATTTGGAATCAACAAAACTGGGCTCCCCATACAGATTGAAGAATAACCAACCTGTATAAGCGAGCATTACTCTTATCATTTAAATCCATATTCTCATTATTTCTTAATGCACTTTTCAATCTATGTTCACATTATTTCTTAATGCACTTATGTACTTTTAAGGCACTTATGATAGTCACTAGATTAAAGCCTTATGAGTGGCTCATTTATCTAACTTTCAACCAGAATTTATTATTTGAAATTCACCTTTAGATATCCCAATTCAAAGTTAAAAATTATATTAGTATAACCCCACCCAACCTTCACTAATAATGGTATAGGCAAAATGTCATTAGCATCCAGTCTGTTTGTTGTCTTTTATTTATGAAAAAGGAGTCATCAAAGCTCAAAGTCTCCCATGTGCAAATTTGATTGAAATAGTGGCAATAGATTAGGAAGGTGTTTAAGTTGTAGATTATTTGTTTTTTCTGTATAAAAGATTTTGGTCAATAGAATTTTAAATTGGGGTTTTGACTAAATTACTGGATTATTTAGATTGTAAAAAGTTTTCAACTTAAACTTGTAATTTTGATCAGACAAGGTACCAGCAAATCTAAAATAAAATTAAGGTGAATAGCAGGACATTCTGTCAAGCGTTTCAAATGATCACCATTACCTACTTAAGGTCATCCTCTTCTCAATCGTACATTCTGTTTATGAAATTGTACATTCTCAGTCCAACTGAACCATAGGGGTTGGGTTACATTCTGCTTATCTAAAGGCCCCTCCAAAAAGTACAATAGAGATAAACCCAGTTCATGCTTAAAGTGAGAGATGACCAACCATTTGTTTGATGACAAGTTTTGTCGATGGTGACCGACTGACCAACCAAAAATTACATTTTGATTGAATCACTACACCCAAACCTCTGTGACGAAAACATTGTAATTTGGAGAATTTATCCACCACAACAGTGAATGACCGACAGACTTGGAGAGCAGCCGACTGCCATGGGATTTGATGGTCGACCTAACTAAGTTCAATCGATGTGCTGCGGAGAAAATTCCACCGTGAAGGAGAAAGATTTCAAACTGGCCGTACTGTGTTAAGAGTACTAATTGAGAAACTGACATGCTGATACTCGATTGCTGCATAATTGACTAATGAAAGAGACTTATGTTTGAATGCCCATCGACGGAGCGACTTGAAGAATGAATAACTACAGTAGAGAAATAATGAATCACTATTGACTAAGTACAATAGCAGCTCTAACTGGAAGGGGAGGGAACTAAGATGAAAATTGACTATCAGAGGAGTTTGTAGCAAATCCCTTGAACCAAAGTATATGTGGCGGGAAGAAAAAAGTTACATCCTAAGGAATAATATGATTTATGATAAGTTTTAGAGCTATTTAGTAATTTACTAGGCATGTTATGTAAAGTTCCCATGATTGTCCCAAACTCACAACCTTTCTGATTTTCTTGGTGATGGTACACTGAAACAATGTAGCTTTAGTCTTCAATTGATTAAAGCTACAATTGATTCTTAGTTTTTCATTCTCTGTTCGTAAGAGTTCAACAACTGATCCCAAGGTAAGGACCTCATTACAAAGTTGATCAATTGCAGCTTTCTCATGGAGTTTTTACAATCTTTTACCCATTTTGATAAATTGGTCAAAACACCAAGTAGGGAAAGTGACATGCAAAAGCGATATAACCAGATTAGATTTGCAAGACTATGTTTGATCCAACACCCATTAACACATGTTTCAAGTTTCAAATGGATATGCCACAAACATTACATTGATGAAATATTATGCTCTAAAGGCTACTGGTCAAAAACCACAATTTGATTGTGAACTCATGGCTATGATCTTAAAGAATGGTGTTAGTGAAAAAAAAGACTCTTCTACAAGATAGTCATGGCATGAGATCTATATTGTGAGAGCTACAATTCAGAACAACGATAAGAGAGGCAAGTTAGTAGTTCACATGTAAAGAAAGAGTCATCATCACACTATCTAATCAGAGCTTTGTTGGAGTTAATGCTTACATAGATGTTGGTTTGAGATGGTTGAGAAATTCTCTCAATCTTTCTTTCTAAGTTAGAAATAAGTTAGATCTGAGAAACTCTATATATTAGAGTAATCTCTAAATGTAAAGTGTGGGTTAACCAATACACCTTTATGTGATATATATGAGTGAAGCCTTTAATCTTAAAATGATCCACAAAATGATGACAATAATGATAGCTTTGCATTTACAAGCACCACACATATCAGACAAGCGCAGGGGAGTAAAAATCTACGTACTTATCATGAACCAGACAGGCTTCAATGATATATAGTTTAAATACACTCCTCACCTTTCCTTTGGAGGTCTGTCACACCTTGATTTTAAGCCTCACCACTTGGCACAAGGACAAATTACAGGCAAAACCAATCTAGGAGCAAGGATCACGTTCTTTTTGTTCTAAATCTGCAATTCACAAATGAGAGGCTATAAAAAAATCTGTATGAATTTTGGGTGATACCATGAATTAATCTAGTAGGAGAAGGATGTCGGCAATGAAATATTGTTCCGTCTGATTCTCCATACACTATCCACTGCCTGGGGCATGACTACAATGTTGAGACTCGAGATTAGTGCAGATGTGCACAATTTGTTCATGGAGTATTTGGCTTCCTAGAGAATTTAATGGCTAAGTTTGGATGGTGGCAGGAAAAATCCATGATTAGGGTTTACAGTCATGGCATACTATAAGGAATCGATTACATCCACAGGAGCTATTATGGCACAATTTTCCCTTGCACTGCATTCGAGACTATAATCGAAAACAGTTAGTATGTGCATAGAGAATTCTTGCTGGAAAGATCACTCCAAGAGGAAAACTATACAATGCCACGCTGCTCAGGCTACTAATTCAAGGCTACCAATTGATTGATTGGATAAATACTGTATTTGGATTTAGAAATACTTCATCTAGATCTATATCTCAGGAGAGATCTTCAGAAACATAACCCATTCATCAACAATTCTGACCCTTTTGTAGCATAGTAACTCTTCAACTGGAACTCCAGTAACAGGGAAAAGGAATGCTTTCCATGGATCTATGGAAGTAGAACTGTGGAACCAGCATTCAGATGAAGTGGCAAAGGAGCCAGCTAACAATATGGCATATGAGGTGCAACATCTTTAGATCTAAACTATTGCAAATTGCTTGAAAAATAAAAAAAAATGCATTTCTTAGATCTACCTTTCAACAATGGAGTGTTTACATGGAATAACAGAAGAGCAGGGAATCAGCAGATAGCCTCAAAACTAGATCGGTTCTTACTCTCGGACAACGCTATCCATATCGGTGGGGACTTCTCTGCATCCATTTTGCCACTCTCAGGCTCTGATCATTGGCCCATTTCACTTCAATGGTCACGTCCTGGAAAT
The DNA here is from genome assembly GCA_031772625.1 of Pinus tabuliformis. Classification (NCBI taxonomy): domain Eukaryota; kingdom Viridiplantae; phylum Streptophyta; class Pinopsida; order Pinales; family Pinaceae; genus Pinus; species Pinus tabuliformis. Next base: position 25,206,022 of record CM062808.1, on the reverse strand, counting down.
AAGATTCGCAGGCCCTTTCGTTTCGAAGCTTTTTGGATGTCCCATCCAGAATTCCAAAAACTTATCAGCACTGAATGGAACAATTTCTCCCCACCGCCAGGGTCAAAAATGTTCCAATTCCAACAAAAGCTTAAGTATCTAAAGGGTAAAATCAAGCACTGGAATCACACATCCTTTGGTAACATCTTCCAGGGCAAAAGCACGATCGAATCAGAAATGAAGCAGCTGCAACAAAGGATCATTGATGAGGGACGTTCAGAGGAATTGTCAGAACAGGAGAGAACTCTTGAGTTGCAACTTGCAGAAAGGGCTAGGCAAGAAGAAACGCTTTGGAGACAGAAATCAAGAGTCAGATGGCTTAGAGACGGTGAGAAAAACACAAAATTTTTCCACAGCACAGCCATACAACGTAGAATGCATAACAATATTACTCATGTTCAAAATGAGCAGGGGATCAAAGTGGAAAAGCATGAGGACATTGAAGGCGCTCTATTAAATTACTTTCAGCAAATGCACCGGGAGCCAAATGGAGACAGATCACAAGCAATAGAGAAAATTACCAGGAACATTCCTAAACTCATCACTGATGAACACAACCAACTGCTTCTCAAACCAGTAGATCTACAAGAAGTGGAACAGGCAGTACGACATCTAAAAGCTGGTAAAGCTCCGGGACCGGATGGATTTACATCAAACTTCTTCCATAGCTTCTGGGAACTGATCAAAACAGAAGTCTGGCAGGTGGTTGAGGAGTCTCGTTCTCTTAGATGGATGTTTCCAGGGATGAATGCAACATTCATAGCTCTGATTCCCAAGGTCGATCTGCCCAGCACTCCTGACAAATATCGACCGATCGCTCTTTGCAACATAATCTATAAGATTGTGTCTAAAGTCATAGCATCCCGTCTCAAACTGTTACTCCCTATCATCATCTCGCCAGAGCAATCGGGTTATGTGGAGGGAAGGCAGATCACTGACGGCATTATCCTGACGCATGAAATAATTCATTCTCTGAGAACCACTAAAAGGCCAGGTATGCTGCTCAAATTAGACCTCTCAAAAGCGTTTGATAGCCTAAGTTGGATGTATATTGAAAAAGTTTTAACTGCTTTTGGTTTTGCTGCCCCCTGGATTAGATGGATCATGAGCCTTATTTCTTCCTCTTTCTTTTCCATTTTAATCAATGGCATCCCATCTGCTACCTTTCATCCTTCCCGTGGAATCCGGCAAGGTGATCCCCTCTCCCCATTTTTGTTTGTCATAATGGCTGAGGGTCTAGGCCGAAGCATCAAATCTGCTCAACATTCCCAGCTCCTCAGAGGCCTTTCATTCCACAATTCCCCTGCCTTCACGCACCAGCAGTTCGTTGACGATAACATGCTTTATGGACATCCCTCGGTCCAAGAAGCGCGTCAACTCAAAAATCTTCTTTCTGATTTCTCTGATGCCTCTGGCGCTTCCATCAACAAGTCTAAATCGCAAATTTATTTCTTTCACACTCCTGCTCCCACTCAGTCTGCAATTATCCGCATTTTGGGATTCACCTCAGCTAAACTTCCCTCCACCTACCTTGGTGCTCCAATGATAGCCTCAGCCCTCAAGAACTCTTCATGGAAAATCCTTCTAGAGAAACTGGAAGCGAGGCTATCATCTTGGACTCACCGATCTCTCAATATGGCTAGCAGGCTTGTCCTTATAAAAGTTGTTCTACAAGCCATGCCGTTATACCTATTCTCCATATTAGCTGCCCCCAAATGGGTTCTCAAAGAACTCGTCATGCTTCAAAGATCTTTTCTCTGGGGGAGTAACGGCCATAAGCGAAAGTGGGCTCTGGTCAAATGGGGGACTGCATGCTTACCAAAGAAAGGAGGTGGAATAGGATTGAGGGATCCCTCTCATAGCAATAAAGTGATGGGCGCTCGAATTTGGTGGAGATGGCTAGCTGAACCATTTACACCATGGGCATCTCTTTGGACAGCGAAATATGCCAGGAATTGCCCAATAGAGGAACGGATAAGACTATCAGAGGTTACCTTGGGATCAATTATGTGGAACTCGGCCTAGCAGCATAAGACCCTCATACAGCAGCATAGCTTCTGGGAGGTGAAAAATGGCAGCACGGCAAGATTCTGGGGCGATTCATGGCAGCAGTTACCTAATCTAAAGGACCAAATCCCGCCTCATCCTCAAATGGAGCAGGAATTACAATCTCAAGAGGTAATCAACAACTTTTGGAGACATTCTCCGAACAATGATTACAGGGAATGGTTAAAAGCAGATCAAATTTTAAGGCATGGACAGGCCCCTGCCCAACAAACCCTGGAAACAGAACTAACTAAAAGAAGAATTCAATATTCTGAGGAAAAAGATATTCTAAGGTGGGGTTATGAAGAGAAAGGCTCTTTTTCGACAAGAGAGGCCTACCATATCATGATCAAAGAGCACATGCTGCTGGATCCTCTTTGGAGCAAAATATGGGACCCCTCATTATGGCCGAAAATCTCCACATTTCTTTGGATCCTATGTCACAACAAAATCTTGACATGGGAAAACTTAAGGAAAAGAAGCTTTCAAGGCCCCTCCATATGCCCGAATTGCAAACAAGAGGAGGAAACTACAAAGCATCTCCTGCAATCCTGTCCGCTAGCTCGAATGCTCTGGGAAAAGGTCAGTTTTCGCTGTCAAAAGGAAGGAAGAATCAATGGAGACATTATTGCTACAGTCCGCAGTTGGGCCCATAACCCTTATCAAAGTAAAATCTTAAATCTCCTTTGGAAGCTTATTCCAGGTTTCATCATGTGGGCCATCTGGAAGGAAAGAAACAACAGACTATTCAAGGACCATCACAGACAGTTGGAAGATATATGGAACATAATCTGCCAAAATATAGAAGAAACTATCTCTCTCAAAACTTGGTACCAGGAGGACTTCCCATCGATTCCCCAAGAACAATCAATATGGGCTAACTGGAATTTCAAATGGAAGCTCGATCAGCTGCCCAAAGAAACAAAACTGCCAAGAAGCCAATCTCCTCAGAAATGGCAAGCTCCTCCCATCCATATGTATAAGTTAAATTTTGACGGCGCATCAAAAGGGAACCCAGGGAATTCAGGCTTTGGAGGGCTATTCAGAAATCACAAAGGAGATCCTCTTTTAACCTTCCTTGGCTCTAAAGGATGGGACACCAACAACTCAGCAGAGCTGGAGGGTCTCTGGCAAGGGTTACTAATAGCTCAAGGCAGAGGTTTCTTTCCTCTAATTGTAGAGGGTGATTCCCAAATTATTATCAATATGGTTACCAGAATCCTTCAGGGTTCCCCCTCATGCAAAGTCTGTAACAGCTGGAGACTAGCCAACAGACTTCTCTCTATTGAACGCTGGCTTTCCACCCATAGAGCTGTTACTCTGTTGCACACACGCAGGGATGGAAACAAAGTCGCAGACTTTCTTGCTAATATAGGAGTTGAATGCGGATTACAAATTCATGTTGGCCCAATTTCTAGCCTAGCTACCGACTCTCAACTCCTGGAGCTCGACAATCTCATGCAGAAAGACAAATATCAGGAGGCAGTGAATCCCCCGGAGCAGCGGGACTCCCCAGACCTTCACCTTCAGTATACTGGATGATCAGCAGCTCGATGGAGATGGTGGTATCGGCGCATTTTTGGTCTACCTGATTCAAACTTTCATGGTAACTATCCAGCAGAAAAGCAGACTTCTAGCGGGGGCAATGAAGACTAAGGCCACGCGGCTCTGCGCTGGCTCCTTTTGTCATTGTCGGTCAGGCAGACAATTGTTCCCAGGTCTCATTGATATCACACATGGCTCATTTCTGTAAGATTGAAATTTTCGATCAGTTCCAGGGCAGGGGCAAAGTTTTTACAGACAGACTCGTAGCAGCTATTCGCTTCTATGCCATCTTGTTCACTCCTCTTATCTACTGGTCTTTCGCTGACATGTTTTACTGTTATGTAGTTTTCTGTAGCATCTACGCTCAGAATCCTTCCATTCTGAGGCAGACTTGCTGTGTACAGAGGCTTCATGATTCTTCTGAAGCCTCGACTACCTGTAAAAATATTTTTATTCTTAGTTAATAGATTTTAGTATTTACCGAGAAAAAAAAAATGCATTTCTTTTTCAAGTGACAGGGAGAAGGGGACACTGCCCATGGTTGTCTATTTCCATGCATGGGCTTCGCCATGCTATCGGTGAGCCACACATCATAAAATGTGAGAGACCCATTTAGATCTGAAAAATATCGAGATTTAAGAAAAAATTAACAGGGCAGGAAACACCATTTTTGATACTCTTTAAGAGTATTTGATATCAAATGTATAAAATACACAAATAAGTCTTTTATATATAATAATGGAAGAGACTTAATATAAATTAAAGGTAATTAAGACAATGGATAGATAAAACACCTTATATGAATTGATACTATTTAAAAGTATTTGATATAAAATGTACAAATAAGTTAATTAAAATAAATAAATAGATAAAAAACCTTACATAAATTTATAAGTCATAATAAACTCATAATAATTAATTTATTGAAAAAAATTGCATGAAAAAACCAATACTAACCCTTAAAACAATTCTCTAGGTCATAAAAATTACAGTGTGAGTTTTTCAAGAACATTTTACTATCGGTCAAATATTCCAAAGGAATCTGAGGAGGCATCGAAAACTCTAAGCCTAACTCTAACTAGTATCAACATGTGTTAAAAATTCAACGGCTAACCCAAGGGAGGTTATAAGCTATCACAATGAAGGTTATGAGGCTTCCTGAGAAGAGTAAACTAGCCCACCTAGTTAAGGATGGAAACTACTTCAACGTTAATACATACAATTGTAAGTCCAAGATATACCTAGTAAAAGCCAACCATACCAAGAAAGTAATAAACTTTTTGATAATGAAAACATCTTTAAAAGAATGTAGGAAAGAGCAATGACAACAATTGGTGAATATTTGGTAGGCATAGAGAAAAATTTTCTAATATCCCAAAGGGATACCATTAGATAGAGAAATAGCCCCATGATGCATCATTTTTATTTCAATCTCTCTTTATTTTTATGGTTTAATAAATGATTGTATAAAAACATATTCTATAAGTAAATGATTAAAGAAGTAGTTGCAAAAATGGTTGAATCATGGAATATACAGACCACAAATAACTCACAAATGTGGATCACCTACCTTCCATACTCAAACTTGAAAAATATGCATTAACAATATAGTTATTAACAAAATCGCTTTCAAAAATCAATACACATTTCCTCATATCAAATAAAAATTATATCTCAAATCAAAATACCACTTACTAATGCTTCAAACAAACATTCAAGTACCAACACAAAAAAACATCCTTATAGGACAAGTAAGGAGAAAAAAAGGAAATAGAAACCTATGATTATTTTAACATAAAACCAACTACTTGTAATGGGATTTATTTGTTAAACAAATTAGTAAAGCTTTTCAATCTTACAACTATTCATCTTAATATGCATTAAATATATCTTAATATAAATCTGATTTAAATTTTTTTTTTTCCGAAGGTGGCAAAACTTATCAAACTCAGGTGTCAAACCAACAGTGAGGACAACCATCTCTGGTTGCTATCCGTGAATGTCGGTTTGACTCATCACTGTTATCAAAGAAAACCACGCCACCTGTAATAACCCGCTGGTGGTCCGTAAGGGAGCAGGCTTTCACTCCTGCCAGATGCCTCTGGGTCTTGGGCCGTTAACCTGTTTCCTTACGTCCGAGGAAGACGAGCTCTTAGCCAAGCAGAAGCAGTTTTACGGCATATAAATCTGATTTAAATGATAAATACTATGAATTAAATTGTTATATTAATTTAAAATTGATCTATAAATATTAAAATGTAATGGGATTTATTTGTTAAACAAATTAGTAAAGCTTTTCAATCTTACAACTATTCATCTTAATATGCATTAAATATATCTTAATATAAATCTGATTTAAATGATAAATACTATGAATTAAATTGTTATATTAATTTAAAATTGATCTATAAATATTAAAATAAATCATCGCTAAAATTAAAATAAATAAAATTATATATAAAAATAACAATTATCCTATGCAATTTTTGTATAGACAAGGAAGTTAAAGTATAAAAGTAATACAAGTTTTTAGTAAGGACCATAAATAAAAATAAAAATGTTTCAATGTATTGTCAAGTTAAAGTATAAAAGTAATAAAAGCTTTTAGTAAGGACCATAAATAAAAATAAAAATGTTTCAATGTATTGTCTAGATAACAAAGTTAAAACATGAAGGTAATACTAGTTTTTGGTAACAAAAAGGTTAATGAGAATGTAAAATAAGTAGAGAAATAATCATTATGTTAATAAAAATGTTTGAATGCAATGTTTAGATAACAAAGTTAAAACATGAAAGTAATATTAGTTTTTTTTTTTAACAAAAAGGTTATTGAAAATGTAAAATAAATAGAGAAATAGTCATTATGTTTGAAGGGTAATTAGACCAAGAGGAACTCTTATGGTAAATGTCAAGCATAAATGTTTAACATTTAACAAATTTGGTGTATGATGCAACAATTTGACTAAGTCTGAGGAACTTTTATGGGGTAAGTGTCAACATAAATGTTTAACATTTAACAAATTTGGTGTATGATGCAACAATTTGACTAAGTCTACAAAGGTATACATACTCTACAACCTCTTAGGAGAAAACACATGCTTTTAACCATTAGGCCCACTCAAGTTGTATAGTGGAGATGTTGAAGTGTAAACTTTAAAAAATAAAAGTAATAAAAATAATAAATTCAATTTGTTATATTATAATTTTGTTTTATAGTTGAGCTTAGCCCAACTCAACTTAGAAATTATGCTCTAGGAAAATTTGCATAAATAGTTATAAGTTACATTGGTCAACGCTAAATTAATAATAGTTGACAAACAAATCATCCTATAGTCTTGCTTTTAAATTGAAATGTGAAGTGGATAAGTAAATTTCTTGCTCGAGTAGAAAAACTTGCATAAATTTTGGTGGGTAGTAAAAGTCTACACATTTACGATTTTGCTTCTACATAATTGTTAAAGAAAACATAAATAATGGTGGGGAGCAACTCTTGTAAGTATATTTTTTACATTTTATTCTTATCCATTGTTTATTCAAATACTTGTTTAAATTATGGTGGGAAGTAATTGATGGTAGATATGTTATTTACGTGAGTATAAGTTATTTTCAAGTATTTTATTTTTGGATGGTTTTTAGCAACACTTAAGAATAAAAAATTACTACATAAATATCTAAAAATCATGCATGAATATTATATGGCATAAAATATGTAAGCCAATTATCCACAAGGCATCAGAGTGTGCAATGAATAAAGCCTTCAAGTTATGGTCTAATTAAATGTTTGAAAATTATTTTCTTAATAATATTGAAAAATAAACATTTATTTTTCAAAATTAAACATTATAATTTGCATTGGTTAATGCTAAATTAATAGTGATCAAAAAAAATATGTTGTTAAAGTCTTTCCTTGGAAGGGACTAATAATGATTCCATAACTATATTTAAATTTAGTTAATAGGCACATAAAAACTTAATACTTACAATAAACCTACAATATAACAAATTTCTTAACCATGGATATCCACCCCATTTTACCATGGATATTATTAACTTGTAAATAGTGTTTGTTACAATACCATGGGCCAATACTATGGCTTATCAATAACACATGTTGAAAAACCATAACTCATTTCATAATAAAAATTTAAAATGTAAAATACTTTAAATATTACATATAACATTGATTACATAGAGTGAAAATTCTCTATCATATGAATGGAGGGATGGAGATAGTGGGAAAAGGAAATAGAGAGAGAGAAAGAGAGAGAGGGCGAGGAGGGGAAGGAGATAGTGACATAACTCAAGGGTGGAGAGAGAGAGTGAGTGATGGGTAGGGGAGAGAGACACAAAGAGGGAGGTGTAAGAGAGAGGAGGAGAGGAGGGAGAGAAAGATGGAGTTGGAGCATGAGAGAGAGGGAGGAAAGAACAAAAACATAGAGAGATAGAGGCAGAGAGAGGGAGAGAGGATAGGGGGAAGATAGAGAGGAGAGGTGAGAGAGAAGGAGAGAAAGGGAAGATAAAGAGGGAGACATAGGTATCGAAGGTGGAGAGAGGGGGGAGAGACAAGGATCGAGGGTGGAGAGGGGGGAGAGAGAAGGAGGGGGGAGGAAGATATTGACAGAGTTGGAGGGTAGAGAGAGAGATGTGGGAGAGAAAGGGAGAGAGAGCAAGGAAGAGAGAGAGGACTTAAGAGAGACCAGAGAGGGATGGAGAGAGTAGAGAGGGAGAGAAGAGAGAGAGGGAGAGAGATGGATCCAACCTAGATATGGTATGTGTATACAAAAATCAGTCTAGATCCATCTTAACCCTTGATCTATCAAAGGCCAAGAGGGATCAAATCTCTTTTCACTTTAAAAGGGTTAATCTCTTTTCACTTTAAAAGAGGTTTACATCTCAACAGATTTGATCTCTCTGAACTCTTGATAAATGTAGAGTTAAAATGAAGCTAGGATAGTATTTATTAATAATGTCTATTGTGTAAACAACCAAATAATAATAATTGAAAAATTAAGTTTGATAAAACCTCTAACAATGAAAAATATTGCAAGATTTTTGGAAATCTCATAAGCTTATATTTTGTAAGCATTACGACATATTTTGATAGGATATTAAATTTAAAACATTATGACATATTTTAATAGGATATTAAATTAACATAATATATAAGTATATAAAGATAAAAGAGGATATATAATGTGTATTATAAATTTAATAGATGGTTAGTTGATAGCAAGTACTATCAAATTTTATTTGTTAAGAATAATTAAAACTTTAATAATAAGTATTATTCTTTTAATTATTTTTATGATGATATATATATTTATTGTGATTGTAGAAATATTTATTAAAAATGATTAAATTTGATTGGTTAATTTTTTTAAATATATAGATTGATATACTAGTACAATTATATAAATTAAATAGCTAATTAGAATGGATAGTTATCAAAATATTTATGTGTCATTTGTAACACAGGGACAAGGGTGGAGGTTAGAAACAAAAAATGATTTGCAAACAGCCTTGTTTAAAAAAAAAAAATTGAAATTATAAATTTAAATAATTTTTTAATGGTGGAAATGAATTGAGCACCCTCAAGATTCTGAAACAACTGGACAACTGTAACCTGGATTTCCAAAAAAAATTGCTGGATTTTTTAAAAAACAGTACTCCAAAAATCATTCTTTTTGTGATGAAATCATTGCCCCCCTTAAACTAGGTTTTTGAAAACTCTTGATTTCATCCATTAAATTGTGTATACTACTAAAAATATTCTCACAATATTAAATCTAGGTCATTCATAATTTTTTATTTTTTTAAAGAATATAAATTTTGGAAATTGTAATAATTAAAAGAGAATTTAAAATTCTTTTTAGTGAGTGACAAAAAAATTTAAAAAAAAAACATAAATAAAAAGAGAAGAATAAATGAGATTAAGAAAACTATGTTTTGTGATCAACAAAGCTTGGCTCCAATAATAAAAAGAGAATAAAATATGAGATTAAGAAAACTATGTTTTGTGATCAACAAAGCTTGGCTTCAAACACATAGATTGGAGAATAACCAATCATAACTCCTACTATAAACACATAGATGGGAGAATAACCAATCACAATTCCTATAAGTTGAATCCATGTTCTCATTATTTCTTAATTTCAGTTATAAGTTGAATCCATGTTCTTATTATTTCTTAATTTCAGTTTGTATTGCCAAAGTGAGAATTATAAATCTTAGTGAGAGTAAAACTGTAAATGGATGTACTCTTAAAACACTTTTTATATGACGTCCACTAATTTAAAAATCTTGTGGGTCTCTCACTTAACCAGCCTTCAACTAGAGTTATTATTCGAAACTCGAAACTCACCTGTTGGTATCCTACCGAACCCTATTTTTATCAACCCCAACCTAACCCTAAACTAAAAGTTAATGGTATCGGCACAATGTCATTAGATCCAGTCTGTTTATTGTCTTTTATTTTTGAAAAGGAGTCATCAAAGCTCAAAGTCTCTCACGTGGTAATATATAAGGCAGACCGTCTGTCAAGTGTTGCAAATGATCACCATTACATACTTCAGCCCATCCTTTTCTCAATCGTACATCAAATTGTACATTCTGATTATTGGATGTGAGGGCCCTCCAGAATCTACAAATGAGAGATAACCTCAGTCCCTGCTTGAAGTGAGAGATGACCAGCCATCAACTGACCAGAGGGATACATTCTGATTATGTAAGGGCCCCTCCCAAAAGTACAATAGAGATAAACCCCAGTGCCTACTTAAAAAGATAGATGACCAACCATCAACTGAGCATAGGAGTAAATCGCATATAAATTTGTTTGATGACAAGTTTTGTGGATGGTGACTGAAGTTGTACAGGCTGATCACCAACTCTAAATTACGTTTCGATTGAATCGCTACACCCAACTTCTGTGATGAATATATTGTATGAAGTATTTAATTTAAGTTTTTGTGATCCATTTCAATTTTGAGAAGAATTTTTGGCGAAAATCACATAGAGATAATTTTATCGACGCGTTTCGAACCAACCAGTGCAGTGTGATTCATCGTCGATAAACCACACTAGTTAGTTCGAAACGCGTCAACAAAATTATCTCTATGTAATTTTTGCAGAAAATTCTTCTCAAAATTATATCAAATAATTATTTAAAAAATTTATCCACCACAACCGTGAATGACCAACAGCCTTGGAGAGCAACCGAATGCCATGGGAATTGATGGTCGACCTAACTAAGTTCAATCGATATGCTGCCGAGAAAAATTCCATATAAAGATTTCGAACTTGCCGTCACGTGTATCAAGTTTCAACTACTTGTTGGATCAAGTATAGTATGCCAATTAATTTTTTAAACTAGATATCAAACTGAGATACAACGTACTAATATTTAAAGCAAACCTTCAAGTTACCAATAAACAAAACACTCATATACGACCAATAAAGAGAGAAAGGGATGCAAACCCATGATTACTCTAAACATAAAACCAGTTACTCGTAGAGAGATCATTTATTTGCTACACGAATAAGCAAAACTCTTCAACCATTTTATTTGTTAAACGAATTAGCAAAGCTCTTCAACTGTTAAAGACGATTTATTTGTTACACTAATTGGCAAAATTGTAAACTTTTGCTACTAAGACTTATCGGGTGAGGATGAGGTGCAGTGAGTTAATATACATGCATTTTTATTTTATTTTTTAAATTTTTCATATTAATTTTTTACCTTTATTCTATATTATGTATTTTTCACCTATTAATTCCTTCCATCTATATTCTTACTCTCACAAATATATTATGTATTTATTGCATATTAAGTCGCCCCACCTCCACACATAGTGGTTATGAAAGTGGGAGAGTTAACTTAAATATATATATATAATTTTTATAAGAATATTATTTTCGTCATTTTATTTTTTTAATATACAATAAATATATTTTAATATAGTACAACCTCATTAAAAATATTGATGTGGTTGATATAGCTGAAGGTTTCATAAATATAACCAAAAAACTATTGCAACACAATGAATGCCTTACCAATACACATATTTACTTGATTAACCATGTATGAAAAAGTTGTGTGTCAACTCTAACTTAAGAAAAAAAAAAAAAATTATAAATTAATGTATATATAATAATGAGGAACATCATGGAGGAACTTAGTAGAATTGGAATAATCTCGAATCCTTAGGAAATTGGTGGGTGGAGAGCCACATGGCACAAATCTAATTTTTTAAATTTATTAAAAGTAATGGACCATTTTACTAAAAAAAAATTTATTATATATAAATGAATGTTACAAATAATAATGAGGAACTTGTCATGGAGGAATTTATTAGAATTAGAATAATCTCAAATCCTTAAATTTATTAAAAGTCAATGCAACCTAACAAACTCTTTAATACATTACAGTCATTGATAAGTATTAAGACTAAACATATGCTAAGCATATTCCCGTGAGAGTCAATTTAGGCCCTCAATTAAAAAAAATAAAAATAAAAAGTCAACATATCCTCATCCACCTTAAGTTGAAATAAGAACCCTTCGGCAATAAATCTTATTTTAAGGAGTTGTTTTTAGTGCCACTTTTTGGACTTTCCTGTGGTGGAAAATTTGAAGTGAAATCTTGATTTGTGTTATTTAAACTGGTTTTTCGCTTGTATATATGGATTCAACACCCTAAAAAAGGCACTTCCATTGTGCATGGGTTGCCCATCAAACTTGTAATTTTAATAAATTCCTACTAAATTTTAAAGCAATTAGACGGGAAAACTCACTCAAAAAGCTTTCAAAAATTCTCACTAAAAACAACTAGTGATTTTAATAATAATTTCTAATTTAAGTGTTTATATATAAAGTGTACACCAAATAAAATAACCATAAAAAATAAAAATAATATACATTTAATTAAAAAATAAAATATGTAAAAGGAACAATAAATGATAAGAACTCAAAGATAAGGTTTGATAATTATTTAGATTCCCAACTAGAATGATTTTTCTCAAACTATATGTTATTGTTAGATACTAGGTGCAAACTTGGATTTTTAGTGTAAAATTTGAGTAAATATTTACACCTCAAGAAATTTAATATAGAATTGAAGTAAATCTGGATAGTTAATTTTTATAAATATAGTATAAAATTAAAATGATATAATTTTCATATTTAAACATATGATATGGGAAAAATTATTATAGTGATTTTTAAAAGATTACCCACCAAAACACAAAACAACAGTTACAAATTTTGAATTTTCACAACATCACTTTTCACATGAATACCATGAGTTCTCATAAATATGAAACTCCATCCCTAATAAAAATTAGAAAATACTCATTTAAATTCAGAAATGAAATAAAAATATTCATATAAATTAGAAAATAACATATAACATTACATTTCATAATGTAGAATTTTTATTTTTATTAATTTAATTTGATTGATTCAACATTATATTACCATTTCCATGATAACTTGAAGAGCACCTCTCAACACAATAAACATTTTCAAATCAATTAAAACCTTAAACAAAAAAATATTTCAAAATTGTGAGGCATCTCATACACTTATATTATAAACATAATGATATATTATAATAAAACATTAAATTAAATTAAATTATATATATATATATATATATATATATATATATATATATATATATATATATATATATAAATAAATTAATATATTATATATAATTTTAAGAAATGGTTAGTTGATACTATTTATCATAGTTTTAAGTATTAAAAATATAAATATTCATAATAAATAAAAGTTTAATTAATATAATTAACTTTTAAATAAATCACATTAACTTTATTCTCTGATGTGATTTATTCAAAAATTAGTTGCATTAATTAATATAGATCACAAAAGTTTAAAATCAAATAAAATTTAATTAATTAACTTTTCATACATATATATATTTATATCAATTAAATTTAAGTATATAAAGATAAAATAGAATAGTGTATGTTATCAATTTAATGAATGGTTTTTTTATAGCAAATATCACCATTCTAATTATTTAATTATTTGTGATTGTATAAACACATTAAAAATGATTAATAATTTTGAATAATATGTATATGTATAAAGTAATATTGTTGTGGTTTTTGAAATGTAGCTAGCATTTTACTTATCTTTATAGATGTGTTTATTTTGGAATATATATCTATATCTATATATGAATTTAATTTTTATTAAATATTTATAAAATATATTCATATTTTTAATAATTGATGATGGTGGTGGTGGTGGTTAACCTCCACTGAGACCAAACTTTGGTCTATCGGACCTAAAGAAATGAATTAGTTATAATGTTTTTGCTTTTCAATTTTTTTAATTCGATATATTGTAATAAGAAATTAGATTAAATTAAGTATATAAAAATAAAATAAAATAATATATGTTATGAATTTAATGAATGGTTTGTTGATAACAAGTATCATCATTATAATTATTTGTGATTGTATAAATACTCATTAAAAATTATTAAGATTTCTAAATGATCTGTATATGTAATATATGTTATGAATTTAATGAATAGTTTGTTGATAGCAAGTATCATCATTATAATTATTTGTGATTGTATAAATACTCATTAAAAATGATTAAGATTTCTGAATGATCTGTATATGTATGATATAATATTATTGTTGTTTTGTTTTTTCAATGTAGTTAAAATTCTAATTATATATAGGGGTAGGAATTCAATTTTTATAAAATGCTTACAAATTTTTTAATAATTATAGATAAAGAAATGAGATTTATTTCAAAAATAGCTATGTCATTCTGTTTTTAATTTAATTATTTTTTATAAATTAATTAAAATAAAATACATATATATATATATTATTTTAACTGTTAAATAAATTATAATTTTTAAAATATATGATACTGATTAGTTAAGGTATTGTAACATATTTATGAAAAAAAAAAAAATCTTTATGATTAATAATTTTTTTAATTATATATGTAATTACTCATATAATAATTTTTTTTTTAATTATAAATTTTTATACTAAAGATTTATTGAGTTTATAAGCTTCCAGTATGATGTGTAAGGATGTCCTAATCAGTAATCAAAATTGAAATTTTATTTATATCAACTAAATTAAATTTAAAAAAAAAAAAAATCTAAAAATAAAAATAAATAAATAACTATACAAAACATTTAAATAAGATCAATTTATAAAAAAATATTAGAAAGAGAAAAAATAAATTATATTAAATCAATATTTAATTTCAAAAGCCAATTTGGCGATGATAAGCGATTACCTATGATTATGGCGATGATAAGCGATTACCTATGATTATACTTCTTCCACTGGGTGACAACAAAACGGGAGAGCCATTTGAACATATGACATTAGGAAAGCCCACACGTAGAAAGTTCTGACATTTGATAAAAGAAAAAGTGGTTGCATGCACTATTGATTTACAATTGGAGATGATTTGTTGAAGAACGTTGATGTTGTTGTCTGAGATAGTTCTCTGTGAACGATGCCCATATAAGAGAACGTTCCTATCACTTAGTTAATGCTGATATAAGAGTATTTGATCAACTTATCAATTATTTAAGGAATATTCTTATCAATTATCTAAGAATATTCTTATCAATTATCTAAGGAATAGCAGCTAAGAATATTTGATCAACTTAACTTGATTGTATATTTTTAATGACAATTTTGGAAAACAATTGTATAGTTTTAATGACAATTTTGGATAGGTAAGAGTGTTTGTATGTTTTTAAATGACAATTGTATATTTTTAATGACAATTTTGGATAGATAAGAGTGATGGTATATATTTAAATGACCATTATATATTTTTAATGATAATTTTGAAAAACAATGATATATTTTTAATGATAATTTTGGATGGATAAGAGTAAAATTAAAATATTAATTTGAAATGGATAATCAAAATAAAAACATTAAGGCACTTCTTATGTAAAGGTTGAATTTGTAACCTTGTAGGTGTCTCTCTTATCTAACCTTCAATTAAAAAGTTATTAAGAGTTATTAAGTTATGGTTAGAAACTCACTTGTGAGCATCCCATCTGCCTAACGCTTAGCTAAAAATTATATTAACTATATCAACCCAACCAAACTCTCAACTAAAAGTTATAATAATATTGGTACACAGTCATTATATCCAGTCTGTTTATTGTCTTTTATTTATGAAAAGGAGTTATCAAAGCTCAAAGTCTCTCACCTGCAAATTTGATTGAACTAGTGGTAATATATAAGGAAGACCATCTGTTAAGTGTCTCAAATGATCCCCCATTACCTACTTAAGCCCATCCTTTTCTCAATCAATACATTCTGTTTATCTATTGTACATTCTGATTATCGGATCTGAGGGCCCTCCAGAATCTATAGTTGAGAGATTAGCTCACCTCCTACTTACACTGAGAGATAACCGGACATCAACTGAGAATAGGAGTAAGGCGCATATGAATTTGTTTGATGACAAGTTTTGTCGATGGTGGCTGATACTGAACATTGTGAAAAAAACAGCAGTTGTACAGACTGACCAACCTGAAATTACATTTTGATTGAATCGCTACACCCAACCTCTGCGACGAATACATTGTATGAAGTAGTTATTTGCAGATTTTATCCACCACAACAGTGAATGACCGACAGACTTGGAAAGCAGCCGACTGCCATGGGATTTGATGACCAACCTAACTAAGTTGCAGAGAAAATTCCACTGTGAAAGATAAAGATGTTCAGTATAACTTTTTCTTTCTGAAAAACCTAAGTAAGTTGTGGAGCAAATTCCAATGTGAAGGATAAAGATTTCAAACTGGCTGTAATGTTAGACCACTACTCGAGAAACTGACATCCTGACAATTGACTGTTTCTGCTAAAAAAATATGGCTGCCTAATGAAAGAGACTTATGTTTGAATGCCCATCGACCGATCGACTTGAGGAATGAATGAGTACAGAAGAGAACACTGATTGATTAAGTACAATAGCAGCTCTGACTTGGAAGTTGAGGGAAATAAGATTGAAAATTTTCGTATTGAAGGGGTCTTAGCAAATCCCTTGAACCAAGGTATATATATGTTGTTGGAGAAAAAAAAATCACACTGTAAAGAATAATATGATTTGTGATAAGCTGAGGTATTTAATTGGTATGATATTTAAAGTTTTTGAGGGATTCAATCGGTATGTTATTTAAAGTTAAGTGAGTGATAGTCTCATAGAGATTTAATTGTTAATTTTTCTAATATTAATTTTGATTTATTTTAAATTTGGATATATGAAGTAGGGATCAAATAGCTTTTGATTTTAAAAGAGATGAGTACCTTAAAAGCTTTTGGTAACCAAAAAAAATTAATAAAAATATAAAATGAGTAAAGAATATTCATTATGTTTGAAGGTTAATATTTATTAACATTATATACTGTATGAACAACCAAACCATAATAACTCAAAATAGGGTTTGATAACAAATTAGATTCCCAAGGATTTTTCCCTAACTAGGTTATTTGTTACCATAAACAAAATCAGGTAGTAAAACCTTGAATAATGAGAAATATTTCAAGACTTTTCAAAATAAAAAAGAATATATAATGTGTATTATAAATTTAATAGATGGTTATTTGATAGCCAGTTTTATTGGTTTGAATCATTTTTGGGATTGTATTTATTTAGAATGATTAAATTTTAATATTAAGTATTATTATTTTAATTATTTTTGTGATGATATAGATATTTATTGTGAGTGTGTAAATATTTATTAAAAATAATTAAATTTGATTAATTAATTTTTATTGAATTTAGGTTTTTGTGATCTATATTAAGTTTTTGAGGCATGTTTTTGGCTATAATCACATCAAAATTTATTTGTCTATGCGTTTTGAACCAACCTGTGTGGTATGTTTTTGGCTATAATCACATCAAAATTTATTTGTCTATGCGTTTTGAACCAACCTGTGTGGTACCTAGTCAGGATAAGATGAAGAATCACATCATGGCAACAATGAAAACATGTCTCAAAAAAAATATTTTTTAAATATATAGATTGGCATAGTGGTATAGTTATAATATTAAATTTCTAATAAAAATGGACAGCTATCAAAATATTTATGTGTCATACACCATTACAAGAGCAGAGGTTAGATATTTCTAAAAAAAATTGAAACTATGAATTTGAATCATTTTTTTAATGGTGGAAATGGATTGAACACCCTAAGAGGTTTAAATTATATATGCTTTTGTAGGAATTCAAATTTTGGAAGAATCGCGGATCGCTCATGGAAAGGTAGCGCGAGCTCCACACAGCGTCATCGGTGGTCACAGAACTTACGTCTTTTTCTCCTCTCTCTCTCTCTCTCTCCCTCCTTTCTTTCCTTTTCCCGCTTCATTTTTCCCCTGGTTCGCTGGCTCCCCGCGAGGTGGGAGGCACTGCCAAAAATGCGAGCTCTCGCGCTGCGATGAATGGCTTCGGATCGAAGGCCACGGATGGGCCCCATGCCCTGCCCGTGGCTCGGCAGTCTCCCTTGAAGAGGGGGAGGGGGCGAGATCTTTGCGGGTGTAATCATACCAGCGTTCATGCACCTGATCCCATCAAAACTTTGTAGTTAAGCGCGCTTAGGCTAGAGTAGTACTGGGATGGGTGACCTCCTGAGAAGTCTTAGTGTTGCACCCTCCCCCCTTTTTGTGTAGCTCGGTGGAGCCAGTGGAAGTGATCCTTGCGGGTACGATCATGCTGGCGTTAATGCAGAACTCTACGGTTAAGCGCGCTTGACGGTTTTATTGGGTTGTGTTGCGTGTTTATCTTGTTTTACGACGTGGGGCTACTTATATATTGATTTGTAATGGAATCTCGCAAATGAAGAGATCGCCCGAGCAATAAGGGGGGAGGGGGAGCAAAACTGAGGGAAACAGAGGATTGCTCCAAAGGAAACTCGGGAACAGGGCACAGATTCATCATCCTAGTCGGAAGTCACGAGTGGGTTACAGCGCAACGAAAGCGACACATTGCGACAACGAGTGATGAATCTAGGACCGTTCGAATCACTGTAGCAAATATGACACGGGGGTAGAATAGGTAAGAGGTTTAAATCATATATGCTTTTGTAGGAATTCGAATTTTGGAAGAACCACGTATCACTCACGGAAAGGCAGCACGAGCTCCACGCAGCGTCGTCGGTGGTCGTGGAACTTACACCTTTTTCTCCCCTCTCTCTCTCCCTCCTTTCTTTCCTTTTCCCGCTTCGTTCTTCCCCTGGTTCGCTGGCTCCCCGCGGGGCGGGAGGCGCCGTCAAGAATGCGAGCTCCCTCGCCGCAGCAAACGGCTTTGGATCGAGGGCCATGGATGGACCCCATGCCCTGCTCATGGCTCGACAGTCTCCCTTGAAGAGGGGGGGGGGGACGAGATCTTTGCGGGTGCTATCATACGAACGTTCATGCACCGAATCCCATTAGAACTCTGCAGTTAAGTGCGCTTGGGCTAGAGTAGTATTCAAATGGGTGACCTCCCAGGAAGTCCTAGTGTTGCACCCTCGACCCTTTTTGTGCGGCTCGGCGGAGCCAATGGAAGTGATCCTTGTGGGTGCGAATGCACCGGTGTTGGTGTGGAACTTCGCGGTTAGGCATGCTTGACGATTTTATTGGGTTGTGTTGCGTGATTATCTTGTTTTGCGACGTGGGGCTACTTATATATTGATTTGTAATGGAATCCAGCAAATGAAGAGATCACCTGAGCATTAAGGGGGAGGGGGAGCAGAACTGAGGGAAACAGAGGACTGCTCCAAGGGAAACTTGGGAACAGGACAAGGATTCATCATCCTAGTCGGAAGTCACGAGCGGGTTACAGCACAGCGAAGGCGATGCATTGCGACAACGGGTGATGAATCTAGGACCGTTCGCATCACTGTAGCAAATATGACATGGGGGAGAGTAGGTAAGAGGTTTAAATCATATATGCTTTTGTAGAAATTCGAATTTTGGAAGAACCGCTGATCACTCACAGAAAGGCAGCGCGAGCTCCACGCAGCGCTGACGGTGGTCACGGAACTTATGCCTTTTTCTCCTCTCTCTCTCTCTTTCTCCCTCCTTTCTTTCCTTTTCCCACTTCGTTCTTCCCCTGGATCGTTGGCTCCCCAAGAGGCGGGAGGCGCTACTAAGAGGACGAGCTCTCGCGCCGCAGCGAACGGCTACGAATTGAGGGCCATGGATGGGCCCCATGCCCTGCCCGTGACTCGGCAATCTCCCTTGAAGAGTGGGAGGGGACGAAATCTTTGGCGATGCAATCATACCAGCGTTCATGCACCAAATCCCATCAGAACTTCGCAGTTAAGTGCACTTGGCCTAGAGTAGTACTGGGATGGGTGATGTAAGGACCTGCAGTCCAGGCGACTCCACCGTGCGAAGTGCGTGCGAGGAGCTCATGCAAAATGTGAAACGAAATGAACCTTGGACGAGTTTATAAGGTGTTGGGTGAGTTGAGGGGGCGGTCCCACGAGTTGGGCGGGCCGACCCTCCTCTTGGGTGAGACAACACATTGTGAACGAGTCGGCTTGGGCGTTGGGCATGGGTCGGCCGAGTGACATAACCCGCCACCCACCCGTATGTATTGGAGGGCGTTTGAAGGCAACGACCATCATTCGATCAACACGAGTTCAAATAAGGAGTTCTACGGTGCATGGATGAGCCCGCACAACAGGCAGAATTCGGGTGCAAAACTCGTTCAGAAAGTGGGGTGAGAAACTCGGGTGAAAAACTCGTGCAGAAAACTCGGGCGAGGTCGTTCAGGCAGAACTCGGGCGAGGTCATCGGGCAGAAAACTCGGGCGAGGTCATCGGGCAGAAAACTCGGGCGAGGTCATCGGGCAAAAAACTCGAGTCAGGTCGTTCGGGCGAACCGGGTGAGGTCATCGGGTGACCCGGGCGAGCCGGGTGAGGTCGTCACACGACCCGGGTGAAGTCATTCGGGCGAACCGGGTGAGGGCGTCAGGCGACCTGGGTGAAGTCGTGTGGCGACTAGGGTGAAGTTGTTCGGGTGAACGAGTTTGGGTGAACAGGTGGACATGCAAACGGGCGGCCGGGTGAGGGTGCGTCATGCACGAGGAAATGGTGGAAACAATGAAGTGTTGGAGTTGTGAACAGAGGTGTGACTCGTGCGGAGGCACCCACGTGTGGCAACTTGGTTACGACGAGGCGCGCCCAAGTTGGGCAAACAACACGATCGTGTGACGAGGTGAACGAAGGGTTGGTGAGTCGTGCGGAGGCACTGACAAGCTGGGCAACCGAGTTTGCCGAAGTTGAAAATTGGCTAAGTGTAAATTTGGGGTTTCCCAAGATTTAACTTGTACTTATAAAAGAAGATTATAGATATTTATTTGGGTAGACTCATATTGCAGGGAGTTGCCCCTCCCTTTATACTGTTGTACAATTATATATCTGTTAATTGTTGTTGATGATGAATATGTATGGGTTTTCATCTGTATAAAGGATAAGATAATACTTGGTAACAAAAAAATAAACTAAGTATGAATGTTAGACGTAGTCTACAATCGTAAGTATTGGTGAAAAGAAAACGGTTGGTAGTGCCACACCTCTCTATAAGCGGTTGAAAGACTACCGCAGGTGTAGGGGCGTGACAGGTGACCTCCCGGGAAGTCCTAGTGTTGCACCCTCCCCCCTTTTTGTGCAGCTCGGCAGAGCCAGTGGAAGTGATCCTTGCAGGTGCAATCGCGTCGGCATTGGTGGAGAACTCCGCGGTTAGGCGCTCTAGACGATTTTATTGGGTTGTGTTGCATGTTATCTTGTTTTGCGACGTGGGGCTACTTATATATTGATTTGTAATGGAATCCCGCGAATGAAGAGATCGCCCAAGCATTAATGGGGGAGGGGCAGCAGAACTAAGGGAAACAGAGGACTGCTCCAAGGGAAACTCGGGAACAGGGCACGGATTCATCATCCTAGTCGGAAGTCACGAGCGGGTTACAGCGCAGCGAAGGTGACGCATTGCGGCAGCGGGTGATGAATCTAGGACCGTTCGCATCACTGTAGCAAATATGACACGGGGGGGAGAGTAGGTAAGAGTTTTAAATCATATATGCTTTTGTAGGAATTCAAATTTTGGAATAACCACGGATCGCTCACGGAAAGGCAACGCAAGCTCCACGCAACGCCGTCGGTGGTCGTGGAACTTACGCCTTTTCCTCCTCTCTCTCTCTCCCTCCTTTCTTTCCTTTTCCCGCTTTGTTCTTCCCCTGGTTCGATAGCTCCCCGCGGGGCAGGAGGCGCCGCCAAGAGGGCGATCTCCCGCATCTCGGTGAACAGCTTCGGATCGAGGGCCATGGATGGGCCCCATGCCCTGCCCGTGGCTGGGCGGTCTCCCTTGAAGAGGGGGAGGGGTGAGATCTTTGCGGGTGCGATCATACTAGCGTTCATGCACCGGATCCCATCAAAAATCTGCAGTTAAGCGCGCTTGGGCTAAAGTATTACTAGGATGGGTGACCTTCCGGGAAGTCCTAGTGTTGCACCCTCCCCCTTTTTTGTGCGGCTCAGCGGAGCAAGTGGCAGTGATCCTTGCCGATGCGATCGTGACGGCATTGGTGCAGAACTCCGCGATTAGGCACGCTCGACGGTTTGATTGGCTTGTGTTGCGTGTTTATCTTGTTTTGTGACGTGGGGATTGATTTGTAATGGAATCCCGCAAATGAAGAGATCGCCAGAGCATTGGGGGGAGGGGGAGCAGAACTGAGGGAAACAGAGGACTGCTCCAAAGGAAACTTGGGAATAGGGCACAGATTCATCATCCTAGTTGGAAGTCACGAGCGGGTTACGGCGCAGCGAAGGCGACACATTGCGGCAGTGGGTGATGAATCTAAGACCGTTCACATTACTGTAGCAAATATGACACGGGGGGAGAGTAGGTAAGAGGTTTAAATCACATATGCTTTTGTAGGAATTCAAATTTTGGAAGAACCGCGGATTGCTCATGGAAAGGTAGCACAAGCTCCACGCAGCGTCATTAGTGGTCGAGGGACTCGTGCCTTTTTCTCCTCTCTCTCTCTCTCTCTCTCTCCCTCCTTTCTTTCCTTTTCCTGCTTCGTTTCTTCCCTGGTTTGATGGCTCCCCACGAGGTGGGAGGCGCCACCGAGAGTGGGAGCTCTCACACTGCAGCGAACGGCTTCAGATCGAGGGCCATGAACGGGTCCCATGCCCTGCCCATGGCTCGGTGGTCTCCCTTAAAGAGGCGGAGGGGGCAAGATCTTTACGGGTGCGATCATACCAGTGTTAATGCACCAGATCCCATCAGAACTCCACAGTTAAGTGTGCTTGGGCTAGAGTAGTACTGGGATGGGTGACCTCCCGAGAAGTCCTATTGTTGCACCCTCCCCCCATTTTGTGTAGCTCAGCGGAGCTAGTGAAAGTGATCCTTTCTAGTGTGATCACACCAGCGTTGGTGCGGAACTCCTCGGTTAGGCGCGCTTGACGATTTTATTGGGTTGTGTTGCGTGTTTATCTTGTTTTGCAACATGGGGCTATTTATATATTGATTTGTAACGGAATCCTACAAATAAGAGATTGCCCGAGCATTAAGGGGAGAGGGGGAGCACAACTGAGGGAAATAGAGGAATGCTCCAAGGGAAAATTGGGAATAGGGCACGGATTCATCATCCTAGTTGGAAGCCACAAGCGAGTTACAACGTAGTGAAGGCGACGCATTGCAGCAGTGAGTGATGAATCTAGGATCGTTCACATCACTATAGCAATATGACACGGGAGGAGAGTAGGTAAGAGGTTTAAATAATATATGCTTTTGTAGGAATTCGAATTTTGGAAGAACAACGGATGTTGGTGGTCGTGGGACTCACACCTTTTTCTCCTCTCTCTCTCTCTCCCTCCTTTCTTTCCTTTTCCCACTTCATTCTTCCCCTAGTTCGCTAGCTCCCCATGAGGCGGGAGGCACCGCCAAGAGGGAGAGCTCCCGCGCTGCGGTGAACGGCTTCGGATCGAGGGCCATGGGTGGGCCACATGCCCCGCACGCGGCTCAATGGCCTCCCTTGAAGTGGGGGAGGGGGCGAGATCTTTGCGGGTGTGATCATAACACTGTTAATGCACCTGATCCCATCAGAAATCCGCAGTTAACCGTGCTTGGGCTAGAGTAGTACTAAGATTGGTGACCTCCCAAGAAGTCCAAGTGTTGCACCCTCCCCTCTTTTTGTGCGGCTCGGCAGAGCCAGTGGAAGTGATCCTTGAGGGTGCGATCACGACGGCGTTGGTGCAAAACTCCACGGTTAGGCGGGCTAGACAGTTTTGTTAGTTTACTTTGCGTGTTTATCTTGTTTTGCGATGTGGGGCTACTTATATATTGATTTGTAATGGAATCCTGTGAATGAAGAGATCAATCGAGAATTAAGGGGGGAGGGGGAGAAAAATTGAGGGAAACAGAGGACTGCTCCAAGGGAAACTCAAGAAAAGGGCACGGATTCATCATCCAAGTTGGAAGTCACGAGTGGGCTACATCGCAGCGAAGGCAACACATTGCGGCAGTGGGTGATGAATCTAGGACCGTTTGCATCACTGTAGCAAATATGACACAGGGGGAGAGTAGGTAAGAGGTTTAAATCATATATGCTTTTGTAGGAATTCGAAATTTGGAAGAACCGTGGATCGCTCACGGAAAGGCAACGCAAGCTCCATGTAGCATCGTCAGTGGTCGCGGGACTCACGTCTTTTTCTCCTCTCTCTCTCTCCCTCCTTTATTTCCTTTTCCCGCTTCGTTCTTCCCCTAGTTCACTAGCTCCCCACGGGGTGGGAGGCACCGCTAAGAGGCGAGCTCCCACACCGCGACGAACGACTTCGGATCGAGGGCCATGGAAGGGCCCCATGCCCTGCCCGTGGCTCGATAGTCACCCCTGAAGAGGTGGAGGGGGCGAGATCTTTGCGGGTGTGATGATACCTGCGTTAATGCACCGGATCCCATCAGAACTTTGTAGTTAAGTGCGCTTGTGCTAGAGTAGTACTGGGATGGGTGACCTCCCGCGAAGACCTAGTGTTGCACCCTCCCCACTTTTTGTGCGGCTCGGCGGAGCTAGTGGAAGTGATCCTTGCAGGTGCGATCACACCGGCATTGGTGCGGAACTCCGCGGTTAGGCGCGCTTGACGGTTTTGTTGGGTTGTGTTGCGTGTTTATCATGTTTTGCGACGTGAGGCTACTTATATATTGATTTGTAATGGAATCCCACGAATGAAGAGATCGCCCGAGAATTAAGGGGGGAGGGGGAGCACAACTGAGGGAAACAGAGGATTGCTCCAAGGGAAGCTCGGGAACAGGGCATGGATTCATCATCCTAGTCGAAAGTCACGAGCAGATTATAGTGCAGCGAGGGCGACGCATTGCGGCAGTGGGTTGTGAATCTAGGACCGTTCGCATCACTATAGCAAATATGACACGTGGGGAGAGTAGGTAAGAGTTTTAAATCATATATACTTTTGTAGGAATTCGAATTTTGGAAGAACCGCGGATCGCTTACGGAAAGGCAGCGCGAGCTCCACACAGCATTGTCGGTGGTCGCGGGACTCACACCTTTTTCTCCTCTCTCTCTCTCTCTCTCCCTCCTTTCTTTCATTTTCCCGCTTCGTTATTCCCCTAGTTCGCTGGCTCCCCACGGGGCGAGAGGCGCCGCCAAGAGGGCAAGCTCCCGTGCCGCGGCGAACGGCTACGGATCGAGGGCCATGGATGGGCCCCATGCCCTGCCCGTGGCTCGGTGGTCTCCCTTCAAGAGGGGGAGGGGATGAGATCTTTGTGGGTGTGATCATACTAGTGTTAATGCACCTAATCCCATCAGAACTCCGCAGTTAAGCGTGCTTGGGCTAGAGTAGTATTGGGATGGGTGACCTCTCGGGAATTCCTAGTGTTGCACCCTTTTCCCCCTTTTTGTGCGGCTCGACGGAGCGAGTGGAAGTGATCCTTATGTGTGCAATCGCGCCGGCGTTGGTGCAAAACTCCACAGTTAGGCATGGTTGATGGTTCTGTTGAGTTGTGTTGCGTGTTTATCTTGTTTTGTGACGTGGGGCTACTTATATATTAATTTGTAATGGAATCTCACGAATGAGGAGATCGTCCGAGCATTAACGAGGGAGGGGGAGCACAACTGAGGGAAGCTGAGGATAGCTCTAAGGGAATCTTGGGAACAGGGCACAGATTCATCATCCTAGTCGGAAGTCACAAGCGGGTTACAGCGCAGCGAAGGCGACGCATTGCAGCAGTGGGTGATGAATCTGGGACCATTCGCATCACTGTAGAAAATATGACACGAGGTAAGAGTAGGTAAGAGGTTTAAATCATATATGCTTTTGTAGGAATTCGAATTTTGGAAGAACCACGGATCGCTCACGGAAAGGCGTTGGTGCAGAACTCTGTGGTTAGGCACGCTTGACGGTTTTATTGGATTGGGTTGCGTGTTTATCTTGTTTTGCGACATGGGGCTACTTATATAATGATTTGTAATGAAATCCCGCGAATGAAGAGATCACCCAAGCATTAAGGGGGGAGGGGCAGCAGAAATGAGGGAAATAGAGGACTGCTCCAAGGGAAACTCGGGAACAAGGCACAGATTCATCATCCTAGTCGGAAATCACAAGCGGGTTAAAGCACAACGAAGGCGATGCATTGCGGCAGTGGGTGATGAATCTAAGACCGTTCGCATCACTGTAGCAAATATGACACGGGGGAGAGTGGGTAAGAAGTTTAAATCATATATGTTTTTGTAGGAATTCAGATTTTGGAAGAACCGCGAATCGCTCATGGAAAGGTGACGCGAGCTCCACGCAGCGTCGTTAGTGTTCGCGGAACTTACACCTTTTTCTCCTCTCTCTCCCCCTCCCTCCTTTCTTTCCTTTTCCCACTTCGTTCTTCCCCTGGTTCGCTGGCTCCCCGTGGGGCGGGACGCGCCGCCAAGAGGGCGAGTTCCCGTGTCACGGTGAACGGCTTCGAATCGAGGGCCATGAATCAGCCCATGTTGTGCCTGTGGATCGGCGGTCTCCCTTGAAGAGGGGGATGGGGCGAGATCTTGGTAGGTGCGACCATACCAGCGTTAATGAAATGGATCCCATCAGAACTTCGTTGTTAAGCGCGCTTGGGCTAGAGTAGTAACCGGATGGGTGACCTCCCCGGAAGTCCTAGTGTTGCACACTCCCCCCTTTTTGTGCGACTCGGTAGAGCCAATGGAAGTGATCCTCGCGAGCACAATTGCGTCAGTGTAGGTGCGAAACTTCGCGGTTAGGCGCACTTGACGGTTTTATTGGGTTGTATTGCGTGTTTATCTAGTTTTGCGACATGGGCTACTTATATATTGATTTGTAAGTAATCCCACCAATGACAAGATTGCCCAAGCATTAATGGGGGAGGGGGAGCATAATTGATGGAAATGGAGGATTGCTCCAAGGGAAACTCGGGAACACGACACGGATTAATCATCCTAGTCGAAAGTCACGAGCGGGTTACAACGTAGTGAAGGCAACACATTGCGGCAGTGGGTGATGAATCTACGACTTTTTGCATCACTATAGATAATATGACATGAGGGAGAGTTCCGTAAGAGGTTTAAATCATATATGCTTTTGTAGGAATTCAGATTTTGGAAGAACCGCAGATCGCTCACGAAAAGGCAGCGCAAGCTCCACGCAACGTCGTTAGTGATCACAGAACTTATGCCTTTTTCTCCTCTCTCTCTCTCTCTCTCTCCCTTCTTTCTTTCCTTTTCTGGCTTCGTTCTTCCCCTGGTTCACTGGCTCCTCGCTAGGCAGGAGGTGCCGCCAAGAGGGCGAGCTCCCGTGCCGTGGTGAACGGCTTCGGATCAAGGGCAATGGATGGGCCCCATGCCCTGCCCGTGGCTCGGCAGTCTCCCTTGAACAAGGGGAGGGGACGCAATCTTTGCGGGTGCTATCATACCAATGTTCATGCACTGGATCCCATCAGAACTCTATAGTTAAGCGCGCTTGGGCTAGAGTAGTATTCGAATGGGTGACCTCCTGGGAAGTCCTAGTGTTGCACCCTCCACCCTTTTTGTGTAGCTCGATGGAGCCAGCGAAAGTGATCCTTGCGAGCGCGAACGCACCGGCGTTGGTGCAGAACTTCGCGGTTAGGCGCGCTTGACGATTTTATTGGGTTATGTTGCATGTTTATCTTGTTTTGAACGTGGGACTACTTATATATTGATTTGCAATGGAATCCCGCAAATGAAGAGATCGCCTGAACATTAAGGGGGAGGGGGAGAAGAACTGAGGGAAACAGAGGACTGCTCCAAGGGAAACTTGGGAACGGGGCACGGATTCATCATCCTAGTCGGAAGTCACGAGTGGGTTACAGCGCAGTAATGGCGACACATTGCGGCAACGGGTGATGAATCTAGGACCGTTCGCATCACTGTAGCAAATATGACATGGGGGAGAGTAGGTAAGAGGTTTAAATCATATACGCTTTTGTAGAAATTCAAATTTTTTAAGAACCGCAGATGGCTCACGGAAAGGCAGCGCGAGCTCCACGCAGCGCCGACGGTGGTTGCAGAACTTACACCTTTTTCTCCTCTCTCTCTCCCCCTCCTTTCTTTCCTTTTCCCGCTTCGTTCTTCCCCTAGTTTGTTGGATCCCCACGGGGTGGGAGGCGCCAGTAAGAGGACGAGCTCCCGCGCCACAGTGAACGGCTTCAATCGAGGGCCATGGATGGGCCCCATGCCCTGCTCGTGACTCGGTGGTCTCCCTTGAAGGTTGGGAAGGGGTGAAATCTTTGTCGATGCGATCATACCAGCATTCATGCACCGGATCCCATCTGAACTCTCCAGTTAAGTGCACTTGGCCTAGAGTAGTAGTGGGATGGGTGACCTCCCGGGAAATCCTAGTGTTGCACCCACCCTGCTTTTTGTGCGGCTCGGCGGAGCCAGTGGAAGTGATCCTTGCGGGTGCGATCGCGTCGGCATTGGTGCAGAACTCCGTGGTTAGGCGCTCTTGACAATTTTAATGGGTTGTGTTGCTTGTTTATCTTGTTTTGCGACGTGGGGCTACTTATATATTGATTTGTAATGGAATCTCGCAAATGAAGAGATCGCCCGAGCATTAAGGGGGGAGGGACAGAAGAACTGAAAGAAACAGAGGACTGCTCCAAGGGAAACTCAGAAACACGGCACGAATTCACCGTCCTAGTCAGAAGTCATGAGCGGGTTACAGTGCAGCGAAGGCGACGCATTACGGAAGTGGGTGATGAATCTAGGACCGTTCACATCACTATAGCAAATATGACACGGGGGGGGAGTAGGTAAGAGGTTTAAATCATATATGTTTTTGTAGGAATTCAAATTTTGGAAGAACCATGGATCGCTCACGAAAAGGCAATGCGAGCTCCACGCAGCGCCATCGGTGGTCGTGGAACTTACGCCTTTTTCTCCTCTCTCTCTCCCTCCTTTCTTTCCTTTTCCCGCTTCGTTCTTCCCTTGGTTAGCTAGCTCCCCGTGGGGCGGGAGGCACCGCCAAGAGGGCGATCTCCCGCGTCGCGGCGAACAGCTTCGAATCGAGGGCCATGGATGGGCCGCATGCCCTGCCCATGGCTGGGCGGTCTCCCTTGAAGAGGGGGAGGGAGTGAGATCTTTTTGGGTGCGATCATACTAGCATCCATGCAGAGGATCCAATCAAAAATCTGCAGTTAAGCACACTTGGGGTAGAGTAGTACTGGGATGGGTGACCTCCCGGGAAGTCCTAGTGTTGCACCGTCCCCCCTTTTTTGTGCAGCTCGGCAGAGCCAGTGGCAGTGATCCTTGCGAGTTCGATCATGCCAGCGTTGGTGCGGAACTTCGCAGTTAGGCGCACTCGATGGTTTGATTGGGTTGTGTTGCGTGTTTATCTTGTTTTGTGACCTGGGGATTGATTTGTAATGGCATCCCGTGAATGAAGAGATGACCGGAGCATTAAGAGGGGAGTGGGAGTAGAACTAAGGGAAACATAGGAATGCTCCAAGGGAAACTTGGGAACAAGGCACGGATTCATCATCCTAGTCAGAAGTCACGAGCGGGTTACTGCGCAGCAAAGGCGACGCATTGTGGCAGTGGGTGATGAATCTAGGACTGTTCGCATCATTATAGAAAATATGACACAGGGGGGGGGAGTAGGTAAGAGGTTTAAATCATATATGATTTTGTAGGAATTCAAATTTTGGAAGAACCACGGATCGCTCACGGAAAGACAGCGCGAGCTCCACGCAGCATCGTCGGTGGTCATGGGACTCGCGTTGTTTTCTCCTCTCTCTCTCTCTCCCTCCTTTCTTTCCTTTTCCCGCTTTGTTCCTTCCCTAGTTCGATGGCTCCCCGTGAGGCGGGAGGCACCGCCAAGAGGGTGAGCTCTCGTGCTGCGGCGAATGGCTTCAGATCGAGGGCCATGGATGGGCCCCATGCCCTACCTGTGGCTCGGCGATCTCCCTCAAAAGAGGGGGAGGGGGTGAGATCTTTGCGGGTGCGATCATACTAGTGTTAATGCACCAGATCCCATCAGAACTCCACAGTTAAGCGTGCTTGGG
The DNA here is from genome assembly GCA_031772625.1 of Pinus tabuliformis. Classification (NCBI taxonomy): domain Eukaryota; kingdom Viridiplantae; phylum Streptophyta; class Pinopsida; order Pinales; family Pinaceae; genus Pinus; species Pinus tabuliformis. The sequence goes on along the minus strand of CM062808.1, from coordinate 25,175,836 downwards.
CTAGAGTAGTATTGGGATGTGTGACCTCCCAAGAAGTCCTATTGTTGCACCCTCCCCCCTTTCTGTGTAGCTCAACAAAGCCAGTGAAAGTGATCCTTTCTGGTGTGATCGCGTCGGCATTAGTGTGGAACTCCTCGGTTAGACGTGCTTGACGATTTTATTGGGTTGTGTTGCGTGTTTATCTTGTTTTGCAACATGGGGCTATTTATATATTGATTTGTAAAGGAATCCTGCGAATTCAGAGACCGCCCGGGCATTAAGGGGGGAGGGGGAGCACAACTGAGGGAAACAGAGGAATGCTCCAAGGGAAACTCGGGAACATGGCACAGATTCATCATCCTAGTTGGAAGCCACAAGCAGGTTGCAGCGTAGTGAAGGCGATGCATTGCAGCAATGAGTGATGAATCTAGGACCGTTCGCATCACTATAGCAATATGACACAAGAGGAGAGTAGATAAGAGGTTTAAATCATATATGCTTTTGTAGGAATTCAAATTTTGGAAGAACAGCGGATCGGTCACAGAAAGGTAGCACGAGCTCCATGCAGCGTCATTGGTGATCGTGGGACTCGCGCCTTTTTCTCCTCTCTCTCTCTCCCCCTCCTTTCTTTCCTTTTCCTACTTCGTTCTTCCCCTGGTTCGCTGGCTCCCCGCGAGGTGGGAGGCGCCACCAAGAGAGCGAGCTCCCTCGCTGCAGCGAACAGCTTCAGATCAAGGGCCATGGATGGGCCCCATGCCATGCCCGTGGCTCGACAGTCTCCCTTGAAGTGGGGGAGGGAGAGATATCTTTGTGGGTGTGATCATACCACCATTAGTGCACCGGATCCCATCAGAACTCCGCAGTTAACCGCACTTGGGCTAGAGTAGTACTTGGATTGGTGGCCTCTCAAGAAGTCCAAGTGTTGCACCCTCCCCCTTTTTGTGCTGCTCGACGAAGCGAGTGGAAGTGATCCTTGAGAGTGTGATCACGACAGCGTTGGTGCGGAACTCCACGGTTAGGCGCACTTGACAGTTTTGTTGGGTTGTGTTGCTTGTTTATCTTGTTTTGCGACGTGGGGCTACTTATATATTGATTTGTAATGGAATCTTAGAATGAAGAGATCGCCCGAGAATTAAGGGGGGAGGGGGAGAAAAACTGAGGGAAACAGAGGACTACTCCAAGGGAAACTCGAGAACAGGGCACAGATTCATCATCCTAGTTGGAAGTCATGAGCGAGGTTACATTGCAGTGAAGGTGACGCATTGTGGCAATGGGTGATAAATCTAAGACCGTTCACATCACTGTAGAAAATATGACACGATGGAGAGTAGGTAAGAGGTTTAAATCATATATGCTTTTGTAGGAATTTAGATTTTGGAAGAACCACGGATGACTCACGGAAAGGCAACGCGAATTCCACGCAGCATCGTAGGTGGTCACGGGATTTACACCTTTTTCTCCTCTCTCCCTCTCCCTCCCTCCTTTCCTTTTCCCGCTTCGCCCTTCCCCTTGTTTGTTGGCTCCCCGCGGGGCAGGAGGCACCGCCAAGAGGGCGAGCTCCCTCGCCATGGCGAATGGCTTTGGATCAAGGGCCATGGATGGGCCCCATGCCCTGCCCATGGCTCTCTGGTCTCCCTTGAAGAGGGGGAGGGGGTGAGATCTTTGTGGGTGCGATCATACCAGTGTTAATGCACCAGATCCCATCAGAACTACGCAGTTAAGCGCGCTTGGGCTAGAGCAGTACTGGGATGGGTGACCTCCCAGGAAGTCCTAGTGTTGCACCCTCCCCCCTTTTTGTGCGGCTCAGCGGAGCCAGTGGAAGTGATCCTTAGGGGTGCGATCATATCAGCGTTGGTGCGGAACTCCGTGGTTAGGCGCACTTGATGGCTTTATTAGGTTGTGTTGAATGTTTATCATGTTTTGCAACGTGGGCTACTTATATATTAATTTGTAATGGAATCTCGTGAATGAAGAGATCGCTCGAGCATTAAGGGGGGAGGGGGAGAATAACTGAGGAAAACAGAGGACTGTTCCAAGGGAAACTCAGGAATAGGGCATGGATTCATCATTCTAGTCGGAAGTCATGAGCGGGGTTACAGCACAGCAAAGGCGATGCATTCAGGCAATGGGTGATGAATCTAGGACTGTTCGCATCACTGTAGAAAATATGACACAGGGGAGAGTAGGTAAGAGGTTTAAATCATATATGATTTTGTAGGAATTCAAATTTTGGAAGAACCGCGGATCTCTCACAGAAAGGCAACGCGAGCTCCATGCAACGTTGTCTGTCGGGAACAGGGCACGGATTCATCATCCAGGTCAGAAGTCACGAACGGGATCGCAGCGCATTGCGACAGTGGGTGATGAATCTAGGACTATTCGCGTCACTGTAGCAAAGATGACACGGGGGAGAGTAGGTAAGGGGTTTAAATCATATATTCTTTTGTAGGAATTCAAATTTTGGAAGAACCGCAGAACTCTCACGGAAAGGCAGCGTGAGCTACACGTAGCGTCATCAGTGGTCGTGGGACTTATGCCTTTGACAGCTTTATTGGGTTGCGTTGCGTGTTTACCTTTTTTTGCGACATGGGGCTACTTATATAGCGATTTGTAATGGAATCCTGTGAATGAAAAGATCGCTTGAGCGTTAAGGGGGGAGGGGGAGCATAACTTAGGGAAACAGAGGACTGCTCCAAGGGAAACTCGGGAACAGTGCACGAAATCATCATCTTAGTCAAAAGTCACGAGCGGGGTTACAGCGTAGCGAAGGCGACGCATTGTGGAAGTGGGTGATGAATCTAGGACCGTTTGCATCACTATAGAAAATATGACAGGGGGGAGTAGGTAAGAGGTTTAAATCATATATGCTTTTCTAAGAATTTCGAATTTTGGAAGAACCATGGATCACTCATGGAAAGGCAGCACGAGCTCCAAGCAGCATCGTTGGTGGTCACAAGACTCGCGCCTTTTTCTCCTCCCTCTCTATCCCTCCCTCCTTTCTTTCCTTTTCTCACTTCGTTCTTCCCCTGGTTCGCTGGCTTCTCGCGGGGCGGGAGGCACCACCAAGAGGGCGAGCTCCTTCGCCACGGCGAATGGCTTCAGATCGAGGGCCATGGATGGACCCCATGGTTTGCCCATGGCTCGATGGTCTCCCTTGAAGAGTGGGAGGGGGTGAGATATTTGCGGGTGCAATCATGCCAGCGTTAATGCATCGGATCCCATCAGAACTACGCGGTTAAGCGTGTTTGGGATAGTCTAGTAGTACTAGGATGGGTGATCTCTCAGGAATTCCTAGTGTTGCACCCTCCCCCCTTTATGTGCGGCTCGGCAGAGCTAGTGGAAGTGATCCTTGTGGGTTCGATCGAGCCAATGTAGGCGCGGAACTCCGCAGTTAAGCGCGCTTGACGGTTTTAATGAGTTGTGTTGTGTGTTTATCTTGTTTTGCGACATGGGGCTACTTATATATTGATTTATAATGGAATCCTGCAAATGAAGAGATCACTCGAGCATTAAGGGGGAAGGGGGAGCCTAACTGAGGGAAACAGAGGACTACTCAAATGGAAACTCGGGAACAAGGCACAGATTCATCATCTTAGTCAAAAGTCACGAGTGAGGTTAGAGCTCAGTGAAGGCGACGCATTGTGGCAGTGGGTGATGAATCTAGGACTGTTCACATCACTGTAGCACATATGACACAAGGGCGAGTAGGTAAGAGGTTTAAATCATATATGCTTTTCTAGGAATTCGAATTTTGGAAGAACTATGGATCGCTCACGGAAAGGCAGCGTGAGCTCCATGTAACGTCGTCGGTGGTCGTGGGACTTACGCCTTTTTCTCCTCTCTCTCTTTCTCCCTCCCTCCTTTCTTTCCTTTTCCCGCTTCATTCTTCCCCTAGTTCATTGGCTCCCCACAGGGCGGAAGGCACTGCCAAGAGGGCAATCTCTCGCACCGTGACGAACGGCTTCAGATCGAGGGCCATGGATCATCCCCATGCCCTGCCCGTGGCTCAGCGGTCTCTCTTGAAGAGGGGGAGGGGGCGAAATCTTTGCAGGTGCAATCATACCAGCGTTAATGTACCGGATCCCATCAGAACTCCACAGTTAAGCTTGCTTGGGCTAGAGTAGTACTGGGATGGGTGACTTCCCGAAAAGTCCTAGTGTTGCACCCTCCCCCCTTTTTGTGTGGCTCAGCGGAGCCAGTGGAAGTGATCCTTGTGGGTGCAATCGTGCCAGCGTTGGTGTGGAACTCCGGAGTTAGGCGCGCTTGACGGTTTTATTGGGTTGTGTTGCGTGTTTATCTTGTTTTGCGACGTGGGGCTACTTATATATTGATTTGTAATGGAATCCCGCAAATGAAGAGATTGCCCGAGCATTAAGGGGGGAGGGGGAGCATAATTGAGGGAAACAGAGGACTACTCCAAGGGGAAACTCAGAACAGGGCACGGATTCATCATCCCAGTCGAAAGTCACGAGCGGGGTTATAGCACAGTGAAGGCGATGCATTATGGCAATGGGTGATGAATCTAGGACTGTTCACATCACTATACCAAATATGACACGGGTGAGAGTAGGTAAGAGGTTTAAATCATATATGCTATTGTAGGAATTCTACTTTTGGAAGAACCACAGATCACTTATGGAAAGGCAGCGCGAGCTCCACTCAGCGTCGTCGGTGATCGCAGAATTTACGCCTTTTTCTCCTCTCTTTCTCCCTCCTTTCTTTCCTTTTCCTGTTTCGTTCTTCCCCTGGTTAGTTGGCTCCCTGCGAGGCGGGAGGCACCGACAAGAGGGTGAGCTCCCACACCACGGTGAATGACTTCGGTTTGAGGGCCATGGATGGGCCCCATACCCTGCCTGTGGCTCAGCAGTCTCCCTTGAAGAGGGAGAGGGGGCGAGATCTTTGCGGGTGTGATCATACCAACATTAATGCACCAGATCCCATCAGAACTCCGCAGTTAAGTGCGCTAGGACTAGAGTAGTATGCGGATGGATGACCTCTCGCGAAGTCCTAGTGTTGCACCCTCCCCTCTTTTTGTGTGGCTCGGCGGAGACAATGGAAGTGATCCTTGCGGGTGCGATCGCGTTGGCGTTGGTGCGGAACTCCGCAGTTAGGCGCGCTCAATGGTTTTATTGGGTAGTGTTGCATGTTTATCCTATTTTGCGACGTGGGGCTACTTATATATTGATTTGTAATGGAATCCCACGAATGAAGAGTTCGCTCAAGCATTAAGGGGGAAGGGGAGCATAACTGAGGGAAACAGAGGACTGCTCCAAGGGAAACTCAAGAACAGGGCACGGATTCATCATCTTAGTCAGAAGTCACGAGCGGGGTTACAGCGCAGCAAAGGCAACGCATTGCGGCAGTGGGTGAGGAATCTAGGACCGTTCACATCACTGTAGAAAATATGACACGGGGGAGAGTAGGTAAGAGGTTTAAATCATATATGCTTTTATAGGAATTCGAATTTTGGAAGAACCGCGGATCTTTCACGAAAATTAAATGCGAGCTCCACTCAGCGTCGTTGATGGTCGCGGAACATATGCCTTTTTATCCTCTCTCTCTCTCCCTCCTTTCTTTCCTTTTACCGCTTCATTCTTCCCTTGAGGTGTGTTGGTTGGATAAATCAATCTTGCGGACAAGGCCTATCTCCCTAGTATCAAAAGATAGTCTAGAAACAAGCAGACAAATAAATCTATCTTTCTCTAAACATATGCAATTCATAAATAAAAACTATAGAGGTGTTAAGACCATACCTTAAGTCCAATACTAGTTTGTAGCAGCCATCCTTCAACCGTCCGAAAGAGTTTCCTTTTGAGAACCTGCAATCACAAACAAGCAAACATCAAATAGCACATGCATAGCTAATATCATAAATCATGTCCATTATGGTGATCAATGAATCCATAAAATAAACCATAAAGCAACAGCTTATTGAGAAAAACAAACTTATTTGTATCAACTTTGAAGTAGAAGAAACTTACAACCTTTTCAGCCTTGATGTTGAACAAGCTCTTCCTGGGGTCCGAAACAGGAATTTCCTTTACTTTGACAAGCCTTGCACTCCTCCAAATGAGATCTTAGAGGTATGTAATCTCTCCTCATAAAAACTCAACTAAGAAGGCTAAGTTCCAGTAGCATTTCACCTCAAAAATATTCAGCTTTCAACCTCCCAAGTAACCAGCCCAATGCTTCATTTTATAGTGCAGAGAAAGGAGGTTACAGGTCCACCTATGAAGGGATAGAGTCCTCCTTCAAAAGGATAAGCTCCTCACATCAAGGGGTTAGCTCCTTAAGGTATGGGATTCGTGAACCTTAAGAGAGCGAACTTGCCACCTCAAGATTCCTTCCAGAAGCTTCTAGAAATGAATAAAAGTGAGTTTTTCATAATATAGTCGTGCCTTTTTAAATTTTACAGGGTTCTTCACCCATAACACAGAGAAAGAGCGGTCAGGTGTGCAAGAGGCATGACCATTAGGTGCGGGACCGCAGGTAATGCAAAAAGAAAGTGCAGAACCAGAGTTTTAGAGACTTTTGAGGGCTTTCTCTTATTTTCAGGGCTTGATATGAGCAAATGAGGCTTAAGACTTGCAAAGGAGGAAAGTATGAGTGGTAATGGACTCACACAGTTTGCAGAATGTCAAGGTGACAATCTTTTGTGCAACAGATTTCCCCCTAAAGTGCGAAGTCTGTAATAGATGAAGATAGAGTTTGTCATCTATGAAGAGTGAAGTACTTTATCATTTCAAGAATCATCCTATGGACACCCCATTCAGAACCTGTAAAAACATTCAATGCAAAATATATATATATATGTGAACATATCATCGCTAAGGTAGGCATTCCCATACTCAGATTAAAACTGACTAGAAAACCGACTAACTAACTAAACTGTTCTGATATAGGAATGATTTTGTAATATATCAGGAGTATAGACATATGTAGACATAGTATGGTTGCAGCCATCTGTTTATGAATAATCCATTATATAATGAATAACAAAATTCCCCGCAGCCTGGATGGTAGAAACTAGATCCAGGGTCTTGATTTCTGCTTCCCAAACTAGTACAATTCTATCCATGTGAATGAATGTGTCGAAGTCGAACATGGTAGAAACCACTTGATTACCAGTCAATGATGTGAACTGTTAACAAGTGTGAGAAAAACCACCAGTAATGTCAATGGCTCTCAAAGTACTCAGTACAATCCATGAAATTTGAATAAATGAGCTGATGTCGAACATGTCATAGAATCCTTTGATCGAAGGTCAATGATGCAACCTATCGTCGAAGGCAAGAAACCTGCCATTAGGGCATGCAGATTTCAAGCTACTGACGATTTCTAGATCATCTTTCTAGATAATGAGCTGAAGTTGATAAAAAGCGATCTGTCGTAGGCAAGCCCACAACACGAAATCATAGATCAAGTTTTGAAGAAATATATTAGCAAGGACTGACTCAAGGATGGTCAAAATGGATGACAGATATTTTGCAGATGAATGGTTTATTTGAACTAACCTCTTGAACACATAATGACACTACAAATGGTTTGGTGACAATTGACCCAAAGCTAATACCCAGAAACCGATTGAAGACTTTCAATATGGTTTGATTAACTGTTAGGCAAAGGATTTCCCAACCCAAGTGAACAAAAAGTGTCTTGTTCAAGAGTGGTTAACTGCTTTTCTAAAACACAAAGTGTAACAAACAAGTTCATTTTTCTCTCTTTTCCCCCACCATTTCTGGCAAGTACCTCTTTATTTTTGATAAGCTTGAGGAGGATAACATTTGCTTGTTTATAAGCTCATCCTTCGGATGAGTCCATCTTAGTTTAAAATTCGAACCCCAAGAAGGAGTGGTTCGTTCCTGTTTAAAAGTGAATAGGTCCTTTACTGTTAAATTTGAATGAGTCCAGTATAGGAAAAACTCGGTGTTTTTCAATTTTAGGGAGTCAGAGGAAAAACTTAAGAAAACTCCATGGGGGTCCTTTTTCGTAAATTTGTGTCCCTCAAGCCCGAAAAAGTATAAAACAATACTTGAGAGAACCGCTTTACCATTACGATCAAGGAGTACTTTTCATAATTAGTGGCTCCGATCCGAAAAAGTAAAAAAGCGATTGAAGACGCGTCATTTTATAACCAATATCGAACTTGAAACGACAAAAATCTGGCGATCTTTTCATGTTTATACGATCAGAAAAGAGTTGTAAGTGGACCGCCCTTTTAATTCCGTTTAACGAGTTAAAAGGGGAAAAACTCGGTAATCTTTTCATATTTTACTAGTCAAAAAAGAGCTTAAAGAAAACTCGTCCTAGAGGAAGGAGTGGTATAAAGGGTAGAAACTGGTTTCAGCAATAGTGGAACTGCTCAAAACATGTAATGGTTAAGAGGTTGGCTAACAAAACCACTCATAGTTGTGGTCTCTTAGGAAAGGAAAAACAACCAAGTGAAAGCATATGATCAGCCAAAAAGATGGTGGCAATGGAATGAAAACAACCAAGGCTCATCTAGCAGAATTTAGTGGATAAAAATGGCAACCACGAGATGTAAATCGGGTATGAGTTCATTTTTACACAAGCTTGAACCATAGAGAACTCTGCTTGGATTCAGTTTCATGTTTAACCAAGCTTGAAATGAAAAACTATGCTTGTTACAAGTTCGCATGCCCCCGGCATAATGACTCAAATCAAGGTACATGACCCCCAAGCTTCATTGCATTCAACCAGGTGGAAGGAATGAAGGTTCACTTTTGAGATCTTCGAAAGACTCAAGGGAGTTGTTTCATTTTTTAATGAGGTTGACACAGGAAAAGAACTATCCTCAAAACCCTTGTTTCATTTTTTAAACGAGCTTGACACAAGACAAGGAACTATGCTCTAAAACCATTGATTCATTTTTTAATGAGCTTGACACAAGGCAAGGAACTATGCTCATGACTCCTTGTTTCATTTTTTAACGAGCTTGACACAAGACAAGGAACTATGCTCATGACTCCTTGTTTCATTTTTTAACGAGCTTGACACAAGACAAGGAACTATGCTCATGACTCCTTGTTTCATTTTTTAACGAGTTTGACACAAGACAAGGAACTATGCTCATGACTCCTTGTTTCATTTTTTTAATGAGCTTGACAAAAGACAAGGAACTATGCTCATGACTCCTTGTTTCATATTTTAACGAGCTTGACACAAGACAAGGAACTATGCTCCAAAACCCTTGTTTCATTTTTTAACGAGGTTGATACAGGAACAAACTATCCTTGAAACATTCGATTTCATTTTTTAACGAGGTTGAGACAGGAAGAAACTATCCTCGCGACATCCGGTTTCATTTTTTAACGAGGTTGAGACAGGAAGAAACTATCCTCACGGTAGGTCAGGAATCAGAAAACGATTATACCGCCTGATATGAAATTTCAAGGGGACTCAAAGGCATCGCGCCATCAAATGAATCCACCTCAGAATCGGAAGGTACAATGCAAGGATCATCAAAAGTAACAGTGTTTGATGAAATCATATGAATAGTCGCAATAGAAGGAAATACGTTAGGAGGAGGGAAGGAAAAAGTTCCCAGAAAACCAAAATATTTAATAAAACCTACGCCAACATCCTTGTAAGGGATAGTCATTTTACCGACGTACTGAATACTATCTGAAGAGGCTAGGTCGGATGAGAAATAATTCAGTTGGTCTATCGTAACGATCTTTCCGTTATGAGAAAACTTGATAAGCCGAAAGACCGATGAAACAATAGCAGTCATAGCATAAGACCAACTGTGATCCAAGAGAAGGTTTTAATCTAGAGGGGCATCAACCACTTCCACATCTAGATTTACGGTTTTGCTTTCGACCCCTATAGGTAAATCCTCCAAAATACCAAAAGGATAGAACCCTCGGCCATCAAAAGCCTTTAGAATTGTCAGAGACTGATTGAGTGTGGGAGAACCAAGCGATCTCCAACACTGGATCGACATAATACATGTAGAAGCCCCTTCATCAATCACAGTCTGAAAGCAAGGCCTGATTTTTACTAGCACTGGAATCTGGAAAGCCATTTGATGAGGAAGGCGGGGTGTACTATCAACTAAATTGAAGATTATTAGATTCGAATCCTGAATATCAACAGCTCCTATAGCAGACAATAGTAATTTACGTTGTGTTGGGCATGATTGTAGCACTTGTTGGGAAATTTATTGGGCTTAAATTGCTGCATTAAATTATCAACGAGGGAAACTCGTAAGCTTGTGATGGTGCCAGCAATATATATGCAAGAGTAGGCAACTAACTCTATGTCTAGCTAAATTATTTACGATTCAATATAATATGCAAGGGAAGAGGCTCCTAACTAAGGAGATCCTGGTTGTCCTTCCCTACAGTATCATAGAGAAATCATTGATTACATAAAACTAGAAACTTGAAATGAAGACAATAGAATGAACTTTAATTGTTGTTCAGATTCAAAGAGAGAGAAAAACTAACTTAGTCTCTTGATTGTCCTCTCATGTACTAATCCAAACTAAACTAAGATTCATTCATAAGCATAAGAAATAAAATGACTTGAAACATAAAAGCACAAAAGAATGAATTTCAATTACCATATAAATCAATGGAGAGAGAGCCTAACTTAGACTCTTGGTTATCTCCTCATATGATACTTGAAACATAAAATCAAAAGAATGAATTTCAATTATCATGCAAATCAAATGGAGAGAGAGCCTAACTTAGACCCTTGGTTGTCCTCTCATATGCTGATAAGATTCTAATTTAAAACTCATTCATCAATCACAAACAAATCTTCAAACATCTAAGCAATTAAATGAAATAAGATCTACTATGAAATAACATGTTCCTTTGATCCTTCTAGAGTGAGCTCAATTCTCCTAAGAACAAAGTGACAAGCTATTCCATATACTACATTAAGGCAACTTGTATCTAAAACTACATAATGGAAATATATGTAAAACTGATATCTAAAACTACATAATGAAAATATATGTAAAATGAAGCTTTATTCTATTCCATCATAAGTTGGATACAATGCTCCAAGAGTCCTCTCCTTGGAATGGAGGAGGTGCTCCTATTTATACAATGAGATGAGATAACAAACTCATAATGATGATCCACTAATCTCTCTTTAGTTCCATACATTTCTCAACCATCTAGACACATAACCCTATCCTCCATGATCTCCTCTATGAGGTCCATGATCTTCTCCATGAGGCTTATCTTATCAAATTCGAATTTGATCATTCAAGGCCACATAAAGATGCCCTAGAAGCTTCCTTTGTACCTACACATGTCAACAAACTCATTCTAATTGTTAGGTATAAGTATAAGCATATTATTTTCTAAAGTTTAACCATAAATTCACTTTAAAATGTTAAGAATTAATAAACTTTGGAAAAGCATTGCTATAACCCAATAATGAGGTAAATGTAATGATGTGGAGGTGGAATGGAGGTGACATGAAGGTAAAATGTGAAGATATTGGTGAATAATGGAGTGAAAATAGGGACTATTTTGAGGCCCAACATACCCCCAAACTAAAGGTATTGCATGTCCTCATGCAATATATTACATTACTTTCTGGTACTTGAGCTTTGGCTTAAACACTGCATGATATCATTTACTTAACTTTTGCAAAGCGTTATTTTGATGAACTACAACTTGGTTGGTTCTTGTGTTTCAACCATATTTTGTTTGTTGCATTCAATGTATGATCTTTGCATATTACTTTTTATTGCAGAGTATTTTTGTTGGAATGCATCATGGTTGGTTCTTGTGTAACAACCATGATTGTGTTGGCGTCCAATTAACTTTTAAATACTTTTGTCAAAGCCATTTGTATGCTCATGTAATAATGGAAGAGTATTTTTGTTGGAATGCGTCATGGTTGGTTCTTGTGTAACAACCATGATTGTGTTGGCATCCAATTAACTTTTAAATACTTATGACAAAGCCATTTGTATGCTCATGTAATAGTGAATATATTTTGAAGGTAAGTGGGGTTTAGAATGTGATATATGACTGTGGATATGAATGTGACAAAGCATGTATGTAAATGTATCCTTCCCCTTAAATGGATGGTTTGGGCAGTTATGTGAAATGGGGAAAAGAAGGGGAAAGGAAGTGAAGCTTTTCCAAAAATTATTATCCTAACTTTTCAAGGAATTTAATGGTTAAAAGTTAGAAAATATCATACCTTAACTTACCCTTCCAAAAATGGATGAGAGTTCTGCATGTATGACTGCAAAAACTGTTGTTCATAGTCTTCTTTACTTGGTTGGGAAAATGGTGGATGAATCATGCATGTTCAGCTGCCACAATTCTGCTCTGAAGCTTCTTCTTCAAGTTGTGGATGAAAGATGGATCTCTATTGTCGTAATCTGAGGAGTCTGTTGAACATGGCTGAAAGTCGTATCTACTGCTGGATGATGAATCCGATGAGTCTGCTAAATATGGCTGAAAATCTTAACTTACCCTTCCAAAAATGGATGAGAGTTGTGCATGTATGGCTGCAAAAACTGTTGTTCATAGTCTTCTTTACTTGGTTGGGAAAATGGTGGATGAATCATGCATGTTCAGCTGCCACAATTCTGCTCTGAAGCTTCTTCTTCAAGTTGTGGATGAAAGATGGATCTGTATTGTCGTAATCTGAGGAGTCTGCTGAACATGGCTGAAAGTTGTATCTGCTGCTGGATCCTCTGCTGCTGGATGATGAATCCGATGAGTCTGCTAAATATGGCTGAAAATCTATAAGGCTTGGAAGTATACAAAATATATAAGTTACATTTCCCTCCCAGCCTTATTGATTGACTTGTCCTCAAGTGATGACAAACTGAAAAACAATGAAAGGAAATTGGCTTCATCTGCTACAAAATATGGGTCTTCAAGTCTTCAACGCTCGATGGCACAAATCTTACTATGTGATTAAATGTGTCGATTTCGAACATAGCAAGAAGTTGTTGACTTAGTGGCTGTTAATGAATGCCCCTAGCCAACACAAGAGCTCCCACCATTGATTCCAATGAGAGTCAGGATGCCTAACACATCTTTGTTCGTACGAATAAATTTGTCGTGGTCGAGTCACCTACAAGATCCAACGAACAAGGGATATTAATGTACTCCCATTGTTCATTGGCAAGAGTACTTGCCATTAAGGCTTGCAAGCCTCTAGGTGTTTTTTTCAATGATACTTAGACTCTAGGACTTTGACTCAAGCAGGGTTTTATTGGCGGAAATGATGGGGAATGGTAATGACAAGGAAAATGGCAATAAGCTTGTAAGGAATGGATGTAAGGAAATGCATGGTGTATGAGCAAGAACTCTTGCTGTGAAAAATGGATATGGAAATGTCACGCTTTATGGATGTACAATTGGTGGAATTCAAAATCTTTTTGAATAAAGGGAAGTGCAAGGTAGTGGTTGTGGAGATGGATTTGTCTTCAGAATTTTTCATGAATTTAGTCTTTGGAAGACTAATTGTCTTCATTGTTGGAGAGGTAAATCCCCTCTACGGATAGAGGCGATCCCTACTAGCCCAGAACGGGTCTAGCAACAATCAGTCAATGCTACTATGCAAGTTCCTAATTGCAAATACAAGGTAGGCAATGAAGACCTACTTGGATTCCAACGCTAATGTTTGATGAAGAGACGTCGCTCTAGCTCCTTCGCTTTGGCCGGTCACAATCCTCGTGGATAGACACCTGCACACACAAAGAGAAACACAAACACAAGCGTGAAATCTAATAAATGCAATTATACATCAGTCAGAAAGGACATAACTCACATTAACCATTACAAAGACAAATGAGAGTGGAACCATAATAGTAGTCATCTATTATTAATCAATAACAGAGAAGAGTACAACCAAAGTTCTGACGTCGAATCCTTCTCAAGAGGGTCCAGCCAGCAAGTCTCTTAAGCATTCACCCTTGGAGGTAGATCTCCCAAGACAAAAACTCTCTCTCACACAAGAAAGCAACACTTCACAACCTTCCTTAAGCTCTCTAGCAATCCCACACTTGTCACACCAACTACCTACTAACAGCAGCACTCTAAGCACTATCAATTCCACACTGTCAAAAACTAGCTGCTCATGGAAATGGTAGAGGCTTAAATAGGAGAAGGAGTCTCCATGAATGGTGGGAGGATGAGCTTATCTCCAAGGAAGGTGGCTCAAATGACGAAACAGACATGCCAGAGAAGGGAGGGCGACATTTACAAGGCCAACAACCAGGTCTGGAGTCATCTGGAAGGCCGGCTGTTAGAACAAACTCGCCCAAACAAGATCAGCGCGGGTGTATAACTGCACTGGAGCGCTGACATCGCATCTTAATAACAGGGAAGGTTATGTCAGCGCGACCCAATATGAATAGAAGATGCGCTGGTTCATGAAATTCGACCAGCGCGGGAAACACGTGTGCTTCCGCGCTGGCAGCGCATTCGTTGTGTTATGAGGCGCCAGTCAGCGCGGTTATTTTAATAACAGTCGCGATGATGGGAAAAACTTTGGCAAAGTGGGTCATTTGGAAACATTAGAGAGAAAGAGCATGATTAATTTGAACTCATGACACAGTAGGGAGACTGACAGGGAGACAGTGACAAATTACTGTGTAACAAATGCCCCCTAAAGCATGAAGCCCGAGAGAGTGGGAGGGGTGAAATGCTTTACAAAACTCGCTGAACTGGAACACCATCAGGAAGAATCTGCACGTACGTACAACTGATATCTCTGAGAATCTATTACATGTAGTCTAGGCATGGGTGCAGCCATCCAAAAAACATACGAAGAAGGTCTGTGGCATGGACGCAGCCACCCAACTGAAGAGACCATGATGATAATAAGGTATGGTCGCAGCCATCCCAAAAGACTCAGGTATGGGCGCAGCCATCCATCAACGAGTCATGTAATAATAATCCACAAAATCACAACCTAGATTGCAACAGACAAAAATCCACGGTCTTGCGCTCCATCCCGACCCGAACAAAGTACAAGTCCAAGCATGTGAATACATGAGCTGAAGTCGAACATGCATGAACATCGTCTGATTACCAGCCAATAATGAAAACTGTTAACAGACGCGAGAGGTACCACCAATAATGACAATGGTCCTCAAGGTACTTATAGGTACAATCCGCGGCGTGTGATTCAATGAGCTGGTGTCGAACACCCACAGAATCATTCGATCGGAGGCCAATGATGAAAACCTCACGTCGAACACGAAGAACCTGCCATTGAGGCATGCAGGCTCTAAGGCACTTGAAGGGAGTCTCTAAGTCACCTTCCTGGATAATGAGCTGAAGTCGACAGGAAGTAACCTTGATCGAAGGTGGGTCATAATGCTTCCCACATCATCGACACGAGACAGAGAAGGATAAGATATTTTGTGTGAGGTATTAGAGGGAGGTTGTAAGTTTGTAGAGGTCAACTTCTCTTGAACATATCAACGGCACGACAGTGGATTTGGCAGTATCTGACATCAAATGAGCAGAGGTCACGGTGACAAGGCAATGAGCAGATGAGAGGTCAAATAGGATAACCCAAACCCACGGAGGCTAGTGTAAAACAAGATGAGAAATCCCCACCCAGACACGAATGCAGACTAGTGCCATATTCAAGAGCGACATATTGCCGACACGACAATTATTACCGATCCATTTTCCCCACCATTTCTGGCAGGTACCCCAATTATTTTTGGACGACAAGCTTGACGGGGATAGCATATGCTTGTAAAGCGTCATTTCGACGATGTCCGATGTCATTAAATTTTAACGAGTCTGAAAAAGGAAGAACTTGGCGTCTTTTCCTATTTAGAGAGTCTGAAAAGACAGCGGAAAAGAAAACTCCAGGGGGGTCCTTTTTCGTAAAGTTGTGTCTCTCGAGCCCGAAAAAGTATAAAACAATGCTCGAAAGAACCGCCCGACCAATATGATCGAGGAGTAATTTTCATAAGTAGTGACTTTGACCCGAAAAAGTAGAAAAGCGATCAGAAGTACGTCGTTTTGGAGCCAATAACGAGTTCGAAACGACAAACACCTGGCAATCTTTTTAGTTTAAACGGTCGAAAAAAGAGCCTTAAAGGCGACCGCCTCTCGTTCTTTTTAACGAGCCGAGAGGGGGCTCGGCCATCTTTTCTTGCTTTACGTCGAAAAAGAGCTTAAAGACGACGTTGCGGGACCAAGTGTGTATAGGACCGTCGTGACCCCACCGGTACGAGAATCTGCACAAGAAACACCGCACGCGTAAACCTATTCGAGATAATATGTACCACATGCATAAAAACATAGTAAAACGACATTGGCACCAAGCACATGGTAAAAAACATCACAAAACCTCACATTTATGAAAAAATGATAGTTAATTATAATTTTTTACCATAAATAGGGGGTAAAAGGAGGTTTTTACCATTGTTACCATTTTGAGCCGTGGAGGACGTTGTGGAGCTGCGAGGTTGACGAACCAAATTCCATCCCATGCGGACATCAACCACCCTACAATTTGTTCCAGGTAGGTTCTCCTTCTCCTGCGCTCCATTTTGAATCATTTTAGCCGTATTTTCACAGTGGGAAGTGTTAGTTTGGGCAAATTTTTTGGACTTCAATTCGCTCTCGGTCAGCGCAGATTTCCTCATCGGGTCCGCGCTGATCGAATAATATTTACACATACCACCACCGGATCAGCGCGGAAAACACGTGTGCTTCCGCGTTGACCCAAGGAAAAAAACAAAGGGCGCCATTATCAGCGCAACTGTTTTAAAAACAGTCGCACTGACGCCGCGAAACTAAATTTTTAACAATTTGAACGTTTAAATTTTAACGGTCAGGACTCTAATGATTTTTTGTGGCCATGCAGGACAAAATGGCATTTGTTTGGCAAGAGCGAGCTCATGATAATGAGGATATAGCGGCATTCGCCGATGCTGGGTGCCGTAATGCAATGCGGGCATGCGGGTTACTCAAATTCTTCCTCACTCCGCGCCTACGAACACAGCCTGATCTTCTCGAGTTCCTAATCAGAGCCTGGAATCCTGTTGATGGGAAGTTTGTGATTCGAGGCTGTGATATCGAGTTCGATTATACGGATATCTATTTTTTGACCGGGTTATCATGTTGAGGTGAGATGCCCATTCTGGAGGGGCAGCAACCCAGTGGTGAAACCCTAGATATGCTGATGGCTCGGGTGTGCCCGCGGGCACGCAAAACGCGGAGTGGGAAGGTAGCTATTCCTACGATGGAGGACATCGTCCTCCGAACCATACTCTTCATGGTGACCCGGGCAGCGGGCTCTTTGGCCAATCACGAGGCTTCGAAGACCCATCTCCTATTAGTTCTCGAGTGTTTGCATCCCACCATATTCAACTGGGCAGCAGCAGTAACAACCAGTATGAAGAGACAATTGAGCAACTGCCGACGTGGTGAGTCGAAGCAGTTTGGCTATGGGTCGCTTTTACTCCCGCTCATGCTGGAGCGGGTACCGGCATTACAGCTACAGGACATGGTCGTGGATCCACCCAGAGGCCCTCGGGAGACGAGGGCTAGTCAATGGGGCCATGTCATGCCGCGAGGAGGTGGCGGCCGACCAGTGGCATGGGGAGTATATTTCCGAGAGTGGCTGGATCGACAGGTTATTTTTGTGGAGGATTGGCCATATGCTGGCATAGACTTCCGTGGAGATCGAGACATGCCACTGCCTGTAGGAGAGCATTGGGACGATGGTGGTAAGCCACTTGATCTCTTTTTAATTTTTTGTTTTTTGTAATGTTTTTAATTTTTCATGTTGATGTCTTTACGATGAATGCTATGGTATGCAGATGTAGGACCGACGAGACCCCTTGGTCTGGCCCCAGAGGCATGGAGAGAGGCACAAGGCGCTGGAGCCCTGGCCCTGGCTCCTCCAGGAGTCAATACGATGGATACTGTGATACAAAACCTCGAGGGCTTACTGGCGGGGATTCTAGATTACCAGGGGATAGAGGAGGTCCCCATAGCATCTCAGATCCATACAGTGCGGGTAGAACCCAGGATGCACCGCCTTTTGAGGCGGGTGGCGCGGCGGCTGTAGCATACAGAGAGCATAACCCACCACAGTAGACATCTAGGTCTTATTTCCTACTGATGTTTTTTGAGAGACATGCGTCTCAGATGTACTGAGAACACAGGCCTTATCTAGACATATACACTTATTTTTGAGCGCCTTGGTGCGCCACATGATATATATATATACCGATTTTGGATGGATCTTTTACATGTGATGATGTTTTTATATGCTATGCAAATGTCTAACACAAATGTAATCTAATGTATCAGTTGCATAACATACGACCCACATATTTTAATTTTTACGCAAGCTTAAAAGCATACATGACAACACACATGCAAACTATGCTTGGAAAAGGATTTTATTTTTTATGCACACGGCGCAAAACATTATGACATACATATATATATACATGTGCTTATCCTATGGTCTTATTATGTTTTTTGTGTCTTCTTGTATAATGTTTATCTGTTACGCAAATGTCTGTCTAATACATGGTTTGCCAATGCATCAATTAATGTGTTTAATCGTCTCGGAATATGTTGATATGTGATGTAATCAAAATTCCTTTCTAACAATCTTACACGTAAATACAACCTCAGAATGCGTTGGTCTCTGATGGAATATCGCCTGTTGAGTTGATGGACGACAAGTTGAGAGTCCAGGTTCACCACCAATGCATGAATGCCGAGATCAACTGCTTCGGCTAATAACTCAATTACAGCACTATATTCGGCAACATTGTTAGTGGTACGACCCAAGCACACACCTTGAAGATCTAGCAACTCTCCGTGAGGATCATAGATCGCCCACGCCGCAGAAGACAAATTGCAAGTGCTACGACAGGCACCATCAGCGAAACCAACATAAGGTGCACTAGACATCTGCACAAGAAGCAGAAAACACAATAAGAGGCAAACACGCCTTCACACCAAAGCAAAACGTGAAATCATACACACATAACACACTTGCTAAAAAGACACGTATGTACAAACTAGGTGCACGAAATCATGCATAGTATTTTTTCAAATAAAGCCCGTTACGGGGCTTATCGAGAGGATTTCCTTCGTAGTCAATCAGCTCATACACCCCCTTCTGCAAAACTCTCTTCACAATATAGGGGCCTAGCCACATGGGTTCGAGTTTACCTGCCCCTAGCTTATCCTTAGCTTGATCATAGAGCAGTACTAGATCTCCCTCAACAAAGGAACGAGGTTGAATGGTATTGTCGAAGTGAGCCTTAACTCTCTTCTTCTGTGCTTCGATAGCTAGAGAAGCTAAGCGACGGGTCTCGTCTAGCCGTTCTAAATAAAGAAGCCGTTCCTCCACCGGAGTGGTGTTGGGAAGCAACTCGACAGCTAACTTTAACGAAGGAATCTCACATTCAATAGGAAGGGTGGCCTCCAGTCCATAAACTAGCTGAAAAGGGGTGAAACCGGTGGCGTCCTTCACAGAGGTCCGGTAGGCCCACAAGGCAAGGAACAACATCAGATGCCAATTAGACTTGTGTGTACCAACGGTACATTAGAGCATTGTGATCAAGACTTTGTTCACAGCTTCAACTTGGCCATTGGATTGAGGGTAGTACGGCGTCGAACTATCTTGACGCAAGCCTAGTTGGGTCGTTAGTTCCGTCATCATGTGATTACGGAAATGTTTTCCATGATCCGTGACGATAGCCTGAGGGAGTCCAAACCGAGTAATGACATGATTAAACAAAAATTGCGCCGTTGTGTGACCGTCTTCATTCAATGTAGGCATCGCTTCGGCCCATTTGGTGAAATAATCCACGGCAATGATGATATACCCATGCCCCCCAGCCGAACGAGGGTTACAGGATGTATAATCGATGCCCTATTTGGCAAAAGGACCTACGGTAACAACAGGGTGCAGTGGTGCAGGAGGTGCACGCATTTTCCGGTGGTAGATCTGGCATTCATGACATGAACGGACGGCAAGGATGCAATCCTTGAAGATAGAAGGCCAGAAATAACCAACGCGGAGGATTCTATGGCCGGTGGCATATCCGGACATGTGACCGCCACAAGCACCGGAGTGGCAGTCATTCAACACTCTCTCAACTTCCTCGAGAGTCAAACATCGGCGGAGAACAGAATCAGCGCCGAGGCGGTACAGGGTATCGCCAATAATGTGATAGGGTTGAGATTGATGACGAATCCTCCGTCGAGCGTCTTTCGATACATTGGGACGGAAGGAAGACGTCTGCAAATATACTATGATGTCCCCATACCAAGGGTCGAGGGTGCCGATTAGAAACAACGTTTCGTCCGGGATATGCTCTTCCGAAAGAGAGGGTGCAGAAAGAGATGGCAAAGAACAGAGCAATTCAGCAAAGACCAGAGATTTCTTAGACTTGGCAGCAGTAAATTCCAAGTCAAACTCTTGGAGGATTACGATCCATTTCGAGTATTTGCCCCCCAGCAACTGACGCGACAAAATGTACGTCATTGGGTTGCAGTCAGAAATCACGGTCGTGGTGCGCAACAGGATATAATGCCAGAAACGTTGGACGGCGCAGACAGCAGCCAATGCCAACTTCTTGACTTAAGCGTAGCGAGTTTCTGTCTCTAAGAGGTTGCGATTAAGGTAATAGATAACGTGCTCATTGTCGTCATCATCATCCTGCACTAGAACCATGCCGATAGTGGTATCGGCGGCAGCCAGATAGAGAGTATAATCACGGTGGTAGTTCGGAGGCCTTAATAATGGAGCCGAGACAAGGAGGCCCTTGAGTCGCTCGAAAGACTCCTGAGCAATAGCATCCCAATGAAAGGGTGTGTCTCGCTTCAATAACCGTGTGAAACCCTTAGCCACCTCGGCATAATTCGGAATGAATCGTCTAAGGAAATTCGCTTTGCCCTGCAAGCTCTGCAACTGCTGCAAAGAAGCAGGGGGAGGAAGATTCAGGATGGCCTCGACTTTGAGGGGATCCAGATGGATGCCTTCTCGAGAGACGATAAACCCGAGTAGTCGGCCTGATTCCACGCAGAAGACACACTTATGAGGATTGAGCCTAATACAGTAGTGTCGACAGCGGAGAAAAATTTCACGAAGATGAGAGGGATGGTCCCGACGCTTGACTGAATGAGCTGGGAGGTCATCCAAGTACGGCTATACAATGTGACGAATATCATGAAAGGCATAAGACATTGCACGTTGGAACGTAGCGCCGGCATTCTTTAGACCGAAAGGGAGCTTCTTATAAGCAAAAGTGCCCCAAGGACAGATAAAATCTGTCTTATGTTGATCAACGGGTGCAATGTTGATCTGGTTATATCCAGAGAAGCCGTCCATAAACGAGTAAATTTCGCTTCCGGCACACTCATCAATAAGCTGATTGATGAAGGGTGTAGGGAAGTTATCCTTAGGACAGGCACGATTGATATCACGGTAATCAACACAGACTCGGATAGTGCCCTGCTTTTTGTTCACAGGGACTATATTAGAAACCCAATCCGCCAGTGGAATGGGGTAAATGAATCCAGCTTTGAGAAGTTTTTCGACTTCTGCTTTGATGGATGCGGCCTTTCGGGGGTGCACAGGGCGTAGGCGCTGACGGATAGGCTTAGCACCTGGGTACGTAGGAATTTCGTGCACCACGATACTGGGGTCGATGCCGAGCATTTCTTCATAGGACCACGCGAAGACATCACGGAATTCGCGAAATAGAGCGGTGTAGAGTTGAACCTCCTCTGGAGTACAAGTGACTCCTATGTAAATGTACTCAACAATCCCTGGTTTCACAGAGATGTCGATGGGTTGGGTTTGTGTGATGTTTCCCATATTGCCCTCAGAAGACACTTGGTAAAGCTGAATAGGTGTTTGAAGGGGCGGGGATGGGATACACAAAGCAAACTGCTCGAGACATGCGATCATTTCCGGATGGGGAGGGAGAAACGAAGAGCGGTGGTGATGATCTGACCAAGGGAGCTCTTCGAGAGACATGGTCTCTATGATGGCTTCATCGGAAGGAAATATTTCCTTTAATGGATCCGAAGTAGCATCATCTCCTAGCCAAGGGGAATGAACATATGAATCGGGAACACTGCCCGGAAGAGCAAGTTCAGCAGGGGGAGTCGATGCAGCGACGATTTCGACGTAGTTGAGCTCGGCAGGACTCAACGGCATCATATCACCCCAAGATTCTATCTGATTAGCGGGAGGAAGGACCCACGGATCAGAATGTATAGAGATCATTTTAATAGGGGTGAGATTCGGAGGTGGGAGGGGAAAGACTCCCATTAAACCGGGATCTTTGAAAAGTCCAGCACCCACGCTCTCGAATGACTTAGAGGTATGCTCCACAAATGGCACATTACCTTCAGAAGAAGAGGCGAAGAAGGAGAGTTGGTCCACTGTGACAATCTTCCCCTAGTGAGGGAAACGAATGACACGGAAAAGGGAGGAAGCCACGGCTTGCATGGCGTATGTCCAGCTACGTCCGAGGAGGAGGTTGTAGGTAAGATTGGCGTCGACAACTTCGACCTCCACTTCTACCGTCTTCCCTTCCAAAGAGATGGGCAAGCGTTGGAGGATACCGTAAGGACGGGACTCTCTTCCATCAAAGGCTTCTAACGTCGTAGGAGACTGACTCAACGTAGGAGAACCAATAGCCTTCCAGCAAGCAACAGACATGATGCAAGTTGAGGCACCTTCATCAATGACTGTACGATGAATTGTTTTGCCATTGATGATGACCTGTATAAGGAAAGCGACTTGGTGAGGCAGTCTCGGTGTAAAGCCCTCGAGATCGAAAGAAATCAAATCTGAATCTGTCGGGTCTATGCCACCGATAGCCGATAGCAAGGACTTCCTCTGGGAGGGGCAGCTCTGGAGGACTTCTAGAGCGGACATAGCAGACGGAGCCTGAGCTAAGTCCTCAACAATTCTATAATGCTAGGCAGCACGAGCATTAGGGTTGTAAGACGACTTCCGGAGTACACCTTTCGGAGGGGGTCGGGGGATCGTCTCAGTGCTGGGCCTTTCGATTTGGAGAGGACCAGAACTGGACGAAGGAGTGCTGGAGGGGATCTCCGGCTCTTTCCCGGCAGGAGAAGGATATTCTTTTGCTCGAGTAGAAACATGGATGGGAATCGTTCCAGCCATGAACACTTGAGAGCCAAACGAGGAAGAGGGTTGGGATGGGTCTACCACCATTTGAGTTTGCTGGGAAGGGAAAGGTTCTTTAAGCACGGCGGGAGGCCCAGGAGCACCTTTCAATAATCAACTAACTTCGGACCACCTTGGGCAGTCCTTAGTGTAGTGATCCTCATCACAGATAAGACAAGGATACTTAGGTTTTCATTTGGCTCCTTCCTCGGGTGGAGGCTTAGGGGAATCCTGCTTGGGCTGTTCGGATTTATTCTTGGCTTTCCCTTTCTTTTTCCCTTTCGAGGATTTATCCGCCGTGGTGGACTGAACGGCGTTTACCTCAGAGGTACTTCCAGAATTAGATTGGCCCTGAGAAGCATTTCCATTAGAAGCGTTCTGTTTTTGCTTCCCAGGGTTCGCGGCCGATTTCTTTGATGACGAGTTTACAGAGCCAATAACTCTGTCAACAGATGGTTTTGGCGGAGCCTTGGATTGTCCAGGCCTCGGGGCGTCTGGCAAATAATCATATAAAGTACCCGACTGAGAGTATACTAAGTCAAGGTACTGAGCACGCGCGATAGCTTGCTCTTCAGTTACACGGACAATCGCAGGGACAAAGGAAGTCGTGAACCAATCGGTCAGGAGTTGATCAGGAATCCAAAATTTGATCAAGCGATGACGCCGTCTCCATTCATGTATATGATCAGATATATGCGTAGCCGTGTCCTGTTTGAGAGACGTAAGGAGATGTGTCCCTGTCTCATACCGAATGGGTAACTGAAAATGAGTTAGGAATGTCATAGCCAGCGAGTTGAAATCTTGAAATGTTCCGCGATTGAGCTCAATATACCACTTAGCGGCTGAGCTGGTGAGAGTTCTTTGAAAGAGGCGGAGCCGGATAGAGTCATCAAGCCATGAGTTTGATGAACACCAAAGGTGATAGGTCATGACATGGGCTTGAGGGTCTTCACCAGCTTTGCCATCAAATTTTGGGCAATCACCGGGTATTTTAGTCGGAACTGGTGGCCAATACGGATTATGAAGAATGGGATCATTCGTTAACTTGGACACATCCGGGAGTTCCAATGTTGCTAAGAAAGGCAACTGAGGGTTAAAGGACATTTGTGGCTGTGGAAGAGAGGTAGTACCAGGGTTCCAACCAGGTGGTGGTTGCCCCCATGGACTTTGTCCAGATGGACCCGGTCCGAAGGGGCCTTGCCCATAGGGATTTTTCCCATAGGGGTTCTGTCCATATGTAGACAGTTGACCCTGGGTCTGCCCTCCAGCACCCCATGGATTAGCAACTTGACCTTCAGGTGCAGCGTACTGATAATTCTGGTAAGGAGTGACCTGCATCTGTTGATAATTTTGATAAGGGGTGTTGGGACTCAGAAATGTCATATTTTCATCCACCTTTTTCCTTACATTTCATCATCCCATTAACCTGTTATCATATCACTTTCCTACATACACTTGGGTTTCACCTTCTTATTTTCCATTTTATTCATTTTTGTATTATAAGTGAATTTATGATTAATTATTAGAAAATGTACATATTTTTATATATATCTCAAGAATATGTGAGTTTTGTGATGTAGGAAATATGTGAAGAATTAATATCTCCTCCACCATATCAAGGAGATAATTATGCAAGCCTTTTTCTACGGAGAAAATCATGGAGGCATATCGAGAAAATCATGGAGGCGTATCGAGAAAATCATGGAGGCATATCCTATCCTAAGGAGAAAATCATGGAAGCATATCTTATCCTAAGGAGAAAATCATGAAGACATATCTTATCCAAGATATGAGAGATTTGTGGGATCATGTTTGAGAGATTTGTGCGATGATATCTTGTAATAATGGGAAACTAGTTGAGAGTGCTTGAGAGAATATTTGAATGTAATTATGGAAAGGTTATCTTCCTCATGTATATAAGAGAGTGCTCTCTCTTCATTGTGATGATGAATAATGAATAATAGAGAATGGAGATTAACTTTGATTCTTTCTTGATTTGTAATTTAGTTATTGTAATATAGTTTGACATAGTTTTATTGTCATGAGATCATATCTGTTGTTTGCCATTCACTTCTTCACATGTTGTATTTATTTTCCTTTATGCAATTTCATGCTTTCCTAGTTAGTGTTCAATGCTTTAATTTGATTTCAGTAATTTAGACTAGATTAGATTAGATTAGTTCCACTTCAGTCCTGCATATATTTTGCATGTGTCTCGTAAGTCTACGGACCTCGGATTGATAAATTAAATAGTTGGGTAAGTA
This sequence comes from Pinus tabuliformis, assembly GCA_031772625.1. NCBI lineage: Eukaryota > Viridiplantae > Streptophyta > Pinopsida > Pinales > Pinaceae > Pinus > Pinus tabuliformis. The sequence goes on along the minus strand of CM062808.1, from coordinate 25,150,430 downwards.
CTACAACGGAATTCAACGAACATAGTTTCACCCAACAAGGGGTAAACTGATTTTGCCCCTGGGGTTGCTGGTAGCCATACATTTGCTGAGCTCCATACTGAGCCTGATAAGAAGGCTGCGCTTGGTAAGAAGGTTGGAGCCGTGGCCCACCTTGCATTTGATAACCAATTTGAGTTTGGGGCCCAAAAAGATGTCCTTGAACAGGTTGGGCTTGGACCATCTCGCCGAAAGGTTGGCCTGGTTGGGTTTGGGATGGACCTGTTTGCCCAGAAGGATGTGCTTGATGGGTGCCAGGTTGTCCTTGCGGAACAGATGGTTGAGCGGGCTGGACGGCCGGTTGACCTTGAGGTTGGCCAGCCTGTCCAGAAAGATGACTAAAACGGGCAGTGGGTTGGCCTTGCTGTACGTAAGGCTGGCCTATTTGCCCAGAAAGATATCCCTGTTGGACTGCCGGTTGACCTTGTGGAATATAAGTTTGTCAAGCTTGTCCAGAGGGATAACCCTGCTGGAGACCAGGTTGGCCTTGTTGGATGTAAGGTTTTCCTGGTTGTCCAGACGGGTAACCTTGCTGGGTACCAGGTTGCCCCGGGTAACTAGAAGGTTGACTCTGATAGGTAAACGATGGACCACCAGCGGCTGAAGGTTGTCCCTGATAGGGTTGTCCTTGTGGGCCCCCAGATTGTCCTGGGTAAGACTGGCCATAATGTGGCTGCCCTTGGGGGGCTTGCGCATAAGGTGGTTGGCCTTGATTAGGCGGTCCTTGAAGCTGTGCATGGATTGCTTGGCCCCCATGAAAAGAGTGAGTACTAGAGTCCCAAGCAATGGATAACGGTACCGAAACCTCAACGAAAGGTTGAGTAGGCAAGGGTTGAGAGAGTTGGAGGTATTGACCAGTAGAATCGTAATAAAAGAGTGGACCTTGCGCGTTCGGATCCTGAACAGCTTTCCCATAGGCATCATATGGCCCCCCTCCTGGAACAGGACCAGAAGAGGGTGGAGCACTTTGTGCAGGGTGGACGACTCTAGGCGAGAGTTCCGGCTGGCCACTACTCACTTGACTGTGAGGGGAACCAGCACCAGTGTTCAAAGATGAAGACGCTGTTACGGCACTAACGACCGGAGTCGAATGTGCTACACAAACAGTTGGATTCGTGGGAACTGAGGTAACAGGTGTAGTATGGGGTTGTGAAACAAAAGGTCCCGTGGTGGGAGTGACATGAGGATCCCACATGGTCGTAGCAGGAGTCCTGGCAGCTACCCTATCCCTCAACGACTGATAACGCGGGGGAAGTGGAGAAGTAGCTGGGATGGGAGTGTCAATATTCGACACCACAGGTGTCTCACTTGTGCTAGGAGATGTCTCATCCATGTGGGAGGTAGACATTGGAGATGAAACACCAGGGGGGGTAATAGGAATATCGTCCTCGTCAGGCTCCCAGATAGGGTTCAAATCAACTTCGTAATCTTCATCGCCCGGGGCACGAGAGTTGATAGGTTGGATACTCGGGATAACAGTAAGAGTGTCACTTACAACTGGTACCTCAGGAGCAGCAGAAGATGGAGAGCCTTGATCACTTGGAACGGGAGTTGACGGGTCAGCCAGGATGACCAACTTCAAACAAGACCTAAGGGAGTCTAATGATAAAGGACCCCACTCAAACTAACGCACACAAGATCTAACCAGGTGATGTTAACGTAGCCGAATAAATTCTTAAGACACAGGAACTAAACTTAACCTTTTCATGTTTTGAGAGTTGAGAAAAGGATGTAAAGATGACTCTAGTCTCCTTCGAATGTTTAATGAGCACGAAGTGACAACTCACTAGCACCTTTTCTTTTAAGGAGTCCGAAAAGGATCAAAAGTGACTACTCTGGAGACTCTAGGCAGAGGGTTTACCAAGCAATCCGTAAAACTGCTTGTACACCTTGGCGATCGTATGAGAACCAAGGACTTTTCGTACTGCAGTCAATCTTCCCGAATGCTGTGTTCGGTGCGTTACGGCTCGCAAGGCGGCAGACTCGGCTTCCTATGGATCAGGGATAAAAGCCTAGTGGGATCTCCCTATATACGCGACGGTACGTGGGAGCACAATCCGTGTTAGACCACTATCGAGTCACAGAAGGAGGAATCACCCAACCGTAATGTGAAACAATAGTGACTATGTTTAAAGACGTCGAAACACGTCTCTAGCCTAGACCTATAAATGTTTGCGTTAAGTTCCAATGCGTTTTTAGGTTTATTCAGTTTATTTTATGGTTGATCTTGAATTAAGTTTCAGTTTCAGGTCCTACCGTGTGATCTCTCACAATCGCCTAGATGCAAACTTCATTCCAAAGAATACCATTTCGTTCGATGAATTCTAACTAGGAGAGGGTTAAGAATTTTCGATCAAACAAAATGAACACAATCAATCAAACCATCTAATGCAGCTAATGGCAAGGAAATGAAACTTTTCTTTTGAGAACACAAATCAATGAAACACTCTTTTTCCCTACTAGCCCAAACCGGGTCTAGCGACGATCACACAATGCTATCACGCAAGTTCCTAACTGCAAATACAAAGTAGATGGTGAGAACCTACTTGGATTCCAACGCTAGTGTTCGTCGAAGAGATGTCGCCTTCGTTCCTTTGCCTTGGCCGGTCACGATCCGCACGATCTCCGTGATAGGATACCTGCACACGCAAAGAACAACACGAAAACAAGCATAAAATCTAGTAGATGCAATTATATATCGGTCAGAAAAGATATAACTCAACATCAAACATAAAGCAATGAGAGTGGAACCATAATGATAGTCATCTATTATTAATGAATAACAAAGAAGAATACAACCATTGTTCTGACGTCAAATCCTCCTTTGGCTGGGTAGTCAGCTACACAAGTCTTGCAAAGCTTGTTGGGATGAAGGACAAGCCTCTCTCTCTTTGGGTGACAAGAATCTCCTTACTTAGATTTGGCCTTATGAGTGCAAAGAAGGCTCTTGCAGCTTCAAACTCTTAAACTCCTGGGACTATTGTTATTCTAACTATCACTCCAACTAGCTTGCCCAAGGCATAGAGACAAGCTTTTATAGATAGAGAGGGAAAGAGAATCTGTTGGCCTTCGACGGAGGAGCCTGTCCATCTCTAGGAGTCCTCCCGAAGTTCCCTATTACTTTGGGAGGCAAAACCGTCTATATAGACGTCTTGGTTACCCAAGGTGTTTTAGACTTTAGTCTTCTCGTTGGTCGCGACTATGTTTACGCCATGGGGGCCCTCATTTCTTCTCTTTTCCGTGTGGTTTTCTTTCCGCACAATGGAAGAATTGTGACTATCGATCAAATGTCATTCGTTAGTCCCCCGATGCCTCCTGCGCCGTTGTCGCCCCCTCCTAGTTTTCATCCACCAGTTGCATCTACTCCACCACAGATCAACTACGTGGGCACCTTTCCCGTGCCTGGATCCAGTGATGTCGCCATCGTGCATAGTGTCCTGGAGGCATTGGGCCCTGACTTCCAAGATGTTGGCCTTCCATCAGGAGTGGCACTCTTGGAAGCCTCAACTTCCTATTCATTATGATGAAGTTCGGGTGGAGCATAGTTCCTTTCCGGTGTCAAGCTCCTTAAAAAATGAAACTAGGTTTGGCGGAGCATAGTTCACTTTCCTATGTCAAGCTCCTTCAAAAATGAAACTGGATCTGGTCGGAGCATAGTTCCTGATCTTGTGTCAAGCTCGTTAAAAAATGAAACAAGGGTTATGAGGATAGTTCTTTTACTGTGTCAACCTCATTAAAAAATGAAACAACCCCTTTTCCCAATCGAGTCTTTGATTAAGATCTCATAAAATCCAAGTCGAGTCTTTCCGAGCTCTCGAAAGTGAACCTTCATTCCATCCACTTTGTTGAATGCAATGAAGCTTGGGGGCCATGTACCTCGATTTGCGTCATTATGCTGGGGGCATGCGAACTGATAACAAGCATAGTTTTTCGTTTCAAGCTTGTGTAAACATGAAACCGAATCCAAGCAGAGTTCTCCATGGTTCAAGCTCGTGTAAAAATGAACCCATACCCATTTTACATCTCGTGATTACTGTCTTTATCCGCTAAATTTTGGTAGATGAGCCTTGGTTGTTTCATTCCATTGCCACCATCTCTTTGGCCGATCATATGCTCTCACTTGGTTGTTTTTCCTTTCCTAAGGAACCGCAGCGATGAGTGGTTTTATTAGCCAGCCTCTTGACCTTTACATGTTTTGAGCAGTTCCACCATTTCCGGAACCAGTTGCTACCCTTTATACCACTCGTTCCTCCAAGACAAGTCACCTTTAAGCTCTTTTCTAACTCGTAAAATATGAAAAGATTGCCGAGTATTTTTCCCTTTTTGACTCGTTAAAGAGAATAAAAATGGAGGTCTGCTTTCAGCTCTTTTCCGACCGTTTAAAGACGAAAAGATTGCCGAGTCCCCTCTTGACTCGTTAAAAGTAAATAAGAGGCGGTCGTCTTTAAACCCTTTTCCGACCGTGTAAAAACGAAAAGATCGTCGGACCCTTGTCGTTTCCGGTTCGTAAATGGTTACGAAACGACGTGATGTTGATCGCTTTTCTACTTTTTCGGATCGATGTCACTATAATTGAAAAGTACTCCTCGATCATAACGGTCGGGCGGTTCTTTCGAGCATTGTTTTATACTTTTTCGGGCTCGAGAGACACAACTTTATGAAAAAGGACCCCCCTGGAGTTTTTCTTTTTGCTGTCTTTTCAGACTCTCTAAATAGGAAAAGACGCCGAGTTTTTCCTTTGTCAGGCTCGTTAAAACTTAATGACATCGGATTCCGTCGTAATGACACTCACAAGCATATGCTATCCCCATCAAGCTTGTTAAAAATAACTGGGGTACTCGCCAGAAATGGTGGGGAAAATGGATCCATAATTGTCATCGTGTCGGCAGTATGTCGCTCTTGAACATGGCACTTGTCTGCATTCGTGTCGGGGTGGGGACATCTCATCTTGTTTTACACTAGCCTCCATGGGTTTGGGTTATCCTATTCGACCTCTCATCTGCTCATTGTTTTGTCACCATGACCTCTGCTCATTTGATATCAAATACTGCCAAATCCACTGTCGTGATGCCGATATGTTCAAGAGAAGTTGACCTCTGCAGAATTACGACCTCCTCTGATACCTCACATAATGTTGCATCACCACAACATCTTTCCTCTGTCTCGTGTCAATGATGTGGGAAACACTATGGCCCACCTTTGATCAAGATCACTCCCTGTCGACTTCAGCTCATTATCCAGGAAGCTGATCTAGAGACTCCCTTTGGTGCCTTGGAGCCTGCATGCCTCAATGGCAGGTTCTTCGTGTTCGATGAGAGGTTGTCATCATTGGCCTCCGATCGAATGATTCTACGGGTGTTTGACGTCAGCTCATTCATTCACACACCGTAGATTGTACCTATAGTACCTTGAGGGCCATTGTCATTATTGATGGTACCTCTCGCGTCTGTTAACAGTTTTCATTATTGACTGGTAATCAGACGATGTTCATGCATGTTCGACTTCAACTCATACATTCGCATGCTTGAACTTGTACTCTGTACGGGTCGAGATGGAGCGCAAGACCCTGGATTTTTGTCTATTGGAATCCAGGCTGCGATTTGTGGATTATTATGATTACATGACTCATTTACTGGATGGTTGTGACCATGCCTGAGTCTATTCATTGATCCTCTCCGGATGGCTGCGCCCATACCTTGGATCTAGATTATTATGTACTCTGTTACAGATGGCTGCGCCCATACCACACATATATCATGTACTTGAGATATCAGTTGTACTTCTTTACGCAAGTTCTCCGACGGTTGTGTTTTCAGTCACGCATGTTCTTGTAAAGAATTTCACCCCTCTCTCTCTCGGGCCTCATGCTTTAGGGGGCATCTGTTACACAGCAATTTGTCACCGTCCCTGTTATCCCTCACCCGCATACTGGAGGACTCATTCTGGGACCTGTGAGAAGTGACATGACCTGAAACCACTTGCATCATATTCCTCTTAGTATGAGCTTCATTTGCCCTGAAGACATCTCCTGCAAAATCCTCATGAAAACAGCTCTTTTTACATTGGCGCGGGTTCACAGTTCACTGCCCGCGCCAATGAGGGAAATACTCTATAAAGGGCGCGCCATTGGCGCTCTGTCCCAGAGTCGCACTCGCGCCAACCGAATTGAGTAAAGTTTTCAACGACCAAACTCCCGAAGGTTCTCTTCAACCCATTCACCAACTGAATCTATGTTGAGCTAGGATGGTTTGGCTTCGAATCTCCATAGAAGGGAAAGTGGTTTGCCACCTTTCATGGAAGTTTCCAAGTGATAGGCCAACCCCATGAATAATGTGGTTGATCCTATCTCTTTCCCTCTCTATCTATAAAAGCTTGTCTCTATGCCTTGGGCAAGCTAGTTGGAGTGATAGTTAGAATAACAATAGTTCCAGGAGTTTAAGAGTTTGAAGCTGCAAGAGCCTTCTTTGCACTCATAAGGCCAAATCTAAGTAAGGAGATTCTTGTCACCCAAAGAGAGAGAGGCTTGTCCTTCATCCCAACAAGCTTTGCAAGACTTGTGTAGTTGACTACCCAGCCAAAGGAGGATTTGACGTCAGAACAATGGTTGTATTCTTCTTTGTTATTCATTAATAATAGATGACTATCATTATGGTTCCACTCTCATTGCTTTATGTTTGATGTTGAGTTATATCTTTTCTGACCGATATATAATTGCATCTACTAGATTTTACGCTTGTTTTCGTGTTGTTCTTTGCGTGTGCAGGTATCCTATCACGGAGATCGTGCGGATCGTGACCGGCCAAGGCAAAGGAACGAAGGCGACATCTCTTCGACGAACACTAGAGTTGGAATCCAAGTAGATTCTCACCATCTACTTTGTATTTGCAGTTAGGAACTTGCGTGATAGCATTGTGTGATCGTTGCTAGACCCGGTCTGGGCTAGTAGGGATCGTCTCTATCCGCAGAGAGGATTTACCTCCACAACAGTCACAATGCAATCTCCTTAATGATCACTTTGTTATCCTGTAACCTGTAAAAACCTTGGCAGAAAGAAAACATAAGTTTGTTCAAGAAGAATTGCGCATTTTCTTCATGATTCTTACGCAAAAATTTCATACCAAATAAAACAGATTTGGGAAAAATCAAAGTGTTGAAAGTAACTCAATTCATGATATCAATTTTAATCCATTCCTAAACACAACCATGAAAAATAATACTCCCTGTTTGTGTCAGATAACTCATGAAATGTGCTTGGCAATTCTGTTCTGCATGTTAGTGCATCATAAAGCATAGAACAGAAATATGTGATGGGTTAATGCCAACTTGAAGCTATCGAAAGAAGAATCCTGCAATGTTTGATAAATCGATTTTTGAAATTTGTTTCCAAGTATTCTAATTTTCAAATCTGTGTGAATTTTGTGAATTTTTGTTTTTGTTTTTTTGTTTTTGTTTTTTTGTTTTTTTGTTTTTTTTTTTTTTTTTTTGTTTTTTTTTTTTTTGTTTTTTTTTTTTTTTTTTTTTTTTGGGCAACGGCACCAAAATGTTGGGCAATTATTGGGCTTAAATTGCTGCATTAAATTATCAACCAGGGAAACTCGTAAGCTTGTGATGGTGCCAGCAATATATATGCAAGAGTAGGCAACTAACTCTATGTCTAGCTAAATTATTTACGATTCAATATAATATGCAAGGGAAGAGGCTCCTAACTAAGGAGGTCTTGGTTGTCCTTCCCTACAGTATCATAGAGAAATCATTGATTACATAAAACTAGAAACTTGAAATGAAGACAATAGAATGAACTTTAATTGTTGTTCAGATTCAAAGAGAGAGAAAAACTAACTTAGTCTCTTGATTGTCCTCTCATGTACTAATCCAAACTAAACTAAGATTCATTCATAAGCATAAGAAATAAAATGACTTGAAACATAAAAGCACAAAAGAATGAATTTCAATTACCATATAAATCAATGGAGAGAGAGCCTAACTTAAACTCTTGGTTATCTCCTCATATGATACTTGAAACATAAAAGCAAAAGAATGAATTTCAATTATCATGCAAATCAAATGGAGAGAGAGCCTAACTTAGACCCTTGGTTGTCCTCTCATATGCTGATAAGATTCTAATTTAAAACTCATTCATCAATCACAAACAAATCCTCAAACATCTAAGCAATTAAATGAAATAAGATCTACTATGAAATAACATGTTCCTTTGATCCTTCTAGAGTGAGCTCAATTCTCCTAAGAACAAAGTGACAAGCTATTCCATATACTACATTAAGGCAACTTGTATCTAAAACTACATAATGGAAATATATGTAAAACTTATATCTAAAACTACATAATGAAAATATATGTAAAATGAAGCTTTATTCTATTCCATCATAAGTTGGATACAATGCTCCAAGAGTCCTCTCCTTGGAATGGAGGAGGTGCTCCTATTTATACAATGAGATGAGATAACAAACTCATAATGAAGGTCCACTAATCTCTCTTTAGTTCCATACATTTCTCAACCATCTAGACACATAACCCTATCCTCCATGATCTCCTCCATGAGGTCCATGATCTTCTCCATGAGGCTTATCTTATCAAATTCGAATTTGATCATTCAAGGCCACATAAAGATGCCCTGGAAGCTTCCTTTGTACCTACACATGTCAACAAACTCATTCTAATTGTTAGGTATAAGTATAAGCATATTATTTTCTAAAGTTTAACCATAAATTCACTTTAAAATGTTAAGAATTAATAAACTTTGGAAAAGCATTGTTATAACCCAATAATGAGGTAAATGTAATGATGTGGAGGTGGAATGGAGGTGACATGAAGGTAAAATGTGAAGATATTGGTGAATAATGGAGTGAAAATAGGGACTATTTTGAGGCCCAACAGCACTTCCAAAGCCGACATTACTGAAGGGACAATGGCCAGGTCTTCAACAATGTTATAATTCTGAGAAACTCTTGCATGTGGATTGAAAGCTGATTTCCGAAATATACCTTTAGCAGGTGGTTTGATTACTAAGTCAGGGTTTGGTTCCTCGATTTGTAGTGTATCAGAACTAGGAGGAGGTGTAGTTGATGTGTTTGAATTAGAAGATTCTGCTTCTTTACCATCAACAGGATTTTTACTACCATATTTTTGTGATTGCGTCGCGATCCTGACATGAGACATCATCATAATGGGTTCTTCTGAGGTATTCGAGGAAGAAGCAACCACCTTACTTTCTTGAGTAGGAAAAGGATCCTTCAAGACAGCAGGTGTTTGAGAACCTTTAACAAAGTTCGAAAACTCTGTTCGATATGGGCATTCTTTGGTAAAATGATCCTCGTCACAAATGAAACAAGGATAGCGAGGTTTTCGTTTTTCGTCAATAGATTCATTTTTACTTGTTTTATCTTTTGAATTTTGATTGTTTTTGTTCTTCCCCTTCTCTTTACTACCGGATTTGGTCGTATATGAATCTACGATGTGGACGTCGGCAAACACTTCAGCGGAAGAATATCCTTTCGGGGAAATAGGTAAAGTTATTGTAGGAGAAGAATTCTTTGAAGATTTCTTCTTACTTTTAATACTAACTGAACCAATCATACCATCAGCGACATGAGACCCTGAAGGAGCTATAGTTTTTGGAAGATTAGGGATTTTTTCGTGTAAAGTACCTAACTGCGTATAAACGAGGTCAAGGTATTGAGCCTGAGCAATTACTTGCTCTTCAGTGACAACTCCTGCCTTAGCTACATCTTCAGTGATTTTAGGTAACAATGATTTAATGAACCATTTCGCTAAAATTTGATCCGGAATGAAAACTTTCACTAAACGCCTTCTATGTCGCCATTCATGAATATGATTAGAAATATATGTGGACGTGGATTGTTTTAGTGAAGTTAACAGTTCCGTGCCATTGTCGTATCTGACAGGAAACTGAAAATGAGTTAAGAAAGAAGTGGCTAACTGATTGAAATTATAAAAAGAGCCTCGTGGTAACTCAATGTACCATTTGGCGGCAAGACCAATAAGATTTCATTGAAAAAGATGCAATCGAATTGAATCATCAATGATAGAATTAGATGCACACCAGAGGTGATAAGTCATAACATGATCTGACGAATCCTCTCCTCACTTACCCTCAAACTTTTGGATATCACTAGGCAACTTATTAGGCATTGGCGGCCAATGCGGAAGATAGTAAATTGTATTGTTCGTAAGGCACAACAAATCAGGTAAATCCAAAGTTGCAATAAATGGTAACTGGCAGTGGGTCGCGAAAACCTTGAGTAACAAGACCAGCCCCAGGAGGAGGATATCCAGGATAACCTGGAATCAGATTTGCATTAGGAATGTTATAACCTCCCGGGAAACTAGGATTAACCAGACCAAACTGGGGTTGTTGAGGCTATTGATAAGTATAGCCAGGGTACGGTTGATATTGATAAATTGGGTTTTGTACAGTAGGACCGAATTGATATTGTCCCTGGTACGGTTGACTTATGGCAATTGTACTTGGACTAGCTTGTCCTGCAGGCATCTAGACCGAAGTCTAAACTGTAGGTCTTGACTGTGGTAAAGAGGCTTGAGGAGTTTGCACTAATGTAGGGATAGTAGAAACCGGAGCTATAGATACTCCAGAAATAGGTGTGGTAGGTTGAACAGAAATTGCAGCAGTTGCAGTAGCAGTTCGAGGCGGAGTCTGAGGTGAGCTAGGCCCAGGCTGCTGAACTAAACCAGGTGCAGAGTTTTGAACCATAGATTGGACAGGCCGCTGGGTTGGACCAGAAACCAAAGGTTGTCCAGGTTGACTTGATAACTACACATTAGGTTGCAAAGTCTATTGAGTTTGATACGGATCCCACACCATATTCATTCCGGGACCCATAAAAGGTTGTGCATATGGAGGACCATAACTTGGTTGAACATCGGGCTGATAATTAGGAGGTACATTTCCAGCTCCCTGTAAAAATGATTGACCAAAAGGCAGTTGGAAACCTTGAGTTGGGTACTGACCTTGAGGTTGATAACCCTGAGGCACGTACTGAATCTGGGGTTGATAAGCATCCTGAGGAGTATACTGAGTCTGGGGTTGACCTTGGGGTATGTACTATCCTGAAGGTTGAAAACCTTGAGGTAGCCCTCCAAGTGGAAACTAACTACCTTAGGGTTGCTCCCCAGGCAGTAACTGACTACCTTGAGGTTGCCCCCCAGAAGGTAACTGACTACCTTGCCCCCCAGACGGTAACTAACTACCTTTCCCCTCAAGCGGTAACTGACTACCTTGCCCCCCAAGCAGTAACTAACTACCTTTCTCCCCAGGGGGTAACTGACTACCTTTCCCCCCAGGTGGTAACTGACTACCTTGAGGTTGAGGATTTGGAATACTACCTGACATCAAAAAAATCTGCTCTGCGTTCAACGTTTTAGTTTCATTATTACCAGGTGATAACTGATGTTCAGTCGGTCAAGGAGTTGCTCCTGAAAAAGTACCAAAAATTGACTGGCACCCCAAAGGAACAGTAGGACCGCCATATAAAAATGTTTCCAATGATTTGGAAAACGTAGATGACTGTCTTGACATGATCGATCAAGGATAATAACCTCTTGGTGTAGGATGAAAATAATCACACACAAACAAAGAAAATTTCAATAAAAGCACCTAAAGTCTCTAAAGAAACAAACAACTTAATCACACGCCTAAAAAATCTAAGAGTTCAAACCACATACAAACGGTAACTTCCCATACTAAAAACACTAGTTGGTGATGAAATCCAACGTCGTAGAATTTTCATACAGAAAGTACGGTTGGAACAGTTACCCTGACAACCTGCTTAATGAAACAGACTGGCACATGTTTCTTCACATAACCATCTCGAGTGAAGAGAACCCCCAGAGAGTCCAAGTGAGTCTAGTCGACATCTGCTCCAGGTACAGTGAGACACGTCCTTCACCATCACCTTAGGAAATAATCTTAAGTTCATGGACACTAAGGTTACCAACAACAACAAATACAACTAGGGGAACAGTCTACGATCCGATCTACGCGCAAGGGAAGAGTAACAAAGCTCAATTTGTTGAAGGATCCTTAACATGATCAATCTAAGGTTTACCAACAAGTGACCCTAGGCTCCTCCACAATGGTTAATCCGAGGTTTATCGTTTATAATACACGCAAATCTTCTATCTTTCCCAATGAAACAGACTTGATTGTCTCAACGGTTCAGACATGATCTCGTGATTGACTCCTTTAAGAGAATCTTCCTAGAATGTATCAATTACAATTGGATTTATTTCCTACCGCAAGATATAGCTACTTGTTTGTTTTAACTATCTTGGAGAGTTAATTACTCCCTACTCCAAGATACTAGCCTAAGCTATATTGGTGATAAGATCCCTAGAAATAAAAAAGATTACTAGATAAATTTTAATTAAGCGTTGCTTTTATGGGTTGTTCTTTAAGTCAATAGGTACGGAAATGAAACTTTGATGGTGTGAAGACTCGACTCCAAAAACACTAAAACTGCACCTAAAATGATAAGCAATTTGTTTTTTCTTTCAATGAATTTCTAGCTAAAAGAAAGAGTTCAAGAATGCAATTCTTTAAGAAACAAATCCTTCTTTCAACATGTAAATGAAAAGAAAAACTTTTTTTTATTTTTCAATAAGAACTCAAAACGAGACTACTAATTATGCTCACAATAAATCCCTTTCCTTTCTCAAAACTCGAAATTACAAAAAACAATTTCTTCAAAAGAGATCTACAAATTCTAGAAAAACACTCAAAACTACAAAAACTAATTTTGAGATCTAAAAACTTGAAAAAAAACCTAATTGAATAAAAGCCTCAATTCTTTTTGAGGACGTTTTACTTAGTTGTTCAGTAAACTAAGGATTCATTTGTTCAAAACAACAAATCAATCTAAAAACATCCAGATATTTTTTCTTTTGGAAAAATGAAATTCAAAACTTATAACAAAGTTTGTTGAAAGATTTTCAATGAGAAAACTAAATGTGTTTCTCACAAAGGATAGATTTCACAACCAAGTCAGACTCATCAAAAAGACAAAAAGACACCAGGGTAATCTAAGGTTTCTCAAGCTTCTGATCTTTAAGTCACTACAGAGACCAAGTGAAAACCATTCCAGGCATGCAAAACTTCTAGAAAATCATCTAAAACAAAAATACCATCGGAACTCACTCACAAGAGATTTTTGACAGAAAGAATGCAGATCTGGGTAGACACTAAAAACCCTAAATGAAACCTAAACTTAACTAGAAGAAAACATTTTAGGTTTTTCAAAAAAATTTACAGGGTCCGCAGGCTTCCAGAAGAAACAGGTGCGGTACCGCTCTGTGTACTAAAGGAAGAGTGCGGATATGCCCGCACTGTCTGTAAATAGAAAGTGCGGTCCCCTAAAAACTTCGAAAAAAACAAAAAATAATCCAGATTCTAAAAACTACCCAATCCAACACACATCAATCAAAAACCAAAAACGAAAACAAGTTTCTCAATTCAAAGACAAAGGAAAACCAAAAACCAAATTCAGTTCCCCAGTGGAGTCACCAATTTGTTGGCCGGATAAATCGATCTTGCGGACAAGGTCGATCTCCCTAGTATCAGAAGATAGTCTAGTAACAAGCATAAAAACAAATCTATCTTTCTCTAAACATATGTGATTCATAAATAAAAACTATAGAGGTGTTAAGACCCTACCTTAAGTCCAACGCTAGTTTGTAGCAGCCATCCTTCAACTGTCCGAAAGAGTTTCCTTTTGAGAACCTGCAATCACAAACAAGCAAACATAAAATAGCACCTGCATAGCTAATATCATAAATCATGTCCATTATGGTGATCAAGGAATCCATAAAATAAACCATAAAACAATAGCTTATTGAGAAAAACAAACTTATTTGTATTAACTTTGAAGTAGAAGAACCTTACAACCTTTTCAGCCTTGATGTTGAACAAGCTCTTCCTGGGGTCCGAAACAGGAATTTCCTTTACTATGACAAGCCTTGCACTCCTCCAAATGAGATCTTAGAGGTATTTAATCTCTCCTCATAAAAATTCAACTAAGAAGACTAAGTTCCAACATCATTTCACCTCAAAAATATTCAGTTTTCAACCTCCCAAGTAACCAGCCCAATGCTTCATTTTATAGTGCATAGGAAGGAAGTTACAGGTCCACCTATGAAGGGATAGAGTTCTCCTTCAAAGGGATAAGCTCCTCACATCAAGGGGTTATCTCCTTAAGGTATGGGATGCATGAACCTTAAGAGAGCGAACTTGCCACCTCAAGATTCCTTGTAGAAGCTTCTAGAAATGACTGAAAGTGAGTTTTTCAGAATATATTCGTGCCTTTTTAACTTTTACAGGGGTCCGCACCCATAACACAGAGATAGAGCGGTCAGGTGCACAGGAGACATGACCATTAGGTGTGGGACCGTAGGTAGTGCAAAAAGAAAGTGCGGAACCAGAGTTTTAGACACTTTTGAGGGCTTTCTCTTATTTTCAGGGCTTGATATGAGGAACTAAGGCTTAAGACTTGTAAAAGAGGAAAGTATGAGTGGTAATGGACTCACATAGATTGCGGAATGTCAAGGTGACAATTTTTTGTGCAACAGGCACTGCCAAGAGGGTGAGCTCCCGCTCTGCGGCGAACGGCTTCGGATCGAGGGCCATGGATGCCCTGTCCTTATACATATGATATGTGGACTTTGTTCTTTGATGGTTCCAAAATGCAAGAGGGCTCTGGAGCTATTTGTGTTTTAATAGACCCAATATAGAGAAAACATTTGATCTCTAGCCGCTTGGAAGTTGAGTGCACGAACAACACTACAGAATACAAAGCACTTATCTTAGGCTTGCAAAGAGCCATTGACCTCAACGTTGCGATCCTAAAAGTAGTAGGTGACTTAGAAATTGTTGTGTGACAGGTATGTGATACCATACATTGTGTGCCACCTCATATTAGAAGCGATCAACAAGAGGTATGGTGTTTGATTCGCAATTCCAAGATTTTAATATCATTGTTGTTACTAGAATGTACAATGCAGTTGCAGATGCATTGGAAAATGTTGTTGCTAGGTTGTCACCATTAAGGGATGATTTTTCTGTTGAAATTATTTATAAGCCATATGTCCCTAATAATATCACTAATTTACGCATTTTCAATGATGACCAGCAGGTACTACAAATCATGGAAAATGTTGATGTTTTCAAGGACGTAGCGATTAATGAAGATGAGCACGAAAGGACCTTGCATGATGCAGCTAGCTCAAGCAAAGGAAATCTCATGTCGAAAGGCGTGGTATCACTGGAAAAGTTGTATGACCTGCAAAACCGCTTCCAAGGACCTGTTAATGTTAAAACCCATAGTTCGACGATGTCGCATAAATAGATTAATTTGGGAACAGAAAAGGATCTAAAGTTTGTCAATCTTGGTACTTTTTGTACACCACAAGAGCGACAAGCCTTTATCTGCTTGTTCAAGTAATACCGAGATGTATTTGCATGGACATACGATGAGCTGAAAACTTATGACACGTGAATTATCTAGCATGTGATTCTGATAAAAGAAGGGGCCAAGCCAGTTCAACAAAATCTATGGAATGTACATTCGACACTTGATCCCTCATTCAAAATGAATTAAGGAAATTGTTGGATGCACAGTTCATATACAAAGTTTGACACTCCACCTCGGTATCAAACTTGGTCCCGGTTGTTTTTTTTGTAGCATCGAATGTGTTCTAGCCTCAAAATTTTGTGGAGAGGCTAGAATGCATGAGATCTCCAAAACCCAAAAATCGTTTCTAAAAATTCTGCCAAGAATTGGCTTAATTAGATTAAAAGCCATTCTTAAATATTTCCTAAGTCCAAACTTAGGGAATATGACTGATTAATCATAATTAATTAAGATAATGTTTGAATTTTCTAGAAACTCACATGGTTTGACTTCAAGTTAATCCTAGCCATCGATTAAGATCTAATCTTGGTCATTGAAGTCTCAACAGGGGATTATAAGAAGTCAATGGGGCTTGAAGAAATCACTTGGGCAGTTCAATTTCATGAATAGATTGATTTCCTGAGTAGCAGCAGTCAATTGTCAAAGAGAGATCTAGTGAGATCGAAGCAGTGAGTGAGGGAAAAGACTGTGATCCGGAGGAAATATTTTCTAGATATGGAGAGGCAGTAGCAAGAGAGTTGAATTATCCCAGAGAGACGGCGTTGAGTGGCAATGCAGTTGCTTTAGCAAGGCAGTTCAATTTGGAGGAAGGAAAATAGTTCTCAGCTCCAAAGGTCGTGAAGAAATACAAAAGGGCTGAGAAGGTGATTTCCTCAGCATCCAGCCAGCTATGTAGAGTAGTGCAGAGATTGATACAGAGCTTCAGGACGTCGAGTTTTGGTAAGGAAAGTCGAGCCAGAGATTGCTTGTGGAAGGGTAATTCCCTTCAGGGTTTTGCTCAGATTTTCTTGATGTTTGGATTGCCAGTTTGGCATCCATAGATGTACTCAGATTTCATTGTTGCATAATAAATAAAACCCTCACTGATACACCATTTTTCCTATGTTGGGTTTTTCCAGGGACATTGGTCCAAAAATTATTGTTTAAATTTATGTGTGTGTGTGCTAGATTTTCTTCCAACGTTTATTCTTCCGTGGTTTTATTTGTGTAGGTTGCAATGTGGTTGATTAAGTATATGTTTTAGCAAATAGTAAATAAATTGTTAAAAAATAATCTAACACTTAGGAGAATTATTTACAGTTGTTGCAATAGGATCTGGGCTTTAGAATTTTCACATGGTATCAGAGCACGGTTGATCAACCAGAGAAGCTCAGAAGAGAAAATAAGGAAATTCCCTGCTCAATAAGAGAAGCAAGACAAAATTCCCAAGGCATCGTGGTCACTTTGCCAACAGGTCGAGTTACTTGAGGAGATTCGATTTTTCTGAGTGAGGGGCAGAAAAAATCGATCTCTCTAGATCGAGTGATTCCAGACAGAGGGAGCAGCACAGTATTTTCGTTGGGTAGATCTCTAGATGGATGCAAAGGGTTTTGTAATAGTATGCTAAAGCAGAACTAGCATCGAGGTGAAAGAGAGAAGAGCACACAACAGAGGGGAAAATTCTCTCAGGGGATCTCAAGCTTTAGAGATTTGATTTTTCTAGGAAAATTGGCAATAGTTGTGAGCGGATCTTCTCACTCTAGAAGGGAGTGAAAATAGCAGAAGAAGAAAACAAGCAGAAGGAAAGAGGGATATTTTCGAGTTTCTTTTCTTCAATTTTGAGTTTCCAGATTTTGTAACTTTACAAGGATGGTCATACGATATTGCCAGACGAGGTCGTGCGAGTTAGCCAGAACGTAGATTTGGGCAGCAACTCAACTTCCAGTTGTCGGAGGCAGATACTAGAGAAAGTATGAATTCTCTAGTGTGAGTTACAAAGAAAGGAAGGGTCCTAATCAGGTACTAGGCTTAAAAGGAGATAGTAGGGCACCAGATCCAGGTGGAGGAGTATGAGACTCCAGTGTGCTAGATGGGTAGGATCCTTGAGGAGTACACCTCTTGGATCAATACCTTGCTATGGGGGCCCACAATATTTAGTAGCAGGATGGCTCAGTGGTAGTAGATGCATTCAGATTCCAAAGTGGAAGATGCATAGTCTAGTAGCAGTCAGATGTTGAGGAGCGCAGTGCAGATTTGGCAGCAGTGCATGTGGCACAATGCAAATTCAGCAGCAATGCAGATGCCTCAATGACAGTGCAGATACTAACAACAGTCAGGACTCAAGAGATAGATGCATCATACTTATCATAGTTAATTTAGTATTTAGGATGCTTTTCAGTTGCAGATGTTGCATTTGCAGCAGCAATAGATGAAGAGGGAGTTACAGTGCAGATGCAGTGATGACAGCAGTATGGCAGTGTCAGCAACAGCACAAATGCAACTGATATTAGATTTGTGCAATACTTGGTGGGCAGCAATTGCTAAACATCATCAGCGTGATAGGAAATGAAGCAAAGACAGGGCGTTTCTACAGGTGATAGTGACTCTAGAACGCATTCCTTGCTAAGAGGGAGTGTTAGTTTTTGTAGCATTAGAAGTGTTCTAGCCTTGAAATTTTGTGGAGAGGATAAAATGCATGAGATATCCAAAACCCACAAATTGTTTCTAGAAATTGCACCCCGAAATGACTTAATTAAATTATTAGTCAATTTTTAAATATTTACTAAGTCTAAACTTAGGTAATCTGACTAATTAATCATAATTAATTAATTCAAGGTGTGAATGTTCTAGAAACTCGCACAGACCAACTTCAAGTTAATCCTAGCCATCGACTAATATCTAATCTTGGTCGATGAAGCCTCAACAAGGGATTATAAGAAGAAATTGATGGGGCTTGGAGAAATCACTTGAGTAGTTTGATTTCATGAGCAGATCGATTTCCTGAGTAGCAACGGTCAGTTTCTGGAGAGAGAACTAGTGAGATTGAAGCAATGAGTGAGGGGCAGATACTGTGATTCGAAGGAAATATTTGCCAAATCTGGAGAGGCAATGACAAGAGAGTTGAACTATCCCAGAGAGGTAGTGCTAAGGGGCAGCACAGTTGCTTCGGCAAGGCAATTCTATTTGGAGGAAGGAAAATCGTTCTTAGCTCCAAAGGCCGAGAAGAAATCCCAAAGGTCTAGAGAGGCAATTTTCTCAACATCCAGAGGTAGAATGACTTCATCGGAGCCCAGTTTGAAGTAAGTCATCCAGCCAGCTACGTAGAGAAACAGAGAGGTTGACGCAAAGCTCTAGGAGGCCGAGTTTTGGTAGGAAAATCAAGTCAGAGATTGCTTGTGCAACAAGAGTAATTCCCTTCAATATTTTTTTTAGATTTTCTTTTTGTTTGGATTTCCAGTTGGGCATCCATAGATGTACTCAGATTTCACTACTAAATAACAAATAAAACTCTCACTGTTGCATCGGTTTTCCCAAGTTGGGTTTTTTTCGAGGACATTGGTCCAAAAATAATTGTGTAAATTTATGTGTGTGTGTAGTATTTCTTCCAGCATTTATTCCTCCGTAGTTTTATTTATGTAGGTTGCAGTGTGATTGATTCAATATTTGTTGTAGCAAACAGTAAATAAATTGTTAAAAATTAATTTAACAATTAGGATAATTATTTCTAGTTGCTGCAATAGGATTCGAGTTTCTGACATTTGACACCAGTAAGAAAGAAGACCATGGAAATCCGCTTGTGTGTTGATTTCCAAAATCTTAACCGCACCTCAGACAAATATAATTACCCTATGCCGTCTATGGAGAAAATATTGCAAACAGTATTAGGGTCAAAAAAAAAATTCTCCCTTAGATGGATATTTAGGATATAACCAGGTTCTGGTCTTGGAACCTAACAGACTTAAAACAACCTTTTGCACAAAGTGGGGCACGTTCACATTCAAGTGAATTTCATTTGGGTTTATTAACGTTGGTGTTACATTTCAACGTGCCATGGAACTAGCTCTAAGCCCTTGAGGGTAAGATCTAGTCTTCATTAAATTTGGGGGGCCAACATTCAAGATTTTTGCAATCAATTTGGACGATTTTAAAATATCTGAAGTGAAAATGATATTTGCAGCGGTTTGAAAAAAATTTAGGGCCTCCTAAGCCCAACATCAATTCTCTTAGCCCTAGTTGCAACTCCCTTTTCCCTTTCCTTGGCTATTTGTAGGCCTGAATAGGCCTCTAAGGCCTTATTGTCAAGCCCTAAGGCTTGCTCGGCCCTTTCCATGGCCCTTATCCTCCCTATCGTCAGCCTAATAGGATTGCTACCCTTGGCCGCAAGCCCTTTTTCCCCTCAACCTTCCTTCTTTTCCCTTGTTGTGGGTTTGGCGATGGCCTTCCTTGTTAGGTTTTGTAGCATCATATGTGTTCTAGCCACGAAATTTGATGAAGGAGCTAGAATACATGAGATATCCAAAACCCAGAAATCGTTTCTTGAAATTCCACATAGAAATGACTTAATTAGATTATTAACTAGTTTTTGAATATTTCCTAAGTCTAAACTTAGGGAATATGGTTAATTAATTAGTATTAATTAAGTCAAGGTGAGAATCATCTAAAAACTCACATGGATCGATCCAGAGATGATCCTAGCCATCGATTATGTTTTAATCTTGGCCATTGGTGCTCCAACAAAGGATTATAAGAGGAGGTCGATGTGGTGATGGAGAACACACTTGAGCAATTTGATTTCTTGGCAAATCAATTTCCATAGTAGCAACAGTCAGTTGCTGGAGAGAGCTAGAGATCGAAGCAGTGTGTGAGGGGCAGAGACAGTGAGGCTAAAGGAAGTATTCCAGATCCAGTGAGTGCATTTGCAGAGAGGTAGAAAAGCCACATAGAAGCTGACACAGGGGCTGTGTAGTAGCTTCTAGACGCAAGTTCGATTTGTTGAGATGAAAAGACGTCTCCTGTTTCAGAGGCTAGGAAGAAGTCCCAGAGGTTACCAGGTGCAAGCCCCGGAAGTGATGATTGATGTTATGTGATTCAGTTCACTAGTTTCAATCCCACTTCTTCACCCCTGTGAGCATCACCCGATGCAATGAGTGCTAAGTGAACTATTCAAAAAATCATGAGAAATTAGTCAGTTACGACTACCTCTCATGGAAATGGTCATATGTGAATGACTTACTTAACGCAGTTGAATCCCAAAATGATATCTAATATAATGCACTGCGTAAACCCCCATACTTAAATTCAAAAAGAGTCAAGGGATCTCTACTTGAATGGTTCACGAGGCACAATACTTGCTAAGGTTTTGCAAATGGGGTACCAAGCTAAGTGGGCTTGATTGTGGGGAAAAACTCCACAGTTAAGCGCGCTTGAGCCAGAGGAGTTATGGGATGGGTGACCTCTTGGGAAGGCCTGGTTTACCGGGTGCAAGCCCCGGAAGTGATGATTGATGCTATGTGATTCATTTCACTAGTTTCAATCCCACTTCTTCACCCCTGTGAGCATCACCCGATGCAATGAGTGCTAAGTGAACTATTCAAAAATCATGAGAAATTAATCAGTTACGACTACCTCTCATGGAAATGGTTATACGTGAATGACTTACTTAATGCAGTTGAATCCCAAAATGATATCTAATATAATGCACTGTGTAAACCCCCATACTTAAGCATATTTCTAGTCAAAAGAAGCCAGAATGACTTCATCAAAGACCAGTTAGAGGCTTGACATTAAGCAAGTTGTGCAAAGGCTGACGCAGAGGGTTAGAGGGTCGAGTTTCTAAAGGCAAGTTCTGGCAGGGATTGCCTGTGGGGTGAGGAAATTCCTCACTAGATTTTTGCCAGTATTTTTCTCTGTAGGATTGCCAAATTTAGGCATCCATTTGTACTGATAATTTCTCACTACTTCATAATAATAAAACCCTCAGTTGTTGCACCGGTTTTCTTGCATTGGTTTTTTCCGGGAACTTTTGTCCAAAAATAATTCTGTTAATTTTATGTGTGTGTGTGTGCTAGTATTTCTCAATTTCCAGTGCATTATTTTTCCACATTATTTTATTTGTGAAGGTTGTAATGTATTTATTTCGATATTTGTCGTAGAAGATAAATTACTAATTAATTAACTCTTAGAAGAAATAATATCAGTTGCTGCAATAGGATTCTAGTTTTCAAAATTTTCACATGGTATCAGAGCGCACTTGATCATCCAAAGAGCTCAGAGGTGAAAAGAAGGAATTTCGCTGCTCATTGTGGGCAGCAGCCCGAACTTCCCAAGGGTAATGCAGTCTTTTTCCAGGAGGCCGAGTTGCTTGAGGAAGACCAATTTTTCTGATAGAGGGAAAAAAATTGATCCTTCCAGATCGAGTGATTCCAGAGGCAGAGGGAGAATCTTGTATTTTTCGTTGGGCTGATCTCTAGCTGGACGCAGATGTTTTTGCAATGGTTTGCTAGAGCAGAGCCAACGTTGGTGTGGAAGAGAGAAGAGCACAAATAGAGGGAAAATTTTATTCAGTGAACTTCTAGTCTCAAGAAGTTCGATTTTCCTTGCAGATCAAAAGTAGTTGTGAGTAGATATTCTCACTCCTGAAGGGAGTGCAAATAGAAGAGCAGAAGGAAAGAGGAAGTTTTCGACAAATCATTGAGATGGCCATTACTGGGCTTCGTGATCAAGACAGGTTGGATGGAGCTTCTAACTACGTCATCTGGAAGGCAAGGATGCCCTTCCTTCTAGATGAATATAGCATGAAATATTACTTTGATGATGTAGTGGTAGTTCCCCAAGATGCAGATCAACAGAAAGAATACAAGAAGGAGATGGCATGGGTGAAGCGGTTAATCCTTGATGGATTCAGCGATCATGTTATCTCACATATAGATGGCAAAGATGCTGCCAAACAGATCTGGGATGTTGTCTCCACGTTGTACTAGGGTACTTCCAAACAACGAAATATGTACCTAGAGGAGAAGTTGAGACTCATCCAGATGTAGAAAGGGGAAGGCATAGACCCCTTCCTTACCAAGATTTAGGAGGTTCGAGACCAACTGTCAGTTGTTGGGGCAACGCCTCAACCCACAGAGCTAGTGTGATTGGTACTCAATAGTGTCTCAGAATATTGGCAGGTCTTTATCCAAAGCATTTTGGGAAAAGATAGGCTACCAGACTGGGATAGAATGTTGGATTATTTGCAACAAGAGGAGTTGAGACGAGCTCAGTTAAAGAGCTCCATCAGTGGCAACAACCACGGATCGAATGTGGTGAAGGAGGAGGGAAATGTGGCCCTCGCATCTGAGGGTCCCAATCAGGGGTAGGGGGAGTAGATGAAGAAGAAGGACATGTCAAAGTTCAAGTGCTTCAGGTGTGGTGAGCTCGATCACTACAATACCCAATGTCCTCTCAAAAAGAATGACAAGGAGGAGAAGAAGGACCAGCAGGCAGCTTCAACATGTAGAAATTTCTGTTTTCCCACCCCGGTTTTCAGTTTCTCCTTATTTCTCCCATATAGTTAAATGCCCTTTCCCATAACCATACATTTAACAAGCTGAAAAAAATAAATTTGCTAAAAACACAAATTCTGGAAATTTTACAGAATGTTGGAAATTGCAGAAATAAAAATCAGCAGTAATAAACAGCCATTAAAACACATTTAAACACTGAGATTTTTGGTCAATGTGACCTTGGAAAAACCCCCTACAACTCTTGGGGAAAACCAGTTTGAGAGCTCTTCTTTATTTCTGAAAATTGCCTTTTACAGTGAGAAATTTTCAGCAAAAAAATCAGCAAGCAAATTTACAACTTATCTCTTTTCCCATGCTTCACAGCAAACTGGAAATTACAGCAAACAGGACAGCAATAAATGTTGTACGGTCTCCTCGATTTTCGTGCCCACTTTCAGCATTAAATGTTGTTGTATGGCCCTCGTTTTGCGTGCAGAAAAACCAGCAAACTGCTCCTCGATTTTTGTGCAAACCTCTCCTCGAAAATCGTGCCAAAATCTGTCTTTCACTGTGTGCTGAATCAGCTGTACAAATTTGCTCAACTGCTGCCTTGGAATGTGTGCCAAGCTGTTGTCTCCTTCTCCTCCCTGCTCGGAAATCTCTCTTGCTCTCTTGCTCTCCTTCTCCCAATCTGCTCATGAAAGAATTTAATTGAATGTGATCTTTTCCTCCTTTTCCTCCCTTAATATAACTCCAAATGACTTTTGGGTGACCCAAGTGACTTTTGGGTGATCTCTAAATCCAATGGCTGAAATAGATTTAGATCAATGGCTGAGATTAAATGCTCATTTAAATCTCACTTTTTATTTTTTAATTCACCCCACTTTAATAAAGACCCACTTAGTCATTTATTTCCAAAGTCACTTTTCCTTTCTAATTTTTCATTGACTTTATAAAAGTCACTTTAAAATTAGACTTAGTAACTTTATCACTTAAAGTCACTTTTAAATTAGATTTAACTTTATAAAATTATAAAGTCACTTTAGGAGAAAAATTAAATTCTTTTGGACACTTTTCCCTAGGCCAAAGATCAAAGCCTAAGGGAACCACCTGTCCTCCGGTACCAAATTTCAACACTCCCTCTTACCGAGGAAGGTGTTCCTCACCACACCCATCTTGTCTCTGAAGTAGACATGCTTGCCCCGTGGTAAGGCTTTGGTAAGGATATCTGCAACCTGCTCATCAGTGGAAATATACTCAAGCTTCACAACTCCCTTCTGAACATAGTCTCTGATGAAATGATATCTGATCCCGATATGCTTTGACCTGTCATGAAATACTGGATTCTCCGTGAGTTTAATGCAACTCTGATTATCACAGTAAATCACTGAAGGTCTCAACGGCTGACCAAATAAGCCAAACAACATCTTGCGAAGCCAGATAGCCTCACAACTAGCTAGACTAGCTACCATATACTCTGCTTCCGCTGAACTCAGTGCTACTGACTACTGCTTCCGGCTAAACCATGACACTACTGCTGAACCCAACCCAAAACAGCACCCTGAAGTGCTCTTCTTATCAGAAGCACAACCTGCCCAATCAGAATCAGTGTATCCTGCCAATCTCACTCCATCTCCCTGCCTGTAGTCCAGACCATAATCCAATGTCCCCTGCAAGTATCGCAAAATGTGTTTTGCAGCCACCCAGTGAACCTTCCTAGGCTCACACATAAACTGACTCATCGTGTTGACTGCAAAACAGATATCTGGTCTAGCGTTGACCAAATACATCAAGGAACCAATCAGTTGCATGTACAATGTGGGATCCACCAACTCGGAATCCGAAGCATGAAGCTTCTTCCAGTTGGTGATCATTGGTGTCGACATGGGTCTACAATCCTCCATGTGGAATCTGCTAAGGATGTCCACAATAGACTTCCCCTGCCCCAGGAAGAAATGCCCCTCCTCCTACCACACCTCCAAACCCAAAAAGTAATGCATCAAGCCGATGTCCTTCATCTCAAACTCCATCGCAAGATCTCTCTTGCAGTGCTCTATGAGTCTCTCTGCACCTATAATGATCAAGTCATCCACATACAACACCAGAATGAGAGGCTCCTCACCAATCACAATAAAGTAAAGGTTCGGATCTACCTCACTCTTTGTGAAACCCATCCCCTACAAATATGTATCTATCCTGGAGTACCAAGCTTTGGGAGCTTGCTTCAGGCCATAAAGGGTCTTCTTCAGTCTGCACACATGGGACTCCTTCCTATGCACCTCAAAGCCCTGTGGCTGCTCAATGTACACATCCTCCTGTATGAAGCCATTGAGAAATGCGGTCTTCACATCCATCTGGTGGATCTTCCAACCCATCTCTGCTGCTATCGATATAATGGAGCGGATCGAAGTATATCGAGCCACGGGAGCGAAGGTCTCCTCATAATCAACTCCCTCTACCTGGGAGAACCCTCTAGCCACAAACCTCGCTTTGAATTTCTCAATGCTGCCATCTGCAGCATGCTTTACCTTATAAAGCCATCTGGAAGTAACCACGGATTTGCCCTCAGGCCTCGGCACCACCTCCCAAACATCATTCTTCATGATAGAAGAATACTCCTCCTGCATGGCCTCTCTCCAGACCTGCTGGCTAGCTGCCTCCTCATAGCTAGAAGGCTCAGAGTCAAGGATGCTGGTAACCATCGCCATATAGCTACAAAACCTCTCAGGTGGTCTACTCTCTCTGACCGGCCTCTTCGGCTCAGCAACAGATGTGGCATCTTTCAAGGTGTCCTGAAGCCACTTGGGCTTCCTCTTCCCTGAGCGCACTTCTCCCACCGGAGAATGAAACTCCTCCTCCTCATCATCATTAGGAGCCTGAAATCCTGACTGTCTGTCTGCTATCCTCCTGCCTGCACCTGAACCTGTAGAAGCTGAGGTACTGTGTGAACTGTCCATCAATGGACTCCCTAGTGAACTGCTCTGTGAACTGCTCTGCATGCTTCCCGGAGCACCACCCCTCTGGCTCGGCGAGCCACTGCTCACTGACGGACCTGACATCCTCATAGATGTACCTCCGGATCCTCCTGATCCCTGCCCACTGGATCCCTGCGACTGACTCAACTGCTGCTGAGGGTCTGGCTGATCCAGATACTCTAACTCCTGTGACCTCCTAAAGGCCCTATCCTCCTCGAACTTCACATCCCGTCTGACAACAACTCTCCTCTGTGCAGGAATGTAAATTCGAAAGTCCTTTGAGGTCTCACTGTAGCCCACAAAGATACCCTTCTCTGCGGTAGGCTCTAGTTTGGTCCTCTTCTCCTTGGGTATATAGGAGTATGTAATGCATCCAAAGATATGAAGATGACCAATATCAGGCTTCTTCCCAGAGAAAGCCTCCTCCAGAGTCATGTGCCCCAAGGCACGATGCGGACTCCTGTTCTACAAGTAAACAGTTGTGTTGCAGGCCTCTGCCCACAAGAACAATGGCAACCCCTAATCATGTAACATGGCTTTGGCAGCCCCTATGATGGATCTGTTCTTCCTCTCCGCAACCCCGTTCTGCTGGGGGTTGTAAGGAACAGTGAACTCCCTCCTAATGCCTGCCTCCGCACAATAGTCAACAAACTCTCCAAGGGTGTACTCTCCTCCATTGTCCGACCTCAAGGACTTGATCTTTCGACCTATCTGAGTCTCCACAAGAGCTCTGAACTCCTGAAACCGCTTGAAGACCTCACTCTTGGTCTTCAAAAAATAAATCCAGGTCCTCCTGGAGTGATCATCAATGAATAAAACATAGTACTCATATCCACTCAAGGAAACATGAGACATCCGACCGCTCACATCAGAATGAATCAAATCAAGTATCCCCGTCGCTTTGTTGTCACTGCTGGGAAAAGGGGATTTGGCAAATTTTCCCATCGCACAACCTCTGCAAGTATCAAAGTGATCAGTACTGAAATCTGGCACACCTGTAGTGATCTCCCGCAATGTCCTCAAGGCTCCATGATACATATGTCCCATCCTATGGTGTCAAATCTCACACAGCTCAGAACTGCTAGCTCTGCTGTCGGTACTACTGCTCAATGCCAAAAGGGGCTGGAATGCAAACTTGTACACCTTTGCATGGCGTACACCTATCACTCTAGCTGAATCAGCTGAAGTGCCCCTGGGATACATCAACACTTGTCCTTCCCTGAACAGTACCTCATATCCTCTGTCCTCCAAAGCTGAGACAGATATGAGGTTCTTCCTCATCCCTGGCACATAAAGAACCTCTGACACCTTCAAGGGAGGTTTGGACTCCCTCTGAAATGTCACTGTCCCCACCCCGACTGCTCTAACAACTCTGTCATCACTGAGTACTACCTCAATATCAGTGCCACTCTCTGAAAGCTCTGAGAAGTACTCACGGACTCTTGTCATATGACGTGAAGCCCCACTGTCCACATACCAGATACCTGAAGATGCTCCGCTAATCAAGGGAAAAGCATGCTCTCTCTGAACCTGTGTGGCAGGTGATCCTGCACTGGAGGACTCACACGTAGTGAACGCAAACTCTCGGTCAAAACGACCAGCAAAGTCCTCAATCTCTGCTGAAGCTGCCACGTCTTGGTTCTTCCCCTTCTTCTTCTTCTTCTCCGGACACACAACTGCATAGTGTCCCATCTTTTGACAATTCCAACACTTCACCTTGGAATAGTCCTTCTATGTGTTCCCCTGTTTACCTTTACCTTTGCCTTTGCCGCCACCACTGCTTGTGGAAGCCTGCTTCTTCCCTTTGCCTTTCTTGCCTCCTGCCACCAGTGCTACATCCTCATCCTGCTCAACTGGCTTGGCTGCCCCAAGCTGACCTTTCCTGATCTCTGTCTGAATGCAATCATCCCAAAGCCTCTCCCATGTGGGAAGGGTCTCACGTGCACAAACCCCATCAGCAAAGTTCAACCATGAACGGGGGAGGCCATTCACTGCAATCCGCACCAACTCAGTGGGTGGAATGGCCTCTCCAATCGTTGCCAACTCATCTCTCACATTAGTAATCTTTGTGAGATATCCAGCTGCACTATCATTACCCATCTTAATGTTCTTCAACTTCTCCTTTAGGACCATCTTCCGGTTCTCATTGGTACTCTGGTAGAGATTGGACAATGTTGTTCACATCTCATGGGCATTGCTCTTTCCTCTCACATGAGGAATGCAATGGTCTTTGATTCCATCTAGAATCAGCCTCTTACCCTTGTTGTTCTTTTTATTATAAGTTGTCAACTGAGTAGCATCAGTAGGCACAACAACAGGATTCTGTGTGGTATGCACCATGATATCCCAGACTTCTGCCTTCTCAAAGATACTCTGCATTCTCTCCTTCCAAACGCTGTAATTTATATGCCCATCTAGCCTATCCTCCACCCTCAATCCCAATGACATCCTGCTGTCCTAAAACTGAAAAATAGAACTGTTGTAGTAAAGATAAAACTGTTGTTTATGAAAAAATCAGCTTGCTGGAATTTTCTAAGTGAAAAATCAGCAACTGTATTTTTTCCTTTTGCTGTCCCAAACTGCCCTTCAGCACTCAAGCTCTGATACCATGTAGAAATTTCTGTTTTCCCACCTCGGTTTTTAGTTTCTCCTTATTTCTCCCATATAGTTAAATGCCATTTCCCATAACCATACATTTAACAAGCTGAAAAAAATAAATTTGCTGAAAACACAAATTCTGGAAATTTTACAGAATGCTGGAAATTGCAGAAATAAAAATCAGCAGTAATAAACAGCCATTAAAACACATTTAAACACTAAGATTTTTGGTCAATGTGACCCTGGAAAAACCCCCTACAACTCTTGGGGAAACCCAGTTTGAGAGCTCTTCTTTATTTCTGAAAATTGCCTTTTACAGTGAGAAATTTTCAGCAAAAAAATCAGCAAGTAAATTTACAACTTATCTCTTTTCCCATGCTTCACAGTAAACTGGAAATTACAGCAAACAGGACAGCAATAAATGCTGTACGGTCTCCTCGATTTTTGTGCCCACTTTCAGCATTAAATGTTGTTGTATGGCCCTCGTTTTGCGTGCAGAAAAACCAGCAAACTGCTCCTCGATTTTTGTGCAAACCTCTCCTCGAAAATCGTGCCAAAATCTGCCTTTCACTGTGTGCTGAATCAGCTATACAAATATGCTCAACTGCTGCCTTGGAATGTGTGCCAAGCTGCTGTCTCCTTCTCCTCCCTGCTCAGAAATCTCTCTTGCTCTCTTGCTCTCCTTCTCCCAATCTGCTCATGAAAGAATTGAATCGAATGTGATCTTTTCCTCCTTTTCCTCCCTTAATATAACTCCAAATGACTTTTGGGTGACCCAAGTGACTTTTGGGTGATCTTTAAATCCAATGGCTGAAATAGATTTAGATCAATGGCTGAGATTAAATGCTCATTTAAATCTCACTTTTTATTTTTTAATTCACCCCACTTTAATAAAGACCCACTTAGTCATTTATTTCCAAAGTCACTTTTCCTTTCTAATTTTTCATTGACTTTATAAAAGTCACTTTAAAATTAGACTTAGTAACTTTATCACTTAAAGTCACTTTTAAATTAGATTTAACTTTATAAAATTATAAAGTCACTTTAGGAGAAAAATTAAATTCTTTTGGACACTTTTCCCTAGGCCAAAGATCAAAGCCTAAGGGAACCACCTGTCCTCCGGTACCAAATTTCAACACAACAGAGATCGATAGCCTTTCCTCCAGGCTAGAGGAAGACTTCACTATGTTCGTCGATATAACTCCAGGAGTGAGGTGGGGTGACTTGGTGTTGTAGCCCCAGAGCACTACAGATGGGCATGGTCTTTGAGAATTCCACCTCATTAGTCATTACCTAGCTATGAGGGCCCATAATATTCAATAGCAAGATGGATCGGTGGCAATTGATGCAGTCAATACCAGAGTTGAGAGTTGCAGAAACTAGTAGCAGTAAGATGTTGGGGAGCGCAATGTAGAGTTGGCAGCAGTGCAGTTGGAATAGTGGAGAGTCAGCAGCAACGCAGATTCTTCAGTGATAGTGCAAATTCTAGTAGGAGTCAGAGACTTAGGAAATATATGCATAATATTGAACACAATTGATGCAGGAATTTACAGGGTAAGTTCCTCAGACAGAACACCAAAGGGCACCGCTCACAAACAGATCGCAGATCAATACACCAGTACTTTTGACTTGGTTAAAACCCTCAAAGAGGGAAACAGTCCAAGGCCTGAGCCAACGCGGCCACTTTAGGCAATTTATTAATAAAAGAATGAAAATTTACATAAGCTTCTCTCATGAACAGTTAACCTACAAATGACCCTCCATGATCTTTAAATAGAGATCATGGACCAATAGGGTGTTAAGCCACGGATCAAGTGTCGGTAATACCAAGGAGAGAATGAACCGTCAGATCACTACATATCGTGACCGTCGGATTGTAAGTTACAAAATGTACATAGTAAAGAAACACACTTTACCTAACTCTATACCTAACTCTATACTAGACCAAGTTTTACTTAACTATTTCCTATGTGTCGGAATATCCTAACGTCCCCCCTTAAGAACAACTTGGGATAGGATTGAAGGATTTACAAATATGACACAATAGGAGAAGGAATGAGGCACTAGAGCCTATCCCCCCTTAGTGACAACTTCCTGAACTCCAACCATAAATCGAAGTTTAGTGAACTTCGCCTCTATGAGAGCCTTTGTAAAGATGTCTGCAACTTGGTCATCTGTTGAACAATATTGCACTTCAAGAACATGGTCATGAATGAGATTTCTGATGAAGTGCATGTGTAGTTCAATGTGTTTGTTGCGCTGATGTTGGACTGGATCTTTGCATAGTTGAATGGCACTTTGATTATCACACCAAAGTGTAGTCGGATGCTGTTGTTGAAAGCCAAACTCTAACAGGATCTGACGAAGCCACAAGGCTTCCTTACTAGCTTCTACGGCACCATGATACTCTGCTTCTGCTGAAGAAAGAGAAATGGCACCTTGTTTCTTGCAAGCCCATGTAATAGGTCTTGAACCAAGAGTGAACACATAACCTGTTGTAGACTTCCGATCATCAAGGTCACCAGCCCAATCGGAATCAGTGAAACCAACCAATAGAGGAGATGCTTCGGCACTATAATGAATCCCAAACTGAACTGTACCTCGAACATAATGAAGTATTCTTTTAGCTGCTTTCCAATGACTTTCACGTGGGTTTTGCATAAACCGAGCAAACAAGGCCAACAGCAAAGGAAAGGTCAGGACGAGTATGGGTTAGATACAAAATTTTTCCTACAATTTGACAGTATAAGGTAGCATCAACTTCAGGAGAAGTACAAGTGACTGAAAGTTTGACTCCAGACTGAAAGGTAGAAGGGGCTGGCTTACAGTCTTCCATGTGAAAATGGCGTAGAATAACACAGGCATACTTGGACTGAGAAAGGGAAATACCTTCCTTGGATTGCAAGACTTGAAGACTGCGAAAATAATGTAAGTGTCCTAAGTCTATCATTTCAAACTTCCTTTTAAGGCTAGACTTCACATGGTTTATGAGGTTGGGATCACTACCAGTCAAGATAAGATCATCAACATAAAGAACAAGAATGATAAGAGGCTTGCCCACTTTCTTGGTGTAGACAGTATTGTCAGAATGACAACTAGAAAAGCCATTTTCTAAAAGAAAGTTATCCGTTTTGACATACCAAGCTCGAGGAGCTTGCTTGAGACCATAAATGGATTTCTTAAGCCGACATACAAGGCTGGAGTTTGTTTGTATAAAGCCAATAGGTTGTTCCATATAGATTTCTTCATGCAAGTCCCCATGCAAGAAGGCGGATTTAACATCCATCTGATGGACTTCCCATGAAAGAGGCAGCAAGGGAAAGAACAAGGCGGATAGAGTTCATTTTGGCAACAGGGGAGAAGGTTTCAGTATAGTCAATGCCTTCAACTTGTGAAAAACCCTTAGCAACAAGACGAGCTTTATGTTTATCAACTTCCCCATCTGCTCCATACTTGGTTCTGTAAACCCATTTGCATCTAACAAGTTGTCGTCCCTTTGGTAGAGGAACAAGATCCCATGTATCATTTGCCAATAATGAATGATATTCTTCATTCATAGCTGCTTCCCAATCTGGATGGCCTGAAGCTTCTGCAAAGGTGTCAGGATCATAATTCACTGAAGCTTGAGCCAGTAAATAAGAGGCTCTCCCGAACTGAGAACGTGTACGTCGCTGATCTGTGGGATCACCAGCAAGATCACCTGCTGCATCCCGAGTAGCACGGACCCATTTTGGAAGCTGAGGAGCTGAAGGAGGATCCTGAGAAGGTGCGGGAGGAGTTTCATCCTCGCTTTCATCATCTGAAGAAGAAATATTTTCAAAAGTAGAAGAGATAGGGAGAGGTGGCACATCCGCCGAACTAGGCTCGCAGGCCGATATATTTTCAGCAAACTTTACATCTCTTCTAATGATAACATTTTTGGACTTAAGTGGAATAAGTCTATATCCTTTGACATCTTCAGAATATCCGCCAAAAGTACATTTTTCACTCTTAGGTTCTAAAGCTTTATGTTTCTCATCTGGAATATGGGCCCATGCTTCACTTCCAAAAACACGAAAGTGACTTACATCTGGTTTGATTGAGCTCCATGCTTCTTCCGGAGTGATATTCTTTAAAACCTTAGCAGGAGTGTGATTTATTATGTAATTTGCACAGTTAATTGCTTCTTCCCAATAATTAAGACTAAGTCCTTTAGATTGAAGCATACAATTAGCCATTTCCTTTAAGGTGCGATTCTTCCTTTCAGCTACACCATTTTGTTGTGGAGTATATGGAACAGTATGTTTCATTTGAATTCCATTCTCAGTGCAAAAGTTGATGAATGTGTTTTTAACATATTCTCCGCCATTATCAGATCTTAGCTTAAGAATTTGATGTCCAGATTGTTTTTCAACAAAGGCCTTAAAGGCCAAGAACATGTTAAATACTTCACTCTTGAGTTTTAAGAAGTATACCCAAGTGCGTCTGGAGAAATCATCAATGAAAGTTAAGAAATACTTGTAGCCAGAGAATGAAGCAACTGGAAGTGGACCACATAAATCACTATGCACGAGCTGTAAAGGGGCTGAGGCGTGCCAAAAGGCACGTTTTTCAAAATTGACCCGATGATGTTTTCCGAGTACACATCTGGAACAAACACCATCTCTGCAAGATACCATTGGAAGACCTGTCACCATATTTTCTTTACATAGATTCTGAAGAGAGCGATAGTTTAAGTGACCAAATCGCTCATGCCAAAGTTTGCTCACTTCATCATTATGAGCAACAAATAATGAGGGAAGATTTGATGACCCAAAGTTGTGAAACTTATACAACCTTGTAGAATCATCAGCAATGCCAGTAGCTAAAATCTGTCTAGGATCTCTTAGGTCCTTAATTACAACATTGTGAGGTGAAAATTCAACGATTTTACCTTCACCTGAATGGGTTATCTGATATACAGATAGAAGGTTGCAGGATAAGGTTGGAACACATAATACATCATTAAACTGACCATTGTCTATATGAACAGTTCCAGTCCCTACAACACTAAGAGATCTATCATCACCAACATATATATTTTTGGTGTTACAATCATTTAAAGAAGAAAACATGGCTTTGTTTTTGGCCATGTGATAAGAAGTTCCAGAATCAATGAGCCACTCATGAGAATGAGAAGAAGAATATACATTTAGTGCATAGCCAGACCGAGATGCTTGACAACCACATGCAGAAAGTGCCATTCCTGAAGATGAAGTTGAAGTTGAAGAGTGCTCCAAATGGATGTTATGCTTCTTCATTGCTGCTTCCAAGGCTTCCATCTTTTTAAAGCATTTGGATTCTAAGTGGCCATCCCGATTACAAAAGTTGCAATGTTTATCAATCTTCTTCCCTTTGATTTTATTTGTCTTATCATTTTGTTGAAATGATTTTTCATTTTGAGGCTGAGATTGCTTAGGACCCTTATTTGGTTTAGGACCATTCTTTTTAGGATACAACTTCTTAGGATTCTTTGGATTTGGTTGCTGTTGGGCGGCTAACGCTTTCTTAGAAGAGTTTCCAAGATGAAGAAGACCAAGGTGTAAGAGTTTTTCTTGTTCTCTTATTAAAGAATCACAAAAGGAATCAAAGGAAGGGGACTTGTAGGTTTGTCCTTGCGAAATGAAGGCTTCTCTTGTAGAATGGAAGGTGGAAACAAACACAGAATAGGCTGGTCCCAACTTAGTAAGAATGGAGTAGATAAGGCTACTATCTTCTTTCTTACCCTTAACACCTTCCAAGAGAAGTCTAAGGGTCTTGAACTTGGACAGAGAATCTTCAATGCAAGAAAAATTATTGGGGTCCAATGTAAGCAATTCATTTCCAAGTTGATGGGCTTTAAGTTCATTTTTAATTCCAAAGACTTTAGTAATCTGTTTCATTGCTTCATCAGGAGTATCAAGTTCTGCAATATGGAATCTAAGATCTGGAGAAATAGACATCCCTATCAACCCACGCGCTTGGTCTTGCCTATTTTCCCATTTAGCTGCCTTGTCTTCATCTTTTGGTTTGGTCTCTTGGCCTGTGGCTATTCTGTAAAGACCTTTACTTCTAAGTAAATCCACAATGTAGGACCATCATTGGAAGTAGTTGGTGCTGTCAAGAATAACTTGGCATGGACTTTCCATTTAAAAAAAACTGAAGTTATAGATGCTGAAACTAAGTGTTTCAATGGAAAGATCTCGAAAAATTAGGCTGTTTCAAAAAAACGGTTCTAAAAACGGCTTCCGGATGAAGAAGTTATGGCTTTTTGAAGAAAATTTGATGAAGTCGCCGACGAAGTGCGGGAATGTGCGGAAATGAAAAATCTGCCCCCACAAAATGGAGACTTGAACCCAAGACCTCTACTCTCATAAATTAGCTTTGCACCAAGTGAGCTATACAAAAAGTTTGAGAGAGAGAGAGAGGGGGGGTTGATGCTTTGGGTTGCGTGCTTGCTTTGAGAAAGCTCTTTTTCCCTACAAAACAAAAAACACAAAACCCAACACGGACATACAAAAAAAAAAGAACCTTACGGCTCGAAGTTAGCTTTAGCCGGAAACTAAATATTTTCCTCAATGTTTCTGATTTTCCGAGATCACACTAAGGCACAGCGGAAAAGAGCATACGCATGAGAAAAATCCTTCCTTTCTGTTTCTGATTTGCCCAGATCGCACAGAGTCGCAGGGCAAAGAGCATACACAGAAATGAAAGGTATAGATCCGGTAATAAAAAAAGCTAAATAAACCGAAAACCGAAATAAACAAAGAGAAAATAACTGTAAACTGCAAATAAACATTGTATACCTCCAGATCTTAAAAATGACACAGCTAGGGCTACCGGAAACCTTTTCGTGTGAAACGAAAGGGGTTCCTCACTGGAACAGATGCTCCCAACACAACAGAGCAGTCCTCTCGGCCCGAAAACAGTCAGAAACAGTAGATCTAGGAAACGGTAGTTGGATGCAGTTCTACCGGCTTCAGATTTGGATCACCAACGGACGGGGCCCTCAAATAACTCTGATACCATGTAGGAATTTATAGGGTAAGTTCCTCAGACAGAACACCAAAGGACACCGCTCACAAACAGATCGCAGATCAATACACCAGTACTTTTGACGTGGTTAAAACCCTCAAAGAGGGAAACAGTCCACGGCTTGAGCCAACGCGGCCACTTCAGGCAATTTATTAATAAAAGAATGAAAATTTACATAAGCTTCTCTCATGAACGGTTAACCTACAAATGACCCTCCATGCTCTTTAAATAGAGATCATGGACCAATCGGGTGTTAAGCCACGGATCAAGTGTCGGTAATAACAAGGAGAGAATGAACCGTCGGATCACTACATATCATGACTGTCGGATTGTAAGTTACAAAATGTACATAGTAAAGAAACACACTTTACCTAACTCTATACTAGACCAAGTTGTACTTAACTATTTCCTATGTGTCGTAATATCCTAACAATTGATTTGGTATTTTGGATGTTTTTCAGCTGCAGACGTTGCAGTTGCAGCAACAACATATGAGAGGGAGTTGCAGTGCAGATGTAATGTTGGAAACAATATGGTAGTATCAACAAAAACACAGATGCAACATATATCAGAGTTACGAAGTGGTTGGTGAGTAGTATGGCCAGACATCAGAAATGTGACAAGAGATGATGCAGAGACAATGTGTTGTGGCAGGGATTGCAACATAGAACACATTCCTCGCTAAGAGCGAGTGTTAGTTTTTGTAGCATCAGATGTGTTCTAGCCATGAAA
This sequence comes from Pinus tabuliformis, assembly GCA_031772625.1. Lineage (NCBI taxonomy): Eukaryota > Viridiplantae > Streptophyta > Pinopsida > Pinales > Pinaceae > Pinus > Pinus tabuliformis. The sequence goes on along the minus strand of CM062808.1, from coordinate 25,114,130 downwards.
TTTCGTAGATAGGCTACAATACATGAGATCTCCAAAACCCAAAAATCATTTTGGAAATTCCGCCCATAAATAACTTAATTAGATTATTAACTAGTTTTTAAATATTTCTTAAGTCTAAACTTAGGGAATATGGTTAATTAATCGGTATTAATTAAGTCAAGGAAAGAATCATCTAGAAACTCACACTAATCGATCCAGAGATGATCCTAGCCATCAATTATGTTTTAATCTTGGTCGTTGGCACTCCAAGAGAGGATTATAAGAGGAGGTTGATGTGGTGATGGAGAATGCACTCAAGCAATTCGGTTTCTTGGCAGTTCGATTTCCAGAGTAGCAGTAGTCAGTGTTCAAGAGAACGAGAGATCAAAGCAGTGTGTGAGGGGAAAATATAGTGAGGTTAGAGAAAGTATTCCAGATCTAGTGAGTGCATTTGCAGAGAGGCAGAAGAACCATAGAGAAGTTGACCAGGGGTTGTGCAATAGCTTCTAGAGGCAAGTTTGATTTGTTGAAAGGGAAAGATGTCTTCAATTCTAGAGGTTAGGAAGGAGTCCTAGAATGTCGAAGAAGCATATTTCCAGTCAGCAGAAGGCAAAACAACTTCATCAGAGACCAGTTAGAGGCTTGACGTCAAGCAGGTTGCGCAAAGCAGTGCAGATGCTGACACAGAGGGTCAGAGGGTCGAGTTTCTAAAGGCAAGTTGTACCAAGGATTGCATGTAGGGTGAGGAAATTCCTCGCTAGATTTTTTCCAGTATTTTTCTCTATAGGACTTCCAGAATTAGGAATCCATTTCTACTCAGAATTTCTCATTGCTGCATAATAATAAAATCCTCAACTGTTGCACCAATTTTCCCGCATTGGGTTTTTCCAGGGACTTTTGTTCAAAAATAATTGTTTTAATTTGATGTGTGTGTGTGTGTGCTAGTATTTTGTAGTGTCTAGCACATTATCTTTCCGTAGTATTTTATTTGTGAAGGTTGTAGTGTATTTATTTTGATATTTGTCATAGCAGATAAATTGTTAATTAATTAAAAATTAGAAGAAATAATATCAGTTGATGCAATAGGATTCCAGTTTTTTGAATTTTCACATTCCTCTCCTTCATCTGCCCTCTTCTCCCTCCCGACTTCCCTTCTTAGTCTTGTCGCAGGACCTAGGGGCTTCTTCTAGCCTTAGCGTAAGGCCTTAAGGCCCTCGCTTCCCTAGCCACAAGCCTATTTGGCCTTGTAGACCCTCTCTAGCCCTAACGCTAGCCCTTTAGGGCCTAGTGTTTCCCTTTTCCTAACTTCCCTTACCCCATTCAGTCATTCACTGGGTTATCATTTGAATTTTTGAGCTAATTCTCTATGGTTGCAACAAATAGTCCATTGGTTTTTAGCTAACATCTATGGTTACAACTGGCTAGTCCATTAGAGGATTTTCAAGCAAGTGTGCCTCTCCAAGGCCTAAAGGCCAAGTGGTTTTCTCTCTCAAACCCTTGTTCCCTCACTATTTTACTTACAACCATACAAACATTTGATAACATTGACATTTAACTCATTTAAGTGGCTTAGAAATCACCTAATAAGTGAACTAGTCATTGCATCATTTAGGAATTCTTTCTCTATTTTCTATCTCATCTCAAGTGCTCTCATTAATCAAAACAAATAGATAAATGTTGTGATTGTTTTTGGCACATTTGGCATTGGTTAATTCACTGTTGTCATAACTTGTTTAATGTTTTCTTAGAAGTTTAACTAGTGTTCATTAAATGCTACTTGAACATAAGTAACATAAGGGATTTCATTTGTATAGGCTCTATTGGCAAAAATTGCTCATTGTGGAAAGGATTGTGTTTACATTGAATTGTTGAAGTGATTTTGGCAATTAGTAAAACATCTCATTACAAATAAGAACTCTAACTTATCTTTGTCTCTTGTGAAGTTATAATTTGGTACTTGAAAAGTTCACTCACATAAGACTGAGATCTAATATCTTGTTGATTGGTTAAAGTTGCTCAAATTAATTGAATATTGGCATCTCTTGTTAGCATTGAGGATCTAATTGCAATTTTGGTATTATCTTGTTGACATAACTTAGAAAGTTACTAATTGTGCATCTAATTGTCTATCTCTTGAGAAATTATCATTAATATCTTTTTTCATTTTTGTGGTGTCTCATATAATTGTTAAAGAGGCTTGGCTAATTGTTTAAAGTAATATCGTTGGTAAGTGCTCTAGTCTCTTTTACTTGCCATCATTATCATTTTTGTCTCATAGTTGACATCTATTTGTGAATGATAATTTTATCTTGGCCATATTGGTAATCTATTGTTTAAGAGCACTTATCTTGTTGTCATATATCTCTTGGCTATCTCTTGTATCTCCTAGGCACTAGGCAAAATTTGAGCACTCTATCTTGTGATTAAGATTATCTCTCATTTATTAAGTAGTCTTGTGATCATTAAATATCAATTGTAATCAAGTAATAAGGATCATAAACAATATTACAGCAAGAACACTAAAATCAATTTGCATTTACATCCTAAGTCTAGATAATTGCACTAACTAAACTTACCTCTAACCATAAGCTTGGTTGATAGAAATATAGGAACACCCTCCATCTCTTGCTTGCGAACGCTAGACCCTATGTAGTGTTTAAAATAGTGACCTTACAATCATTAGAGCCACAAGCTCTACAGTGTCAGAGGCGCAGAGTACACTAGATTTCAAGGGGTCGTATCGTTAGTCAAGTCTTTGCTTGCTTCACCTTGACTTCTCTCTACCACTTACTTTTGAGACTTACCTCAAGATAGATAAGGATCAAGGAATATATTTAGTTAGGCATTTAATAAAAATAAAGCAAGATCTTGCATTTAACCTAGATTTTAGATCTTTCATCTCATATAGGATAGCTAATCATTAAGAAATGGTTGTTCATCCGGTCACCTGGTTTTCAATTGATCTAAAGCAAGTAGTTGACTCCATAATCCACTGGTCTCGTAAATAATTCAATCTAATACTTCTAACTTTCTATAATCAACCAAGAGAGCTAGGCCATTCAATCATGTCTCCCAGACTTTTTGGTTTCCAATAAGTCTTGCATTTTCATCTTCCATAGGGTCTACCCCCCATAGCCTGTTATTGGGAGACAACTAGAACAGAGAAGTCGAGGATCAGAGTGACAGCCCCTGACCTGAGTTGTTGTCGCACCATTCCTGTACAATCGGAGTGACAACAAGTCCTCTTCAACTTCTTTAGCCTCACCAAGGGGGGCCTACTCTTGGAGATTTTCCTCCAAATTTTAACACACATCATCATTAATTTGAAACTTTGACCCCTTATAACTCATAAATATTCCAATCAACATATCAAAATAGGGAATGTGTATAGGCTCACATGCATAAAGCCAACCCCTATGGTTATGAACTTCCAATCCAAAGCATTCTGATATCCAGGGATCCTTGTGATATCCAAAGCTGGGAATGACTCATGTAACTTCGGCCAAACCATTTTGTTGAATTTCGCTTATCAAAAACATTGGATTCATGAGGGTGAATTCAAAGATGCCATAAAATACGTTTGCTACACCCTACAAGTACTGAAACATTACATTCGATGAATAATTAGGACTTAAATTTTTCAATGGAGTCACCAGAAGAGGATTTATCTTGTCTTTCGAGATTTTCCCCTTCAAAGGAGTGAATTTTAAGCTTCAAATTATAGGAAGGAAACACCACTTTGTCCCCAGAGCCAACACCCAAAATGTCACCACAAAATCTGGCATGCCTTGTATAGGTGTAACCGTATAAGGAAAATACTAGACTAAGTGACAACAATGGGGTAATGGCCCACCATCACCACAACCAAAATCCCCTGCTCTTTATGGACTTTCACTAATGGGAGGAGTCCTGGTATATAGGTCATATAAGAGACATTCTAGGTTGATAGTTGCAAGGTGACACAAGAGGCTTGTAATGGATGACACAACTTAATAGCATGGTTCAATCAATGAGAGATATATAATTTTCATCCCTTAGAGCAGCCTAAATAAGGAAATGTTAGACCTAAGGTTTGAATAGTAGCGTGGAAAACAGAATAACCTAGAGTCCAAGTACCAAGAAAAGGTTTCCAACATTGATTTGTAGGACAACAATAGCTTATGAAACCTTCAACAAGCCCTCAAGTTGAAATTTAACCAAACTAGGGTTTAGCCTAAGGCAAATAAATTTGTGGAGGAAAATAGAAAACTTAGACACCAAAGGGAATGATTTTCAAGCAACCACTACAACCCTTGACATTGGATCCTTCCAAATCCCAAAATTCCTCTTCCAAGAAAATTCACACTAAACCCTAATTTGGCCTCTTGGCCTTCAAAGGACCAAATATGAGAAAAAATTAGTGAAGTTCAATTGATGGATAAGAGTTGACTTTATCACCAACAAGACATGGCCAATGCCTGGTCCTAGGGTTGATGGAGTATATGGATTCTTAAGATTTGCTAAAACTTGTAAAGGAGTACGGATATTTTAATGCCCTAGCAACAAAACCCTAACTATTACCTTTGTGAGGGATCAAAGTTCACTTTGGAGAGCTAATGTAAGATCACCAAGGGATTTTCATTCACATATACAATGAGTAATGCATGCAATAATGAGACCTAACTTCCATACAATTTATATTCAACAAATTAGGACATAATAGAGAAACCTAGATCAACAATTTATTCCATACACTAGACATAAAATCAGAAATTTTCAATAATAAAGTACTTGCAAGACATTATGCATGAACAATCCAATTATTGATCAAATGCAACATCGTTAAAGACGTGAATATAGCTCCAATAAACAAAATGTTCCATAGGTCACATCTCTCTAGATGTATAAGAAGGTTGAAATCCAGAGGTACGACAAGGTTGAAATTTTGCAAGAGAGATTGAATTGTCACAAATGATGATGAATAGAAATGAAAGTCCTCTCCTCTATTTAGACGAGGATAAGTTATTAGCCTACAGGACCCTAATGACAAGTCAAATCATAAAAATGTCTTGGGTTATTAGCCAACCCACTAGCTCTCAACATAAATTCAAAGAAAATCCCACATGTGTGAGCTGTGAGGTCTCTAGGGATGGTGTCATCCATCAAGAAGGCTCCAAATGCAATGTGTTGGTGCTACAAGGTGCCAAATCTAGTGTAGTAGCATCTAAAAAATACAATTTGAGTGTTTTCCATCAAATTTTCATCAATGCCTCTCTATGGTGCCAAAATCTAGCGGGGGCACCACAAAGGTGTCTCCATGCATCTCCAACTATTAATGTTTTTTCGGGGTTAAGTGTCGATCTGGCACTACATCAACATCTTGAACTTCTCAGTGGCTAATGAGAAGTAACGAGAAATTTATCCTAGAGTTTATAATTGTGCAAGCAAGGGTTGAATCTACGCTAAGAATAGTGTAACTCAACTCTCTCGCTTGTCAAAGGATCACAGTTGGCTAGGAAGAGCCAACAACTTACAACCTTAATGAATGAAAGAAAAATAAAACAACTAACTATATTATTTTTGAACACCAAATTATATACAAAAGCAACAAACTAATCAGTGTTGAAAATGCAACAAGATGATGGAGCTTAGTGAAAAGAAGTCGCCTTCACTAAGTGGGCCCGCAGGGTATTTTTGGCGCAAAGTCTATTTTTAGACATATGGATCATGGTCTATGAGTTGCAGGATGCTATTTTTGGATGATTGGTCATGTTGGTAAAAATAGATGGACTTCTATTTTTATACATATGGGCGGAGTCTATTTTTAGACTGCCAGGCTAAAAATAGAATAGTTGAATATTATTAGCTCTTAATAATATTTGGACTATAAACATTATCTTATCCTCTTGGAGCACTTCAGTTCGAGCTACGGATGTGGCACATGCAGCTGTCAGAAGGAAATGCGCTTTTCTTATGGGTCAGTTGAGCTATTGCATGATGGACTTAAGTTAGAACTCAAGTGATTGAGTTTGGTGGAGTTGATTGAGGAGTTGATGGAGTTGTGTTCAGTTTGACTTAGTTGAACTAGTTGTATTTAGTCTAACTGCAGAATACACTAGTGATGAGTGATGTGAATTAACTATTAATTAATTCACTAATTATCAACTCATAAATCAACTAAAGAATACAACAGTTAACTCAGTGCATGGACAATTCAGTGGAGACAAGTGTTAGAGGTGAGTGAAAGGGCAAGACAGCTGTCAGTTGTGAATATAGTTGTGCATGAGATTTGCACAATCAATGGGATTGAGTAATGCCAATGAGGATTGTGTGGTTCAGCCAAGGAAATACGAGTTTGCTTCAGCCATTCATCATTATTCTCATGCAGGATTGTGCAGTGGAGGCAGGCAAGCAGTGGAGGAGATTTGAACCTGTGATTGATTCAGATCTTAGCTAGTTTGTGTGTAACAGGTGGAGATAGTACTGAGTACTTGTGAGGAGTATTGTACTATGTATTGTTACATGTTCTTAATCATTATAATATACAGATAGTGTGGGGTTTTCAGCTGTATGCTTTCCCCGGGTTACATATTGTGTTGATATGTGTTATTGATGTGTTTCAATGTGCGCATGCGAATGTTTTGATTCTGCAAATTGATGATCAACGTAGAGGAGGTTATGTATTATGCATGCATTCCGCAATAGTGTATAATCAGGATAATCTCTGTGAATAAGTGTCATATTATTCAAAATTTATACAATCAGTTCTCTAAAGCTTAGACCTTAGAGTACTATAGAGCCTCAGTTGCATTTAACGTATAAATTGAAGAAAATAAATTGACTACCATATCCTTTTATGATAAGAACCATTTATAACATTATACCTCTTCTCATTTGAAAATATAATATTCAAATACTTTAATGATTGAAATAAGTAAAGGTATGTTCATAATTGTTGTAAGTAATGCTTCCATGTCATTTGTTCCATGTGTATTACAAGTTGTCAATGAGTATTCCGAGGTGTTATTCTAGATGTGGTTGTTTCCCATGTGTATGAGTTGTGAATTCCAAGGAATCAATCTAGAAGTTGTTATATCCCTATGTGTGTGAGTTGTTTATGAGTGTGAGTTGTCTATACAGCTATAGGTGATCTAATTCTTGTATTTGTAATTGACTTATGTGATTAATAAAACAGAGTATGTGATTTGTTGTGTGTATAATCTCCCTCAAGGGAGTGTCAGGAATATATGAGGGATCTTGAGCGTTATTATTCATGTACATATTAGTATAGATGTGTGAATGTTTATTTTTAGTGTGTGAATTTTTTGTATGATCGTGTGCGTAGATTTGTTTGTTTGTTTGCAACTTCTTCAAACATCATCAAATCCTTTCGTTATATTTCTATCTGTAAAGTTTTGTTTGTGCTTATCTGCCTGGAACCTGCAAAGGAGTTAAATTCATGCCTGGATGGTTTTGTCAAAGGTGTGTGCACTATCATATTATAAATCTACAAAATCATGCCCACGAACTGTACATGCTACTACATGGATTTAGTGGTTGGTCTATAGGATGGTTCATTACTTGACGAGTGAAAGCCCCGACAATTTGAGGTGTCAATATTGTTTATCTTTCAATGTTCATCAACGATGGTCAAAGGTGGTTACGTTTTAAAAGAAGGTCAAGTGATAGCTCGAAGATGTGGTGGTGAAAGAGCATAGTTTGCGAGATTCCAAAGTATGTGACTGCTAATGAAGACTAGTGAAACATATATGATATTGTTGTTGTAATATGTGTTCTATGTAAGCATTAGGGGAGGGTGTTGAAAGTAATGCTTCCATGTCATGTGTTCCATGTGTATTACAAATTGTCAATGAGTATTCTGAGGTGTTATTCTAGATGTGGTTGTTTCCCATGTGTATGAGTTGTAATTGTGAATCCCAAGGAGTCAATCTAGAAGTTGTTATTTCTCTATGTGTGTGAGTTTTCTATGAGTCATAGATCTACCTTCTTCAAATCTCATCATATAGAAGCCAATGATCTAATTCCTATATAGGTAATTGACTTATGTGATCAATAAAACAGAGTATGTGATTTGTTGTGTGTAGAATCTCTCTTAGCTTTGTTCTATTTTTCTAATAATAATATCAAAAGATTATTTATTATATAATTTTGCTTATGTATTTATATTATGAAAATTGAAACTTTAGTTCATTATATAAAATGTATATTTACCTTATTAATGAATAAAATTTTCTTTTAACAACAATTAAATGTTAAAAAAACATGTAGCCAATATACAATTATAAATTAAAACATAAACAAATATGTACCAAAGGCAACTAACTAAAAGCAAATGTTAAATAAACTAGAAGTTATACTTAGCACATTACGAAAGGTGACTAACTAAAAGCAAATGTTAAATAAACTAAAAGTTATGGTTAGCACATTATTTACTGTAGTTAGGGATTTATGTAAAAATAAAATAAAAAGTGAATAAGATTTACACATCAAAATGAAAGACATGTATTATAAAACCTTACAATAGTTAAAAAATTAAATAACACATTCACACAAAAAAACAAACTAAAAGTAAAATTTAATCATTATAAAAGAACATATGGGCCAAATAACAAAAGCCATTGAGTGGGATATGACCAACAATGATGTCACTGGGATATAGATTCATTTGAAAAATAAAAAAAAACCACTGGAATATAGATTCATTTGCAAAATGGGCTGAGTACAAAAAGAGGGAATCCCTCGTAACTTAATGTCTGCCTTTAATACATATTTAAAATATATGTATTTAATAAAAATATCTATTTGTTCTTTTCCCTTTTAATGCATTCTCACCTTTTTCTTTTTCCAACTTGTTTTCAATAAATTTTTCTTCTTCTTTTGTTGAATTTTTTTTTGGGTTCCTTTACTTAATAACATGAAGTACAACCCTCATGGGAAAGAGCTACTGCTTGTCACTACTAACTATAATTGGCATTACTATACTTAGTTCATCACACACTTCATGGAATTTAAAACCAAATATCTTTGGAACATAGCTCTGCATTGACTTGGATGTCTTTATGAATTGAATCAAAAAAAGAGACTGTAAACATCTCCCATAGTGTACTGTAGAGCATGTAACTTTTCACAATTCAGTGATAATTAACCTCGATGTCTTTATGAATTGAATCGAAAAGAGAGACTGTAAACATCTCCCATAGTGTACTGTAGAGCATGTAACTTTTCACAATTCAGTGATAATTATATGCAATAAGACTACCAACAATGATATGGGAAGCAGGTGGACTGCCACACAGATTTCCCATGCGTTCTCCATTCTCAATCTGACAGATCGTTGTGACATCCAAAGCTCAAGGATATCATATAGCGGGTTTAGTGCAGCAGATGATCAACTACAACTAGAAATTTCTTCAAAATGGAAATGGAATGAATGTATAGCTATAAAACCATCTGCATGCGCATCCAAGGCCGTAGAGAAGCAAAAGCAAATTTTTCTTGTGAAGATCAAAGAATTCTGCATTATCATCCTTATTGAAGCTTCAAAATTTTGAGCGTGAGACGTTTCACAGTCTATAATTATAAACATATTTTATAATTTAATATTTAGACACACAAGTTGTAGAAATTGGATAAGGATATAAGTTATAATTTCAATAATTATAAACATATTTTATAATTTAAAATATTTAGACACACAAGTTGTAGACATTGGATAAAGATATTATTGGATTGTTATGAAACCCAAAAAAATAATTTAAAGTCGTATTCAATCGATTTAAGCTATGACCCATACTCTAATACACTGAAAAAAACCAATAGGGAAATAAAATAAAATAAAAAGTGGTTTTCAAAAAAGAAATGCGAAACTTACTTCAGTAAGCAAATATTTACTGACAGATCGGAGTAGGTGCAAATCTAGTTTTCGGAACTCGGAAGAAGATTATTGGCCTAAATTGATAACTCACAGGGTGCCACAATCTCTAGATAATTAGAACTTTACCTCTCTGAACAAAAAAGGAAAATTTAACTAAAATTCGAGTTAATTTTTTTTTTAAAGAGGTCCCATTCCAATGATCTAAAAACTATGGCAGACTGTTGAGCTGTCGATCTTCTGGAACTGCTTTAAACATAGGTTAGTTCAATAATCTCCTTCACTAAGGTCTATCGAAGACTAGATCTACTCCTACTCTGGTCAGTCTTGTTAAGCTCCATTGATTTTACACAAAAGCTACCTTGATTTATGGAATTGCAGCTTTTCTTAACTTATGGAAACCAACTGCAATAGTTTCCTTAAGTTAAGAAAATCAACTGCAATTATTAAATTTATAATTGGGAGCTACTAAAGTGGTCCATCACTTTGATCTGATCTCTACCTTGATTTGTGGTTTTTCTAACACATAGCTTTTAGAAGCTTTATGGAAGCTTAGCTATATGTTCATCTGTTTGGTCCCCAAGCTCATATCTCAACCCCCTTCAGTTTTACACCATCTAGCTGAGATAGCAGAGCTTGGAAGTGCCTTCAGAATTCTTGTGTTCTTTTTCTTTTGCTTGGATTGAAGCTGGAGTGCAGAAGAAGTAGCAGGCAAGTGGATTGTGGCCTTCATCAAAACATCACCAATGGCTGAAGGTAACTCGTATCCCTGGGTATTAAGTTTCAGTGATTCTTTTCAGTTCTTTCCGCATGCAGAATCGTTGTTTAAGTTTATTAGTTTTCTAACAGTTGGTATCAGAGCGGAGTTTACCTCTGCCTTGGTGTGGATTCGAATATTTTGAAGTGATTTTTATTTTCATTTATTCGACTGTATCTCATCGTCAGTTTTGTATTGCTTCGTTTCATTTCATTCGCTGGTGTTGTTTCTGCTGTTTCGATGCTTTCTCCACTGTTGTTCTTCTTCTCCCCTTATTGTTTTAATGGTGGAGTTAGTTTCGAACCTTCACTTTCTTCACGCAATTTTCTTATATTGATATGCACATACATCATAAAAAGAGCGTGCCTATCAGCCATGAATTTTGGGAAACAATCAGTATATTTTGTCAGAGTAGTCAAAGCATGCTGACGAGATATGGTCTGTTATACGCATGGAATTGCATTGGACATATCTCGCATTTGGCTATAGGGCGAAATGTTTTTGGAAGACCGATTGATTATTCATGCGATTTTAGTGGCTATGTGAGACCGAAATTATGCTATATACCTGAGATTTGAATTCGAATGAGGCGGGTAGTGATCGAGCTCGCAGCTTAGAATCGTATAAAATTTTTCCCAACACGGGAACTTCAAAATTTTTTTTAATTAATGGTGCAATTAAATTTTTTAATTGCATTCAAGTGTATATATGTTAGATATATATCGATACAAGTACGGGCAGAGATTCTGATCTTATGGTGCATGCCTATATAACTGATGACGATGGATATATATGTTGTTTGTATGTGCAAGTCCTCCATTTGAAAATAGGATGATTTCTTGTTCCGGAGCAGAGTAGGATTTCAGGGTTTAATTTTTACAGGTGCCATCGTTATTGAGGTATGCAAGATGCAGGCTCTTTGTATTTGTATATATTTATTGGATTTTTTCCCTCTTAACGTGTATGTCAATCGAGTATTAACTATCACGGTTTGAAATTTGAATTATATCGTTTTGCTTGAAAAAAGGGATCCTGGCGGTAGAAGACTTGTGTTGTTTTAAAACGGATCGGGTGAAAGTCTTGAATCCAAAGAATCAAACCAAGTTAATTTTGGTAAATAGGGCATTCTGTGACCGAAATTAATTTTGAAACCCTTTTGTCTTGCGTTTATTTATGGCTTAATAAGAATTGAATTCTTGATTGCTTGAAAAGCCTGTTCAAGCATGCTCCTCTTTTTATTTGGTTATTGAAAATTATGATACTTTTGATTATGTTTGTATGAATTGGTTTTCGGTGTTAGTTATAAACCGTTTCCACAATGTAAATCAAGGAAGTGTCGAACTATTTTTCGACTGTGCATGTTGCACATGTTGGAGTAGTAACTGCCTCATTTGTGTTTGCTTCTGCTTCGTTTTGTATCATGCAACGTTGGTTTTCTCTTGTATTTTCTCATGTTTGTAGCTTATATGTGTAGATGTATACACATATAATGTGTTAGGTTTATATGCACTCAGCAGCAACGTTGCTCATGGCGATTTCACTGCTGATTGACTTTAAGCGCTTTCTCATTATTTTGTCCAAGACGTGCATCTTCCAATCACTGTTGCACATGTTTGCTAGTGTCTGATGTTTGACAATGAAGCGTTATATGTTTGATTATATGCAGCCCATATGAATGAATTGAATGATCAGTTAGATTAGATTCTTGAAAATGAAATGGGACATTATCCATTTTAGAATCGGAAAGTTAAACCACATTATATTCATTTTCAAGCAAATTCATTAATTGATCATTGAAAATAATTTATTCATTTATATTATTTTCATTTAAATAATATCACAACAAATCAGTAAATATGTTTCTCTTTTTATGGATTGAAGGAACAATATTTGTGTGTGAATAAAGGTTGTTGTTGATATAAATCATGGTTCAGATCTTGTGAGAAAAATAGCTTGTTTGCTAGTCTATTTGTTGTTTTATAAACTTAAGGACGGAGCCTGAAGTCAAGCCAGCTAGCCTTCGAACTGCATTTGCTATGCAAGTGCAAAGTAGATCAACGCTGCTTCAGTCAATCTTCGGGTTAAGTTTATAAATTGAACAATCAATTTGTAGTCATTTTCGGTAATGCTGACTGCTTTAACCTTAATTTTGATTTTGCTGGAGAATTATTACAGTTTTATGGAGTTTATTAAAATGTCATTTTGACTTACTCCTTTCAGTAAACATTATTTTTCTCTCTGGTTAAGTTTTGTTTATGCAACAAAATAATGTCTAGTGATCCATATGATTTTAATTAATTAGAGAATAGCCACAGCATCTTTAATTAAATAAAATTATATATTGATTGGCAAGATCACATAAAGATTATTTAGACATTAAATTGTAATTAATTACACTGAATATAATAAATTTTATCCCACAGGAATTTTTATTATATTTATGTGATTAATTAGGATAAAATTTCATAACCTACCCACAGGAGTTATGAATTAATAAGTTTTATCATAAAGTTTTATTGAATCTGTTTGAATTAAAAATTTAGCCCACAGGCAATTTTTATGTCATTTGATTCAATTCTTTTTAGCATGTTTTACATTGGTAAAACGTGAAAGTTCATAAAGTTTTATTGAATCTGCTTGAATTGAAAATTTAGCCCACAGGCAATTTTCATGTCATCTGATTCAATTCTTTTTAGCATGTTTTACATTGGTAAAACGTGAAAGTTCATAAAGTTTTATTGAATCTGCTTGAATTGAAAATTTAGCCCACAGGCAATTTTCATGTCATTTGATTCAATTCTTTCTAGCATGTTTTACATTGGTAAAACATGAAAGTTCATAAAGTTTTATTGAATCTGTTTGAATTGAAAATTTAGCCCACAGGCAATTTTCATGTCATTTGATTCAATTCTTTTTACCATGTTTTACATTGGTAGAACATGAAAGTTTATTAAGCCTCAACATAAGCATGTGATTCTTTATTTTGATGCAGTAGTACAACCTGCAAATTTCTCTGAAATTCGTTCTGACATTCCCGAACTTGAGGAAGTAATCTCGTTTGTTTGTTATGAATCTGATATGGTTAATGTTAATATTAACACATGGTGGATTGATTCTGGATCAACAATTCACATTTCGAATTCCTTGCAAAGGTTTGCAAAACCTAAGGAAGCCAGTAGGAAGTGAGCAAAGCATCTTATCAGGAAACAAGATGGGCTCGCATGTGGAAGCTATAAGAACATGTTATTTAACTTTAAGTAGTGGCTTTGTTTTGGAGTTAGAAAAGACCTTTTACGTTCCAAGTTTTTCTAGAAACTTGATTTCAGTTTCAAGGCTTTTACCTTTTGGATATTCCTTAAACTTTTCAGAAAAATCTTTCAGTCTATTCTATAAATCTGATTATGTTGGGAATGGTATTTTGTCTAATGGTCTTTACTGCATTAATTTACAAAACAATGTCACATATGATTCAATGCATGTTCACACTGGCACTAAAAGATGTGTTGTTAATGAAGATTCCTCTAAATTATGGCACCGGAGACTAGGTCATATCTCCATAGATAGAATTAAAAGATTGGTAAATGAAGGAATACTTAATACTCTAGATTTTACTGATCTTGAGACTTGTGTGGACTGCATAAAGGGAAAGCAGACCAACAAGTCAAAGAAAGGTGCCAATAGGAGTTCAGACATATTAGAAATCATACATACTTACAGATTTTATTGTCCATCTCACAGCACTAGGATTGTGGAATCAGGAAATGCAAAGTTTCTTGAAAATGACTTGATCAGTGGGAGCGATCAAACCAGAAACATAGTTTCTGAGAAAGATCATTCAGAATCTCAACCTTCCACTTCAAGTGAAAGATTGGTTATTATTCATAGCACCCCTCAAGTACAAACTGGTGTTGAACAAACAATTGTTGAAGTTTCACAAGCTGCTGACGATATTCCAGTAGATCAAGAAGTTCAAGAGTTGCCAAGAACATTTGAACAACAAGTTGAACCACATACTTCTCAGGAAGATGATGGTACAACATTAAGAAGATCTACTAGACCTAAGAGATCAGCAATTCCTAATGTATGCTCAAGTCTGCACAAGACCTGACATTGCATTTGTTGTGGGAATGTAGGGACGATATCAGAATGATCCAAGTTTAGACCACTGGAGAGCTACAAAGAAAGTAATGAGGTACCTTCAAGGGACCAAAGACTACATGCTTATGTATATCCTGTTTGAGGCTGCTTTACATGGTGTATGGCTTAAGAATTTCATTTCTGGGCTTAGAATTATGGATTCTATATCTAAGCCATTGAGAATATATTGTGATAATTCAGCTGCTGGTTTTATGGCTAAAAAAAAAAAGGAGTCGAAATAAACACATCGACATTAAGTATTTAGTTATAAGGGAACGTGTTAAAGAAAATAAAGTGGTCATTAAGCACGTCAGCACTGAGTTAATGATCGCTGATCCTTTGACTAAGGGCATGCCACCGTTTAAATTCAAGGATCATGTATTGAATATGGGACTTGGTTCCATTATGAAGTTTTTCATTGTATGGACAATGATATTTTAATGAAATTCTTAATTATTGTGATGTTTTTTCTCATATTTATGTGCACTTTAAGTTGATTTGAGAAAATTCATTTAAGAAGGACCAAGAATAAACATAAGGTTTATTCATTAAGATATTGTTGCCACATAAATTATAATAAGAATAAATGCATAGTAATACATGGAAGATAATACTCGTCATTAGAGGACTTATCGCCATGATTCATGTATCTATTACTTAATACAGATTGTCAATGGTTTTTGAGACATTAAGTTTGGAAGTATGGACCAAGTGGGAGAATGTTAAGCTCCATTGATTTTACACAAAAGCTACCTTGATTTATGGAATTGCAGCTTTTCTTAACTTATGGAAACCAACTGTAGTAGTTTCCTTAAGTTAAGAAAATCAACTGCAATTACTAAATTTATAATTGGGAGCTACTAAAGTGGTCCATCACTTTGATCTGATCTCTACCTTGATTTGTGGTTTTTCTAACACATAGCTTTTAGAAGCTTGATGGAAGCTTAGCTATATGTTCATCTGTTTGGTCCCCAAGCTCATATCTCAACCCCCTTCAGTTTTACACCATCTAGCTAAGATAGCAGAGCTTGGAAGTGCCTTCAGAATTCTTGTGTTCTTTTTCTTTTGCTTGGATTGAAGCTGGAGTACAGAAGAAGTAGCAGGCAAGTGGACTGTGGCCTTCATCAAAACATCACCAATGGCTGGAGGTAACTCGTATCCCTGGGTATTAAGTTTCAGTGATTCTTTTCAGTTCTTTCCGCATGCAGAATCGTTGTTTAAGTTTATTAGTTTTCTAACAAGTCCTACTATGGTCAGTCCTTATAAGGGCATTTCTAAAAGCAATTAATTGGAGAGATGTATTCATTGTGAACTTTGAAACAATCAAATGGAGAAAAGTTGTAACAGTTTAACCTTTGACAGCTTCTGCAGAATATAGAAACGAAGATCAGTGTCCAAATATTCATTGATTTGTAAATGGTAGTTGGTTTATTTGTTAGAAGAAGTTTTGTAAGGTTTTATGGCATCTTTTTTAGTCAAAATTGTCCTGATTCCTATACAGATTGGCTGGAATCACAAGTTTGATTTGTGAACAATGTTATGAGAATTGAACCGGAACATGTGGAATAGGTCCGTCCAGCCACTTTTGGCCCAAAACCAGTCTAAACCGGAATAGGTTGGTTCGATACCGAACCAGCTCAAGACCGATTTTGTGCGGTTTGTGCCTTTCCAGGTTTTTATTTTTTTATTTTTGGTTGGCCCACTTCTAATTCCCCCTATGTCAGCTTAATAGTCAAGGTCCCTAGTTAATATTCAAGCCTATGGTTCTATTATTGCCATGCATTTCATGGTAATGTTAAATTCTTAGAGCAAAATAATTTATGTCCATCATTTTACTTAAATTTTTAACATTACCATGAAATGACTCACAATGTTTGAGAGTGGTTCCAACCTCATTGTGTTTCATAAGAAGAAAATAGAATTTTAGATTTCACTCAAAATAGACTTAATAATTTTTCAAGCGTTACCATGAAATGACTCACATTGTTTGAGAGTGGTTCCAACTCATTGGGTTTCATACAAAGAAAATAGAATTTTAGATTTCACTCAAAATCTAACAAACTTAATAATTTTTCAAGATATCAGGGTTACGGAGATTGCAACGCATAACTTTTCAAGATATCAGGGTTGCGGGGATTGCAACTTTTCCATTTGATTTTGTCATGTACGAGGGCAAGGAACTAGTATTTAATAAAAAGCACCAATCCCTCTACTACTTTGATGTTAGTGGCATTGGTTGTAGAACTCCTCTATCATGACTCTGACCTGACATGTTACATTTTTTCTATTTTATGTTAATGCTTAGAGGCTTATATTGATGATGAAAATCCCAATAGCATGATTTTTTTGGATGTTAGAGGTCATTTAGTATTTTCGATTTAGGGTTAGGTTGCATTCAATACTATTTTAGTTTTTGGTTATGTGCACCTTTACATACTATATAAATGAGAGCTTTTGTTTATTTGTATATAATTGGTTTGGATTCATATGGATGTGTATGTATATATATGTTTTTCTTCAAAATTTGAATATTTTATGTTTTTTTGGTCTAATGTTTTTTGGCCCGGTTTTTTTACCAGCTCTCGGTCCACAAGGTTTTTCGGTTCTGATAACATTGGTTGTGAACTCTCCATAATTAGAGTGTTTCAAGGATTTTTTGGCGTGCTAAATTCATATATACATTTCAAAAAACTCAGTTTAAGCAACAACTATGAAGATTTGAACAAAAATAAATTCACCGAATTCCAACAAAAATTTCCAAAATGTCTAATAATTAAACAACATCATTCTGTAACCATCGACACAAATATCACAAAAGATTAAATTCTTAAAGTCTCTCTGTGCCACAACAGGATGAGTGCAGTTTCCTAATTACTATGTTTATATTGGTTGCAATATATGAGTGTTTATGAATAGCATCAATGCCAAGACTAAATATGGAGCTATGTCACTTCAGCACAGGGTAGGAATTTAATCATTGAATTTTTTTTATTTTTTTGACCATATTTGATAAGCAAATCAACCAAGCAATATGCCCATCAAATTCCATTCCGTTGAAGTTGGGCCTCTAAATGCCGTTGTGGACAAACAACACTGTCACCACGCTAAATTCTACTTGTCAACAATGTATTTATTCTACGCATTACAATTTAAACAAAAATCCAGTTTCAAGCTCGGAGCAAGTATTGATGGGTCACTAGCCTAAATGTATGCTTCCTTTGAGCAAACTTCAATCACTCCAATCCACGAAATGACTGATTCTCACGCATACAAAGACTCGGAGCAATATCCAGTTGTAACGTTCAGTGAAAAGGGGTCTTCTGAGAAAGAGAGGGCATATGTCCCACAAGAGAGAGAGCCAATGCTCAGTCAATGTTGAAAGGACAACGTACAACATGTAGAGAGACGTAAAAACACCAGGCAATGAATAGAACTTGCAGACGATGGAGATACCTCAAGTTTCTTGACGGAATTGCATTCCATGAACGTACGGTCTGTGGAAGTGAGAGGATACCATCCAACCTAAAAACACTCAGCTCGGGGGGGTGAAAAGGGCGATTTACAGGAAAGAAAAATGGTCGAACAGCCATGAAAATCCATATTAACAACTACCTACACTTTTACAACAGTACATGAATGAGAATCATTTATTTCCTATATGAAATTACCCAAAAGGTTAAGGACAGAGGGTTGCTGGGGGTAAATATCCACCATTAATATATTGTAATATGAAAAAAAAACCCACACGATATAGATACTAGCTTCCTACCTCACTAACTACTCAACAGATATTAACAAACTGCAGGGGGCCATCAAAATGCAAACAATAATTTCAATAAAGAACAAATTAACACAACAACATGCTCAACCCACATAGGAAATCAATGCAAATGAAGACATGATTTATCATTGTAAAAATGGGAAATCCAGCATAGAATTAATTCTGCCAGGCTTTGTATTATGTATTAATAGGCAAGTTACAGACTCTGGTTCATCGTTGTGCTTTTCAATGAAATTCCGGCAGCATCCCTCATCATTCCCGGCTAAAGAACCCCTTTTCCTTTACAAGCAATCCCCCACTTTCCTTTCTCTTTTTGGTTTTTTTAGCTTTCTCACTCTATTTTCTCTTTTTTTTTGTGTATGAAAGTTGTATTTGTTTTAATCAGTGTTGCAAAAATCATAATTCTTTGACTCAACTGATATTATCCTCAAATTTTTACAAAGTTTTTTTCAAAAAAAATTGTTGCAAAAATCGCAACTTTCCAGGACAGCGCGAGTTTTGTAAGCAAATAGATGAGTTTTATTTCTCATTTTTAGCAGATAGCGGACTTGTTTGAGAGCTGAGAAGGAGAGTAAGGCATCTACTACGGCAGATGAGGAGAAAAACGAGCAATTTTAGCATCTCAAGCAAGAGAACTTAGTGTTTGGACCAAATTTCTTCCGCAAGCCGTGGTTTTCAGGGCACCAAATTTGTCCATTTTGTTTTGGTTTTTTTCTTGTTTTTGCTTGAGTTTTTACAACTCATTGATTATCAATGATTTTTTAGTGGATTTGATGGTGTTCTTTTTCATTTTTGTTGCATAAAGTGGAGAGGGTTCATTTTGGTTAAAAATGCAAAAACTTGATTGTTAGATTTACTAGTTTAATTTTTTCTTGTGCTCTAGTTTTTTGCATCATTTTTTATTGGGTTTGAATGTGCATTTTTCTATTATTGTTGGATTGAGTTGAGATTATTTTTTTGTGTGTCATGTATATAATTTTTTTTGTTAACTTGCAATTCTTATTATGCCATAGGTTCAACTTCAAACTTCATCTTACATTAAAACTCAAAAGTTCAACTAAGTTACAAACATGCCAAGAAAATTAGACCCTCTGTGGGAATTTGGTGAACCTGATAGAGTGTTTAATAGAATAAGCTTGTCTTGCAAGTTGTGTGGGTAGCATATGTCGGAGGGGTTTATAGATTGAAATATCACCTTGCACAAATCCCTGGACGTGATATAGAGCCTTGCACCAATACAAATGCCGAAATCATCCGAAAAGCCATAAGATCATTGAAATAATTAGAGCAAGACAAAGTGACCAATGCAGATCTAAAGAAGCACCTAGCAGGGAGTGTGTTAGGATGTGAATATGGAAATGGCATTGGTTTTACTTCAGCATCAATGTCTACAACCAACCTTGTGGCTACCTCATCATTTTTTGTTCCTAGAACCACTGCTAGTTCACAACCATCTATCACTTCAATGCTTAAAAAAAAGGAGAAAGAACAAGTTGACAAGTTGTTGGGCAAGTTTCTCCTTTGGAGTGATTTTCCTTTCAGCGTTGCAAGAAATAATCCATTTTTCCAGCCTGTCGTTGATGTTATTGCAATTGTTGGCCCAGGGTACAAAATCACTTCTTATGATGACTTTAGAGGCCGCATTATTCAAAATGAAAAGGTTGACTGCACCAAAAGATTGGAGGAGTTTAGGGCATCATGGGCACAAACAGGATGCGTTGTAATGTCAGATGGTTGGACCGACCAAAAGGGGATAACCCTTATAAACTTCTTGATTAATTGTCCCAAGAGGACAATGTTTATGAAATCTTTTGATGCATCTTCACATATCAAAGATGCGAAATTATTATGTGATTTGTTGGATGTGTTTGTTTTAGAGGTGGGTGCAGAACATGTCCAAGTCATAACGGACAA
The DNA here is from genome assembly GCA_031772625.1 of Pinus tabuliformis. Taxonomy (NCBI): domain Eukaryota; kingdom Viridiplantae; phylum Streptophyta; class Pinopsida; order Pinales; family Pinaceae; genus Pinus; species Pinus tabuliformis. The sequence continues at coordinate 25,093,691 of CM062808.1, read as the reverse complement.
TGCTACAAATTATGTTGTTGCTGGCAAAATTCTTATGGAGAGGCAACCTACTTTATTTTGGACACCTTGTACTACACATTGTATTGATTTGATGTTGGAAGACATAAGAAAATTTTCTTTTGTCAAAGATATTATTAACTCATCAAAAAGCATTATAAAATTTATATATAATCATGCATATGTGCTTAGCTTGATGAGAAAATTCACCACCAACAAGGAGTTGGTGCGCCCCGCCATTACACAGTGTGCCACAAGTTTCATATCTCTTCAATCCCTCTTGAATTCTATGTGGGATAGGAAGAGAATGTTTCTTTCAGATGAATGGCGTGCTTTGACATTTAGCCACAAACCAGAGGGAGAGGCCATATGCAGATTAGTTTCATACCAGGAAAACTTCTAGGTGAGAGTGCATGAGGTGTGCAGCGTTACTGAACCTTTGGTAAAGGTTCTTCCATTAGTTGATGGTGAAAAGCCCGCAGTGGGCTATTTGTATGAGACCATGGACAAGGCCAAAGAATCCATTCGAGCCTACTATGATGATAAGGGAGATGAGGGGTTTCAGAAACAACTCCTATGGGAAATGATTGATGAATGATGGAACAACACACTCCATCGTCATATTCATGCTGCAGGGATCTACCTGAACCCCGCATTTTCTTACTCATGTGGGTTCTTATTTGATGTTGAGATCATAGATGGATACTTACCCTGTGTTAAGAAGATAATGCGACCTCCAGCAGAACGTGCATGGTGGACTCGCTATGATGCCAAAGTACCCTATCTGTGAAAGTTTGACATTCGAATCCTTAGCCAAACATGTAGCTCCTCAAGATGCGAGCGCAATTGGAGTGTATTTGAAAAAATACAAAACAAGAAGCGCAACAGGTTAAAATTAAAACTTAAAATATTCCAAATTTCTAATTAATTTTTTGAATTTATTAAATACTATTTTTTTATAGTTATTATTTTATGATCTTTGTACAGGTTGGAGTCCCAGCGACTTAATGACATGGTCTACGTCTACTACAATCTTCAATTGTGGGTGAGGAAACTTGAGAGGATACATGATATGGAGGCCATCTCATTGGATGGGATTGACACCACTGCTACATGGAGGGTCGAGGTCGAGGGGCCTCTCAAGGATTCTGTCGATGATTGGTTAGAGCAGGAGGTAGTGGAAGGCGTAGAAGGGGAGGACGAGGAGGAGGAGAAGGAGGAACAACAGGAGGAAGAGGTGACACCACCTACCTAGGCTACCACTGCCACCAATAGAGGACGTGGTCTACCTCCTGTAGCTCCTAGTTCTTCAACGTCTAGCACAGTGGAGTCCACTGTCAACTCCACTGACATCTACATCTAGAGGGAAAAGGAAAGCTATTGCATTTTCTCGCAAAAGAGGCAAAAGAAATCAGTAGTATTAGTTATTTGGTTCATTTCATTGTATATGACATTATGACTCATGATATGAGATACATTATTATATTTTTTGTTGATATTTTTGAGGCTGAGTTGGGACTCATGAGTTAGGACTTACTATTCAGGACATGATTCACTTTTATGTGTGATGTAGCATTATCATATTTATGTGTTAATGTATTTATTTTATGTTGTAAATGATTTAGATATTAAAAATTTTGAAAAAAAATGAATATTTTTGTATTTTATGATTTTTCAAGATTTTCGATTTTTTCACTCGCTGATTTACTCGGCCCGATCACGATTTTGGCAACATTAATTTTAATACACAATATTTTTATATAATAGTACTCTATTTTAATTTATTTTTTTAATGAGGGGGGTGAGTCTTTCTAGAAGAAGTTGTATTAACCCGAAATTCACAATTTACACAATTTACATATATATCCCGATCACGATTTTGGCAACATTAATTTTAATACACAATATTTTTATATGATAGTACTCTATCGAAATTCACAATTTACATATATTTACAGAAGAAGTTGTATTAACCCGAAATTCACAATTTACACACACACACACATATATATATATATTTTTAATGAGGGGGTGAGTCTTTCTAGAAGAGAAGAAGGTGTATTAACCCGAAATTCACCGAATTACCGAAATTCACAATTTACATATATTTACAGAAGCTATATATACAGAAGAAGCTATATATACAGAAGCTATATTGTTACAAATATACCAAAATTCACAATTTACATATATTTACAGAAGCCATATACAGAAGCTTGATTATTACAAATATACCAAAATTCACAATTTACATATATTTACAGAATTACATATTGTTACAAATATATCGAAATTCACAATTCACATATATTTACAGAATTATATATTGTTACAAATATACAGAAATTCACAATTTACATATATTTACAGAAGCGATATAGTCAACAAAAGCTTGATTGTTACAAATATATTGCATAGCAGCGAAACAAGATAGTCAACATATAACTGCGGCCCAGTTGAAGCATGCAGTGTGGGTTTTAACCCGGGTGGGGAGGCGAAAGCCGTCCGTCCCGACCGCCGGGGTAAACGCCCATGTCAACTCTATCTTAATTTTATATCTTATGCGCTTCTCTTACGTTTTTAATTGAATTAAGAGATCAACACCAAGTGTGATTGCATGGAGAATTCATATTAACAAGTAGATATTTTTCATCGTTAATGATCGTCAACTTTGAGAATTGCAATCATCATAGAACCCATTTCATAGCCAATTGTTCTTCAGATCCGATTCTGATCTTTCATATAAGCTTCCAAAAAATGATAAGAATAATCAGTCAAATTCTACAATTACAACTAATTATCAATAGCTGGTTAAAACCTGAAATAAGAACTAATTATCCATAGAAAATATAAAACCCAAAATAAAACTTCCAAAAAAGAATAATCAGTCAAATTCTACAATCACAACTAATTATCAATCGCAGGTTAAAACCTAAAATAAGAACTAATTATCCATAGAAAATATAAAACCCAAAATAAAACTTACCGTTATGTTAACGCAACCATCTAAATCTAATGTCATCAAATTCTGAGAGGAAACTTGGAAAGAGTCTCTAAGATTGAATCAGTTACTCAACTGATTCCAAACCAGTAAAAAAACAGGCAAGTTATCAAGTAATTATACTTCTCTTCTCATTCCTTTATGGTTCTATGACCAAAGCCCTTTTTTAATTAAATTAGCCAGCTCAAGTTTCAGCAAGGAAAGAGTTGTACAAGTCCACCTAAGAAACTCAAGTGAGACCATTTTGGGTAATTGATTTGACAGTAGCAGTCGTCACGTGCACACATCAATCCTATCATGATAGTGGTTAGATTTGCCATGTTATGATTAACGGAGTAGTTAAGTGTTGCGGATTATTTGACTATTAGCAAAGGAAAACATGTTTCAAAACTATTCCAGAATACTAGCTTCCTATATTTAGTTATTGATAAAAGCCATGCTGGAATTATTAATTCCTACCTACTGATCAAGGTGAAGCATGTGATCATTATCATAATTTCTCAGTGTGAAGTAGAAATTATCTCCACGTGAAGAGGTTGAATTTAAGTTTTACTAGGTTGTAAAATCTAGTTGGAAATGACATATTCTCTCCAAAGAGTTGGATATTTTCGTATGCTGTTTAGAAAATCTGTGTGTCTATCTAGAGGCATAACTCTCTATATTAATATGTTTAGAAAATCTCTTTGTGTCTCGAGGCATAACTCTCTATATTAATATTTTGTATAATTATTTGTTAAATAAATCACTCAACAAAAATTGGCGTGTTGAAACAATGTCTATTCTTTCATTTCTCCACAAGACCTTTAATCATATATATTTTGTAATATAAATGAAAGCATTATTCAACATTCGGTTTAAGACGCACCAACCTTGTTAATAGATACACACGAAACCTAAACATACACCAGATACACCAAAATAAAGGTATCATGAAACCAAAAAACCTTTCCATACAATTGTTTGTTATACTTGTAATGGCTCAAATAAGGAAAGTCCATAGGCACCGCAAAATTTCAAGACTCGTAATTCAGTAAGATGTGAGATCACTTTCCCGAACTTATCATTGTGACTGCAAGAAAAGAGCAATCCTAAAATAAGAAAGTATCAAAACCATGGCCTAATATCTAGTCATAAAAAGTTAAAGCACAAAGGTAAACCCCTAATCTGCATCAATGTTTAGATATTCAAGGCTTTCATAACTCTTTCAAAGTTGTGGCAGCCCATTATCTGTTAGCTTCACACACCTGGATCCAAAAGTGTCACAAATGAAAATCCGTTCATGCGCTTTGCAGGTTATGAGACAATATTTTAGTAAAATTTGTTTATGCTGCAGCAAGTCATTTCTTTTTCCAGAGGTTAGTGCTTTGAGCCATACTTCAACATTCACAGACTTTTAGATAAGCTAGCATTATAAAATATAGTCATAAGGGTATTTACCTGCAATGTCGGAGTTGAACTCTAACATTACCACTGAGGAACATTAGAATCCTCAGTCAAGATCATCTGTTAGTGGTTTAGGAATTCAAATTCTTCACCTAGAAGGGCTCGAATTGGGGTCTAAATGGTTTCTTCCCACATATGGCCCTTTGGTTTACCCATGTTGGTGGTCACAAACTCTATGAATTGTTTATGGCCATATTAAGGCTTACTAGTCTATCTGTTGTTGCTCGTGGGGTACTCAGTTATCTGTTTTGTAGATTTTTCTTTTGAATATAGCGCTGGTTTTCACTACAATTTTTTCTTATATCATTTTTCATGTTTTGATCCATGTTATGCAAGTTTAGGTTGCACAGTTAATTAGCACAGTCTATTTTGATAGAGATATAATTACAATCTCTTTGTCATGCTCGTTCTGAGCTATGCTTAAAAAATTACAGAGACAAAGATTGGTGTACATGCTCATCAAGTCTAGTCTAGTTCTCCACAACTTAGGTATTATAGTTTTTGCGTTAAATAGAATGATTAATGGTGGATCAAACAAATTGACATACACATGTTTCAGCAATTGACATACACACGTTTCAGCTTGTTTAAGAGCACCAACAAATCATAAGAAAGGAGCGTGGGAAAATTGGTAGCATGTTCATGTTTCAGCAATTGACATACACACGTTTCAGCTTGTTTAAGAGCACCAACAAATCATAAGAAAGGAGCGTGGGAAAATTGGTAGCATGTTCAGAAAAAGGCAAGACTGATCTAAACAATAACTTATTAAAAAAAAATCATATCATTTACAAAAATAATAAACCCCATTTACAAAAATAGTGAATGGCTATGACAAATTCTAAATGTGAACAACCTATTGGTGGGTCTAATCATGTAAATAGAGGAAGGGGATGGCCTCCCTCAACTAGTTTGAGTTGAAAAGTAAGAAACCACTGAGGGAGACAAAGTTGCACAAATTAATTTTTATACCCTCTGATCATGGAACTCATTTGGCCTACTATCGTTAAAGACAAAACTTTCTCATGGATACCAGTCTTGGATATACATTGTAGCTATTTTAAAAAAGTGGTGCATTTTTCAGAGTTTGTAGTAGGTGCTGGAAGGGGAAAGCTACAAGCCCTGGATCAAAAATATATAGTTTTTGGATGGATGCTCACTAGACGAGGTGGCACACTCACTGGCCATCTTGCTGTCACCAAACCTTTTCTGGTTGGTTAGTGAGAGTGCCACGTCGTGAGGTGAGAGAGCACATCGGAAGGGCAAATGTTTTGATAGGAGGCTAGTCTCTTTCGCTCTTTCCCATCCAGGATGTGTTTCAAACTTCGATTAAAGCACCACTTATGTGCAACAAGTACAATGTATATCCAAGACATACTTACATCTGTCACATAAAATTTGTTTTATACATTAGTAAGTCAAATAAGTTTGATTCGGTAAACCAGATGGCATAGAAATTAAAATGTGCAACTTCGTCTGCCTCGGTAGTTTCTCAGCTACATTTGAACCCATTTTCCTTCTCCCTCACTTTCCTTACACAAGCAAGATGTTGCTTTTAGAAGTTGTTTCTCAGCTACATTTGAACCCATTTTCCTTCTCCCTCACTTTCCTTACACAAGCAAGATGTTGCTTTTAGAAGTTGTTTCTCAGCTGCATTTGAACCCATTCTCCTTCTCCCTCCCTTTCTTTACATGATTAGATGCACAAGCAAGATGCCCGCATTTAGAAATTGTAAGAACACTAGTCTTTCACACTATTGTAAAAGACTTGCCCTTCCCTAAAAGTTGAAGTTACTGCCATTTTCTCCAGGGTCCTTTCTTGTACTCTGTGGTGCTCTTAAACAAGATTACGGTCAACCTATTTGATTCACTATAAATCATTTCATTTAAAACACAAACTGTAGTACCTACTTCATGCAAAACCTAACCTGGTTCATGTCTGATATACCATGCACATCAATCTTCGTCTCTATAATCTTTTAAATGCAACTCAAAAATGGCATGATGAAGAGATTTTAATGGTATCTCTATCAGATCAGACAAGACTATGTATTTGGGTAAACTAAACTTGTAGCACATGAATCAAAACATGGAAAAGTAAATAGTCAAAAGAAAATCTACAATTTAAAAAGTTGTAGAAAGCTAAGTACCACACCAACAATAGCAGATATACCAGAAAGCCTTAACATGGCCAGGGGCAACTCATATTGTTTGTGACCACCAACATGTATACTGAGGCATATTGGGGAGCTGACAGAGCCACATTTGTGGAATCTTTTCCCAATTCTAGTCCTAATTTAAGAATTTGAATTCCTGGCTCGCTAATAGATGATCTTGATCAGGGATTCTCATATTCCTTAGTAGTAATGTCAGAGCTCACCTCTGAGATAGATTTCAGTTAAATACCCTGCTGACTATATTTTATGATGCCAGTTGATCAAGACTTCCTTAGTAGTAATGTCAGAGCTCACCTCTGAGATAGATTTCAGTTAAATACCCTGCTGACTATATTTTATGATGCCAGTTGATCAAGACTTTATAGGGCCTCTGAATGTTGAAGTATGACTCCAGGACTGTCCCGTAATCTCTAAAAAATGACTTACTGCAGCAGCGTATATGAATTCAGAGATAAAGCGTACTTACTGGAAACTGAGAACTGAACATAAACATCATTGTCAATCACAATCCAATTATTACTTGTACGAAGTTCTAAATGATAACTAACCAAAACATTTGTTCATATCAAACATAATTAATGCAATAAACATTTCATATATTTGCAAATGCATGGAATTGAGAGCCCCAGCTGCAAAAACAAATAAGCCATAAAGAAAAAAGAAAACAAAACATCCCTCAATAACCACAATTAAAATGGGTCCAGGAGATGTACTTCAAAAAAAAAATACTAATAACATACTTCCTTTACAATTCAATTCTCTCACACATCCCTGCCAACTCCGACAGCAAAGGCTGAAAAATCAAATAATTATGCATGTAGAAGGTACCGACTACCTACGAATATGATACCATTGAATAGCACATTTTGTTTTCCCCATCTTTCAGCGTTGGTTTTAGTTCCAACATGCTTTGACATGTTATTATTATGCACTTAATTTATAATTCTTATTTTTAGCTATGGTTAATAGTGTAGCTATAGGAGTTGCTTATTCAATCACGCTATGTACTTACATTGTATATATTTTTTAGTCTCACTAACTTACTTTTATTGTGATTAGTTGAACGTTTATCATATCATGATATCTTATATTGTCCAAATGCATCAATAAAATTAATAGTAATTCCTGATGGACTGAGAAGATAGAAATAAGAAGATTCTAATAAAAACGACTCAAACCAACTAGACCACAAGAGCTTCACTAAAAGTAAAACTTGTGAAAAAAACGCAGAGTGGACATAACAACATTAAAAATAGTTGTTTTCTTACCCCAATCCTGCACATATAGTGTTGAAGAGCACTGCAAAAATCATAGTTTGTGAACATACATAATGGATCAAACAGATTTTTAAATAATTATTTTGAACGTGCACGTGATCTTCAATATTATTAGTCTTTGCACCTGCTCGTTTTGAGAAATTATCTTGTAATATCCATGTTAGCTGGTTGACACTAGAGAATATGACAGGGAAAAGATAACTTGGATTCAGCAGACTATGCCCTTCTTATCTTTCCATTCTTTCAATCATAGAACAAACAAAGGGTTGAACCCAAGTTTAGTTTTTGAAACAAAGAAAGCTGATGTTCCTAATGGTTTTTGAAACAAAGAAAGCTGATGTAGCATTAGGAACAGGAACTTAGTTAGCAGAGCATTAGAGAACATTTCAGTTCCAATTCCCTCCAGGGAAAGAAATAGAGATAGTCCTGCATACTACACCTATTGCAAATTCAGTTAAAATAATTGTCTTGCCATTTTTTTCCTTGGAATGCTTCAGTGTTAGGATTGGCTTAAGCAAAAAATTCTAGGATGTCATTTAAACAGGGCATAGCAATGATGACAAGATCATAGAGAACGACTTTACTGCTTAGAATGTCTTAACCAAAAACATATTTCTTATTGCATAAGGAAATAACATCGAAGAAACTAGGTTTCTGGTTTATATTAACTTCCTAACACACTATACTTGCACAATTGTAAGCAGTTACGATTAAGCAATTTTATCTTGTCTCTAAGATTTCTATCATTTTGTCCTCGGGAGAGAGAAATTGGTGCCAAAAATGGATAGTTTGCTTACAGATGAAGATGATGGATCAATACACTACCCTATACAGAGCTATTATTTTATAGTATCAGCTTCTAAAATGACACAGAAACAATAATGGATGAAGAATCAATTCCTTTTAATATAAATAGTGAAGCTATTTATGATGTTCAGCTTCTGTTTCGGTATGAATACAATGCAAATTTTAACTAATAAGGTGTAAAATCAGTTGATTTGTGCCGGGTTTAGTTTTTATTAGATCTAAGTTTACAAAAATTTCATGGACATAGAGAGAGGTTGAGGGTAAGAGTCAATTGAATTGTGGGGATATATCCCAAGGTTGTTCATGCTTGACCAAGTCTCACAGATAACAACATTATTGAATAGATTGTTTTTCCAAACCTTAAAAAATGAAAATAAATATAATGCAAATTTCATTGTATTCTTCCATAAATGCACAGTAGTTTGTGTAAATAGTAACTTCGTCGTCTTTTGGTTTTGCTTGGTTTTCAAGGCCACTGTTGCCTTATGGAGAGAAATTTCACACATCTCCATAAAAATGCTCCTGCACACATCTTAAATTTGATATTGCTGGATGAAGCTTAAAATCTTTGGTTGGAAAAAACAAAAATTGGAAAATTACATGTATTTGTGGAATTTATACAAAGTAGAAAAAACAGATAATTTGATAATTCTCATATTTCAAAAGTCTTTTTGCCGTTGCATTTTGTCAAATCTCATAAACTTGCTACCACTCCACCTCTAATATGTCAAGACCTATTAATGATACACTTATCAAGTGTGTTAATTGAGAAAGTGTGTTAATTGAGAAATGGCCTCCTTATATATTTGATTAGATTTTGTTTAGAAATCCCTCATTCACATGCAAATGTGATAGTGCTTACTAGTATGATAAGCATTACTTGCCATAATTTTAACATATCTAGAATGCTAATCATTTGTATGAGAAAATACTTTTCATACATTTAGAATCTAGAATCTTTTTCTATTTAAATGAACCACATAAATAATTTTATGTTGTTGCCTTTAAAAGTTGTGATATCAAACAATGGTAAGAAAAAAACACCTTTCAAGCCAATGCTTTCCATTATTTTTTCTCATCTAAATATATGATAGATATTAGCAAGGAATAAACCTCCTTGTTGCATTAAAGGGATAAAGATATGGAAATCTTGAATTGAAGCTCTCAAATAATGCTTGGACATAATTTCTTATTTGTTGTACAGCTCTTGATTAAGTCATCAATATAGTTGTTATTGGTTGTGACCTAAGTTGCATGAAATGCTGAAACGTCTTAGAGTTTTTGAAAAGCACACGTTTAGAAACGTCACCTCCCAAAAATGGAAACATTAGCTGAAACGTCATATATGTATATATTTTAAAATGGAAACATCAGTTGAAACATTCGTTGAAACGTCATACATATATATATATATATAGTGAATAACACATTATCTTGCAAGAAAAAAGGGAATGAGACCCATAGATGACAATTTAGAAGGAGAAACAAGTCTATATTAACTCTAATAAATGATTACATGATAGTCGAGTTTTGGCCAAGTTTTGGAGCTTCGAGTAAGGCCCGAAACGTCGAAATAAAAACAATGTTTAGAGCTAGAAGCAATAAATGATTCATGTTCCAAGGAGAGATTTAGAGAAGAGAAGGATTTTCATCCTTCACACCTAAACTAGGAAGGCCGACACAAAATACTAAAGTGGTACTATAACATGATGTAAATGATTATCATCATCATTCTTATTCTTATTCATATATTTTAATATAATATTTATATCCTCAATGGATATCTATATGTTCCATGTTTTCTGGAGTAATTAATTTTTAGAAGGAACTTTGTTCTCTTCAGCTTACCATGGTGCATAGACACAAACACAACAACATTGTTTCAAATCCTAGCCTCTTTCAAATCCTAGCCCGAATTTGTAAGGAGACAAGTAATTTCTTTCCAGTATGAACTCTAGTAGCAATGTTATTTTTGGAAGGAAAAAATTTTGAAATAAGGAAAACCCTTCAAAATTTTGTGGAAAAAAAAACCCTTTTATTTTATTAAAATATTTTGACGAGAATTTATTTTTTCAAGAACCGGGGTTTTCGTTTTTTAAAACGAAGTAGGGTTTATGAAACAAGTAACATAATTTTTTGTAAACGAGGTTTTTGAATGGGGTTTTTGAAAGCGTTTATTTTTCAATTTGACTATTTTTTTTGAAATTCAGACGAGAGTCCATATCAAGAATAATGGCGAATGTAAAATTTTAAGTCTGAAAATTTTAATGAAGAAAAAAAAATTGAATAATGGAAATTAAAAACACAATATCTTCTAGTAACAGGGGCTGCATAAGGGATTAGGGGGCAGGAGTAAGAAGCATGTGACAATGTCCGACGACGAATAGAAGGACTTGAATGACAAAGTTTTCAATACAACTCAATTGTCTCGCTGATAATGTTTTATTTAACATCATCGGAAAAGAGACAATAGCAAGGTGGAACCAAATTTATTTTAAAAGACGGCGGTAAAGATGATATAAAGTACGAAAATCATATGTCATATAAATGTGTTTAATATCCTTATTTTCTAGTTAAATAGTATAGATGTCAAACTTGACAGCATAGATAAGGCAGTTACATTTCTTTGTTCACTGCTAGAATCATCAGATCATTTTTATAACCTCTGACAACTTAAGGTCAACAAAATTTTGATGTTGTTGTTGGAGTTTTGTTGTTTGAAGGAGTGAGGAAAAAATCACGTGTTGAAACCTCGACATCAAAAGCAATGGTGGCTAGACAAAGAGTTCCTTCTATGTCAAAGTCAAAAAGGCAAAAAGAGCTAACCAAGATGTTGGTTCTGTAATAAATTACTACATCTCAAGAAACACTGTTGAAAAAGAAAAGACACGAATCAAAAGAAAATTTTAAAAAGGCGGCGCTGAATTGGGTTCAGGTATGATCAATGAAGTATTGTCCATTTGTAATGTTCATAAATATTATGAAGATGGTATGATCAATGAAGTATTGTCCATTTGTAATGTTCATAAATATTATGAAGATGGGTTATTAGATTCTAGCACATCTCAGATTATGTGTTCACATGAAAATTGGTTTTCGACAATGAAGTTGTTGGTAGATCTGTTGTTATGGGAAATAATATATTTCCCTTAAGGTTGTTGGGGTTGGGAGTGTTAAAATCAAAATGTTTGATGGTATTGTGAGAACATCAAAGATAAAGTATGTACTTAAGTTTAAGAAAAATCTAATTTTTTTTTGGAAGCATTGGATTCAAGTGGTTAAGTTCACATGTCGAGGTGGAACATTTCAAGTGTCCAAGGGAGTGGTCATGAAAGCTACCAAGACAAAATATGTTGGGGTTGGGAGTGTCAAAATCAAAGTGTTGGATGGTATTGTGAGAACATCAAAGATAAAGTATGTACCTAAGTTTAAGAAAAATCTAATTTCTTTGGGAGTATTGGATTCAAGTGGTTAAGTTCGCATGTCGAGGTGGAACATTTCAAGTGTCCAAGGGAGTGGTCAAATAACCCTTTACAAGCTCATGGGAAGTACTCAGATCAGTCAATTAACAATGGCATCTGAAGAGGCAGCTAACTCCACTCATTTATGGCATCCGCAACTAGGTCATATGAGAAAGACGGGACTTCATGTATTAATTGACCAAAGTTACTTCCAAATTTGTAATCTTTGAATTTAAGTTTCTGCAAAAATTGTATATTTAGGAAACAGTGTAGCCAGAAATTTAAAGCAGGAAATCATAGCAGTGAAGGTCTTCTTGACTACCTTCATTCTTTTGTTTGGGGACCGTCCCCTATTGTTTCTTTTGGAGGATCATCGTATTTTCTATCATTTATAGACAATTTAACAGTGTAGCCAGAAATTTAAAGCAGGAAATCATAGCAGTGAAGGTCTCCTTGACTACCTTCATTCTTTTGTTTGGGGACCGTCCCCTATTGTTTCTTTTGGAGGATCATCGTATTTTCTATCATTTATAGACAATTTTTCTAAAAAGGTGTGAGTCTATGTATTACTAAGAATGTTTCTTTTGGAGGATCGTCATATTTTCTATCATTTATAGACGATTTTTCTAAAAAGGTGTGAGCCTATGTATTACTAAGAAAAGCTCATGCGTTCAAAACTTTTAAACAATTTAAAACCATGGTAGAGAAGAGAGCCTAAGTATTACTAAGAAAAGCTCATGCGTTCAAAACTCTTAAACAATTTAAAACCATGGTGGAGAAGAGAATTGGCAGGGCAATAAAATATCTAAGAGCAGATAACAAAGGCGAGTTTACTTCTTTAGAATTTGAAGAATACTACAAGAGGTTGGGATCATAAGAGTTTATATTCCTCATCTCTATAGTGTGGAATAAGAGGTTGGGATCGTAAGAGTTAATATTCCTCAACTCTATAGTGCGAAATAACACATGAACAAAATTGTCTAGCAAAGTAGCATGCTAAGCAATGCCAAATTGCAGCAAGGATTGTGGGCAAAATCAATTCGAATTGCTTGTTCTCTGGTGAATCAATCACCATCCATTACAATAAACTACAGAAAGCAATCAGAATTGTTTGTTCTCTGGTGAATTGATCACCATCCATTGAAATAAACTGCAAAATTCCTGAAGAAATATGGACAGGTCATTCATGTGATTATTCAAATTTAAAGATATTTTGTTGTGATATGTATGTTCTTATTCTTAAGAAGAACACTCCAAATTAGACCCTAAGTCGAAGAAATACTTCTTTGACGGTTATGATGATGTTGCTAAGAGAGAAATACATCTTTGACGGTTATGATGATGTTGCTAAGAGAGATAGGTTTGATGGTTATGATGATGTTGCTAAGAGAGATAGGTTGTGAGATCCTACTGCACACCAAATTGTCATCAACAAAGATGTGATATTTGATGAATCTTCCCTTACTAAATCATATCATGCAGAGGATGTTGTGAAACCGAAACAAAGTGTTGTGAAACCGAAACAAACACCAAATCAATAAATTTAGTTTGAGACTAAACCATCTACAAACACATACAAATCAAACGCAGCTTTTGAATATAACGAAGTTGTAGATGTTGAAGGCAATCAAGAAAGTGTTTAAGTTCTATAACCTACACCAAAATGATGTACACGCGAGAGAAAAGCTTTGAAAAGGCATACCAAATTTGCTTCATCCATCGCTTTGGTTAATGACATTGGTAAACCTTTTTGTTATCAGGAATCAGTGAATGATATAAATAGTGATAAATGGAATGCTGTGATGAAAGAGGAAATGGATGCCTTGGAAAAAACAACATGTGGAGCCTGGTAGAATTTCCGAAAGATAGAAAGGATGTAAATGTGTCTTCGAATTGGAAAGAGGCGTTGATAGTAACATTGAAAAAGTATAAGAACAAAGGGGATGCGAAAAATTATTCGATTTGCCTGAATTTTCGCTAATGGTTAATCTCGTTTTTGTTCCCATTGTGTTGCCACTTGTTGCTTTGCTTGATTTGGAGTTTGAAACAATTACATGTTAAAACAACTTTCTTGCATGGAGATTTGGATGAGGAGAATTATAGGGAGTAGCAAAAATATTTTGTGCAATATCACAACAAAAGAATAGGTTTGCAAGCTCAAAAAATCAGTGTATGACCTAAAGCGATGGCCCAGGCAATTGGTTTGCAAGCTCAAAAAATCATTGTATAACCTGAAGCAATGGCAGTGTATGACCTAAAGCAATGGCCCAGGCAATTGGTTTGCAAGCTCAAAAAATCATTGTATAACCTGAAGCAATGGCCTAGGCAAGGTTTGCAAGCTCAAAAAATCATTGTATGACCTGACGCAATAGCCTAGGCAATGGTAATGATGTGAGAATGATCATTGTGTACTTTGAACTAATGATGTGAGAATGATCATTGTGTACTTTGAAAGTTTGAATGGCATATTCATTATTTTAGTGTCGTAGGTTGATGATATGCTCATTGCAAACAAAAGCATGAAAAAGATAACAAGTTAATAGCTATTTAATATTCATTATTTTAGTGTCGTAGGTTGATGATATGCTCATTGCAAACAAAAGCATGGAAAAGATAACAAGTTAAAAAGCATGGAAAAGATAACAAGTTAAAAGCTTAAATAGCTATGACATTTAAAGTAATAGGTCTTTGGCAAAAAAATTAAGGCAAAAAAATTAAAAAAAAAATTATTGTGAAGGTGAAAATTGTTAAAATATGACAACAATTAATAATATAAAAGTAAAAAAATGGTTGCAATTATTCAACACCACCGAAAATATAATTATCAAAATTAAGGAAGCCTAGATGAGGAGGTTATGCCTGCAAATGGTAATATAAACAAACAAAAATTTAGTAAAGTAAAAAAATGGTTGCAATTATTCAACTTTACAAACCGAAAATGTAATTATCAAAATTAAGGAAGCCTAGATGAGGAGGTTATGCCTGCAATTTGTAATAAATCTAAAATTTAGTGAAGTAAAAAATGGTTGCAATTATTCAACTTTACAAACCGAAAATATGATTATCAGCCTAGATTAGGCATTGAGGAAGTTATGCCTGTGATGTAAGGCTAACAAAGTCTAGATAAGGAGGTTATGCCTATGATGTAAAATATAATTATCAAAATTAAGGAGGCCTAGATGAGGCATGGAGGAAGCTAGATGAGGCATTGAGGAAGTTAATAAGGAGATTATGCCTATGATGTAAAATATAATTATCAAAATTAAGGAGGCCTAGATTATGCCTGTGATGTAAGGCTAACAAAGTTATGCCTGTGATGTAAGGCTAACAAAGTTATGCCTATGATGTAAAATATAATTATCAAAATTAAAGAGGCCTAGATGAGGCATTGAGGAAGTTATGCCTGTGATGTAAGGCTAACAAAGTCTACCTATGATGTAAAATATAATTATCAAAATTAAAGAGGCCTAGATGAGGCATTGAGGAAGTTATGCCTGTGATGTAAGGCTAACAAAGTCTAGATGAGGAGGTTATGCCTATAATGTAAGGGTAACAAAGTCTAAATGAGGAGGTTATGCCTATGATGGAAAGGTAACAGCGTAACAAAGCCTGGACTACAGTCTAGATGTAAGGCTAACAAAGCCTGGACTACAGTCTAGATGTAATGTAAGGGTAACAAAGTCTAAATGAGGAGGTTATGCCTATGATGGAAAGGTAACAGCGTAACAAAGCCTGGACTACAGTCTAGATGTAAGGCTAACAAAGCCTGGACTACAGTCTAGATGTAAGGCTAACAAAGTCTAGATGAGGAGGTTATGCCTATGGACTACAGTCTAGATGTAAGGCTAACAAAGTCTAGATGAGGAGGTTATGCCTATGATGTAAGGGTAACAAAGCCTAACAATCCAGATGAAAAGGTTATGCCTGTGATGTAAAGGTGACAAATCCTAACATGAGTTTATGCCTGTGATGTAAGGGTAACCAAGCCTAATGAGCATAATATGCCTGTAATGTAAAGGTAACAAAAAGCATGGATGAGGAGAATATGCCTGTAATGTAATGCAAGGCTAAATGTAATAATTCTCCAGACTGAAATAAATTTCCTAATTCAAACTAATTCTAGGTAAACCAAATTCACAATATATTTGAATACAATAAACCCAATTCATAATATATTTGAATACAATACATTCTCTTGAACAAAATATACTACATTCTCTTCTACAGTAGAGATGCTGATTGGCATTCAATTTGTTTCAAGTCAAGATTCATGTCAAATTACCAATTTACCACACATTCCTTCATGTAATGGTAATATGGTTCCTGTTTGCAATTGTGATTATATAATTGCAGTATGGATATGTCCAGCAATCAATTTATTTCAGATTGATATGGCTGGCAATCAATTTATTTCAATTTTTATGTCATTATATGATACATCGATGGCAATCAATTTATTTCAATTTTTTATATGATACATCGATGGCAATCAATTTATTTCAATTTTATGTCATTATTTAATAGATCGATAACATTCGCTACTGCGCTATGATACGGCTGGCAATCAATTTATTTCAACTCAATTTTTTGTTATTATATCATACATCGATAACATTCCCTTCTGCAGTATGATAGGGCTGGCAATCAATTTATGATATGGCTGGCAATCAATTTATTTCAACTCAATATGCATGTCAAATTACGACATATTCCCTTGTGTAAGGGTATAATCCGTAATCGTTAGATGGCTCCCTTTTACACATTCCCTTGCGTAAGAGTAATACAGTATGATATGGCTGGCAATCAATTTATTTCAACCCAATATTCATGTCAAACTATGACACATTCCCTTGTGTGAGGGTAATGCGCCATCGTTAAATGGTGGCGCGCAATCAACAAATTCCCCTAGATGGCTCCCTTTTACATTGATGGTGATATGCAATCATGAGATGGTTCCCTTATGCAGTAGTGATATCATGGTTCCCTTATGCAGTAGAGATATCATGGTTATGGTTACCAAATATCCTTGGGAGTAGTGATATCCTTGGCAATTGATCAATTTGTTTCGAATCAAGATTCACAGCAACTTAGGATACATTTTCAATCAATATTCATGGCAAATTAGGATACATCTCCTCCAAAATATCATCCCCATATCATCCTCAAACACATGGAATATATAGTCATATTCAAAATTAGTCGTGCTGAAATAGGGTACACTCAAAAATGAGTAAGCGCATTAACATTGAAACAAACACTAAAAATAACCAACAACCCCTCTATAAGTTGCATGGTTAAACTCGTTACATCAAGTGGATGAACGAAAAGTGATATAAGCTGCAACTTAAACTCATTAAATCGAATAGATAACCACCTGAGGTATCAGACATGTAACCACCTGACCTGAAGTTTCAAATATGTATCTCCCCTGCAAAAGGAGCAAACCCTGTATAAGTTGCATAGTTGAACCTGTTACAACAAATTGGATAAACTATAAGTGCTACAAGTTGCGAGTTGAACTCTAAACCGAAAGCCGAGTGTTTAAGCTTTCTACTCCGAAAGCCGAGTGTTTAAGCTTTCACTCATAGAGCTTTTGGAAACATGGAACCAACAATTTCTCCTTTACAAAGGATTCAAAACAATGCAACACCAGTCACCAGCCAACAATTTCTCCTTTACAAAGGATTCAAAACACCCAGGATGGAATGGAGTAATAGTACATTAGTTGTCAAACAAATGTTTGATGCTAGAGATTGGTAAAATAATTCTGAGACCGGAAGAATTTGTTGCATCAAATTTACTTACATTATGACTAAATTACCAAAATTTGGGACAACCAACCTGCACGCTGTTGTTGCCTCCATCCTGTTGGTTCAACCTAGAGGTTGACCAACCTGCACACTGTCTACACGCTGCTATTGGCTTCATCTTGTTGGTTGACCAACTTGCACCCTGTTGACTCCATCCTATCGGTTCAAATTGGAGTTTGACCAACCTGCACAGTGTGTAGGCTGCTGTTGCCTGTTGGTTCAACCTGAAGGCTGTTGGTTCTGCACGCTGCAAGTTGGTTCTGCAAGCTGAAGTGAGCAGGCTGCTGTTGCCTGTTGGTTCAACCTGAAGGTTGCTGGTTCTGCACGCGGCAAGTTGGTTCTGCTCTGCTGTTGCCTGTTGGTTCAACCTGAAAATTGTTGGTTCCATCCAATGAAGCTTGATGCATTCCATCCTTGTTAGTTGCTTCCATCTATTCCATCCAATGCAAAATTCCATCACTTCCATCCACCTGATGCACATCTAGCATTATAATGTATAATTTAAGGTCCACATTGTTGTGCTCATCTCATTATAATCTCTGATGCACATCTATCAGAGAAGCATGATGCACATCTATCCAATGAAGCCTGATGCACATCTAACATTATAATGTATAATTTAAGGTCCACATTGTTGTGCTCATCTCATTATAATGTCTATTGATTCCAAGGACCACGATGTTCCATCCAATGTCTGTTGATTCTAAGGACCACGATATTTCATCCAATGAAGCGTGATGCATTCCATCACGCCACTGCATCACGTCATTCCTCCAATGCATCACGCCATTTCATACTGTTGGTTCCTTCAACTATTCTATCTAATGAAGCATTCCATCCAATGAAGCCTGATGCACATCTACCATTATAAATTATAATGTATAATCCTGGGGACTACATTGTTGTGTTCTAAGGACAACCTTGCCATATCATCTTGTTAGTTCTTTCCAACTATTCCATCTAATGATATAATGTATAATCCTAGGGACCACATTGTTGTGTTCTAAGGACAACCTTGTCATATCATCCTGTTAGTTCCTTCCAACTATTCCATCTAATGAAGCATTTCGTCTGTTCCATCCAATGAAGCTAGATGAACATTTATCATTATAATGTATAATTTTAAGGACCACATTGTTGTGCTCTAAGGACAGTTCCATCTGTTAGTTCCATCCAATGTTCCATGCAATGAAGTCTGAAACTCATCTATCATTATAACGTCTGATGCTCATCTGTCATCTGTCATTATAATGTCTAATTCATGAACATTTATCATTATAATGTATAATTTTAAGGACCACATTATTGTGCTCTAAGGACAGTTCCATCTGTTAGTTCCATCCAATGTTCCATGCAATGAAGTCTGAAACTCATCTATCATTATAACGTCTGATGCTCATCTGTCATTATAATGTCTAATTCCCGGGACCATATTGTGTGTTCATCTCATTATAATGTCATTTAAGCACACCATTGTGTTGTGATTCCAAGGACCACTTTGTTGTGCATGTTAATTCATCACATACTTGTGCTCATCTATCATTATAATGTTGATTTGAGCATTATAATGTTGATGTGAGGGACCATGTCGTACATGTTGTTGCACATGATACTATCGTTGTGCTCCTCAATTATGTTTTGATTTGAGCATCATAATCTTGATGTGAGGGACCATGTCGTACATGTAGTTGCACATGATGCTATTGTTGTGCTCCTTAATAAGTGTTTTCTTGTGTGTATTAGGTAAATGGTTGTAAATATAGCATAATGGTCCCTGCCAAGATATCCAAAACACAATATCAATTACAATTTGATTATTTTTCATTATTGTCTTTCGCTACCAAAATATCAAAAACTATTAACAAAACGCTTTGAGACATTGCAATACATTGAAATGTATTTGTCTGGGTTACAAACAAGACAATGTAATTGTTTGAAGTAAAAACAAGACTTCAAAAAATTTTAAGCTTTGCGGTTTCCATTCAAACATTGTGATCATTCAAACATTGTGATCTCCATTCACACATTGTGATCATTCAAACATTGTGATCTAGACAACAATACCTCAAAATTTTCACACATTGTGATCATTCAAACATTGTGATCTAGACAACAATACCTCAAAATTTTCAATATTATTGTCCTAAGTATCCGATAGATCTTCCCCTTCCTCATAGAAGGGGAAGGGAAGAACAACACATTATTTCACCTACGCCTAATGAATAAAAAAGAAAGTCCATAAATTCACCTCTAAGTACCGAAGTTAAATACGCTATAAATTGAAGTACACTATAAATTAAAACACATTAATTCACCTCAACATACAGGTGAATCTAGGTGAATCTTCTTATTCATCACCTCCGCATAAAAAGTATGCCATAAATAAATCTTCTTATTCACCACCACCACCATAAATCTGGGAGAAAGAAAAAAGCACATTAATTCACCTCAGCATACAGGTGAATCTTCTTATTGATCACCTCCGCATAAAAAATATGCCATAAATAAATCTTCTTATTCACCACCATAAATCTGGGAGAAAGAAAAGAAAGAAAAAACACATTAATTCACCTCCGCATACTCGGCATAAAAAGCATGCCATAAATAAATCTTCTTATTCACCACCATAAATCTGGGAGAAAGAAAAAGAAAGAAAAAAACACATTACTCGGCATAAAAAGCATGCCATAAATAAATCTTCTTATTCACCACCATAAATCTGGGAGAAAGAAAAAGAAAGAAAAAAACACATTAATTCAACTCAGCATACAAGTGAATCTTCTTATTGATCACCTCCGCATACAAAAGTATGCCATAAATCTTCTCCTCAATAAGAAGAAAACTGTATGCCATAAATAAATACAATGAGGTCAGAAAAAACACATTAATTCACCTCCGCATACTCGGCATAAAAAGCATGCCATAAATAAATCTTCTTATTCACCACCATAAATCTGGGAGAAAGAAAAAGAAAGAAAAAAACACATTAATTCAACTCAGCATACAAGTGAATCTTCTTATTGATCACCTCCGCATACAAAAGTATGCCATAAATCTTCTCCTCAATAAGAAGAAAACTGTATGCCATAAATAAATACAATGAGGTGAATCTTCTTATTGATCACCTTCGCATACAGAAGTATGTCATAAATCTTCTTATTGTGTATGCCATAAATCTTCTCCTCAATAAGAAGAAAACTGTATGCCATAAATAAATACAATGAGGTGAATCTTCTTATTGATCACCATACATAAATAAATACAATGAGGTGAATCTTCTTATTGATCACCTCTGCATACAGAAGTATGTCATAAATCTTCTTATTGTGTATGCCATAAATCTTCTTCTTATTGTGTATGCCATAAATCTTCTCCTCAATAAGAAGAAAACTGTATGCCATAAATAAGTGCCATAAATCTTCTTCTTATTGTGTATGCCATAAATCTTCTCCTCAATAAGAAGAAAACTGTATGCCATAAATAAGTACAATGAGGTGAATCTTCTTATTGATCACCTCCGCATACAGAAGTATGTCATAAATCTTTTCTTATTGATCACCTCCGCATACAGAAGTATGTCATAAATCTTCTCCTCAATAAGAAGTCTGTATGCCATAAATCTTCTCCTCAATAAGAAGGAAAGAGTATGCCATAAATATTCTGATTGATGGCCTCTGCATACAAAAGTATGCCATAAATCTTCTCCTCAATAAGAAGGTGAATCTTCTTATTGATCACCACCGCATAAAGATGCCATAAATCTTCTCCTCAATAAGAAGGTGAATCTTCTTATTGATCACCTCCGCATAAAGATGTCATAAATCTTCTCCTCAATAAAAAGGAAACTGTATGCCATAAATATTCTTAATGATGGCCTCTGCATAAAGAAGTGTGTCATAAATCTACTCCTCAATAAGAAGATCACCTCCGCATACAGAAGTATGTCATAAATCTTCTCCTCAATAAAAAGATCACCTCCGCATACAGAAGTATGCCTTAAATCTGGCATAAATCTTCTCCTCAATAAAAAGGAAATTGTATGCCATAAATATTCTTATTGATGGCCTCTGCATAAAGAAGTATGTCATAAATCTTCTCCTCAACAAGAAGGTGACTCTTCTTATTGATCACCTGCGCATACAGATGTATGCCATAAATCTTCTACTCAATAAGAAGGAAACTGTGTGCCATAAATATTCTTATGATGGCCTCTGCATAGAGAAGTATGCCATAAATCTTCTCCTATGTCATAAATATTCTTATTGAAAGCCTCTGCGTAGAGAAGTATGCCATAAATCTTCTCCTCAATACCGTGAATCTTCTTACTACGCATACAGAAGTATGCGTAGTAAATCTTCTCCCCAATAAGAAGGTGAATCTTCTTATTGATCAACTCCACATACAGAAGTATGCCATAAATCTTCTCCTCGATAAGAAGGAAACTATATGCCATAAATATTCTTATTGATGGCCTCTGCATAGAGAAGCATACCATAAATCTTCTCCTCATGCCATAAATATTCTTATTGAAGGCCTCTGCATGGAGAAGTATGCCATAAATCTTCTCCTCAATAAGGTGAATCTTCTTATGCAGGATAAGGTGAATCTTCTTACTCCGCATACAGAAGTATGCCATAAACCTTCTCCTCAATAAGAAGGGGTGAATCTTTTTATTGATCAGATCCGCATACAGAAGTATGCCATAAATCTTCCCCTCGATAAGAAGGAAACGGTATGCCATAAGTATTCTTATGCCATAAATCTTCCCCTCGATAAGAAGGAAACTGTATGCCATAAGTATTCTTATGCCATAAATCTTCCCCTCGATAAGAAGGAAACTGTATGCCATAAGTATTCATATGGCATAAATCTTCCCTCGATACGAAGGAAACTGTATGCCATAAATCTTCCCCTCGATACGAAGGAAACTGTATGCCATAAGTATTCTTATTGATGGACTCTGCATAGAGAAGCATGCCATAAATCTTCTCCTCATACCATAAATATTCTTATTGATGGCCTCTGCATAAAGAAGTATGTCATAGATCTTCTCCTCATACCATAAATATTCTTATTGATGGCCTCTGCATAAAGAAGTATGTCATAGATCTTCTCCTCAATAAGGTGAATCTTCTTACTCCGCATACAAAAGTATGCCATAAATGTTCTCTTCTTAAATCTTCTTTTGATCACCTCTGCATACAAAAATATACCATAAATCTTCTCATCGATAAGGAGGAAATTGTATGCCATAAATATTCTTATTGATGGCCTCTTCTCCTCGATAAGAAGGAAATTGTATGCCATAAATATTCTTATTGATGGCCTCTGCATACAGAAGTATGCCATAAATCTTCCCCTCGATAAGAAGGAAACTGTATGCCGTAAGTATTCTTATGCCATAAATCTTCTCCTCAATAAGGTGAATCTTCTTACTCCGCATACAGAAGTATGCCATAAATGTTCTCCTCAATAAGAAGGTGAATAAGCATAAATGTTCTCCTCAATAAGAAGGTGAATCTTCTTATTGATCACCTCTGCATACAGAAATATGCCATAAATCTTCTCCTCGATAAGAAGGAAATTGTATGCCATAAATATTCTTATTGATGGCCTCTTCAAGAAGGAAATTGTATGCCATAAATATTCTTATTGATGGCCTCTTCTCCTCAATAAGAAGGAAATTGAATGCCATAAATATTCTTATTGATGGCCTCTATATAGAGAAGCATGCCATAAATCTTCTCCTCAATAAGTTGAATCTTCTTATTGATCACCTCTGCATACAGAGGTATGTCATAAATCTTCTCCTCAATAAGGAAATTGTATGCCATAAATATTCTTATTGATGGCTTCTGCATGTATGCCATAAATCTTCTCCTCAATAAGGTGAATCTTCTTATTCATCTCCTCCGCATACAAAAGTAGTATGCGGTAAATCTTCTCCTCAATAAGGTGAATCTTCTTATTCATCTCCTCCTTCTCCTCCGCATACAAAAGTTGTATGCGGTAAATCTTCTCCTCAATAAGACGGAAATTGTATGCCATAAACAGAAGTAGTATGCGGTAAATCTTCTCCTCAATAAGAGGGAAATTGTATGCCATAAATATTCTTATTGATGGCCTTACATACAGAGGTATGCCATAAATCTTCTCCTACTTTTTTTTTATTGATCACCTCTGCATACAGAAGTATGCCATAAATCTTCTCTACAATAAAAAGAGTGAAAAAAGTGAATCTTTTTATTGATCACCTCTTAGAAGTATGCCATAAATCTTCTCTACAATAAAAAGATCCACTCTTTTTATTGATCACCTCTGCATACAGAGGTATGCCATAAATCTTCTCCTCAATAAGAAGGTTTTGTATGCCATAAATCTTCTCCTCGATAAGAAGGTGAATCTTCTTATTGATCACCTCCGCATACAGAAGTATGCCATAAATCTTCTCCTCAATAAGAAGGAAACTGTGAAGTATGTCATAAAAGTATGCTATAAATCTTCTGCTTCCATCTTCTCCTCAATAAGAAGGAAACTATATGCCATAAATATTCTTAGAAGTATGACATAAATCTTCTCCTCAATAAGAACAACTTTGCTATAAGAATATTCTTATTGATCACCTCACCTTTGCATATAGAGGTATGCCATAAATCTTCTCCTCAGTAAGAAGGAAATTGTATGCCATAAATATTATGATGGATCACCTCTGCATACAAATATTCTGATTGATCACCTCTGCATACAGAAGTTTGCCATAAATCTTCTCCTCAATAAGGAAGAAACTGTGTGCCATAATAAATATTCTTATTGATCGCCTCCACATACAAAAGTTTTTCAAAGAAACTGTGTGCCATAATAAGAATAATAAATATTCTTATTGATCACCTCCACATACAGAAGTTTTTCATAATAAATATACTATATGCCATAAATATTCTTAGAAGTATGACATAAATCTTCTCCTCAATAAGAAGGAAGTTGTATGCCATAAGAATATTCTTATTGATCACCTCTGCATATAGAGGTATGCCATAAATCTTCTCCTCACTAAGAAGGAAACTGTATGCAGGTATGCCATAAATCTTCTCCTCAATAAGAAGGAAACTGAATGCCATAAATATTCTGATTGATCACCTTTGCATACAGAGGTTTGCCATAAATCTTCTCCTCAATAAGAAGGAAACCGTATGTCGTAATAAATATTCTTATTGACTGCCTCCGCATACAAAAGTTTTTCATAATAAATATACCATATGCCATAAATATTCTTAGAAGTAAGCCATAAATCTTCTCCTGAAGAAGAAGGAAGTTGTATGCCATAAGAATATTCTTATTGATCACCTCCACATAAATATACCATATGCCATAAATATTCTTAGAAGTAAGCCATAAATCTATCTTCTCCTCAATGAGGAGGAATAAAAAGGAAACTGTATGCCATAAATATTCTGATTGATCACCTCACGCATACAAAAGTTTGCCATAAATTTTCTCCTCAATAAGAAGGAAATTGTATGTCATAATAAATAAATATTCTTATTGATCACCTCCACATACAAAAGTTTTACAAAAGTTTTTCATAATAAATATTCTTATTGATCGCCTCAATAGAATGGTAAACAAAACAAAACAAAAAACATTAATTCACTAGAAGAAATTGTATGCTATAAAAAAAACATTAATTCACTTCCCCTATGATTTCCCTTCCCCTATGAAGAAAAGAGAAAGCTCGTTAATTCCTCATTCCTATCTCTGGGGTTTACTCCTCATTCATATCTCTCGAGTTTACTCCTCATTCCTATTTCTCGTTAGAAGCTCCTCCTCATTCCCATCTCTCATTAGAAAAGGTTCTACACTTCCCCTATGATTTCACTTCCCCTATGAAGAAAAGAGAAAGCTCGTTAATTCCTCATTCCTATCTCTGGGGTTTACTCCTCTTCATATCTCTCAAGTTTACTCCTCATTCCTATTTCTCGTTAGAAGCTCCTCCTCATTCCCGTCTCTCGTTAGAAAAGGTTCTACTTAGGAGTTGAGGAAAATCCTCCTCATTCCTATCTCTCGTTAGAAAAGGTTTTAATTGGAGTTAAGGAAAGTTTTGAAAGCTCGTTAATTTCTCCCCATTTCTATAAATCCTACTTGGAGTTGAGGAAAATCCTCCTCATTCCTATATAAATCCTACTTGGAGTTGAGGAAAATCCTCCTCATTCCTATCTCTCGTTAGAAAAGGTTTTACTTGGAGTTAAAGGAAAGTTTTGAAACCGCACTATAGCGAGATACGACACCACCGATCACTTTCTTTTCACCAATACTTATGTTCATGGACTATGCCTAACATTCGTACTTAGTTTATTTTTTGTTACCAAGTATTATCTTTGTCCTTTATACAAATGAAAACCCATACACATTCATCATCAACAACATTATACAAAAAAAATGCACAACAATATAAAGGGAGGGACAACTCCCTGCAATATGAGTCTACCCGAATCAATATATATAATCTTCACTTTTATAAAGTACAAATTAAATCTTGGGAAACCCCAAATTTACACTTAGCCAAATTTCCAACTTTCGGCAAACTCGGTTGCCCAGCTCGTCGGCGCCTCACATTTGTACTTAGTTTATTTTCGTTACCAAGTATTATCTTTGTCCTTTATACAGATGAAAACCCATACACATTCATCATCAACAACATTATATAGAAGAAATGCACAACTATATAAAGGGAGGCGCAACTCCCTACAATATGAGTCGGCCCGAATAAATATATATAATCTTCACTTTTATAAAGTACAAGTTAAATATTGAGAAACCCCAAATTTACACTTAGCGAAATTTCCAACTTTCAACAAACTCAGTTGCCCAGCTCGTCGATGCCTCTGAACGGTCGTCGCACAACTCACCAACCCCTCGTTCACCTCGTCGCACGATCGTGTCGTTTGCCCAACTCGAGCACGCCTCGTCGTAACTGTGTCGCCACACCCAAGCGCCCTCCGCACGAGTCACACCTTCGTTTCACCAAACCGGCACACCAAACTTTGTTTCAACACTTCTCCATTTTGTCGTGCACGGCGCGCCCTACCCAGGGGACCCGTCCGCACGAGTCACCGTTCTACCCAACCATCGTGCACGGTGCGCCCTCACCGGGCCGCTCATCCACACAACCTTTGTGTCACCCAACTCACCTTCGTGCACGGCGCGCCCAACCGAGTCACCCGTTGAGCACTTCGGTTGGTCATCCCGGGTCACCTATTCAGCCCAACTCGTCGGCAAGCGCACCCGTCGTGCAGCCCAGACCAACTCGTCGAACTCACCCAAACACGTTCTCCTTTGCAGCTCGCCGAACTGCTTGTCATGCGGGCGCATCACCTACACCACCTACGGTTCTGCTCCCCTACGCATTTCGCACTTCGCTTTTACCTTGACTCTGCATTTGTATGTTCGAATGATCGTTCGAATGATAACTCTGCCATCCCACCGCACGCCTATGTATATCGTTTGGTGGACGAGTCAACCACCCGGCCGACCTCCCAACCTTTGCAACTCGTCGCACGGTTGGTGGGTCGGCTCACCCCAATTCGTGGGTCCACCCCCTCCACACACCCATCGCAACACTTCGTTCGATCGACCCGCGGGTCGAGCCCAGCGTGCCCACCTATAAAAGTCACGAAGAATCACACTATACTACTTTGCCCTAGATTCTTCAACACCAAACTCCTCTCAACGCAACCCAACCTCCTCTCAACAACCTCCTCTCTAGCTTAAGAAAGATGATTAATCTATGTGACGTTCTTAAATGAATAGTCAACAACCTCTCTCTTACTTGCCAACAACCTCGATGCTTACTCTGATGTTTAAGCTATGTGACATTCTTAAATGAATAATCAGGAACCTCTTTCTTGCTTTCTTGCTAGCAACCTCAATGCTTACTCTCTCTTTCTTGCTAGCAACCTCGATGCTTAGTTTAATGCTTAAGCTATGTGATATTTTTAAATGAATAGTCAAAGAAAAAAAGCTTCAGAAAATAAAAAGAAAAGGAAAGAATTTAAAACAAAAAAGACCCTCAAAAAATAAAAATAAAAACAGACCCACAATCTCTTTCATGCCTCAATAGTCTCTTTCTTGCCTCTAAGAAATTGAGAGGCCTATCTCAAAAAGCTTCAGAAAATTAAAAGAAAAAGAAAGAATTAAAAAAAAAAAGACAAAAAACAAACCTTGGAAAACAAAAAACAAAAAAGACCTTCAAAAAAACAAAAATAAAAAACAGACCCATAATCTCTTTCATGCCTCAATAGTCTCTTTCTTGCCTCTAAGAAATTGAGACAGCCTATGTCTGGATTGAGAGAGAAACCTTGGAGAGATTAAAAATAAACAGGTTGCTCTCAACAACCCACAACCTCTTCATCTTTTTTGTCTTAATAGTCTCTTTCTTTCCTCTTCATCTTTTTTGCCTCAAGTTTCTTTCTTTCCTCTTTATCTTTTTTGCCTTAATAGTCTCTCTCTTTCCTTTAAGAAATTGAAACAACCTCTCTCTCAGCCTTTCAGAGATTAAAAAAAACCAAGTTGCTCTGAACAACCCACAACCTCTTTCTTTCCTCAATAGTCTCAATAGTCTTTTTCTTGTCACTGAGAAATTGAAAGCACCTCTATGAGAAATTGAAAACAAAAAAAAAACAAACCCACAATCTCTTTCATGCCTCAATAGTCTCTTTAAGTCTCTTTTTTGCCTCTGGGAATTGAAACCACCTCTCACAAAAAAAAGCTTCAGAAAATTAAAATAAAAATAAAGAATTTAAAACAAACAAAACAAAAAAAAACTTTAAAAAGTAAAAAAAAAAAAAACAGACCCACAATCTCTTTCATGTCTCAATAGTCTCTTTCTTGCCTCTAAGAAATTGAAACAGCCTATCTTTGGATTGAGAGAGAAACCTGGGAGAGATTAAAAATAAACAGGTTGCTCTCAACAACCCACAACCTCTTCTATCTTTTTTGCCTTAATAGTCTCTTTCTTTCCTCTTCATCTTTTTTCTCTCCTCTTTATCTTTCATGCCTTAATAGTCTCTTTCTTTCCTTTGAGAAATTGAAACAACCTCTCTTGCCTCTTTCTTGCCTCTGAGACTTTCTTTCCTCTTCATCTTTTTTCTCTCCTCTTTATCTTTTATGCCTTAATAGTCTCTTTCTTTCCTTTGAGAAATTGAAACAACCTCTCTGGACTCTTTCTTGCCTCTGAGAAATTGAAAGAACCTTTCTTGCCTCTGAGACTTTCTTTCCTCTTCATCTTTTTTCTCTCCTCTTTATCTTTTATGCCTTAATAGTCTCTTTCTTTCCTTTGAGAAATTGAAACAACCTCTCTTGCCTCTTTCTTGCCTCTGAGAAATTGAAAGAACCTTTCTTGATTGAGAGAAACCTTTGAGAGATTAAAAAAAAAAAAACAAGTTGCTCCCAACAACCCACAACCTCTTTTTCTTGCTTAATACTCTTTCCTTGAAATTGTAACAACTTCTCTTGCCTCTTTCTTGCCTATGAGAAATTGAAACAACCTCTCTCTCGATCGATAGAAACCTTTAAGAGATTAAAAAAACAGGTTGCTCTCAACAACCCACAACCTCTTTCTTGCTTAATAGTGATTTTCTCGCTTTCAACAACCTCTCTCTTGCCTCAACCTAGGAAGCCTCAACCTCCTTTCTAGGTTGAGAAAGATGCTCCTCAACCTCCCCCTCTTGCCTCCTAGGTGGAGGCCTCTCTAGGTTAAAAAAAAATGCTTAATCTATGTGACGTTATTTCTTAACCTCTCTCTTGCCTTAACTTAGGCATCTCTAGGTTGGGAACCTTTGCCTCCTAGGTGGAGGCCTCTCTAGGTTAAAAAAAATGCTTAATCTATGTGACGTTATTTCTTAGCCTCTCTCTTGCCTTAACTTAGGCATCTCTAGGTTGGGAACCTTTGGAAGATTGAAAAAGAAAGTGTGAGGTTGAGAAAGATGCTCCCTCAACCTCCTCTCTAGGTTGAGAAAAATGCTTAATCTATAGCTAGCAACCTATCTCTTACTTTTGAGAAATTGAAAAAATAAAGTGTGAAAAACTAAAACAGAAACCAGGTTCCAATGCCCCACAACCTCTCTTAACTCAACCTCTATGTGAGATTGAAAAAGAAACCAGGTTGCTCTCATCACCCACAACCACAGAGATTGAAAAAGAAACCAGGTTGCTCTCAATGACCCTCAACCTCTCTCTTGCCTCACAGAGTCTGTGAGGAAGAAAGAGCTCCCTAAACCTCCTCTCTAGGTTGAGAAAAATGCTTAATCTATAGCTAGCAACCCCTCTTACTTTCGAGAAATTGAAAAGAAAAACTATGAAAAACTAAAACACAGAAACCAGGTTCCTCTCAATGACCCACACCCTCTCTTAACTCAACCTCTCTGTGAGATTGAAAAAGAAACCAGGTTGCTCTCAACACCCACAACCACAGTGATTGAAAAAGAAACCAGGTTACTCTCAACAACCCACAACCTCTCTCTTGCCTCAGAGTCTGTGAGGAAGATTGGAAAACCTCTCTGTGATTCAAGAGAGAGATTGAAAAGAAAATTTGATGTGAAGGAGATTGGAAAACCTCTGTGATTGAAGAGAGAGATTGAAAAGAAACGTTGAAAAAATTACAGGTTGCTCTCAACCTTTCTTTGAGATTGAAAAGAGCTTGAAAAGGAAACCAGGTTGCTCAGTTAAGATTGAAAAGGGACCTTGAAAAAGAAACCAGGTTGCAACCTCAAATATTCGAGATTGAAAAGAGACATTGAATATTTGAGGTTGAAAAGAGACACTGAAATAGAAACCAAAACCAGGTTGCTCCCAACCTCTATTTGAGATTGAAGTGATACGATGAAATAGAAACCAGGTTGAGATATTTGAGATTGAAGAGAGACGTTGAAATAGAAACCAGGTTGCTCTCAACCTCTCTTTCAAGGAATTGAAAGGAAAACCAATTTGACCAATCTCTTTTGAAGGTAATCCCCAGTTACAAATTTACCCGATCAAAACCAGGTTGCTCTCAACCTCTATTTGAGATTGAAAAGAGACATTGAAATAGAAACCAGGTTGCTCTCAACCTCTATTTGAGATTGAAAAGAGACATTGAAATAGAAACCAGGTTGCTCTCAACCTCTGAAGGTAATCCCCAGTTACAAATTTACCCGATCAAAACCAGGTTGCTCTCAACCTCTATTTGAGATTGAAAAGAGACATTGAAATAGAAACCAGGTTGCTCTCAACCTCTATTTGAGATTGAAAAGAGACATTGAAATAGAAACCAGGTTGCTCTCAACCTCTCTTTCTTTTGAGGGATTGAAAGGACAACCAATTTGACCAATTGCTTTTGAAGGTAATCCCCAATTGCAAATTTACCGGATTGAAGAGAGACGTCGAAATAGAAACCAGGTTGCTTTCAACCTCTATTTGAGATTGAAAAGAGAGGTTGAAATAGAAACCAGGTTGCTTTCAACCTCTATTTGAGATTGAAAAGAGACATTCAAATGGAAACCAGGTTGCTCTCAACCTCTATTTGAGATTGAAAAGAGACATTCAAATGGAAACCAGGTTGCTCTCAACCTCTCTTTCTTTTGAGAGATTGAAAGGACAACTAATTTGACCAAATGCTTTTGAAATGGAAACCAGGTTGCTCTCAACCTCTCTTTCTTTTGAGGGATTGAAAGGAAAACCAATTTGACCACTCTTGCTCTCAGCCTCTTTTTCTTTTGAGTGATTGAAGCAACAACCAATTTGACCAAATACTTTCTTTTGAGTGATTAAGGACAACCAATTTGACCACTCTCTTTCTTTTTGAGGGACTGAAAGGGCAACCAATTTGACCAAATGCTTTTGAAGGTAATCCCCAATTACAAATTTACCCACTTACTCCATTAAAGAGTAATGGATAAACGATTTGACCTGGTTTAGCCTATCAGAATGCTAAAAGAAACGGGCCTTACATATATGAAAAAGAAACCAGGTTGCTCTCAACGACCCTGAACCTCTCTCTTGCCCCACAGAGTCTGTGAGGAAGAAAGAGCTCCCTCAACCTCCTCTCTAGGTTGAGAAAAATGCTTAATCTATAGCTAGCAACCCCTCTCTTACTTTTGAGAAATTGAAAAAAAAAACTATGAAAAACTAAAACACAGAAACCAGGTTCCTCTCAATGACCCACACCCTCTCTTAACTCAACCTCTCTGTGAGATTGAAAAAGAAACCAGGTTGCTCTCAACACCCACAACCACAGTGATTGAAAAAGAAACCAGGTTACTCTCAACAACCCACAACCTCTCTCTTGCCTCAGTGTCTGTGAGGAAGATTGGAAAACCTCTCTGTGATTCAAGAGAGGGATTGAAAAGAAAATTTGATGTGTGGGAGATTGGAAAACCTCTGTGATTGAAGAGAGAGATTGAAAAGAAACATTGAAAAAATTACAGGTTGCTCTCAACCTTTCTTTGAGATTGAAAAGAGCTTGAAAAGGAAACCAGGTTGCTCAGTTAAGATTGAAAAGAGACCTTGAAAAAGAAACCAGGTTGTAACCTCAAATATTTGAGATTGAAAAGAGACATTGAATATTTGAGGTTGAAAAGAGACACTGAAATAGAAACCAAAACCAGGTTGCTCTCAACCTCTATTTGAGATTGAAGAGATACGTTGAAATAGAAACCAGGTTGAGATATTTGAGATTGAAGAGAGACGTTGAAATAGAAACCAGGTTGCTCTCAACCTCTATTTGAGATTGAAAAGAGACATTGCAATAGAAACCAGGTTGCTCTCAACCTCTCTTGAAATAGAAACCAGGTTGAGATATTTGAGATTGAAGAGAGACGTTGAAATAGAAACCAGGTTGCTCTCAACCTCTATTTGAGATTGAAAAAAGACATTGCAA
Source organism: Pinus tabuliformis (assembly GCA_031772625.1). Taxonomy (NCBI): domain Eukaryota; kingdom Viridiplantae; phylum Streptophyta; class Pinopsida; order Pinales; family Pinaceae; genus Pinus; species Pinus tabuliformis. The sequence goes on along the minus strand of CM062808.1, from coordinate 25,060,808 downwards.
TAGAAACCAGGTTGCTCTCAACCTCTCTTTCTTTCGAGGGATTGAAAGGACAAACAATTTGACCAATTGCTTTTGAAGGTAATCCCCAATTACAAATTTACCCGATAGAAACCAGGTTGCTGTCAACCTCTATTTGAGATTGAAAAGAGACATTGAAATAGAAACCAGGTTGCTCTCAACCTCTCTTTCTTTTGAGGGATTGAAAGGGCGACCAATTTGACCAATTGCTTTTGAAGGTAATCTCCAATTACAAATTTACCCTCAAATATTTGATATTGAAAAGAGACATTGAATATTTGAGGTTGAAAAGAGACACTGAAATAGAAACCAAAACCAGGTTGCTCCAAACCTCTATTTGAGATTGAAGAGATCCGTTGAAATAGAAACCAGGTTGAGATATTTGAGATTGAAGAGAGACGTTGAAATAGAAACCAGGTTGAGATATTTGAGATTGAAGAGAGACGTTGAAATAAAAACCAGGTTGCTCTCAACCTCTCTTTCTTTTAGGGATTGAAAAGACAACCAATTTGACCAATTGCTTTTGAAGGTAATCCCCAATTACAAATTTACCCGATCAAAACCAGGTTGCTCTCAACCTCTATTTGAGATTGAAAAGAGACATTGAAATAGAAACCAGGTTGCTCTCAACCTCTCTGATATTTGAGATTGAAGAGAGACGTTGAAATAAAAACCAGGTTGCTCTCAACCTCTCTTTCTTTTAAGGGATTGAAAAGACAACCAATTTGACCAATTGCTTTTGAAGGTAATCCCCAATTACAAATTTACCCAATCAAAACCAGGTTGCTCTCAACCTCTATTTGAGATTGAAAAGAGACATTGAAATAGAAACCAGGTTGCTCTCAACCTCTCTGATATTTGAGATTGAAGAGAGACGTTGAAATAAAAACCAGGTTGCTCTCAACCTCTCTTTCTTTTAAGGGATTGAAAAGACAACCAATTTGACCAATTGCTTTTGAAGGTAATCCCCAATTACAAATTTAACCGATCAAAACCAGGTTGCTCTCAACCTCTATTTGAGATTGAAAAGAGACATTGAAATAGAAACCAGGTTGCTCTCAACCTCTCTTTCTTTTGAGGGATTGAAAGGACAACCAATTTGACCAATTGCTTTTGAAGGTAATCCCCAATTGTAAATTTACCGGATTGAAGAGAGACGTTGAAATAGAAACCAGGTTGCTTTCTCAACCTCTCTTTCTTTTGAGGGATTGAAAGGACAACCAATTTGACCAATTGCTTTTGAAGGTAATCCCCAATTGCAAATTTACCGGATTGAAGAGAGACGTTGAAATAGTAACCAGGTTGCTTTCAACCTCTATTTGAGATTGAAGAGAGACGTTGAAATAGAAACCAGGTTGCTTTCTCAACCTCTCTTTCTTTTGAGGGATTGAAAGGACAACCAATTTGACCAATTGCTTTTGAAGGTAATCCCCAATTGCAAATTTACCGGATTGAAGAGAGACGTTGAAATAGTAACCAGGTTGCTTTCAACCTCTATTTGAGATTGAAAAGAGAGGTTGAAATAGAAACCAGGTTGCTTTCAACCTCTATTTGAGATTGAAAAGAGACATTCAAATGAAAACCAGGTTGCTCTCAACCTCTCTTTCTTTTGAGGGATTGAAAGGACAACCAATTTGACCACTCTCTTGCTCTCAGCCTCTTTTTCTTTTGAGTGATTGAAACAGACAACCAATTTGACCAAATACTTTCTTTTGAGTGATTGAAAGGACAACCAATTTGACCACTCTCTTTCTTTTTGAGGGACTGAAATGACAACCAATTTGACCAAATGCTTTTGAAGGTGATTCCCAATTACAAATTTACCCACCTACTCCATTAAAGAGTAATGGATAAACGATTTGACCTGGTTTAGCCTATCAGAATGCTAAAAGAGACGTGCCTTACATATATGAAGTTTTTATACCCTATAAAATTTGATGGTGTCAACGTTGATTATGTTGGTATATCAGACTGCTAAAAGGGACGGGTCTTTACATAAATGAAGTTTTTATGCCCTAAAAATTTAATGGTGTCAATGTTGATTATGTTGGTATAAGTGGAAGCACCGAACTACATTCTAAGAACAAGTTTAAGGATGCCCAACATGTCAAACTTCCCCACATTAATGGTGTCAATGTTGATTATGTTGGTATAAGTGGAAGCGCCCAACTCCATAAACACAAACATAAACACAAATTCTAAGAACAAGTTGCACGGACACCCAACATGTCAAATTTCCCCTCTTCATCCGTAACTTTGCTTTTTGTAAATTGTAACTTTTGACTTTTGTAAATTGTAAATTGAGCCAGTTTAGCTAGAGTACTATTGTAAGTTCTTATGTTACCGGATCCGGCTCAGGCAAGTGGAGTATTGCCGGATCCACGGATCTGAACCGGATCCGGATCCGGATACTCCCAAATACGCTAAAAATACGTATATTTTAAAAAATGCGGGTTTTGGAAACGGAAAGCCGATTTTGGATACGGATCCGGACGGTGGCTGTCGGAATAGGTGGCCGAAAAAGCAACGCAGATATTTTGTGGTCCCGATATTAAAACATTACTTTTAGTTTTGTCGTTGTCGGACTCTGCGTAGCTCTGTCTGCTTTGACCCTTTCGTTTTGTCGCCATTCGTTCCGGGCTCAGTGCTCACCGCCGACCCCTCCTGCACAGGACTTTTGCTTGCGGGCTTACCGCTTTACGGTTTGGTTTTATCGTTTACGGTTTGGTCCGTAATGGTTTATGGTTTACGGTTTGGTTATATATATTTATTATTTAATATTTATTTGGTTTATGGTTTGGTTTAAGATTATGTTATATATATTATTTAATATTTATATATATATTAAACAGTTATATATATTATTTAATATTTAACAGTTATATATATTAAATAACAGTTATATTAATATATATAAACATGAGAAAGTAAATAATTATAAACCGGTATAATTGTAAATAATTATAATTGTAAAGAATTATATTTATAACAGTTATATATATTATTTAATATTTAACGGTTATATATATTATTTAATATTTATATATATATATATGTTATATAATATAATTATATATGTTATAACTTATAACTTATATAACATAATAAATTATAATAACAGTTAATAGTTATATTAATATTTAATATATGTTATTCAAATTTTTAAAATGTATTTAAAATTTAAATTTACTTTTTTTAATGTATTTAATTTTACAATTTAATTTTTAATTGCTTATGGATAATCATAATATTAAATTTTAATATATTATAACTTGACTTTTAAATGCAATGGCAACTTGCAAGTAACCAATAGAGTATTTGATTTTTTAGCTTTAAGGTGTTTTTTAAAAGTTTAAATATATATATATATATATATATATATATAGTGAGTAGTCCGAGTGAGTCCGAGTCCGAGTCCGAGTCCGAGTCCGAGTCCGAGTCCGAGTCCGAGTCCGATCTCCGAGTCCGAGTCCGAGTCCGAGTCCGAGTCCGAGTCCGAGTCCGAGTCCGAGTCCGAAGTCCGAGTCCGAGTCCGAGTCCGAGTCCGAGTCCGAGTCCGAGTCCGAGTCCGAGTCCGAGTCCGAGTCCGAGTCCGAGTCCGAGTCCGAGTCCGATCCGAATCCGAATCCGAATCCGAATCCGAATCCGAATCCGAATCCGAATCCTGGTAACTTATTTGTAAGTTCACAAAAATGGAGAGTTTACAAAATTGAGTACCTTGGTAACTTACTTTGACTTTTGTAATTTAGCTTCTAAACTCCGTATGCAGTGAGTTGATAGGTAGTGAAAAGAGAGAGAGTTTTGACTTTTGTAATTTGGCTTATAAACTCCCTATGCAGTGAGTTGATAGGCAGTGAAAAGAGAGAGAGTTCCCGGTGTCCATACTAAGACCCAATGTAGAGGTGAGCATCCTACGCTTGCTCTGACGTATGAGTGAGGTCTCTAACCATCCCTTGCTGTTGGTTGATCCTTGTTCAAGGTTCAAATTCAACTAGTGAAAGTTGGATTTGAGACTAGGTATAAATGTGCAGTTGAGTTCCCGGTGTCCATACTAAGACCCAATGTAGAGGTGAGCATCCTACACTTGCTCTGACGTATGAGTGAGGTCTCTAACCGTCCCTTGCTGTTGGTTGATCCTTGTTCAATATTCAAATTCAACTAGTGAAAGTTGGATTTGAGACTCGGTATAAATGTGCAGTTGGCGTAGCTACTTCAACTAGTGAAGGTTGGGTTCGAGATTAGGTATAGAGACTAGGTATAAATGCCCAGTTGGCGTATATCTACTTCAACTAGTGAAGGTTGTGTTCGAGACTAGGTATAAATGCCCAGTTGGCGTAAGCTACTTCAGTGCGGTTTGGAGCAGGCACCATTTCTTATTTACCCAGGACCCATCCACATTCATATGTCCTAAGTTGAAATGTATAAACCTTTAGAATAAAGTAATAATCTATGTAATGTTCATTTGGAGTATGTCCTAAGTTGAAATGAAACTTTAGAATAAAATAATCTACGTAATGTTCGTTTAGAGTATATAGCTGACCTGATACCTCATTTAGAGTATATAGCTGAGCTGATACCAGGAACATCTGTAATGTTCGTAATGTTTAAGAATTGGGTTTTGACTTTTGTAAATTGAGTTTAGCCCCTCATTTAGAGTATACAGTTGACCTGATACCAGGAACCTATGTAATGTTCGTAATGTTTAACAATTGGGTTTCGACTTTTGTAAATTGAGTTTAGCCCTTGTAAATTTGGACCTTCGGAAATTTTGTAAATTGAGTTTTGACTTTAAAAATTGGGTTTTGACTTTTGTAAATTGAGTTTAGCCCTTGTAAATTTTGGACTTTCGAAAATTTTGTAAGTTTACTGGTAAGATTGAGTAACCTGGTAATTAGGCAGAATAGTTATAATCCTCCCGTCCAAATTATAACGTCATAAGTTTAAATAAATTGAGAGTTTACAAGATTGAATTGAATAGACTGGTAAGATTGAGTAGCCTGGTAAATAGGCAGAATAGTTATGATCCTCCCCGTCCAAATTATAATGCCATAAGTTCAAATGTACAAACCTGAGTTTACAAAATTGAGTTTACAGAACTGAATTGACTAGACTGTAAGATTGAGTAGGCTAGTAGTTAAGCAGAATAGTATGTCATAAGTTGAAATGTATAAACCTGAGTTTACAAAATTGAATTGATTAGACTGGTAAGATTGAGTAGGCTGGTAATTAGGCAGAATAGTTATAATGTCGTAAGTTGAAATGTATAAACCTGAGTTTATAAAATTGAATTGAATAGACTGGTAAGATTGAGTAGCCTGGTAATTAGGCAGAATAGTTATGATTCTCCCCATCCAAATTCAAATGTCATAAGTTGAAATGCATAAACCTTTATTCAAAGGTCTAAGTTCGAAATGTATAAACCTTTAGAATAAACTTTAAAGTAATCTATGTGATGTTAGTAATATTCATTTAGAGTATATACTATGAGCTGACCTGATACCAACCTTAAGAATAAACTTTGAAGCAATCTATGTAATGTTAGAAATATTCATTTAAAGTATACTATGAGCTGACCTGATAGCAGCAACCTCTGTCTTGCGGGTGACTGAAAAATGTATAAACTCTAAAATAGAGTAATCTACGGAGTTCTGAATATATACTTTGTGCTGGCCTGATCCCAGTTGAGTTTAAGCTGAGTGGTTAATTAAGCAGAATTGTTGCTATCCTCTGATCCAAATTCAGATCTCATAAGTTGAAATATATAAACTTTTTATTCTGCGATCCTCCCGAGGACCCATCCACATTCATATGTCCTAAGTTGAAATGTATAAACCTTTAGAATAAAGTAATAATCTATGTAATGTTCATTTGGAATATGAACTAAGTTGAAATGAAACTATAGAATAATATAATATATGTAATGTTCGTAATTTTCATTTAGAGTATAAAATATATAGCTGACCTGGTACCAGGAACCTCTGTAATGTTCATAATGTTTAATTAGAGTATGTAGCTGACCTGATACCAGCAACCTCTGTCTTCCGGGTGAGAGAATAAAAAAAATTATATAATTGTATAAACTCTAAAATAGAATAATCTGCGGAAGTATATACTACAAAAAATTGTATAAAATCTAAAATAGAATAATCTACGGAGTTCTGAGAAGACTAAATTAAAGAAAAAAAATTATATAGTTGTAACTCTAAAATAGAATAATCTACGGAAGTATATACTAAAACAAATTGTATAAAATCTAAAATAGAATAATCTACGGAGTTCCGAGAAGAGTATATATGGAATTCTGAGTAGAGTATATAATTGTATAAACTCTAGAGTATATACTAAAAAAAATTGTATAGACCCTAAAATAGAATATACGGAATTCTGAGTGGATTATATAATTGTATAGAGTCTAGAGTATATACTAAAAAAATTGTATAAACTCTAAAATAGAATAATCTACGGAGTTTTGAGTAGAGTATATACTTTGAGCTGGCCTGATCACAGTTGAGTTTAAGCTGACTGGTTAAGCAGAATTGTTGCTATCCTCTCATCCAAATTCAGATCTCATAAGTTGAAATATATAAACTTAGCCAGTTGAGTTTAAGCTGAGTGGTTAAGCAGAATTGTTGCTATCCTCTCATCCAAATTCAGATCTCGTAAGTCAAAATATATAAACTTATAAAAGTCATCAAAAGTATAAACTTATAAAAAGTAATCAAGTAATCTATGTGTCGGCCTGATAACACCTGATACCGGCAACACCTCCCTGGCCAGAGGGCAACACATCTCTGCCCAGCGGGTTTAAAAAGACCAATTAGGGTTGAAAAAGAGACCAATTTGACCGATTTGAGACCAATTAGGGCTGAAAAAGAGACCAATTTGACCGATTTACTTTGGCTTTGGTGTTTCATTTTGAAACAAATATGAAACACCAAGTAGTTGGAAAAAAAAATTAGGTGACTATCATTCACATAGTTGAATAACTCCAATAAATAGAGTAGATAATACAAATACACGGTTTGTCGGTCGACCGTCTAGAAGGAAAGCACCAAGTTTTAAGTTCAGTTTGTCATCCGCAATTGCAGATTTATTTCGTTTTATTTGAAGACCGAAGAGAATATGCTCGGTTTGTCAGTCAAGCCTCCAGAAGGAAAACACCTTGTTTAAGTTCAGTTTGCCATCTGCAAATGCAAGATTTATTTCTAATTTATTTATTTCATTTTATTTGAAGGCGGAAGAGAATATGCTAGGGCAAGCACCTAGTTTTGTCTATCACCTGCAAATTGAGATGGATTTCATTTATTCTAGGTTGAAGGGAATATGTTTCTAATTGCATGTTTTGAGTTTTCAATAATATGCAATATGCTCGGTTTGTCAGTCAAACGTCCACAAGGAAAACACCATGTTTAAGTTTAGTTTGCCATCCGCAAATACCAGATTTATTTCGTTTTATTTGAAGGCCTACCAAAATATGCTAAGGCAAGCACATAGTTTTGTCTATCACATGCAAATAGAGATGTATTTCATTTACTCTATGTTCAAGAGAATATGTTGTTTATGGCATGTTCTCAGTTTTCAATAATATACCAAGGGTTGCCTTTGAGATCAAACTGCCTTCAAAGGGAACTAAGAAATAGAAATTGTCTTGAAAAAGGAAATGTCGTCAACTGAAAAGAAAGAGAATAAAAGAGATATATTTCGTTTTATTCGAAGGTTGACGAGAATATGCCAAGGCAAGCACCGAATTTACGTTGTAATCTGCAAAGACATGTATTTCGTTTTATACGAAGGTTGACGAGAATATGCTGTTAATAGCGTGCTTTAGGTTTTCAGTATTTTTTGAGGCCGTGAAAATTTGTATCCAGTAAAGAACTTAAAAAAAAAATCTATGGAAGGAAAGTAACAGCAGTTCTCATGTATATCTTTAAAATTAAACAGAAAACTAGGGAATAGAAATTGTCGTGACAAAAAAAAATGGGAAAGAAAAAACATTTATGCATTTGCCTTATGATGTAACTGGAATTAGTTAAATAAATTACCTCTTGCATGAAGATCCTTTTATCATTTAAACTCCATGGGAGAAGCTATCACCAGTATTTGATCACCACCTTCCAGGGGAAATTCTCCATTCATCGTAAGTCTGTCAACGCCCATATTGAGGTTAAGACTTTCATTAGCTATCACCAGTATTTGATCACCACCTTCCAGGGGAAATTCTCCATTTATCGTAAGTCTGTCAACGCCCATATTGAGGTTAAGACTTCCATCCGTTGGGAATGGGACCAAGCTACCGGCAATCAACCAACAAGCATTACGTTTAACTGACTAAAGAAACCTGCGGTAAAGAGAGAGAACTGGACAAAAGCCCGTATCAGTCATCTGGAGAAGCCTCAAGGTCTGCACAAAAGCAGTATTCGGCACGACGTGCATCTTTGCTCGGGATAAAGAGATGATAAGCTTGGAATCTGATGCAAACCCACCATCCCTCCCTCCATTAACAAGATAGGGTTTCAGTTGTAGATCCAAGAACAGTCGATGGCACGCGAAAGCCACTCCGGTGCCTATCGCACCCATCAAATCCTGGATCGACATTCTAGATGCTACAGCGGAGGTAAGTTATAGTCGATCAGTGTTGCCTTTTAACAATGGCCAGTGCTCTGTTACATTTAAACTGTTCGTCGCACGCGAAAGCCACTCCGGTGCCTATCGTACCCATCAAATCCTGGATAGTCATTCCAGATGCTACAGCGGAGTTAAGGCATTGTCGATCAGTGTTGCCTTTTAACAATGGCCAGTGCGCTGTTACATTTAAACCCCAGAAATAGATTGGGATTAACTATAAGGAGGGCACTTGTTTTAGGGTTAGGGTTAGGGTTAGAGAGAGACATTTGGATTAATTATTAGGGAGGCACTTGTTTTAGGGTTAGGGTTAGAGAGTTAGAGACAGACATTTGGATGCGAGTTTGGATAACGTGTGGTGATAATATCGCATTAATTATCAGGACACTTAGCTTAGGGTTAGGCTTAGAGACGGACATTTGGATGTGAGTATGGGTAACGTGTGGTCATAATATCGGATTAATGGTTAGGATACTTGGTTTAGGGTTAGTGTTAGAGACAAACATATGGATGTGAGTTTAGCTAAAGTGTGGTGATAATATCCTAATGGCATTCCACCTTTCTAGGACCAAGTTTAGGAAAACGACCTAGGTGGTCATACTAGAATAATTGCAACCCCTTATCCACAAAAATTTATCAAGACCAATACCAAGGTTGCATAAGAGTCTTGGTTGAACATTATCTTCATTGTGGGATTGACCAACCATGTAGCAAAAGGACTCCTTTTCTATGAAGTTAATCTCAAGCCTTTAAGGTATGATAATTAAAGCACTCCCAATTTGATCACCTAACCAGTTGTGTGTGATAATCTCCAAGTTGTATTTCATGGAGGAGGTGTATCGATAAGTTATTGGTAATGTAGTATTTTTTTGGGGTTGATTTATAGGTTTAATTGGTGCCATGCAAAGTAAACATGGCTAAATTAATGGTAAAATGGAGATCAGGGAATGGGTATGCACTCGAGGAAGGTGAAGGTAGAGTAACACTTGGGAAGTGCATCAAAGGAAGCATGTTGGAAAATTACAATGAAGGATAAGTAGTAGTTGCATGTTAAGTTGTGATGAGCCTTAGTTGTATGATGTATTAATATTTTAACGCAAAAGATTGAAGGGGTGTGATGCTGAAATCAAACTCATTTCAACATGAAATCACAATAACAATGTTAAGTTATGGTATGTTCTATGCTTATAACTGATTACTTCTTTTTCTTATTATATTCCACCGATTAGCAATCACATGTACATAAAGTAAAGTGCAGATAGAACATTAAATGATCGACAGAAAACAAGCCAAGACAAGAGACACAAGATGTGGCGGCTAGCCAGGGACAAACCCCACAATGTGTGGGGAAACCCTTTGATCAAATCTTCTTTTATCTTCAATAATTCAGCAGAGAGAAATAGTACAATAAATATGATTCATATCAGTAGTAGCAAACCCTAGATCAGTAGCATCAGCATTAGCGGCTTCATTATCAAACTAGGGCAGACCATATCTCACAAACCGACAGTCGGATTGACTTCATTCCACCACCAAAAGTTGCGGCTTTCAAAGGAAGTTCAGATGAACCTACAGCGTAGTTCCAAAGAGGAGATCTTCTAGGCCACGCAAGTCAATCTTTACTTCTACAGTTGCAGCTTGAGTTTCAGCAATTTCCGACTTCAAACTAGGGCAGTTGATATCTTGCAAACCGTTCGTCGGATTGACTTCATTCCACCACCAAAAGTTGCGGCTTTCAAAGGAGGTTCAGATGAACCTACAGCGCAGTTCCAAAGAGGAGATCTTCTAGGCCACACAAGTCAATCTTTACTTCTGCAGTTGCAGCTTCAAATTCAACAGCTTCCGGCTTCACATGTGTGAGAGAGAGATGTGATGAGATGAGTGAGTCCAAATGAGGAAAAGTCCTCTCATATTTATACACAACGTTGGTGGGTGAATAGATGCGACTGTTGGGCTTCTGAGCCTACATGAGTTGTAGGTCGGCTTGATAATAATTCCATAATCAAAATAAATTCATATCTCCATGAATACTTATCGGAATTGGATGATCTTTATAACAATCCTACACCTCTCGACGAGAGGAATCTAATAAAAAGTATTATTAGCCATGAATAAGATGAACCACATGAAGTTTTGCCCTGGTTACCAATTTTAACACTCCCTCTCAACCATCGAGAACTTCATCTGCAATCTGTCTATCGGTCGTTACTATTCATCCATCAAATGCACTGCCTTGTACAGCCTGACCCTTGCCCTGCTCTGCTCTATTTTGTCTGTTCTGCTTTGTCTTGTTCTGTCCTGCACTGATCTGTATTGTTTTGTTCTGTTCTGCTCTGCTCTTGCATTGTTCTGTTCTACTCTGCTTTTGTCCGAATTATGAAGAAGAAGAAATGATCGAGGATGTATCATACTGACTCAAAGTTAGTCTCAGAGTATGTACTACTGGTCCCAGACCAGTCTCAACCAACCCAAAGTCAGCGTCATAGTGAGTACAACTCCAATGGTCCCAGACCAATATCATCCTCCACTGACTCAAAGTCAGTCTCAGAGTATGTACCACTGATCCCAGATCAGTCTCAACCGACCCGAAGTCAGCGTCATAGTATGGTACAACTCCTACCACTGGTCCCAGACCAGTATCATTGATCCCACATCAATGGAGGTCATCCTAGCGTAGGGAGTACGGTAGTTACAACGATGTGTCCATCGGTACTACTATGGTCCCTAACTTCATTTCCCTGCTCATTGATCAGATGAGAGGTACTTCCCATGAGTCCCAGACTGCATGGGTAGGGTGCCTCGACAGGAGAACTAATCAATCCTGTCCTCACAGGAGAACACATCAATCCTGCTACAATCACCATGGAGAACACATCAATCCAGGCCGCCATGGAGAACACATCAATCTAGGCCTCACAGGAGAACACATCAATCCTGCTACAATCGCCATGGAGAACACATCAATCCAGGCCTCACAGGAGAACTAATCATCCTGCTACACAGGAGAGCGAATCATCCTGTTCCATAAGAGAGCGAATCATCTTGTCCCACAAGAGAGCGAATCATCTTGTTCCACAAGAGAGCGAATCATCTTGTTCCAGTGCGCACCACCAGGGGAGGGTGAGTCACCCTGTGGTCGTATGTTGCTCCAGTAAGAACCACAAGCCCTCAGAGCTCCCAGAGCTCAATGTATGCAACATGCAGGACCCTTATACAAGGGTTTCTTGATGACTCCAAGTCTTTTGGGAAAATCACAAACTAGATCTTTCCTCAGGGCTTTGACAAGGTGTATCAACCTGTACATCATCTTAATGCGATGGAGCCTCCTTGCTCATCAACTTACCATATCCCAGATGTTGTCTATCTGCTGGAGCAATCGACGAATACGGGATTCCTCAATAATCGAATCCCACCTCTGGTTGTTATAGAGAATCACAATGGTATCCAAACAGCTCACTGAAGAGCTTTCGCAACCAGACTGCCTCACATGAGGTCATGCTAGCAACAGTATATCCTGCTTCAGCGGTGCTCAAAGTCACCGACTTCTGCTTCCTGCTCATCCAGGATATCGAAGTAGATCCCAAGGTGAAACAGCACTCGGAAGTGCTCTTACGGTCCACCACACTGCCTGCCCAATCAGCATCAATATATCCAAGTAGTCTCACATCTTCGACAGTGTATCTTAACCCATTGTGCCACGAAGATATCTCAGAAGATTCTTGGCACCAATCCAGTGTATGTGGTGGGGTTCAACCATATGCTGGCTCAATGTGTTGACTGTAAAGCATATATCTGGACGGGAGTTCACTAAGAACATTAATGCTCCGACGAGTTGCCGATACTCGGTAGCATTTCGTAAAACAGGTCCAGCAGCACTACCGCTTAACTTCTTGAAGTCAAGCTCCATCGGAGTAGTTACAGGCTTGTAGTCCACCATTCTGAATCTTTCCAATATCTTCACCACATATTTTCCTTGAGATAGGAAAATTTCTCCTGGCTTTTGCCACACTTCAAGTCCTTGGTCCTTCATTTCAAATTCAGAAGCCATCTCCCTCTTACATTTAGAATGAGAGGGTTTGCACATGTAGAAAGAGGTCATCCACATGCAACACCAGTATGATAGGCTTTTCATCTTCAACCTTAAAGTAAAGGTTAGGATCGGCTTCACTCCTAGTGAATCCCAACTTCATCAAGTAGCTATCGATCCTCTCATACCATGCTCGAGGTGCTTGCTTCAGCCCTGTTGATGCCTCGAAAATCGCTGCAACAACATTGGGGGATAACCACCCGGTCCGGACCTTAAAAGCAGCTCCTTTTCCGTTTGGTGTGGTGGCTCCGACTGTTTATCTAGGTCCAGTTACCTTCTCCCTATTGCTATTGGTTTATAATGTATCTTTAACTACCAATAGACAGGGACATCAGATCACTTCTTCTTGCTGATCAGGCAAGAGAATGACCCTTAAGCTGATTTGGGTTCAGCCAAGCCACAACTAAAGTTTTGCCTCTTTGAGGAGAGGACTTAAAAGAATGTAGAATTTACTCTAAATGCAAGCTTATTCTATGATGCAAGCAAAAGAAACTAATCTAAATCCTATCTTAATTAGGTAGATATAGATCTAACCCAACTAAGAGCAAGATAATCAAAATATTGAGATTTAGATATGTCTTGTTTATAATGAATACCAAGTTAATGAAGTAGTTCAATTAACTGATATTATAGATATCAAAACACATCCTATTGAGACCTTTTGACTGAAATAATAAACCAACAACACTCAGGAAGTAGTTCACAAAATGATATTGATTATCAAATCAATAAATCCAATAATTGAATAATGATATGTGGAAATAGTTCACAACACATTATCATTCAATAAATCAGTTTCATAAGACAGATTTCAGAGTAAATAGTTACTCAAAAATGAGAAATTAATCCATAAAAACAGAGATACATAATAACAAGATTGAGACAAATTACCCATATTGACAATAGTGCACAAACATGAATAAAATGACACATTCCTGTCACCTTAAAATTAAAACTGATATTTGAAACGGTAGTATTAGAAATACCAATTTATTGCATCCATTTCTCTGTCCTTGGTCTCCAACAGCCCTTTACATTGCTTGAACTTCTGCTTTCAAAACTAGAGCCACAATAGTGCAAGCTTTGTTCTTCATGCATAATTCAATATACAAAGGGAAAATCCTCAATAATCCCCAGATCTGAGATTTTCTCTCCTCTCTCCTACAACTCTAAATTCCTATTACAGTAGTGCTTTTAGAAGTCTAGCATTGCAGAGGAGAGCAGCCCCTTTTACATTCTGCAATCTGTTATTTATAATATTTGTGAAGGAATTTTGGAGAGGAGAGTTTGTTGAAGAGAAATCTGCCAAATATGATTTTACTTGCTCCTAATTCTGATCTTCAATTGCTGAAGCATTCTCATTGCTTGAAATCATTTTCTCCATATCTTTTCCACTGTTTTCCTGCAAAAGAAATCAAAATAAATTAAAATGCAATCAAAATATCATTTCTGGCAATTAAATCAAACCCAATCAAATTCTATTTAAATAAATAATTGAAAATAAAATATAAGCTCTGTATTGATGCTTGGAATGATTTGATTGGCAAAGGATATCATTGGCCAATGGATCTGCAATTAGAAGAGGCTTTGGATAAATGAAACTGAAGAAAATAACTCAGAAAATTGATTTTGTTTTTCAAAATTCGAAGCCTGATATTCTGCCTGATTTTTGACCCAATAAATGAGTGAATCTGTTGGTGAAACCTCCTCCAAAATGTTCTCCTTGATTTTTTCTTTCCAATGAGCCGTCCTAGGCCTCATTTGGCCAAGTATAACTCATTCTATGAGCTTCCAAAGTTGATGTGTCAAATCTGGCATGAATCTGGAAATTCTGTTGCTGGGCTAAAAAATTGTAATAAAAAACTAATCCTAAATTAGTCCCTAATTAATTCTAATTTAATTGCTAATTATAAACTAAACTAATTATTAATAAACTATTTATTAATTTAATTAACTAATATTTAATTAACTAATTTAATCTAATTAATATTAATCTAAATGATATTTAAATTTTAATTTAAATATTACATATAATTAATTAATTTAATTAATATAATTTTACATATAACATAACATGTTAATATATAAACTAATAGTAATATATATTACCCTACCCTACTACTTATTATTTAGTCCACTGATACGTATGAGTGTTTTAGAAATTCGAACGAATATAAACCTAAAACATGCTTTTATTTAAATGCCCCATGCTTCATGCTTTATCGGCACTTCGCATCGGGGATGGGTAATCGGCACTTCGCATCGGGGATGAGTAATCGGTACTTTGCATCGGGGATGAGTAATGAGGTTTTTTTTTAACAATGTGTCAATGCAAAAGTCCCGATGCGATATTGCATCGGGCCATCGGGGTTTTTAAAACTTGTATAATGAAAAAGCTCCGATGCGATATAATTTTTATATATTAAATATTAATTTAATTTAATTAATTATAATAATTAATTTAATATTTAATATTAAAAATCAATTTTTATTTTGGTTTTATTTTTATGAATTTAAGTTTTTTAAACTACAGTTAAAAATAAAACTACAACCACTTGAATGTTTGGTTTTTCGAGATTAAGATTTAATTTGGAAATTGGAGTGAATTTCTTAAGTCCCGATGCTTAATTATTTGGCTGCATAACTAAAACGGTAAAATGTTAGTAAAAAGAATTAACTATAGATTAATATTTAGAATGAATGCGTTATTGAACTAATTTATTTACAAAATGCAATATTGTACATTTTTATGCAATTTTAACCCAGGCTACATAAATAATCAGACTTTCAAAGGAGTGCCATTTTCAAACCAGTTGACCAAATGAGACCAAACAAGCGTCAATGTGAAGCTTATAAAAAATCGATTCTAACAAAGCAATCAAAACAAGAATCCAAAGAAAACTAAAAATTAACGAAAGCGTAGGGCAATTAACTAAAATAAAAATCCAAAAAGGTACTTAGCCAAAATTTTTATAGAAAGGGTCCCCATTATTCGAAGCGGACGCATCAATAATGGGGGGTGTTGTGTTTTTACCACAACAAGCCCATAGAGAGCCTTCTTCAACCTTCATACATGAGATTTTCAATCATAAATCTAAAATCCTTCGGGTTGCTCCACGTAGACCTCTTCTTTGATCAAACCGTGCAAGAACGCAGTCTTGACATCCATCTGATGTAGGTTCCATCCTTGTGAAGCGGCAAGGGCTATGATCGAGCGGATGGTCGTATATCTGGCAACAGGTGCAAATATCTCATCATAGTCTATACCTTCCTCGAGCCTTATACTTTTCCGTGCTTCCATCTGCTACATGCTTTATCTTGTAAAGCCATTTGGAAGTAACAACAGTCTTGTCCTGTGGTCTGGGAACTACTTCCGAAACATCATTCTTTATGATAGACTCATATTCTTCGGTCATAGCATCCTTCCATACTTGATGCTTGACGGCATCTGAGAATGACGAAGGCTCATTTTGTATGATCGTGCTCATGATGGTCAGGTATCCTTGATACCTATTAGGTTTCTTACTTTCATGAAAGGTTCCTCGGGGTGCAGCATGTCCTTCAGCATCATCAAGTAACCTCTTAAGCCATGAAGGCCTCTTCCTAGAAGAGGAAGGCTCATATGGAGGAGGACCAATCAGATCCATGGGTTCTTCTACATCAGGCATTGATTCATCATCCTTTTCTTTCGGTTCCCTGGTGTCGGCTTCTTGAGAGCTCCTCAAAGTCGGAAGATTGATCACCTTGCTGAGAGCCATATCTTCGTCAAAGGTGACATCATGACTAATTATGACTTCCCTTTGACCGGCTACATAGATTCTATAGCCTTTAGTATTTTCACCATAGCCCACGAAAATTCCCTTCTTTCCAGATGCTCCCAATTTATTTATTTTCTCTTTCGGCACATGAAAGTATACAGGGCTTCCAAAAATTTTAAAATGAGAAACATCAGGTTTCTTACCGGTGAATTTTTCTTCAGGAGTCTTGGAACCCAATGCTTGATGAGGGCATCGATTTTGTACATATACGGCGGTGATTGTAATTTCAGCCCATAGAAACTTCAGAAGTCTTTGATCATGTAGCATGACCCGGACAACTTCCATCATCGTGCAGTTCTTCCTTCCCACCACACCATTCTGCTCAGGAGTATGTGGTGTATTAGTCTCCCTCTTAATGCCAACCTCAAGTATGCCTAAGTGAACCAACTGTAATATATCGGAGGTCTTGCTTTAGCTTGAGGGGAATGGTCCCCTTTTGAGCTTTCCTTCGGCACATCCCGGACATACACCTTCTTTCTCTACTTGGAATTCGGGCATCCTTGTTACCATCTGTCTTACATCGGGTAGAGCTTTGTAATGAAGGTGGGAAAACCTCCGATGCCAAAGTTCGGATTGAAGCGTTGTGTCACAAGACATGACACCTAGCGAACTTCCACCAACTTGATATAGAGAATCAACTCGAAACCCAAGAGTGAAAGCATCTTTAACATTATTTTTCCATATGCGTAACTTACCATCGCTGAAGGTTACCTTATAGCCTTTGTCTTCCATTACCGAGACGGATACCAGGTTCTTTTTTAGATCAGGTACATATAATACATCTTGTAAGTGAATCGTATTACCTTGATTGAGTTTAAGAGAAACATTGCCTACACCTTTCACTGGGTATTTCATGTCATCTCCATGGACAATTTCTAGGTTAGTTTCTTTCTCTACCAGATTATAGAGTACTTCTTTGTAACCAGTGAAGTGTCTTGAGGCACCACTATCAATGAGCCAAATTCCCATTGAGTCCGAAGGAGCGGAGGTAGATAGAGCAGCTGGTAGATAATATTCAGCCGCTTATCGTCAACAGTGTTAGATTCATACCTGGAATTTCTAGCCTTCTTGAATGGTTTCCCTCTTCCTTGATTTCTTGCATTCCTTTTTCCTTTGTTGTTGAATTTTCCATTCCTTCAATTACCATGAGAGGGATTTTGATCATCGTCACGGTGAGAGTCCTTTCTATCAGGGCATTCCCTTGCATAGTGACCTGCTTTATTGCAAATGAAACATCGTCCTTTTCTTCCACCCTTAAATCCAGCCTTTCTTTTCGATTTAGACCCAGAATTATTCCTTTTCTTAGCATGAGAAGAAAAAGTAGCAGGAGGACCTTTAGGCAAGGGCATTTCCTGCTCTTCTACCCTTGTTTGTTCTTGAATGCATCTAGCCATTAATTCCTCAAAACTATGAATTACATTATTGTTCAGAAGAGTAGTCCTGAACACATAACATTCAGATGGTAATCCTCTGAGAGTTGTGAGTGTCATTTCTCTGTCAGTAATGGTTTCCCCAATAGATAGGAGATTGTTCTTGATCTCAGTGATTCTTAAGAAGTATGCTTGCATACTTTCATCTTTACCCTTCTTGATTTCCCTCAACTTATTTCTAAGAAACAAAACTTGATTTGCATCATTAACTTTAAATAAACTCACCAGTCTGTCATAGATTTCCTTGGAGGTGTCTAGATCAGAGATGTAGGCCACCAAGCGCTTGTCGATAGAGTCCCGGATGATCTTCTTTGTTTTGACTTCTTCATTTTTCCATTTGTTCCAGGCAGTAGCAGATGCATTTGATGAAGGCTCAACAATATTGCCTCTTACATGGTCCAGCACTCCTTGATCTTCAAGCGTTAGATCGATAGACATCTTCCATCCGTGATAGTCAGCTTTCTCACGGAGCTTGTCTTCGGCAGGAAAGAGTGTTGAGGACCCCATAGTTCTTTTAGGATAGCCTTGCCAATCTTCTCTTCAATGATTGCTCTTGCTCTTGCTCGGGCTTTGTCTTCACCTCAGCTCTGATACCATGTTAAGTTATGGTATGTTCTATGCTTATAACAGTTTACTTCTTTTTCTTATTATATTCCACCGATTAGCAATCACATTTACATAAAGTAAAGTGCAGATAGAACATTAAATGATCGACAGAAAACAAGCCAAGACAAGGGACACAAGATGTGGCGACTAGCCAGGGACAAACCCCACAATGTGTGGGGAAGCCCTTCGATCAAATCTTCTTTTATCTTCAATAATTCAGCAGAGAGAAATAGTACAATAAATCTGATTCATATCAGCAGTAGCAAACCCTAGATCAGTAGCATCAGCATTAGCGGCTTCATTATGAAACTAGGGCAGACCATATCTCACAAACCACAGTCGGATTGACTTCATTCCACCACCAAAAGTTGCGGCTTTCAAAGGAGGTTCAGATGAACCTACAGCGTAGTTCCAAAGAGGAGATCTTCTAGGCCACGCAAGTCAATCTTTACTTCTGCAGTTGCAGCTTCAGTTTCAGCAGTTTCCGGCTTCAAACTAGGGTAGTCGATATCTTGCAAACCGTTCGTCAGATTGACTTCATTCCACCACCAAAAGTTGCGGCTTTCAAAGGAGGTTCAGATGAACCTACAGCGCAGTTCCAAAGAGGAGATCTTCTAGGCCACACAAGTCAATCTTTACTTCTGCAGTTGCAGCTTCAAATTCAACAACTTCCGGCTTCACATGTGTGAGAGAGAGATGTGATGAGATGAGTGAGTCCAAATGAGGAAAAGTCCTTTTATATTTATACACAACGTTGGTGGGTGAATAGATGTGACTGTTGGGCTTCTGAGCCTACATGAGTTGTAGGTCGGCTTGATAATAATTCCATAATCAAAGTAAATTCATATCTCCATGAATACTTATCGGAATTGGATGATCTTTATATCAATCCTACACCTCTCGACGAGAGGAATCTAATAAAAATATTATTAGCCATGAATAAGATGACCCACATGAATTTTTGCCTTGGTTTCCAATTTTAACAAACAACAACATTTATGTGTAGAAACCACAAAAGATAAAAGACATATGGTGAACTCTTCAACAAAACCGTAATATAAGCAATTAAAATGCAAAAGTCGAAATAGTGTTCAATTCTTATTATAGATAAGATGAACCCATACCATGGTGTCACTTCAAGAAGGAAACATCGACTCAACAACAAAGAAATCATCAACAATAGAGTGAAATTTTAGAGATGCCCTTGGGCTATTATTACTTAATCAAATAATGAATGGAAATGTTTTTTACATGACCCTAGACTTAAATAATAAAGTGGGCAACTTACCCATATATAGACTCATTAAATCCCTCAATACACCAAGTAGTGGATTAACACATGGCCTTAAGTGAAGATTGCTCATAATCTCACACTCCCTATTACTTTAAACGATGGGTCATCGAAAAAGATTAAGAGGTACAAATTCAATGGGCATGCCCAATTCAAAAGAGAGATGGTCATAGCTCAAATATAGAGAAGAGTGGGCTTGAGATGACCCAACTCAAATACAAGTGTGGATGGATATGTGAAAATCCAATCATCATCATGAAACTACTCAACTCTTGAAGAGATGTCACCACTAAATTATCCATCATTTAGGGGAATATAATCCTAATCTATACATTTACTAAGAGTGTGTTGTAAAGAGACATAAATAAAAGATAGTGTAGGTATGAAAGAGAGTGGAAACCCGAGTCAATGTAGAGTTCATTGTAGCTAGAGGAGGAGAGAAGGGGTTTTTGATGACATGACTCAATAAAAAAGTAGACCTAATAAGTTGAAAGAATGTTGCCACCAAATTGTTCATCTATTGGAGAAATATTATTAACCTTCTCATCCAATGGAGGAGAGAAAGAAGACAAATCCCTGCCATATTGTGCACCTATTGTGAGAGTGATACCATTGAACTACTCACCTAGTGAAGGAGTATTGGAATAAACAGCCTATATAGAAATGAAGAATGTAGCAAGCAATCTATTGAATTGCTAGAAAAAATATCTTTGACCTACTCATCCAATGGACGAGGGAAGGAAAGCATATCCCTATCATACTATTCATTTATTGGGAGAGTATTATTGCTAAATTGTCCTTCTACATATGTGTCAAAAGAAACATCTTGTATATGAATTATGAATGCAACCATTGATTGGTTCATGTGTTAGAAACAATTGTTTTCAGCTTGTTCATGCAATGAGAGATGATAGGAAGATATATCCTAGATCCAAATTTGGTCATTATATTATTGTCCATCCATATTGATGCCTCTAGAGTGGAAAAAATGGAGGAATTGACTTATAGGGCCATTTTCACTAGTGGGTCCCAGTTTGGACAATTGGGTCTGAAACCTTTCAGAGGCAGTTTGAGGTGGTAATGAAGTTTTTTGGGGTCCAAAAATCCCACGTGTTATACCCCCTAGCATTATTCTATACTTAGAGACCTTTCCAACAGTGTAAGAAATATGTATGCAAAAGTTACGCCACTCGGAAGTTCACATTCTTGTTTTGTCCACCATGATTTTAGAGGATGCCACGTCAATGACATTACTCATGGAAAAGTAGCTAGCCACATGCAGACTATGAAGAAACTCTAGAAGGGTTAAATTTGTAACTCTAGTTGAGAGTTGAGGGAGTCAAACTTAATCCCTAGTGGGCTATCAGGTTGTGTCATAACCGAGTCACTAGGAAGAAAAGGGGTTCCATCTATTCGAGTGCATTTTATTCCACAGTAGAGTAGAGAGTGGTCAGCGAAAAAGCAAAACATTGGGGCTTTGTATTCTAAAGAAACCCATGGGCCACAAGTCTCATGTAACTCCACAAAGAGTACCTTCTCCTTTATATTTGCATTGTCTACATTTCAGACAAATGAGAGAATAGCCATATCACCTTCTAGCTAGGTTTTCCCTTGAAAGGGTTTCCAATAGCACATCTTAGTGTTCATTATGATTGTTGTATGTTTGTATTTCATTGTTCTTTATTCTCCAAAATTTATATATTGCATGCATAAACAGCAAAATCAATAATAACATATCTAAAATTTAAAGGAATTAACCCTTCATAATATAGATTTTGGCTCTTTTTAAAAGATAGTTGCGAAGAATTCTTTAGTGGAATATCCACGACAATTTACATATTAATACTTGTCATATTATGCATATATCAAGGAAGTGGTACTACATTGTCTATTTGAAGACATCTTAGAGGAGACAACTTGTATTAGAGAATAGATAGGAGTGCCCATCTCAAGTAAGAATAGTCGTAGATAAAGTGACAATGAGAAGATTCAACTTCATGTACATGAAATAGCTTGAATACAACTAAGCATGTTGAAATACATCAAGTGTGTAGGTTTATGGATACCTAGTGTTGTGCACTTGAGAGCTTGAAGCTCGAGTATAAGAAGAGAGTGGGTTTATAAATACTCAATTTCACATAAATTGGTTGTGCCCGAGATATAAAAGAGAGTGGGTTTTAATTTCACCAACTTAAATACAAGCAAGGGTTGGATGATGGGAAGATATATCCTTGCCATATTAGGGATATATCAAGGGAGTGGTACTACATTGTCCTTTTGAAGAGATCTCATAATAAACAACTTTTAGTAGAGAAGAAATAGGAGTACCCGCCTCAAGTAAGATTAGTTGTAGCTCAAGTGATAGTGAGAAGATTAAACTCTATGTATATGGAACAACTTGGAAATAACCAAGCATGCTAAAAAACAACGACTATGTAGATTTATGGATACCTAGCTTGGTGTACTTGAGAGATTAAAGTTCAAATATAAGAAGAGAGTGGGTTTATAAATACCCAACTTCACATTGAGTGTTTGTGGCCAAAATATAGAAGAGAGTGGGTTTATGATTGCATAGCTCAAATATAAGCAAGAGTTGGTGCATGGATGTCCAACTTAGAAACATGGTCGACCATAGCCAAAAATAAGTGAGAGGGTTAAATACCCATCTCAACATAAGGTTGGCCCTATGCACAACATCCTCCCTAAAAACACACACGAAGCTAGGAAAAGAAAGCATTACATCAAACCTTATCCCCTTTATTGTTGAACATGTGCTATCTGAAAAACTATCCTTCCCCAAAACGCCATAGTACTAATACCAAAACAAGTCCATAATTGAGCATACAAAATCCTTTGTAGTGGTATGAAAGTAAAATCCACTAGAGTAAGCAAGTCAACTAAAGGAGCACAATTTATTGATGAGACTAAATAATCCAATAAAGAAGTACATCCAAAATGGACAAATATCATAATGTGGAATGAAGACAAAATGCATGTCAAAAATAATTTAGACATGTATCACAATGTGGAGGACAAAGATCCCCTCAAAAGAAGTTGATCCATTAACAAAAGCCCGCAATCATCCATAGAGTCATCAATAGATTCAAATTTATGTAGCTACATTGTCTAAAATATTTATGTTGGAGAGGTAAATCCCCTCTACGGATAGAGGCGATCCCTACTAGCCCAGAATGGGTCTAGCAACAATCAATCAATGCTATTGTGCAAGTTCCTAATTGCAAATAAAAGATAGGCAATGAACACCTACTTGGATTCCAACGCTATTGTTTGATGAAGAGATGCCGCTCTCGCTCCTTCGCTCTGGCCGGTCACGATCTCCGTGAATAGATACCTGCACACACGAAGAGAAAGACAAACACAAGCGTGAAATCTAATAAAAGAAATTATACATCAGTCAGAAAGGATGTAATTCACATTAACCATTACAAAGACAAATGAGAATGGAACCATAACAGTAGTCATCTATTATTAATCAATAACAGAGAAAGGTACAACCAAAGTTCTGACGTTGAGTCCTTCTCTAGAGGGTCCAGCCAACAAGTCTCTTAAGCATTCACCCTTGGAGGTAAATTCTCCCAAAACAAAGCTCTCTCTCACACAAGCAATACTCACAACCTTCCTTAAGCTTCCTCTAGCAAATCCACACTTGTCACACCAACTACCTACTAGCAGCAGCAGTGTAAGCACTATGAATTCCACACTATCCAAAAACTATAAAAAACTACAAACTACAAACTAGTTGCTCATGGCCATGGTAGAGGCTTAAATAGGAGAAGGAGTCTCCATGAATGGTGGGAGGATGAGCTTATCTCCAAGGAAGGTGGCTCAAATGACGAAACAAACATGCCAGAGAAGGGAGGGCGACATTGACAAGGCCAACAACCAGGTCTGGAGTCATCTGGAAGGCCGGCTGTTAGAACAAACTCGCCCAAACTAGATCAGCGCGGGTCCATAACTGCACTGGAGCGCTGACATCGCAGCTGAATAACAAAGAAGGTCATGTTAGCGCGATCAGATATGAATAACAAACGCGTTGGCTCATGAAATTCGATCAGCGCGGGAAACACGTGTGCTTCCGCGCTGGCAGCGCATTTGGTCTGTTATGGAGCGCCCATCAGCGCGGTTATTTCAACAAAAGTCGCGCTGATAGCAAAACTTTGGCAAAGTGGGTCATTTGGAAACATTAGAGAGCATGAGCATGATTAACTTGGACTCATGACACAGTAGGAAGACTGACAGGGAGAAAGTGACAAATTACTGTGTAACAGATGCCCCCTAAAGCATGAAGCCCGAGAGAGTGGGAGGGGCGAAATGCTTTACAAAACTGCTGAACTGGAACACCACCAGGAAGGACCTGCACGTATGTACAACTGATATCTCGATTACATGTAGTCTAGGCATGGGCGCAACCATTCAAAAGACATACGAAGAAGGTATGTGGTATGGACACAGCCACCCAACTGAAGATACCATGATGATAAAAAGGTATGGTTGCAGCCATCCCAAAAGACTCAGGTATGGGCGCAGCCATCCATCAATGAGTCATGTAATAACAATCCACAAAATCGCAGCCTGGTTCGCAACAGACAAAGACCAGGGTCTTGCGCTCCATCCCAACCCGAACAAAGTACAAGTCCAAGCATGTGAATACATGAGCTGAAGTCGAACATGCATGAACATCGTCTGATTACCAGCCAATAATGAAAACTGTTAACAGACGCGAGAGGTACCACCAATAATGATAATGGTCCTCAAGGTACTTATAGGTACAATCCGCGGCGTGTGAATCAATGAGTTGGTGTCGAACACCCGCAGAATCATCCGATCGGAGGCCAATGATGAAAACCTTGCGTCGAACATGAAGAACCTGCCATTGAGGCATGCAGGCTCTAAGGCACCTGAAGGGAGTCTCTAGGTCACTTTCCTAGATAATGAGCTGAAGTCGACAGGAAGTAACCTTGATCGAAGGTGGGCCATAATGTTTCCCTACTAGCCCAGAATGGGTCTAGCAACAATCAATCAATGCTATTGTGCAAGTTCCTAATTGCAAATAAAAGAGAGGCAATGAACACCTACTTAGATTCCAACGCTATTGTTTGATGAAGAGATGTCGCTCTCGCTCCTTCGCTCTGGCCGGTCACGATCCTCCACGATCTCCGTGAATAGATACCTGCACACACGAAGAGAAAGACAAACACAAGCGTGAAATCTAATAAAAGAAATTATACATCAGTCAGAAAGGATGTAATTCACATTAACCATTACAAAGACAAATGAGAATGGAACCATAACAGTAGTCATCTATTATTAATCAATAACAGAGAAAGGTACAACCAAAGTTCTGACGCTGAGTCCTTCTCTAGAGGGTCCAGCCAGCAAGTCTCTTAAGCATTCACCCTTGGAGGTAAATTATCCCAAAACAAAGCTCTCTCTCACACAAGCAATACTCACAACCTTCCTTAAGCTTCCTCTAGCAAATCCACACTTGTCACACCAACTACCTACTAGCAGCAGCAGTGTAAGCACTATGAATTCCACACTATCCAAAAACTATCAAAAACTACAAACTACAAACTAGCTGCTCATGGCCATGGTAGAGGCTTAAATAGGAGAAGGAGTCTCCATGAATGGTGGGAGGATGAGCTTATCTCCAAGGAAGGTGGCTCAAATGACGAAACAAACATGCCAGAGAAGGGAGGGCGACATTGACAATGCCAATAACCAGGTCTGGAGTCATCTGGAAGGCCGGCTGTTAGAACAAACTCGCCCAAACTAGATCAGCGCGGGTCCATAACTGCACTGGAGCGCTGACATCGCAGCTGAATAACAAAGAAGGTCATGTCA
Source organism: Pinus tabuliformis (assembly GCA_031772625.1). NCBI lineage: Eukaryota > Viridiplantae > Streptophyta > Pinopsida > Pinales > Pinaceae > Pinus > Pinus tabuliformis. The sequence continues at coordinate 25,035,071 of CM062808.1, read as the reverse complement.
GCGCGATAAGATATGAATAACAAACACGCTGGCTCATGAAATTCGATCAGCGCGGGAAACATGTGTGCTTCCGCGCTGGCAGCGCATTCGGTTTGTTATGGAGCGCCCATCAGTGCGGTTATTTCGACAAAAGTCGCGCTGATAGCAAAACTTTGGCAAAGTGGGTCATTTGGAAACATTAGAGAGCATGAGCATGATTAACTTGGACTCATGACACAGTAGGAAGACTGACAGGGAGAAAGTGACAAATTACTGTGTAACAGATGCCCCCTAAAGCATGAAGCCCGAGAGAGTGGGAGGGGTGAAATGCTTTACAAAACTGCTGAACTGGAACACCACCAGGAAGGACCTGCATGTATGTACAACTGATATCTCGATTACATGTAGTCTAGGCATGGGCACAGCCATCCAAAAGACATACGAAGAAGGTCTGTGGTATGGAGATAGCCACCCAGCTGAAGAGACCATGATGATAAAAAGGTATGGTCGCAGCCATCCCAAAAGACTCAGGTATTGGCGCAGCCATCCATCAATGAGTCATGTAATAACAATCCACAAAATCGCAGCCTGGTTCGCAACAGACAAAGACCAGGGTCTTGCGCTCCATCCCAACCCGAACAAAGTACAAGTCCAAGCATGTGAATACATGAGCTGAAGTCGAACATGCATGAACATCGTCTGATTACCAGCCAATAATGAAAACTGTTAACAGACGCGAGAGGTACCACCAATAATGACAATGGTCCTCAAGGTACTTATAGGTACAATCCGCGGCGTGTGAATCAATGAGCTGGTGTCGAACACCCGCAGAATCATCCGATCGGAGGCCAATGATGAAAACCTTGCGTCGAACACGAAGAACCTGCCATTGAGGCATGCAGGCTCTAAGGCACCTGAAGGGAGTCTCTAGGTCACTTTCCTGGATAATGAGCTGAAGTCGACAGGAAGTAACCTTGATCGAAGGTGGGCCATAATGTTTCCCACATCATCGACACGAGACAGAGAAGGATAAAATATTTTGTGTGAGACATCAGAGGGAGGTGGTAAGTTTGCAGAGGTCAACTTCTCTTGAACATATCAGCGGCACGACAACTGATTTGGCAGTATCTGACATCAAATGAGCAGAGGTCATGGTGACAAGGCAATGAGCAGATGAGAGGTCAAATAGGATAACCCAAACCCACGGAGGCTAGTGTAAAAGAAGATGAGAAATCCCAACCCAGACACGAATGCAGACTAGTGCCATGTTCAAGAGCGACATACTGCTGACATGACCATTATTACAGTTCCATTTTCCCCACCATTTCTGGCAGGTACCCCGATTATTTTTGGGTGACAAGCTTGACGGGGATAGCATATGCTTGGGAAGCGTCATTTCGACAGTGTTCGATGTCATTAAGTTTTAACGAGTTTGACAAAGGAAGAACTCGGCGTCTTTTCCTATTTAGAGAGTCTGAAAAGACAACAGAAAAGAAAACTCCGGGGGGGTTCCTTTTTCGTAAAGTTGTGTCTCTCGATCCCGAAAAAGTATAAAACAATGCTCAAAAGAACCGCCCGACCATTATGATCGAGGAGTACTTTTCATAAGTAGTGATTTCGACCTGAAAAAGTAAAAAAGCGATCGAAACCACGTCGTTTCGAAACCGTTAACGAACCTGAAACGACAAAGGTCCGACGATCTTTTTGTTTTCACACAGTCGGAAAAGAGTTTAAAGACGACCACCTCTTATTTACGTTTAACGAGTCAAGAGGGATAACTCGGCAATCTTTTCGTCTTTAAACGGTCGGAAAAGAGCTGAAAGCAGACCTCCATTTTTATTCTCTTTAACGAGTCAAAAAGGGAAAAATACTCGGCAATCTTTTCATTTTTTACGAGTCAGAAAAGAGCTTAAAAGGAGACTCGTCTTGGAGGAACGAGTGGTATAAAGGGTAGCAACTGGTTCTGGTAATGGTGGAACTGCTCAAAACATGTAATGGTCAAGAGGCTGGCTAATAAAACCACTCATCGCTGCGGTTCCTCAGGAAAGGGTAAACAACCAAGTGAGAGCATATGATCGGCCAAAGAGATGGTGGTGATGGAATGGAACAACCAAGGTTCATCTAACAAAAATCAGCAGATAAAAGGCAATCACAAGATGTAAATCAGGTATGGGTTCATTTTTACACAAGCTTGAACCATGGAGAACTCTGCTTGGATTCGGTTTCATGTTTACACAAGCTTGAAACGAAAAACTATGCTTGTTATCAGGTCGCATGCCCCTAGCATAATAACGCAAATCGAGGTACATGCCCCCCAAGCTTCATTGCATTCAACAAAGTGGATGGAATGAAGGTTCACTCTCGAGATCTATGAAAGACTCGATTTGTATTTTACGAGATCTTAATCAAAAGACTCGATTTGGAAAGGGAGTTGTTTCATTTTTTAATGAGGTTGACACAGTAAAAGAACTATCCTCATAACCCTTGTTTCATTTTTTAACGAGCTTGACACAAGTTCAGGAACTATGCTCCAACCAGACCTAGTTTCATTTTTTAAGGAGCGTGACACAGGAAAAGAACTATGCTCCAACCAGACCTAATTTCATTTTTTAGGGAGCTTGGCATAGGAAAGTGAACTATGCTCCACCGAACTGCATTATAATGGACAGGAAGTCGGTGCTTCCAAGATTGCCACTCCCGATGGAAGGGAAACATCTTGGAAGTCAGGGCCCAATGCCCCCAGGACACTATGCACGATGGTGGCATCACTGGATCTAGGTATGGGATAGGTGGCCACGTAGTTGATCTGTGGTGGGGCAGATACAACTGGTGGATAAAAACTAGGAGGGGGCGACAACTGCGCAGGAGGCATTGGGGGACTAACGAACGACAATTGATCGATAGTCACAATTCTTCCATCGTGTGGAAAACAAACCACACGGAAAAGTGAAGAAACAAGTGCCCCCATGGCGTAAACATAGTCGCGACCAAGGCGAAGACTAAAGTCTAAAACACCTTGGGTAACCAAGACGTCTATATAGACGGTTTTGCCTCCCAAAGTAATAGGGAACTTTGGAAGAACTCCTAGAGATGGACAGGCTCCTCCGTCGAAGGCCAACAGATTCTGAGTTACTGGCCCAAGCTGCGGGGAACCTAAAGCTTGCCAAGTAGTGTACGGCATAAGACTGACAAACGCCCCTTCATCCAAAACAATGCCAGGTACTGCCTTAGCACAGGCATGTACTATGATCTGGAAATGCATATGGGATGGAAGGCGACCGGCGATCAAGCGATTCCAATCAAAGGAAGCGACCAAACTACTTGGTGGGGGAATCGTATGACTGCCCCCATGTGCTAAAGGAACCGAAGGAGAACCTTCGGGAGAAGCTGGGTTAGGAGAGTCATTTCGGGACTCAGGAGAATCTGAAGAGACGAGAAGAACATGGGCGTGATTCTCTTCCGAAACAGAGTGAGCGAGCGGCGGACTCGAGTCGACACGCTTTCTGACCAATGGTTGGTCTGGGACAGGCTGGACACAGCCGGGTTCGGGAAGAGAAGAATGTGAACCAATCTCATTGTCGGGAAGCGGATGATCTGCAGCTGCAGAAAGACATTGATATCCAACGGGGAGTTGGGGTGAGGGAGCTGGGAGACTTTCCAAGACACTGGAGGCTTTATCCATGAGTGGACAAAGGTGAAGGGGATGATTGCCTTCACAAAGTCTACAGGGGATTCGAATCTTCCCTTTTCCCTTACCATTCCCACCTGATAAGGTAGCATCGCCGTGAGCTTCAGAGGACGATGAGGGGTGGGCTAGATCGCGAGACCATATTTCTAGTACCCTGGGAATGCCAGGACAATCGCGAAGAAGATGGTCTCCCTTGCATAATCGACAAGGAAACTTAACCTTCCGCGGAGGAGCAGAAGGTGGCCCGACTTCAGGGGGACTTGAAGGAGTAAGAGTTATACTTGTAGCATCTCCCTTAGGAGACTTCTTCTTCTTGGTCTTCTTCTTCTTCTTCTTAGCCACCTGGTTATTCGAATCGAGACTTTCACCAGGCGAAGTACAAGAGGAAGACGTAGAAGTAGGCTTCGAAGGGGAGAGATCCACCTTAGGATCAACATGATGTTGTTCAGGTGGAGGGACTGATGGACTAGCAGCCGATTCGGCAGGGACCAAAGAGGTTGAAAACAACCAAACAGGCAACCCGACAGTTAACCCCGGAAGGGATAACGTTGCCATATAAGGAGCACCAACATTCCCGAGATGAGGGAAATGACCAGGATTCCCGTCAGGAGGGGAACTTGGGTTGGTGAACCCCGGAAAAGCTACCATGGCAAACAAAAAGAAACCTACTCAAGCTAACGCACACAAGATCTAACCAGGTGATATTAACGTGGCCGAATAAATTTTTAAGACACAGGAACCAAACTTGACCTTTTCATGTTTTAAGAGTCGAGAAAAGGACGAAAATATGACTCTAGTCTCCTTCGAATGTTTAATGAGCACGAAGTGACAAGACGCTCACTGGCACCTTTTCTTTTAGGGAGTCCGAAAAGGATCAAAAGTGACTGCTCTGGAGATTCTAGGCAAAGGGTTTACCAAGCAATCCGTAAAACTGCTTATACACCTTGGCAATCGTATGTGTTACACAGTAATTTGTCACTGTCTCTCTGTCAGTCACCCTACTGTGTCAGGAGTTCACAATAATCAAGTTCATGCCTTCTGAACTGGCCAAAAACCCATTTTTCCAAAGTTTTCCTCATCAGAGCGTCTGTTTCTAAAATACCCGCGATGACTGGCGCTTCATAACAGACCGCGTGTGCTGCGAGCGCGGAAGAACACGACTTTCCCGCGCTGATCGAATTTCATGACCAGCGCAGCCTCTGTTTGTATTTACCCGCGCTGACATGGCCCTTTCCATTATGTCTTTGCGACGTCAGCGCGCCAGACCAGTTATGCACCCGCGCTGATCCAGTTTGGGCGAATTTGTTCCAACAGCCAGCCTTCCAGATAACTCCAGACCTGGTTGTTGGCTTTGTGAGTATCGCCTCCCTTCTATGGCATGTCTGTTCGACCCTTTGCAACTACTTCCCTTGAAGATAAGCTCATCCTTCCACCATTCAAGGAGACTCCTTCTCCTATATAAACCTATACCATTACCATGAGCAGCTAGTTTTGGAATAGCTTGGATTGTGTGGAGCTCATAGTGCTCAGATTGCTGCTACTATAGGTAGTTGGTGTGATAAGTGTGGAAGTGTTTGATTGCTTAGGGAAGGTTGTGTTGTGTTGCTTGTGTGAGAGAGAGAGTTTCTTGTCTTGGGAGAATCATTTCCAAAGGTGAATGCTTAAGAGACTTGCTGACTGGCCCCTCCTGAGAAGGATACTGACGTCAGAACATTTGGTTGTACTCTTCTCTGCTTGATTAATAATAGATGACTACTATTATTGTTCCATTCTCATTTGTCTATGCAATGGTTAATGTGAATTACATCCTTTGTGACTGATGTATAGTTGCTTCTATTAGATTTCACGCTTGTGTTTGTTTCCTCTTCGTGTGTGCAGGTATCTATTCGCGGAGATCGCGGAGGATCGTGACCAGCCAGAGCGAAGGTGGCATCTCTTCATCAAACAACAGCGTTGGAATCCAAGTAGGTGTTCTTTGCCTACCTTTTAATTGCAATTAGGAACTTGCATAGTAGCATTGACTGATTGTTGCTAGACCCATTCTGGGCTAGTAGGGATCGCCTCTATCCGTAGAGGGGATTTGCCTCTCCAACAATTTGGCGACTCCGCTGGGGAGTTCAGCCTTTTGTCTCTTGTGTCCATTCTTGTGTTTGAATTTGATTGTTCTCTCTTTTCGAGTTTGGGGATTAGTTCTCTGTTTTTAGGCTTCCTGGGTCAATCTGGGAGGTGTATGAATTGTTAAAAGAGTTCTGGCCTTGGTTTGGGAGTTCTTGGCTTGTTTTTGCCTCTTTTTTAAACTCAGCGCGGTTTATTTCAAAACAGTTGCGCTGACAGCGCTTAGCTGTTTCTTTAAACCTGTTGTCAGCGCGCTTGTACGTAAAACAGTCGCGACAGTTCTGAAATCGAACCAGCGCGCTTAACCCGTGTCCTTCCGCGCTAACAGCGCCAAGTTGCTACGCGTGACCTAGTTTCAGCGCACAGTTGCTGAAGGCTACCCGCGCTGATCCTGTAAAATTGAAATTGTCTCAGTTTTACCTCCTGAACCTGTTGGTTTAGCTATCTCCAGCTCTTTCTACTTGGTTTGTGACTTGATATTCATTGTTTAAACTGTTGCACACTTGCTTGCAAAGCCTTGTCGAACGAATCTCATTTTTGCGCCCCGTGACCTAGTGCCATCATCCAGTTTTCACTGGACCAACCTTGTTTTGTTCACTTGTTCGCAAAATTTCGTTGCTGCTTGCCTTTGCTACTGCGTAAACCTTCCTTTTTTTCTTTCTTTGCTTGGTTGTTTAGGTGACTGTCCTCGAACCAGCCCTTCGGTTGTTTCGGCTACTCTTCGCCACCCAGACATAGATTACAATTGCTTGGGTTCAACCAGCTCTTTTCACGCTTGTTGTGTGTTCCATTGAGTGATTTTTTGTTTTCTTTGCTCGGTGTTGCTGTCTCTCAAAATTCATTGTAAGTGCATTATGTCATTGAAAAGAAAATCTAACTGAAATCTTTTGCATTCAATAGTTAATCGAAAGAAAGAGCATTTTTTGTTGACTTGCATTATCAAAAGAAAAGTCTCATTTCTTTGTCATTAGCTGCATTAGATTGTTTGATTGATTGTTTTCATTTTGTTTGATTGAAAGCTCTTAACCTTCTCATAGTTAGAATTCATCGAACGAAATGATGTTCTTTGGCATATAGCTTGCATCTAGGAAATTGTGAGAGATCATACGATAAGGCCTGAAACTGAAACTAAATTCAAGATCAACCATAAAATAAACCGAATGAATCTAAAAACGCATTGGAACTAAACGCAAACATCTAGAGGTCTAGGTTAGAGACGTGTTCCGACGTCTTTAAACATAGTCACTATTGTTTCACATTACGGTTGGGTGATTCCTCCTTCTGTGACTCGATAGTGGTCTAACACGGACTGTGCTCCCACGTACCGTCGCGTATATAGGGAGACCCCACTAGGCTTTTATCCTTTATCCATAGGAAGCCGAGTCTGCCGCCCTGTGAACCGTAACGCACCGAACACAGCATTCGGGAAGATTGACTGCAGTACGGAAAGTCCTTGGCTCTCATACAATTGCTAAGGTGTATAAGCAGTTTTACGGGTCGCTTGGTAAACCCTTTACCTAGAGTCTCCAGAGCAGTCACTTTTGATCCTTTTCGGACTCCCTAAATGAAAAGGTGCCTGTGAGCGTCTTGTCACTTCGTGCTCATTAAACATTCGAAGGAGACTGGAGTCATCTTTTCGTCCTTTTCTCGACTCTTGAAACATTAAAAGGTCAAGTTTGGTTCTTGTGTCTTAAAATTTATTCGGCCACGATAACATCACCTGGTTAGATCTTGTGTGCGTTAGCTTGAGTAGGGTCTTTATCGTTAGTTTTCTTTAGGTTTACTAAGGGGTCTTGTCATCCTGGCTGACCCGTCAACTCCCGGTCCGAGTAATCAAGGTTCTCCATCTTCTGTTGCTCCAGAGGTACCAGTTGTAAGCGATACTCTTACCATTGTTCCGAGTATCCAGCCTATCAACGTACGTGCTCCGGGCGACGAAGATTACATAGAATATTGGAATCCTATCTGGGAGCCTGGCAGCGACTATACCCCTCGTACTCCTTTCGGTATGTCGTCTCCGAAGTCTACTTCCCCCATGGATGAGACATCTTCCAGCACAGGTGAGACACCCGTGGTGACAGATATTGAAACTCCGATCCCAGCTACCTCTCCACTCCCTCCACGATACCAGTCAGTGAGGGATAGGATAGCTGCTAGAACTACTTCTACGACTATATGGGGTCCTAGTCTTATTGCCACCACAGGGCCCTTTATTTCGCGACCTCTTACCTCAGGGCTTAATACGCCTGTTACCTGAGTTCCTACCAATCCAACCGTTTGTGTAGCGCACTCGACTCCGGTCGTCAGTGCTGTGACAGCATCCTCATCTACAAACCCTGGGGCTGGTCCCTCTTACAGTCAGGGCCAGCCAGGGGTTTCGTCTGGAGTCATCATCCTGCAAAAAGTGCTCAGCCCTCTTCTGGTGGTGTTCCAGGAGCGGGGCCGTATGATGCCCATGGGCAGCCCATTGTGGACCCAGATTACCAAGGTCCACTCTTTTATTATGATGCTAACGGTCAATACCTCGAGAACGTTTCATCCCTGCCTCGTCAACCTTTCGTTGAGAACTCGGCACCGTTGGACGTTACGTATGATCCCATTACTCATACTTTTCGAGGGCGCCGGAATCCTCCCGAACAGCCCCAAGGACCACCAAATCAAGGCCAGCCGCCTTATGTGCAAACCCCTCAAGGGCAACCACTTTATGGCCCGCCTTACCCAGGACAATCTAGGGGCCCGCAGGGACAACCCTACCCGGGACAACCCTCGGCCGTTGGGGGTCCGTCGTTTTCATATCAGAGTCAACCTTCTCGATATCCAGGGCAACCTGGTACCCAGCAAGGTTACCCAATTGGACAACCAGGGCAACCTTACATTCAACAAGGCCAACCCGGTTTCCAGTAGGGGTACCCATCTGGACAAGTTGGGCAAGTTTATACTCCTCAAAGTCAACCAGCAGTCCAGCAGGGATATCCTCTTTCTGGGCAGGGTGGGCAACCCTACGTTCAGCAGGGTCAACCCACTGCTCAATCCATGCATCCTTCTGGGCAAGGGGGGCAGCCTACTATACAGCAAGGCCAACCCACTGCTCAGCCTATGCACCAAGGGGGGCAGCCTGCTATACAGCAAAGCCAGCCCTCTGCTCAGTCTGTGCACCCTCGGGGGCAGACGGGCCAACCTTCTATGCAACAAGGTCAACCCGCTGTCCGCCCTAATCATCCATCTGGACAAGCTGGCCAACCTTAGGGTCAACCAACTGTTCAGCCGGCTCAGTCATCTGTACCGCAAGGACAACCCTTGGTGGTCCACGGACAACCTGGCACCCAGCAAGTTCATCCTGCTGGCCAGCCAGGTCCATCTCAAATCCAACCAAGTCAACCTTCGGGCCAGATGATCCAAGCCCAGCCGGTTCAAGGACATTACTCTGGGCCTCAAACTCAAATGGGTTATCAAATGCAAGGTGGGCCACAGCCTCAACCTTCTTACCAGATGCAGCCTCCCTATCAGGCTCAGTATGGGGCCCAGCAGTCATATGGCTACCAGCAACCCTAGGGGCAAACTCAGTTTGCTCCTTATCAAAATTATCAACAGCCACAGGTCACTCCTTACCAAAATTATCAGTATGCTGCACCTGTAGGGCAAGTTGCTAATACATGGGGAGCTGGGGGGCAGACACAGGGACAACTGTCCGCATATGGCCAGAATCCGTATGGACAGAACTCCTATGGGCAAGGTCCCTATGCACCAGGCCCTTTCGGGCCGGGTCCATCTAGACAGAGCCCATGGGGGCAACCACCACCTGGTTGGAACCCTAATGTTGCCTCGAATCCACAACCACAAATGTCCTTTAACCCGCAGTTACCGTTCTTAGCAACGTTGGAACTGCCTGATGTGTCCAAGTTAACAAATGATCCTATTTTGCATAATCCATATTGGCCACCGGTTCCAACCAAAATACCAGGTGATTGTCCAAAGTTTGATGGCAAAGCTGGTGAAGACCCTCAGGCCCATGTGATGACTTATCACCTTTGGTGTTCATCGAACTCATGGCTTGATGATTCTATCCGGCTTCGCCTCTTTCAGAGAACTCTCACTGGTTCAGCCACTAAGTGGTACATCGAGCTGAATCGCGGCATGTTTCAAGATTTCAATTCGTTGGCTATGGCCTTCTTGACTCATTTTCAGTTACCTATTCGGTACGAGACTGGGACACATCTCCTCACGTCTCTCAAACAGGATACGGCTACGCACATCTCTGATCATATACATGAATGGAGAAGGCGTCGTCGCTTGATCAAATTTTGGATTCCTGATCAACTCCTGACCGATTGGTTCACGACTTCCTTTGTCCCTAAGATTGCAAAAGACATCGCAATGGGAGCGTGTGTAACTGAAGAGCAAGCAATCGCGCGAGCTCAGTACCTCGACTTAGTGTACTCTCAGTCGGGTACTTTGTATGAGTATTTGCCAGATGCCCCGAGGCCTGGACAGCCCAAGGCTCCACCAAAGCCTTATGTTGATGGAATCATTGGTTCTGTGAACTCGTCATCAAAGAAATCGGTCGCGAACCCTGGGAAGCAGAAACAGAACGCCTCTAACAAAAATGCTTCTCAAGGCCAATCAATTTCTGGGAGTACCTCCGAGGTAAACGCCGTTCAGTCCACCGCGGCGGACAAATCCTCAAAAGGGAAAAAGAAAGGGAAAGCTAAAGACAAATCTGGACAGCCCAAGCAGGATCCCCCTAAGCCTCCCTCCGAGGAAGGAGCTAAGCAGAAACCTAAGTATCCTTGTCTCATCTGCGATGAGGATCACTATACCAAGGATTGCCCAAGGCGGTCCGAAGTTAGTCAGCTTTTGAAAGGTGCTCCAGGGCCTCCTGCTGTGCTTAAAGAGCCTTTCCCTTCCCAGCAGACCCAAATGGTGGCAGATCCGTCTTAATCCTCTTCCTCGTTCGGTTCTCAAGTGTTCATGGCTGGAACGATCCCCATCCATGTTTCGACTCGAGCGAAAGATTATCCATCTCAAGCCGGGAAAGAGCCGGAGGTTCCCTCCAGCGCTCCTCCGTCCAGTTCTGGTCCCCTTCACATCGAACGGCCCAGCACTGAGACGATCCCCCGACCCCCCCCCAAAGGTGTACTCAGGAAGTCATCTTATAACCCCAATGCTCGTGCTGCCCAGCACTATAGCATTGTCGAGGACTTAGCTCAGGCTCCATCTTCTATGTCCGCGTTAGAAGTCCTCCAGAGCTGCCCCTCCCAGAGGAAGTCCTTGCTATCAGCCATTGGTGGCATCGACCTCGCAGATTCGGATTTAATTTCTTTTGATCTCGAGGGTTTCACACAGAGACTGCCTCACCAAGTGGCTTTCCTTATACAGGTCCTCATCAATGGCAAAACGATTCATCGTACAGTCATTGATGAGGGTGCCTCGACCTGCATCATGTCTGTTGCTTGCTGGAAGGCTATTGGTTCTCCTGCTCTGAGCCAGTCTCCTACGACCCTGGAAGCTTTCGATGGAAGAGAATCTCGTCCATATGGTATCCTCCCACGATTGCCTATCTCTTTAGAAGGGAAACCCGTAGAAGTAGAGGTTGAAGTTGTAGACGCTAATCTCACTTACAACCTCCTCCTTGGACGAAGCTGGACATACGCCATGCAAGCTGTGGCTTCCTCCTTGTTCCGTGTCGTTCGTTTCCCTCACCAAGGGAGAATCGTCACGGTGGACCAGCTGTCCTTTTTTGCTTCTTCTTCTGAAGGTAACGTGTCGTTCGTGGAGCATACCTCCAAGTCATTAGTGAGTGTGGGTGCCGGACTGTTCAAAGATCCCTCCTTAATGGGAGTCTTTCCCCTCCCACCTCCAAATCTCGCCCCTGTCAACATGATTTCAGTACGTTCTGATCCATGGGTTCTTCCTCCCTTGAATCAGGAAGACTCTTGGGGTGATATGATGCCGTTGAGTCCTGCCGAGCTCAACTACATCGAGATTGTCGCTGCATCGGCTCCCCCTCCTGAACCTGCTTTTCTAAGCAGTGTTCCCGATTCATATGATCATTTCCCTTGGCTGGGAGATGAGGCAACTTCGGATCCCCTAAAGGAAACATTTCCCTCCGATGAGGCCATCATAGAGACTATGTCTCTCGAAGAACTCCCTTGGTCAGATCACCACCATCGCTCTTCGTTTCTCCCTCCACATTCGGAAATGGTCGCATGTCTCGAGTGGTTTGCTTCATGTGTCCCATCTCCGCCCCTCCAAACACCTGTTCAGCTATATCAAGTGTCTTCGGAGGGCAATATGGGTAACATCACGCAAACCCAGCCTATCGACATCTCTGTCAAACCAGGGATTGTCGAGAATATTTTCATTGGAGTCACATGCACTCCTGAGGAAGTTCAACTCTATACTGCTTTATTTCATGAGTTCCGTGATGTCTTCGCATGGTCTTACGAGGAAATGCACAGCATCGACCCTAGTATTGTGGTGCACGAAATACCTACTTATCCAGATGCGAAGCCTGTTCGTCAGCGCTTACGCCCAGTGCACCCTCGAAAGGCTGCAGCCATCAAGGCCGAAGTTGAAAAGCTTCTTCGAGCTGGTTTCATCTATGCCATTCCTCTCACGGAGTGGGTATCCAATATAGTCCCTGTGAATAAAAAGCAGGGCACTATCCGGGTCTTTGTTGACTACCGCGATATCAATCGCGCCTGTCCAAAAGATAACTTTCCTACGCCTTTCATTGATCAGCTCATTGATGACTGCGCAGGAAGTGAGATTTATTCGTTTATGGACGGCTTCTCTGGCTATAACCAGATCAACATAGCCCCTGCAGACCAGCATAAGACAGCTTTCATTTGTCCTTGGGGCACTTCGCCTATAAGAAGCTCCCTTTCGGTCTCAAAAATGCCGGTGCCACTTTCCAGCGTGCGATGTCATATGCTTTTCATGATATTCGACACATCGTACAGCCTTACCTGGATGACCTCCCAGCTCATTCAGCTAAGCGTCAAGACCATCCATCTCATCTACGCGAAATTTTTCTCCGCTGTCGACACTACCGTATTCGACTCAATCCGCATAAGTGTGTCTTCTGCGTAGAATCTAGCCGACTACTCGGGTTCATCGTCTCCCGGGAAGGCATCCGTCTGGATCCCCTCAAAGTCGAGGCCATTTTGAATCTTCCTCCCCCTGCCTCTTTGCAGCAATTGCAGAGCTTGCAGGGTAAAGCTAATTTTCTCAGACGATTCATTCTGAATTATGTCGAGGTGGCTAAGGGTTTCACACGGTTATTAAAGCGAGACACACCCTTTCGTTGGGATGTTATCGCCCAGGAGTCTTTCGCGCGCCTTAAAGACCTTCTTGTCTCAGCTCCGCTCTTAAGACCTCCGAACTACCACCGTGATTACACTTTTTATCTAGCTGCCGCTGACACTACCATCGGCATGGTTCTAGTGCAGGATGATGATGCCGGCACCGAGCACGTTATCTATTATCTTAGTCGCAACCTTCTGGATACGGAAACTCGCTACGCATATGTCGAGAAGTTGGCATTGGCAGCTGTCTGCGCCGTCCAACGATTCTGGCATTATATCCTGTTGCGCACAACGACCGTGATCTCTGACTGCAACCCCATGACCTACATTTTGTCGCGTCAACTGCTGGGGGGCAAATACTCGAAGTGGATTGTAATCCTCCAAGAGTTCGACTTGGAATTCACTGCGGCCAAGTCTAAGAAATCTCTGGTCTTTGTTGAACTGCTCTGTTCCTTACCATCTCATTTTGCACCATCTCGTCCGGAGGAGCATATCCCGGATGAAACATTGTTTCTCATCAACACCCTCGACCCGTGGTACGGGGACATTATCGTATATTTGCAGACGTCTTCCTTCCGTCCAAATGTATCGAAAGATGCTCGACGGCGAATTCGTCACCAATCTCAACCCTATCGCATTTTGGGCGATACCCTGTACCGCCTCGGCGTTGATTCTGTTCTCCGCCGATGCTTGACTCTCGAGGAGGCTGAGCGGGTGTTGAATGACTGCCACTCTGGTGCTTGTGGCGGTCACATGTCCGGATATGCTACCGCCCAGAAAATTCTCCGTGCTGGTTACTTCTGGCCTTCTATTTTCAAAGATTGCATTCTTGTCGTTCGTGCATGCCATGAATGCCAAGTATACCACCGGAAAATGCGTGCTCCTCCTGCACCACTGCACCCTGTTGTCACCGTATGTCCATTTGCCAAATGGGGCATCGATTATACGTCCTGTAACCCTCGTTCGGCCGGGGGGCATGGGTATATCATCGTTGCCGTGGACTATTTCACCAAGTGGGCCGAAGCGATGCCTACATTGAACGAAGACGGTTACACAGCAGCGCAGTTTTTATTTAATCATGTCATTACTCGTTTCGGAGTCCCTCAGGCTATTGTCACGGATCACAGAAAGCATTTCCGTAATCACATGATGACGGAACTAACGACCCAACTAGGCTTGCGTTAAGATAGTTCGACACCGTACTATCCACAATCCAACGGTTAAGTCGAGGCCGTGAACAAAGTTTTGATCACTATGCTTCAACGCACCGTCAATACACACAAGTCTAATTGGCATATGATGTTGTTCCCAGCCTTGTGGGCCTACCAGACTTCTGTGAAGGACGCCACCGGTTTCACTTCGTTTCAGTTGGTTTACGGACTGGAGGCCACCCTTCCCGTCGAATGTGAGATTCCTTCGTTGAAATTAGCTGTCGAGTTGCTTCCCAACACCACTCCGATGGAGGAACGGCTTCTTTACCTAGAACGGTTGGACGAGACTCGTCGTTTAGCTTCTCTGGCTATCGAAGCGCAAAAGAAGAGAGTCAAGGCTCACTTTGACCAGAACATTCATCCTCGTTCCTTCGTTGAGGGAGATCTAGTACTGCTCTATGATCAAGCTAAAGATAAGCTGGGAGCAGGAAAACTCGAATCCATGTGGCTAGGTCCCTATATCGTGAAGAGAGTTTTACAAAAGGGCGCATATGAGTTGATTGATTACGAAGGAAATCCTCTTGACAAGCCCCGCAACGGGCTTTATTTGAAGAAATATTATGCATGACTTCGTGCACTCAGTTTGTACATACGCGTGTTTAGTGTGTTTTGTGTGCATGATTTCATGTTTTGCTTTGGTGTGAAGGCGTGTTTGCCTCTTATTGTGTTTTCTCCTTCTTGTGCAGATGTCTAGTGCACCTTATGTTGGTTTCGCTGATGGCGCCTGCCGTAGTACTTGCAATTTGTCCTCTGCGGCGTGGGCAATCTATGATCCTCACGGAGAGTTGCTAGATCTTCAAGGAGTCTACCTCGGTCGTACCACTAATAATGTTGCCGAATACAGTGCCGTAATTGAGCTACTAGCCGAAGCAGTTGATCTTGACATTCGTGCAATGATGGTAAACCTGGACTCCCAGCTTGTCGTTCATCAACTCAACGGGCGATATTCCGTCAGAGACCAACGTATCCTAAGGTTGTATCTACGTGTCAGATTGTTAGAAAGGAATTTTGACTATATCACATATCAACATATCCCAAGACGATTAAACACGTTGACTGATGCATTGGCAAATCATGTGTTAGACAGACATTTGCGAAATAGATAAACATCATATAAGAAAACATAGAAAGCATAATAAGACCATAGAATAAAGCATATGTAAATAAGATATTTTCCAAGCATAGTTGCATGCGTGCCGTGTGTGCTTTTAAGCTTGCATTTAAAAAAATTTTAAAATACATGGGTCATGTGTTGTGCAATTCATACATAAGATTACATTTGTACTGAACATTTGCATAGCATAAACAAAACATCATCATATGTAACAAGATCCATCCAAAAATCGGTATGTATATATATATATATATATCGTGTGGCGCACTAAGGCGCTAAAAAATAAGTGTATATGTCAAAAATAGAGTCATGGTCCTCAATACATCCGAGACATGCCTCTCAAAACATCAGTGGAAGTAAACCTAGGCGACTACTGCTCGTGCACTCAGTAGCATACAGCTGCTCGTGCCACCCGCCTCAAAAGGCGGTGCATCCTGGGTGCCACCCCCACTGTGTGGATCTGATGCTCTATAGGGACCTCCTCGACCCCCTGGTAATCCGGCACTCCCTCCAGCAAACCCTCAAGGTTGCGAGCCACAGTCTCCGACGTATCCACTCCTGGAGGAACTAAGGCCAGGGCTCCAGCTCCTTGCCCCTCTCTCCGTGCCGTTGGGTCTAGGCCAATGGGTCTCACGGGTCCCACATCTGCATACAGTGACATTTATTAAGACGTGTACATGAAAAATCAAAAATATTAAAAAATATTAAAAAAAAAAAAAAAAAAGATCAAGTATCATACCTCCGTCGTCCCAATGCTCTCCTGCGGGCAGTGGCATGTCAGGATCGTTGCGGAAGTCCATGCCAGCATATGGCCAGTCCTCCATAATGACAACCTGGCGGTCCAGCCACTCTCTGAAATACACTCCCATACTGGGCGGCCTCCACCTCCACGTGGCATGACACGGGCCCATCGGCTGGCCCTCGTCTCCCGGGGACCTCTAGGTGGATCCACAGCCATCGTCTGTAGCTGTAGAGCTGGCACCCGCTCCAGCATGAGCGGAAGAAGAAGCGACCTGTATGCAAACTGCTTCGTCTCTCCTCGACGGCAGTTGTTTAGTTGCCTCTTCATGCTGTTAGTCACAGCCGTCGCCCAGTTGAAAATGGTGGGCTGTAGGCACTCCAAAGCTAGCAGTAGTTGGTTCTTTGAGGCCTCATGATTGGCCAAAGAACCCGCTGCTCGTGTCACTAGGAAGAGTATAGTGCGAAGAGGCATGTCTCGCACTGTCGGGATACCAACCTTCCCACTCCGTGTTTTCGCGGCTCCCGGCATACTCGAGCCATCAGCTGGTCCAGTGTCTCACCGCTGGGTCGCTGCCCCTCCAGAATGGGCATCTGACCCCGGCGTGACAATCCAGTCAAAAAGTAAATGTCCGTGGAGTCAAACTCGATATCCTCACCACGGATTCTGAATTTCCCATCTACGGGGTTCCAAGCTCTGATTAGGAACTCCAGTAAGTTAGGTTGCGCCCTCAAGCGCGGAGTCAGGAAGAATTTCAGGAAACCGCATGCCCGCATTGCGTTTCGGCATTCGGGAAGTGCATAAGCCGCTATATCCTCGTCATCATGGACATTTTGCCCTGCAAGACCATGAAAAAATATTAGAGTGCTAATTGTGGAAGTTTGAACGTTCATTTTATTAAAAATCAAATTTTTCCGCGCCAGCGCCACTGTTTTTAAAACAGTCGCGCTGAAAATGGTGTCGCTTTGTTTTTTCCTTGGGTCAGCGCGGAAGCACACGTGTTTCCCGCGCTGACCCAAGAGGTGGTACGTGTAAAAATAAGTCGATCAGCGCGGTCCCGCGCGGGAAATCCGCGCTGACCGAGAGCGCACCAACGCTCAAAGAATTTGCCCAAATGGCCACATTCCACCATGGAATTGCTCAAAAAAATGCTCAAAATGAAACGCAGGGAGAGGAGAACCTACCTGGAAGAAACTGCCGGATGAATGGTGTCCGCATGGGCTGGAAATCGCTCCGTCAAATTTGCAGCTCCTCAACGTTCTTCACGATCCAAAATGGTAACAATGGTAAAAAATGACTTTTACCCCCCTATTTATGGTAAAAAACTCATAATTTTCTATAATTTATTGTCAATGTGGGTTTTTGTCGTATTTTTACCATGGATTTAGCTCTAATGTCACTTAATTATGCCTTTATGCATGTTTTGCTATGTTTTTATGCATATCGAACGGATTTGTGCGGGTGGTGTTCTTGTGCAGGTCAGGTAACCGGCATGGTCGTAAGTAGTCTTTCGTATACTTGGTCCCAAAAAAATGTCGTCTTTGAGCTCTTTTCTGACATAAATCAAGAAAAGATTGCCGATCTTCCTTTCGGCTTGTTAAAGGGAATGAGAGGCGGTCGTTTTAAGCTCTTTTTCCGACCGTGTAACTTAAAAAGATTGCCGGGTATTTGTCGTTTCGCACTCGTTATTGGCTCTAAAACGACGTGTTTTCGACCGCTTTTTTACTTTTTCGGGTCGAAGGCACTATTTACGAAAAGTACTCCTCGATCGTAATGGTCGGGCGGTTCTTTCGAGCATTGTTTTATACTTTTTCGGGCTCGAGAGACACAACTTTACGAAAAAGGACCCCCCTGGAGTTTCCTTTTCCGCTGTCTTTTCAGACTCTCTAAACAAGAAAAGACGCCGAGTTTTTCCTTTGTCAGGCTCGTTAAACACTTGATGACATCGGACATCGTCGAAATGACACTCTTCAAGCATATGCTATCCCCGTCAAGCTTGTCATCCAAAAATAACTGGGGTACCTGCCAGAAATGGTGGGGAAAATGGAACTGCAATTGTTGTGTCGGCAGTATGTCGCTCTTGAACATGGCACTGGTCTGCATTCGTGTCGGGTGGGAATTTCTCATTTTGTTTCACAACTGACCTCCGTGGGTGCGGGTTATCCTATTTGACCTCTCATTTGCTCATTGCCGTCGTCATCATACCCTCTGCTCATTTGATGTCAAATACTGCCAAATCCACTGTCGTGCCGCCAATATGTTCAATAGAAGTTGACCTCTGCAATAATACAATCTCATCTGCTATCTCACACAAATCATTTTACCTCTGTCTCGTGTCGATGATGTGGGAAACATTATGGCCCACCTTCGATCAAGGTCACTTCCTGTCGACTTCAGCTCATTATCCAGGAAGGTGACTTAGAGACTCCCTTCAGGTGCCTTAGAGCCTGCATGCCTCAATAGCAGGTTCTTCGTGTTCGACGCGAGGTTTTCATCATTGGCCTCCGATCGGATGATTCTGCGGGTGTTCGACACCAGCTCATTGATTCACACGCTGCAGATTGTGCCTATAGTACCTTGAGGACCATTGTCATTATTGGTGGTACCTCTCGCGTCTGTTAACGGTTCTCATCATTGACTGGTAATCAGACGATGTTCATGCATGTTCGACTTCAGCTCATGTATTCACATGCTTGGACTTGTACTTTGTTCGGGTCGGGATGGAGCGCAAGACCCTGGATCTCTGTCTGTTATGATCCAGGTTGCGATTTTGTGGATGATCATTACATGACTCATTGATGGATGGCTGCGCCCATACCTGAGTCTTCATGGATGGCTGCGACCATACCTTATCATTATTCTGGTCTCTTTAGCTGGGTGGCTGCATCCATTCCACAGACCTTTTCGCATGTCTTTCGGATTGCTGCGCCCATGCCTAGACTGCATGTCCTTGATTATCAGAGATATTCGGTCCTTCCTGGTGGTGTTCAGTTCAACGAGTTTTGTAAAGCATTTCACCCCTCCCACTCTCTCGGTCTTCATGCTTAAGGGGGCATCTGTTACACAGTAATTTGTCGCTGTCTCTTTGTCAATCACCCTAATGTGTCAGGAGTTCACAATAATCAAGTTCATGCCTTCTGAACTGGCCAAAAACCCATTTTTCCAAAGTTTTCCTCATCAGCGCGTCTGTTTCTAAAATACCCGCGATGACTGGCGCTTCATAACAGACCGTGTGCACTGCCAGCGCGGAAGAACACGACTTTCCCGCGCTGATCGAATTTCATGACCAGCGCAGCCTCTGTTTGTATTTACCCGCGCTGACATGGCCCTTTCCATTATGTCTTTGCGACGTCAGCGCGCCAGACCAGTTATGCACCCGCGCTGATCCAGTTTGGGCGAATTTGTTCCAACAGCCAGCCTTCCAGATAACTCCAGACCTGGTTGTTGGCTTTGTGAGTATCGCCTCCCTTCTATGGCATGTCTGTTCGACCCTTTGCAACTACTTCCCTTGAAGATAAGCTCATCCTTCCACCATTCAAGGAGACTCCTTCTCCTATATAAACCTCTACCATTACCATGAGCAGCTAGTTTTGGAATAGCTTGGATTGTGTGGAGCTCATAGTGCTCAGATTGCTGCTACTATAGGTAGTTGGTGTGATAAGTGTGGAAGTGTTTGATTGCTTAGGGAAGGTTGTGTTGTGTTGCTTGTGTGAGAGAGAGAGTTTCTTGTCTTGGGAGAATCATTTCCAAAGGTGAATGCTTAAGAGACTTGCTGACTGGCCCCTCCTGAGAAGGATACCGACGTCAGAACATTTGGTTGTACTCTTCTCTGCTTGATTAATAATAGATGACTACTATTATTGTTCCATTCTCATTTGTCTATGCAATGGTTAATGTGAATTACATCCTTTCTGACTGATGTATAGTTGCTTTTATTAGATTTCACGCTTGTGTTTGTTTCCTCTTCGTGTGTGCAGGTATCTATTCGCGGAGATCGCGGAGGATCGTGACCAGCCATAGCGAAGGAGCGAAGGTGGCATCTCTTCATCAAACAACAACGTTGGAATCCAAGTAGGTGTTCTTTGCCTACCTTTTAATTGCAATTAGGAACTTGCATAGTAGCATTGACTGATTGTTGCTAGACCCATTCTGGGCTAGTAGGGATCGCCTCTATCCGTAGAGGGGATTTGCCTCTCCAACAGTATGAGAACCAAGGACTTTCCGTACTGCAGTCAATCTTCCCGAATGCTGTGTTCGGTGCGTTACGGTTCGCAGGGCGGCAGACTCGGCTTCCTATGGATCAAGGATAAAAGCCTAGTGGGGTCTCCCTATATACGCGACGGTACGTGGGAGCACAGTCCGTGTTAGACCACTATCGAGTCACAGAAGGAGGAATCACCCAACCGTAATGTGAAACAATAGTGACTATGTTTAAAGACGCCAGAACACGTCTCTAACCTAGACCTCTAAATGTTTGCGTTAAGTTCCAATGTGTTTTTAGGTTTATTCAGTTTATTTTATGGTTGATCTTGAATTAAGTTTCGGTTTCAGGCCTTATCGTGTGATCTCTCACAATTACCTAGATGCAAACTACATGCCAAAGAATACTATTTCGTTCGATGAATTCTAACTATGAGAGGGTTAAAAGTTTTCAATCAAACAAAACGAATTCAAACAATCGAATGCAGCTTGTTATCACTAAACAAATTTCAAAGAAAAGGGGTAAGGTGAGGAAGAATTGGTCTTGGTCACTTTCGTGTTCTTTTCATGCATAAGAAGCACTTGGCAAGCTCAGGGTCAGCATAGACCAGAGTTCTCCCTTTCAATTCAAGCAAGGCAGTTAGCACTCAAGAAGAAGAATGTAGCTTTGAGGAAGTCAAAAAGGAAATTGATGTCTACCAACCTTGAGATTGCCCAATTCAAGGAAAGTGCAAGGAAACATGCAATTGAAAAGGAAAATTGAAGATCTGAAGACACAGCTAAGCCAGTGGGAAAGGTTTCCTTAACTAAGGAAAGTCACGTAGCAAGTAAGGTCAAGTCCTCAAATTTTGATGATTTACCTTGTTGAATTTTTCCTTGAAGAATGATGCCTCTACATTCAGTTTTGAACAACTTTAGGACAGATGAAAGGGACATTCCAGGATAAAGAAACTCAAGACAGTCGAATTTTGGCATTAAGCTGTGTTTTCGTGATTGCACAGCAGTTTCGTAGCGTGCTACGAAACTGCTGAAGATAATGCCTAATGCACAGCAGTTTCGTAGCGCGCTACGAAACTGCTGTAGCTGCATATTTTGATATAGTTGACCAATTTTGAGGGACAAAAGGGAAACATTTTTTAAAGAGAGTTTCTAAATAAGGGTCATTTACACAATACAAATATCCAACAAGGGAAAAACAGGCAAAGGAAAAACATATATGAATCATAAACCATTTGTTATAAAAGTGATCACAGCTAGTATTGTTCATTATCCTTCAGGCAGCATTAAAGAGGTTTTATCTTCACACGGGTGCATGGACAAGGTCTACAGCACATGAAGAACATGGCACTTCAATACATTTTTGTGTAATCAAAGAAGATCCTTGTGGAGACCAAAAAAAAAAAAAAAGGGAGGAGTTTTGTTTCCCTGTTTTTACTAGTCAACTTCTAGAAGAAGTTTTGAGTAGTTTAAAACCCATCTCTGAAAAGTGAAAGAGGTTTTAATTCCTAAGATACTAAAGTACAAAAACCTCTTCCACTTTATTCAAATCAATTACGATCTGAGAGAAATTAATGACCAAAGCTGCGCTATGAAACTGTTGTAGGTGCAGTTTTTCATCTCCTGTTTTACACCTGTTTTTCAAAGACACATTCTGGGCGGTAGGGAAGGTGTTTCAAAAAACCAAGATAGGTTTTTGTTCAGCATGGATTGGTTCACAAAAGCCTCCTTCAGTTTTTCCAAATACAGTTTTTATGAGAAGTTATGAGCTCTGTCCCAAGACCTATTTTGCAGCCAGAACAGAGCAAGGGACAGTCTCCTAGTTTCTAGGAACAACAAAAGGATGAGTCATCAAGGGCCAGCTGGAAGGTTATGAGCACCATCAAATTCGACTTCATGGAGTTTTAGGTGTCAAAGAATGTTTTAAATGTTTAGATAAGGTTGTTGTAATCATGATAAGGAGATACACTCCTAGTTGTATTAGGTCTCTATGACTGCTAGTTAGCTGTCCTTTGTATTAAATAGTTAGTTTTAAGTGTCAATAGGTGTCAAATTAGGAGGAATTCGAATTCCCCTCATGCTGGAGGAAGGAATCTACATGAACTCTATATATGGGAGAAGAAATAATGTATTAGGGGTTGGAAAATGTTAGAGAAAAAGGCTACTTTTGTAAATGCTATGCAGGGATTGATATATACTGAAGCAGTTGGACTTTTATGAAGCTGAGATTCTTAGTGTACTTCAGTGAGCTTCATCTTTTATCTTTGAAATGCTTTACTTCCATAGTCTTAATGCTTATTACTCAGGATTCATGAAGGATTTTTTATGTTCAGAATATGTGATGTTGTCCTTTCCATAATTCTTACAGTGGTATGGATGTATAATCACTCAGAATTCACTGAATGTGCTCTGACTTCCTGTATACATTTATAAACTGTGTGGTCCCATATGAGTTTATGTTCTGAATGTTTAAATGCTAAATGCCCTGACTTCCTTTAGGTATTAAACTATGAGCTATCGCTTTAAATTCTTTCCTTTTGAATACCTTGATGTATCATTACTCAGAATTCATGCCCACATGCTCTGACTCCTATGAACTTCAAGTTATTGAGACTTTCTTGAATGTGTCACTCTTTCATTGAAGTATATACAAGCCTCAGTTTTATAAGAAGAGCTATTTGTTGTCCTTATCTCTGTCACTGACTCCATAGCCCAATGGTAGCAAGTCTCCATCTTCCAATCTACAAACATATAAAATCCAAACCATAGAGTTAGCCATCTATCCATATCTTTAATCAATATCATTAACCCTTTGAGAGAGCCCTCTCAGAAGTCGCGAGCGGGATCGGAGCGCATTTGCGGCAGTGGGTGATGAATCTAGGACCGTTCGCGTCACTGTAGCGAAGATGACGCGGGGGAGAGTGGGTAAGAGGTTTGTTGAATCGTATCTGCTTTTTGTGGGAATCCGAATTTGGGCAGAGCCGCGGATCGCGCACGGAAAGGCAACGCGAGCTCCACGCAGCGGCGTCGGTGCTCGCGGAACTCACGCCTTTTTCTCCCCTACCTCTCTCCTTCCATTCCCTTCCCCCCTTCGTTCTTCCCCTGGTCCGCTGGCTGCCCGCGGGGCGGTGTGGGGCGCGCCGCCAAGTCGGGGAAGAGGGCGAGCTCCCGCGCCGCGGCGAACAGCGTCAGACGGAGGGCCATGGGTGGGCGCCATGCCCTGCGCGTGGCTCGGCGGTCTCCCTTGAAGAGGGGGAGGGGGCGAGATCTTTACGGGTGCGATCATACCAGTGTTAATGCACCAGATCCCATCAGAACTCCGCAGTTAAGCGCGCTTGGGCTAGAGTAGTACTGGAATGGGTGACCTCCCGGGAAGTCCTAGTGTTGCACCCTCCCCTCTTTTTGTGCGGCGCGACGGAGCTAGTGGAAGGGATCATCGCGGGTGCGATCGCGTCGGCGCCAGTGCGGAACTCCGCGGTCAGGCGCGCTTGACGGTCTTATTGGGTCGCGTCGCGTGTTCGCCTCGTTTTGCGGCGCGGGGCTGCCTATATATTGATGCGGAATGGAATCCCGCGAATGAGGAGGTCGCCCGAGCATTAAGGGGGAAGGGGGAGCGCCATTGAGGGAAACAGAGGACTGCTCCGAGGGAAACTCGGGAACGAGGCACGGATTCATCACCTTAGTCGGAAGTCGCGAGCGGGATCGGAGCGCATTTGCGGCAGTGGGTGATGAATCTAGGACCGTTCGCGTCACTGTAGCGAAGATGACGCGGGGGAGAGTGGGTAAGAGGTTTGTTGAATCGTATCTGCTTTTTGTGGGAATCCGAATTTGGGGAGAGCCGCGGATCGCGCACGGAAAGGCAGCGCGAGCTCCACGCAGCACCGTCGGTGGTCGCGGAACTCACGCCTTTTTTTCCCCTCCCTATCTCCTTCCCTTCCCTTCCCCCCTTCGTTCTTCCCCTGGTCCGCTGGCTGCCCGCGGGGCAGGGCGGCGCCGCCAAGTCGGGGAAGAGGGCGAGCTCTCGCGCCGCGGCGAACGGCGTCGGACGGAAGGCCATGGGTGGGCCCCATGCCCTGCGCGTGGCTCGGCGGTCTCCCTTGAAGAGGGGGAGGGGGCGAGATCTTTGCGGGTGCGATCATACCAGCGTTAATGCACCGGATCCCATCAGAACTCCGCAGTTAAGCGCACTTGGGCTAGAGTAGTACTGGGATGGGTGACCTCCCGGGAAGTCCTAGTGTTGCACCCTCCCCCCTTTTTGTGCGGCGCGGCAAAGCCAGTGGAAGGGATCCTCGCGGGTGCGATCGCGCCGGCGCTAGTGCGGAACTCCGCGGTCAGGCACGCTTGACGGTTTTATTAGGTCGCGTCGCGTCGCGTGTTCGCTTCGTTTTGCGGCGCGGGGTTGCCAATATATTGATGCGCAATGGAATCCTGCGAATGAGGAGGTCGCCCGAGCATTAAGGGGGGAGGGGGAGCGCCACTGAGGGAAACAGAGGACTGCTCCGAGGGAAACTCGGGAACGGGGCACCGATTCATCACCCTAGTCGGAAGTCGCGAGCGGGATCAGAGCGCATTTGCGGCAGCGGGTGATGAATCTAGGACCGTTCGCGTCACTATAGCGAAGATGACGCGGGGGAGAGTGGGTAAGAGGTTTGTTGAATCGTATATGCTTTTTGTGGGAATCCGAATTTGGATAGAGCCGCAGATCGCGCACAGAAAGGCAGCGCGAGCTCCACGCAGCGCCGTTGGTGGTCGCGAAACTCACGCATTTTTCTCCCCTCCCTCTCTCCTTCCCTTCCCTTCCCCCCTTCGTTCTTCCCCTGGTCCGCTGGCTGCCCGCGGGGCGGGGCGGGGCGCGCCGCGAAGTCGGGGAAGAGGGCGAGCTCCCGCGTCGCTGCGAACGGCGTCGGACGGAGGGCCATGGGTGGGCGCCATGCCCTGCGCGTGGCTCGGCGGTCTCCCTTGAAGAGGGGGAGGGGGCGAGATCTTTGCGGGTGCGATCATACCAGCGTTAATGCACCGGATCCCATCAGAACTCCGCAGTTAAGCGCACTTGGGCTAGAGTAGTACTGGGAAGGGTGACCTCCCGGGAAGTCCTAGTGTTGCACCCTCCCCCGTTTTTGTGCGGCGCGCTGGAGCCAGTGGAAGGGATACTCGCGGGTGCGATCGCGGCGGCGCCAGTGCAGAACTCCGCGGTCAGGCGTGCTTGACGGTTTTATTGGGTCGCGTCGCGTGTTTGCCTCGTTTTGCGGCGCGGGGCTGCCTATATATTGATGGGCAATGGAATCCCGCGAATGAGGAGGTCGCCCGAGCATTAAGAGGGGAGGGGGAGCGCCACTGAGGGAAACAGAGGACTGCTCCAAGGGAAACTCGGGAACGGGGCACGGATTCATCACCCTAGTAGGAAGTCGCGAGCGGGATCTGAGCGCATTTGCGCAGTGGGTGATGAATCTAGGACCGTTCGCGTCACTGTAGCGAAGATGACGCGGGGGAGAGTGGGTAAGAGGTTTGTTGAATCGTATCTGCTTTTTGTGGGAATCCGAATTTGGGGAGAGCCGCGGATCGCGCACGGAAAGGCAGTGCGAGCTCCACGCAGCGCCGTCGGTGGTCGCGGAACTCACGTCTTTTTCTCCCCTCCCTCTCTCCTTCCCTTCCCTTCCCCCCTTCGTTCTTCCCCTGGTCCGCTGGCTGCCCGCGGGGCGGGGCGGGGCGCGCCGCAAAGTCGGGGAAGAGGGCGAGCTCCCGCGCCGCGGTGAACGGCGTCGGACGGAGGGCCATGGGTGGGCGCCATGCCCTGCGCGTGGCTCAGCGGTCTCCCTTGAAGAGGGGGAGGGGCCGAGATCTTTGCGGGTGCAATCATACCAGCGTTAATGCACCGGATCCCATCAGAACTCCGTAGTTAAGCGCGCTTGGGGTAGAGTAGTACTGGGATGGGTGACCTCCTGGGAAGTCCTAGTGTTGCAACCTCCCCCCTTTTTGTGCGGCGCGGAGGAGCTAGTGGAAGGGATCCTCGCGGGTGCGATCGCGCTGGCGCTAGTGCGGAACTCCGCGGTCAAGCGCGCTTGACGGTTTTATTGGGTCACGTCGCGTGTTCGCCTCGTTTTGCGGCGCGGGGCTGCCTATATATTGATGCGCAATGGAATCCCGCGAATGAGGAGGTCGCCCGAGCATTAAGGGGGGAGGGGGAGCGCCACTGAGGAAAACAGAGGACTGCTCCGAGGGAAACTCGGGAACAGGGCACGGATTCATCACCCTAGTCGGAAGTCGCGAGCGGGATCGGAGCGCATTTGCGGCAGTGGGTGATGAATCTAGGACCGTTCGCGTCACTGTAGCGAAGATGACGCGGGGAGAGTGGGTAAGAGGTTTGTTGAATCGTATCTGCTTTTTGTGGGAATCCGAATTTGGGGAGAGCCGCGGATCGCGCACGGAAAGGCAGCGCGAGCTCCACGCAGCGTCGTCGGTGGCCGCGGAACTTACGCCTTTTTCGTCCCGCTCTCTCTCGTTCTTCTTTTTGTTACCCCCTTCATTCTTCCCCTGGTTCGCTGGCTCCGCGCGGGGCGGGCGGCGCCGCCAAGTCGGGGAAGAGGGCGAGCTCCTGCGCCGAGCCGCTTCGGATCGAGGGCCACGGATGGGCCCCATGCGCTGCGCGTGGCTCGGCGGCCTCCCTTGAAGAGGGGGAGGGGGCGAGATCTTTGCGGGTGCGATCATACCAGCGTTAATGCACCGGATCCCATCAGAACTCCGCAGTTAAGCGCGCTTGGGCTAGAGTAGTACTGGGATGGGTGACCTCCCGGGAAGTCCTAGTGTTGCACCCTACCCCCCTTTTTGTGCGACGCGGCGGAACCAGTGGAAAGGATCCTCGCAGGTGCGATCGCGCCGGCGCCAGTGCGGAACTCCGCGGTCAGGCGCGCTTGACGGTTTTATTGGGTCGCGTCGCGTGTTCGTCTCGTTTTGCGGCACGGGGCTTCCTATATATTGATGCGCAATGGAATCCCGCGAATGAGGAGGTTGCCCGAGCATTAAGGGGGGAGGGGGAGCGCCACTTAGGGAAACAGAGGACTGCTCCGAGGGAAACTCGGGAACGGGGCACGGATTCATCACCCTAGTCGGAAGTCGCGAGCGGGATCGGAGTGCATTTGCGGCAGTGGGTGATGAATCTAGGACCGTTCGCGTCACTGTAGCGAAGATGACGCGTGGGAGAGTGGGTAAGAGGTTTGTTGAATCGTATCTGCTTTTTGTGGGAATCCGAATTTGGGGAGAGCCGCGGATCGCGCACGAAAAGGCAGCGCGAGCTCCACGCAGCGCCGTAGGTGGTTGCGGAACTTAGGCCTTTTTCTCCCCTCCCTCTCTCCTTCCCTTCCATTCCCCCCTTCGTTCTTCCCCTGGTCTGCCGGCTACCCGCGGGGCGGTGCGGGGCGCGCCGCTAAGTCGGGGAAGGGGGCGAGCCTCCGCGACGCGGCGAACGATGTCAGACGGAGGGCCATGGGTGGGCGCCATGCCCTGCGCGTGGCTCGTCGGTCTCCCTTGAAGAGGGGGAGGGGGCGAGATCTTTGCGGGTGCGATCATACCAGCGTTAATGCACCGGATCCCATCAGAACTCCGCAGTTAAGCGCGCTTGGGCTAGAGTAGTACTGGGATGGGAGACCTCCCTGGAAGTCCTAGTGTTGCACCCTCCTCCCTTTTTGTGTGGCGCGGCGGAGCCAGTGGAAGGGATCCTCGCGGGTGCGATCGCGCCGGCGCCAGTGCGGAACTCCGTGGTCAGGCGCGCTTGACGGTTTTATTGGGTCGCGTCGCGTGTTCGTCTCGTTTTACGGCACGGGACTGCGTATATATTGATGCACAATGGAATCCCGCGAATGAGGAGGTCACCCGAGCATTAAGGGGGGAGGGGGAGCGCCACTGAAGGAAACAGAGGACTGCTCCGAGGGAAACTCGGGAATGGGGCACGGATTCGTCACCCTAGTCGGAAGTCGCGAGCGGGATCGAAGCGTATTTGCGGCAGTGGGTGATGAATCTAGGACCGTTCGCGTCACTGTAGCGAAGATGACGCGGGGGAGAGTGGGTAAGAGGTTTGTTGAATCGTATCTGCTTTTTGTGGGAATCCGAATTTGGGGAGAGCCGCGGATCGCGCACGGAAAGGCAGCGAGAGCTCCACGCAGCACCATCGGTGGTCGCGGAACTGACGCCTTTTTCTCCCCTCCCTCTCTCCTTCCCTTCACTCCCCCCCTTCGTTCTTCCCCTGGTCTGCCGGCTGCCCGCGGGGCGGGGCGGGCCGCGCCGCCAAGTCGGGGAAGAGGGCGAGCTCCCGCGCCGCGGCAAATGGCGTTGGACGGAGGGCCATGTGTGGGCGCCATGCCCTGCGCGTGGCTCGGCTGTCTCCCTTGAAGAGGGGAAGGGGGCGAGATCTTTGCGGGTGCGATCATACTAGCGTTAATGCATCGGATCCCATCAGAACTCTGCAGTTAAGTGCGCTTGGGCTAGAGTAGTATTCGGATGGGTGACCTCCCGGGAAGTCCTAGTGTTGCACCCTCCCCCCTTTTTGTGCGGCGTGGCGGAGCCAGTGGAAGGGATCCTCGCGGGTGCGATCGCGCCGGCGCCAGTGCGGAACTCCGCGGTCAGGCGCGCTTGACGGTTTTATTGGGTCGCGTCGTGTGTTTGTCTCGTTTTGCGGCGCGGGGCTGCCTATATATTGATGCGCAATGGAATCCCGCGAATGAGGAGGTCGCCCGAGCATTAAGGGGGGAGGGGGAGCGCCACTGAGGGAAACAGAGGACTGCTCCGAGGGAAACTCGAGAACGGGGCACGGATTCATCACCCTAGTCGGAAGTCGCGAGCGGGATCGGAGCGCATCTGCGGCAGTGGGTGATGAATCTAGGACCATTCGCGTCACTGTAGCGAAGATGACACGGGGAGAGTGGGTAAGAGGTTTGTTGAATCGTATTTGCTTTTTGTGGGAATCCGAATTTGGGGAGAGCAGCGGATTGCGCACGGAAAGGCAGCGCGAGTTCCACGCAGCGCCGTCGGTGGTCGCGGAACTGACGCCTTTTTCTCCCCTCCCTCTCTCCTTCCCTTCCCTTCCCCCCTTCGTTCTTCCCCTGGTCCGCCGGCTGCCCGCGGGACGGGGCGGGGCGCGCCGCCAAGTCGGGGAAGAGGGCGAGCTCCCGCGTCGCGGCGAACGGCGTCGGACGGAGGGCCATTTGTGGGCGCCATGCCCTACGCGTGGCTCGGCGGTCTCCCTTGAAGAGGGGGAGGGGGCGAGATCTTTGCGGGTGCGATCATACCAGCGTTAATGCACCGGATCCCATCAGAACTCCGCAGTTAAGCGCGCTTGTGCTAGAGTAGTATTGGGATGGGTGATGTCACGCCCTGAGTCTACGGTGATCTTTCAACCGTTATCTGGCAGGGTGCGACACTACCATGTATTTTCTTTTTCGTAATACTCATACATGTAGACTACGCCTTACACCTTTATACACTTAATTTGTCTTCTTTAACTAAGTAGAGCGCATAAAACTTCATAAACATTCATAACCAATTTAATCAAATGCAATGTAAACCGAACACATAACATTGACACATATTTATAATGGGAGGGGCAACTCCCGAACGAGTTCGCCCAAATATATTATGAATCTTTTTCCTTTCAATGATACAACAAGTGTGCCGGGCAGCCCACGGCCAACACTTAGAATTTATACAACAAAGGCAAGAATGCCGTTTACAACTTGATACCAAACCGCCTTCGGTTAGAGCGAGCTCACCCGAGCCTCTTAGAACTCAACCGAATTAATTTCTGCACCAAACTGTTATCACCGTGACCGTTCGACCTCCAAACTAATCCCGGTTCGTCCTGCGCACTTATTCACTTTTGCGCATGAGGAATGCGCACTCTGCGTCCTTCTTGTTCCTTGATCGAACCCAAGAGAGAATGCGAAGTGCTTGCTTCATCGAATGAGCTTTCTGCGCCATTTACTTATAGCCATCCTAACTTATCCATCGAGGGGTGTCAACTTTACAAGCCGACCCCAAAACGAATGCGTTGAAGCCCCTTTTTTATCTTATGGGCAGGTCGGCCCTTGCCTAAAGGCAAGGTCGACCTACGCCCTTATAAACTTCGCACTTCCATCGCATTATTTCGTATGTAATTTGTGAATGCTCCCAAGTTCGTCGCAACCAGCTCGTGAGATCGTCGCACCCGTCCATCACTTGTGTGCTGTTCGCCGCGCCCGCCTTACGCCGCATTGCCAACTCGCTGTCGCATTTCGTTTAGCTGTCGTGTCCTGTCCGCCCGTCGTATGGATGGACGCCCGCCCGGGTCGTCCTCCCTTCGTTCACGTCCACACGCCCAACCGCCCACACTTATGTTTAAACCAGCTCGCGTTCATGTCTCCGTCCACCAGCTCGCGGTCATGCCACTGTTCGCCGGTTCGCCCATCGGGTGTGGGTCGCCCGCCTGCTGGGCGCGGGTCGCCCTCGGGTCGACTCTTCGTTTCAGCTCGCCGAGCCTTAACCGCATTCTGTTCTGCTGGTTCGGGTAGCTGCACCCATGTACACTCTGCCCGCAGCTCGCCCTTGTCTGCCCGCAGCTCGTCCTCGTTCACCGGTTGTCCTGCTCGCCCGAACCTGCCTTTCGTTTTGCCGTGCACGGGTCGCGCGCCCGGGGCGCCCGCCCGTCGTGCACGGGTCGCCCGCGGGTCGCCCGCCCGTCGTGCACGGGTCGCCCACGGGTTGCCCACCCGGGTCGCCCGTCGGGTGAAGGCGCGCTCCTGCCCAAAACGCCAGGGCGTTACACTCTCCTCCACCTGAAGACGTTGTCGTCCCGACAACATTCCATCTTAGTGATTCCTTCACCAAGACATCTCCATGTGCCAATTGCCCATGTATAACAGGTGTTACACATCCTAACCATGTGTCAACACTTATCTTCACGGTTCCATGCCCAGGTCCATGGAAACCCCATCTTTCTGCAGCATGTTGTTTTCACCATACCTGCTCAACCAAGTTTGAGGGCTCACTGCCATGAGCAGCTTAACAATGAGCCCATCTTCTATGTCATCTAAGAAGATGTGGAGCAAGAAGAGCCTGGAGGCTCTCCTTCACTAATCAACTCGATCCATCTGTCCGGATCTTCAACCTCCATCCTTTGTAGATATGCTTCCCGATCTTCCTTCTGGATGTTCGGCCTCACATATAGCTCGTCATCATCATCATCGTCCTCCACCAACTCTAGCCTTCTCGATAGGTCCGAGATGCTATCTGAAAGTGCTCGGATGACCACAGATTGTTCTGCAATCTTTGCCTCCATCGTAGACAACCGCTTGTCTACTTTTACCTTGTCCTCCATCTGCATTCCTCCTAACTTATGATCGGGTTTTGTAACACCAATGGTTGGAACACCAATGGGCACATCTTCCCTTCCATCATAAATGAAGAGCTTCCTCAAATGTGGCACAACCATAGCTTCAAACTGCTTCATGAACTCCATCCCCAATACTGCCTCATAGTCATCAATCCGCACTATGGTGAAGTCCACCTTTCCGGTCCATGCACCAAGTGTAGTGTCCACCTTTTCGGCCATACCAAGGATTGCCATAGGAGGAGAATTAACTGTCTTCATTTGTGCCTTCACAGGTACAAATTTCAGCCCAAGTCTCCTTGCGGTGTCTTCACTCATGAAGTTATGTGAAGCCCCACTATCAACCATAGTGAGTATATCGGCTCCACCAATCTTCATTTGAACATATTCCAACCTGTTCCTTTCTGGATCCCTTCTAGAAGGCACTTCCGTAGTAGCAGCTGCACCAAGTATCTGCATCATCCCTACAGAAGCATTGTCATCCTCCTCAGCAGGTTGTGTAACAGCAGTTATCTTTGGTTTAGATGGGCAATTCTTCACCGTGTGTGGCCCTTCACATAACCAACACTTCAAAGGCTTCTTCATCTTTGCACCATCATCTGATTTCGGAGTATCCTCCTTCTTCTTGTCTTTCGGTTTGTCGGGCTTCTTTTCCTTATTAGAAGTCTCATCATAGTGGTCCACCAACCTGTCAACCGCAGCAAATGCCTCCTCAAGTGTTCTAATCTTTTGTCTCTTCACCTCATTGCGTGCCCAAGGCTTCAACCCAATAATAAAGTTGAACACCTTGTCTCTTTCCGCCATATCGGGAAGTTCCAAAGCTGCACTTGAGAACTCTCGCTGATATGCTTGTAAGCTCCCGGTTTGTTTGATGAACTTGATCTTTGTCCTTGCTTCCCATGTTTCATCCTGAGGACTGAAATGGTTCTGCAAAGCTTTCTTCATGTCTTCCCATGAAGTGATGTCATCAGCATTTCCATTGATAATCTGATCCACCCTCCTTCGCCACCACATCTTGGCATCATTTGTTAGGAATTGAGCGGCCACCTTGACTTGTGTCTCCCCATCAGGCAGACTTAACCGTTCCAAGTACTGCTCCATGTCCCACAAGAAGTTACCAAGAGTTTTTGCACTCCTTGTACCGTCATAAGATTCCGGCTCTTTGACCTTTACATGAGGTACTCCTCCACCTGAGTTATACCTCATGGCTCTCTTCAATACCGCAATCTCGTCCTTTGCTTCATCAAGGCTTTTATTCACCTTGTCAAGAGTCTTCTTCAAGTTCGTGATCACTGCAAGACCCTGGTCTCTTGATTCTTCAACTTCCTTGACCCTTCCTTCCAACCGAGTACACATAAGATCGTTGTACTCACATTGTGCTTTGAGCTCTTCGTTTTGTGTCCGGAGTTCTTCAAGTTCTTCTCTAACCTTCGAGATGGCTTCTCGTTCTTTAGTAAGCGAGTCCACATCTTGGTTCCAAGAAGACTCCAAAGTCTCCACCCTTTCGATTACCTTTCCCATAAACTCAAGATGGGGATCCTTCACTGGATCCTTCATTGTATGGCTAGACCCGGCTTGAGAGTTAGTGACCATCTTCTTTTGCGACCTTGTTTCGACCATTCATCGGCTTCCCCAAGTCACCTGCAAGAACCTTGTCAACTGCCAACTTCAAGTGTGTGAGCAACCCTGCTCACCAGCTCTAGACCGAGCTCTGATACCACCTGTCACGCCCCTGAGTCTACGGTGATCTTTCAACCGTTATCTGGCGGGGTGCGGCACTACCATGTATTTTCTTTTTCGTAATACTCATACATGTAGACTACGCCTTACACCTTTATACACTTAATTTGTCTTCTTTAACTAAGTAGAGCGCATAAAACTTCATAAACATTCATAACCAATATAATCAAATGCAATGTAAACCGAACACATAACATTGACACATAATTATAATGGGAGGGGCAACTCCCGAACGAGTTCGCCCAAATATATTATGAATCTTTTTCCTTTCAATGATACAACAAGTGTGCCGGGCAGCCCACGGCCAACACTTAGAATTTATACAACAAAGGCAAGAATGCCGTTTACAACTTGATACCAAACCGCCTTCGGTTAGAGCGAGCTCACCCGAGCCTCTTAGAACTCAACCGAATTAATTTCTGCACCAAACTGTTATCACCGTGACCGTTCGACCTCCAAACTAATCCCGGTTCGTCCTGCGCACTTATTCACTTTTGCGCATGAGGAATGCGCACTCTGCGTCCTTCTTGTTCCTTGATCGAACCCAAGAGAGAATGCGAAGTGCTTGCTTCATAGAATGAGCTTTCTGCGCCATTTACTTATAGCCATCCTAACTTATCCATCGAGGGGTGTCATCTTTACAAGCCGACCCCAAAACGAATGCATTGAAGCCTCTTTTTTATCTTATGGGCAGGTCGGCGACCTACGCCCTTATAAACTTCGCAATTCCATCGCAATATTTCATATGTAATTTGTAAATGCTCCCAAGTTCGTCGCACCCATCCATCACCTGTGTGTTGTTCGCCGCGCCCACCTTACGCCGCATTGCCAACTCGCTGTCGTATTTCGTTTAGCTGTCGTGTCTTGTCCGCCCGTCGTATGGATGGATGCCTGCCCAGTTCGTCCTCCCTTTTTTCACGTCCACACGCCCAATTGCCCACACTTATGTTTAAACCAGCTCGCGTTCATGTCTCCGTTCACCAGCTCGCGGTCATGCCACTGTTCGCCGGTTCGCCCATCGGGTGTGGGTCGCCCGCCCGCTGGGCGCGGGTCGCCCTCGGGTCGACTCGCCGTTTCGGCTCGCCCGAGCCTTAACCGCATTCTGTTCTGCTGGTTCGGGTAGCTGCACCCGTGTACAGTCCGCCCGCAGCTCGCCCTTGTCTGCCCGCAGCTCGTCCTCGTTCACCGGTTGTCCTGCTCGCCCGAACCTGCCTTTCGTTTTGCCGTGCACGGGTCGCGCGCCCGGGGCGCCCGCCCGTCGTGCATGGGTCGCGCGCCCGGGGCGCCCGCCCGTCGTGCATGGGTCGCCCGCGGGTCGCCCACCCGGGTTGATCGCCCGTCGTGCACGGGTCGCCCACGGGTTGCCCACCCGGGTCGCCCGTCAGGTGAAGGCACGCTCCTGCCCAAAACGCTAGGGCGTTACAGGTGACCTCCCGGGAAGTCCTAGTGTTGCACCCTCCCCCCTTTTTGTGCGGCGCGGCGGAGCTAGTGGAAGGGATCCTCGCGGGTGCGATCGCGCTGGTGCCAGTGCGGAACTCCGCGGTCAGGCGCGCTTGACGGTTTTCTTGGGTCGCGTTGCGTGTTCGCCTCGTTTTGCGGCGCGGGGCTGCCTATATATTGATGCGCAATGGAATCCCGCGAATGAGGAGGTCGCCCGAGCATTAAGGGGGGAGCAGAGCACCACTGAGGGAAACAGAGGACTGCTCCGAGGGAAACTCGGGAACGGGGCACGGATTCATCACCCTAGTCGGAAGTCGCGAGCGGGATCGGAGCGCATTTGCGGCAGTGGGTGATGAATCTAGGACTGTTCGCGTCACTAGCGAAGATGACGCGGGGGAGAGTGGGTAAGAGGTTTGTTGAATTGTATCTGCTTTTTGTGGGAATCCGAATTTGGGGAGAGCCGCGGATCGCGCACGGAAAGGCAGCGCGAGCTCCACGCAGCGCCGTCGGTGGTCGCGGAACTTACGCCTTTTTCTCCCCTCCCTCTCTCCTTCCCTTCCCTTCCCCCCTTCGTTCTTCCCCTGGTTCGTTGGCTGCCCGCGGGGCAGGAGGCGCCGCCAAGTCGGGGAAGAGGGCGAGCTCCTGCGCCGAGCCGCTTCGGATCGAGGGCCACGGATGGGCCCCATGCCCTGCGCGTGGCTCGGCGGTCTCCCTTGAAGAGGGGGAGGGGGCGAGATCTTTGCGGGTGCGATCATACCAGCGTTAATGCCCCGGATCCCATCAAAACTCCGCAGTTAAGCGCGCTTGGGCTAGAGTAGTACTGGGATGGGTGACCTCCCGGGAAGTCCTAGTGTTGCACCCTCCCCCCTTTTTGTGCGGCGCGGCAGAGCCAGTGGAAGGGATCCTCGCGGGTGCAATCGCGCCGGCGCCAGTGCGGAACTACGCGGTCAGGCGCGCTTGACGGTTTTATTGGGTCGCGTCGCGTGTGCGTCTCGTTTTGCGGCGTGGGGCTTCCTATATATTGATGCGCAATGGAATCCCGCGAATGAGGAGGTCGCCCGAGCATTAAGGGGGGAGGGGGAGCGCCACTGAGGGAAACAGAGGACTGCTCCGAGGGAAACTCAGGAACGGGGCACGGATTCATCACCCTAGTCGGAAGTCGCGAGCGGGATCGGAGCGCATTTGCGGCAGTGGGTGATGAATCTAGGACCGTTCGCGTCACTGTAGCGAAGATGACGCGGGGGAGAGTGGGTAAGAGGTTTGTTGAATCGTATCTGCTTTTTGTGGGAATCCAAATTTGGGGAGAGCCGCGGATCGCGCACGGAAAGGCAGCGCGAGCTCCACGCAGCGCCGTCGGTGGTCGCGGAACTCACGCCTTTTTCTCCCCTCCCTCACTCCTTCCCTTCGCTTCCCCCCTTCGTTCTTCCCCTGGTCCGCTGGCTGCTCGCGGGGCGGGGCGGGGTGCGACGCTAAGTCGGGGAAGAGGGCGAGCTCCCGCGCCGCGGCGAACGACGTCGGATGGAAGGCCATGGGTGGGCGCCATGCCCTGCGCATGGCTCGACGGTCTCCCTTGAAGAGGGGGAGGGGGCGAGATCTTTGTGGGTGCGATCATACCAGCGTTAATGCACCGGATCCCATCAGAACTCCGCAGTTCAGCGCGCTTGGGCTAGAGAAGTACTGGGATGGGTGACCTCTCGGGAAGTCCTAGTGTTGCACCCTCCCCTTTGTGCGGCGCGGCGGAGCCAGTGGAAGGGATCCTCGCGGTCGCGATCGCGCCGACGCCAGTGCGGAACTCTGCGGTCAGGCGCGCTTGACGTTTTATTGGGTCGCGTCGCGTGTTCGTCTCGTTTTGGGGCGCGGGGCTGCCTATATATTGATGCGCAATGGAATCCCGCGAATTAGGAGGTCGCCCGAGCATTAAGGGGGGAGGGGGAGCGCCACTGAGGGAAACAGAGGACTGCTCCGAGGGAAACTCAGGAACGGGGCACGGATTCATCACCCTAGTCGGAAGTCGCGAGCGGGATCGGAGCGCATTTGCGGCAGTGGGTGATGAATCTAGGACCGTTCGCGTCACTGTAGCGAAGATGACGCGGGGGAGAGTGGGTAAGAGGTTTGTTGAATCGTATCTGCTTTTTGTGGGAATCCGAATTTGGGGAGAGCCGCGGATCGCGCACGGAAATGCAGCGCGAGCTCCACGCAGCGCCGTCGGTGGTCGCGGAACTCACGCCTTTTTCTCCCCTCCGTCTCTCTTCCCTTCCCTTCCCCCCTTCGTTCTTCCCCTGGTCCGCTGGCTGCCTGCGGGGCGGGGCGGGGTGCGCCGCCAAGTCTGGGAAGAGGGCGAGGTCCCGCGCCGCGGCGAATGACGTCGGACGGAGGGCCATGGGTGGGCACCATGCCCTGCGCATGGCTCGACGGTCTCCCTTGAAGAGGGGGAGGGGGCGAGATCTTTGTGGGTGCGATCATACCAGCGTTAATGCATCGGATCCCATCAGAACTCCGCAGTTAAGCGCACTTGGGCTAGAGAAGTACTCGGATGGGTGACCTCCCAGGAAGTCCTAGTGTTGCACCCCCCCCTTTTTGTGCGGCGCGGCGGAGCCAGTGGAAGGGATCCTCGCGGGTGCGATCGCGCCGGCGCCAGTGCGGAACTCCGCGGTCAGGCACGCTTGACGTTTTATTGGGTCGCGTCGCATGTTCGTCTCGTTTTGCGGCGCGGGGCTGCCTATATATTGATGCGCAATGGAATCCCGCGAATGAGGAGGTCGCCCGAGCATTAAGGGGGGAGGGGGAGCGCGACTGAGGGAAACAGAGGACTGCTCCGAGGGAAACTCGAGGACGGGGCACGGATTCATCACCCTAGTCGGAAGTCGCGAGCGGGATCAGAGCGCATTTGCGGCAGTGGGTGATGAATCTAGGACCGTTCGCGTCACTGTAGCGAAGATGACGCGGGGGAGAGTGGGTAAGAGGTTTGTTGAATCGTATCTGCTTTTTGTGGGAATCCGAATTTGGGGAGAGCCACGGATCGCTCACGGAAAGGCAGCGCGAGCTCCACGCAGCGCCATAGGTGGTCGCGGAACTTACGCCTTTTTCTCCCCTCCCTCTCTCCTTCCCTTCCCTTCCCCCCTTCGTTCTTCCCCTGGTCCGCAGGCTGCCCGCGGGGCGGGGCGGGGCGTGCCGCCAAGTCGGGGAAGAGGGCGAGCCCCCGCGCCACGGCGAACGGCGTTGGACGGAGGGCCATGGGTGGGCGCCATGCCCTGCGCGTGGCTCGACGGTCTCCCTTGAAGAGGGGGAGGGAGCGAGATCTTTGCGGGTGCGATCATACCAGCGTTAATGCATCGGATCCCATCAGAACTCCACAGTCAAGCGCGCTTGGGCTAGAGTAGTACTGGGATGGGTGACCTCCCGGGAAGTCCTAGTGTTGCACCCTCCCCCCTTTTTGTGCGGCACGGCGGAGCGAGTGGAAGGGATCCTCGCGGATGCGATCGCACCGGCGCCAGTGCGGAACTCTGCGGTCAGGCGCGCTTGACGGTTTTATTGGGTCGCGTCGCGTGTTCGTCTCGTTTTGCGGCGCGGGGCTGCCTATATATTGATGCGCAATGGAATCCCGCGAATGAGGAGGTCGCCCGAGCATTTAGGGGGGAGGGGGAGCGCCACTGAGGGAAACAGAGGACTGCTCCGAGGGAAACTCGGGAACGGGGCACGGATTCATCACCCTAGTCGGAAGTCGCGAGCGGGATCGGAGCGCATTTGCGGCAGTGGGTGATGAATCTAGGACCGTTCGTGTCACTGTAGCGAAGATGACGCGGGGGAGAGTGGGTAAGAGGTTTGTTGAATTGTATCTGCTTTTTGTGGGAATCCGAATTTTGGGAGAGCCGCGGATCGTGCACGGAAAGGCAGCGCGAACTCCACGCAGCAGCGTCGGTGGTCGCGGAACTCACGCCTTTTTCTCCCCTCCCTCTCTCCTTCCCTTCCCTTCCCCCCTTCGTTCTTCCCCTAGTCCGCAGGCTGCCCGCGGGGCGGGGCGGGGCGTGCCGCCAAGTCGGGGAAGAGGGCGAGCTCCCGCGCCGCGGCGAACGGCGTCGGACGGAGGGCCATGGGTGGGCGCCATGTCCTGCGCGTGGCTCGGCGGTCTCCCTTGAAGAGGGG
This sequence comes from Pinus tabuliformis, assembly GCA_031772625.1. Lineage (NCBI taxonomy): Eukaryota > Viridiplantae > Streptophyta > Pinopsida > Pinales > Pinaceae > Pinus > Pinus tabuliformis. Next base: position 24,996,045 of record CM062808.1, on the reverse strand, counting down.
GAGGGGGCGAGATCTTTGCGGGTGCGATCATACCAGCGTTAATGCACTAGATCCCATCAGAACTCCGCAGTTAAGCGCGCTTGGGCTAGAGTAGTACTGGGATGGGTGACCTCCCGGGAAGTCCTAGTGTTGCACCCTCCTCTCTTTTTGTGCGGCGAGGCGGAGTCAGTGGAAGGGATCCTCGCGGGTGCAATCGCGCCGGCGCCAGTGCGGAACTCCGCGGTCAGGTGCGCTTGACGGTTTTATTAGGTCGCGTCGCGTGTTCGTCTCGTTTAGCGGCGCGGGGCTGCCTATATATTGATACGCAATGGAATCCCGCGAATGAGGAGGTCGCCCGAGCATTAAGGGAGGAGGGGGAGTGCCACTGAGGGAAACAGAGGACTGCTCCGAGGGAAACTCGGGAATGGGGCACGGATTCATCACCCTAGTCGGAAGTCGCGAGCGGGATCGGAGCGCGTTTGCGGCAGTGGGTGATTAATCTAGGACCGTTCGCGTCACTGTAGCGAAGATGACACGGGGGAGAGTGGGTAAGAGGTTTGTTGAATCGTATCTGCGTTTTGTGGGAATCCGAATTTGGGGAGAGCCGCAGATCGCGCACGGAAAGGCAGCGCGAGCTCCACGCAGCGCCGTCGGTGGTCGCGGAACTCACGCCTTTTTCTCCCCTCCCTCTCTCCTTCCCTTCCCTTCCCCCCTTCGTTCTTCCCTTGGTCCGCTGGTTGCTCGAGGGGCGGGGCGGGGCGGGGCGCGCCGCCAAGTCGGGGAAGAGGGCGAGCTCCCGCGCTGCGGCGAACAGCGTCGGACGGAGGGCCATGGTTGGGCGCCATGCCCTGCGCGTGGCTCGGCGGTCTCCCTTGAAGAGGGGGAGGGGGCGAGATCTTTGCTGGTGCGATCATACCAGCGTTAATGCACCGGATCCCATCAGAACTTCGCAGTTAAGCGCGCTTGGGCTAGAGTAGTACTCGGATGGGTGACCTCCCGGGAAGTCCTATTGTTGCACCTGTTAGTGTCAGCCTTTCCAGCCTTCCTCCAGTGATCAAATGTGCTCTTACAAAGTGATTTTGAGGTGTCAAGGTCAAATTTTGTCATTTCAGTGAGTCTTCAAGCAAAATTTGGTCACTAGGCATTAGGCCTAGGGTTTGCCCAAATGTCAGTCTATGTCATCATTCAGCTGAGTGTATCATCATTCAGAGGGTTGTCATCGTCATGTCAGTATCTAATGGGTCATTTTACATCTTGTTCATGCTTCAGTTGTGCCTAGGCAAGCTCATTTCCCTCTCCTAGGGTTTTGTAAGCTAATTTTTCTTGGATGGTCAAATCACCGGCAAAACTTGTTTCCTGATGTTCATACACCTTTCCCTATCCTTAAAGTACCTTATCAAATACTTCCCATCCCTTAGATCCGCCAAATTCCTCATTTTTGCGCAAACCCTAGTTTCTAGCTACAACCTGACGATTTTCTAGGTTTGGCCTGTGTTTTGTCCTTTTCGACCCCTTCCCCTCACTCAATCTCTGAGATTCCACTTTCCCCTGCTTCCTAACATCCCTACCCACTCCCAAAAATTTCCCCAAGAATTTAGAAGCCCTCTATCCCCTTCATTTCGCTCCATTTCGACAAAATCCCTTGTTTCACACATCGGGACAAGTTTCACTCAAAAGCTGTTTCAGAGCAATAAGAGATGAATTTTGGAAAACTGAGAGAGGTTTTTGTCCACAACATGCCAAGGAAGAAAAACCTCTTTCACTTTTTACACAGGTGTCATGGTTTGAGAGAAATGTCAAAAATACCGGCGAGAACGAAGGTGCTCCAAGGACGGTTGGCCAAAGCACAAAAACGAAGGAAAACGCCCGATCCACTCCAAACTTTGGCCAAAGCCTCTTTGACTGAGCATGGTACTTGATTGGGGACTCCCAGCCCAAATTTCAAGAAATTTGGAGAAAATTTTGTCATTTGTGAATTTTTGGTGCAATTTACAGGTTTTGGCCATTGGAGTGGTCTCACCCCGCGCGCGACCACTCGGGAGGACTGCTCAGAATCACAAAAAGTTGACGTTTTTGGGAAGGGCATGCAAAAACTAGAATTACCTATATTTGGGGTCAACTTGATTTTGAGATTTGGGCCTCCAAAAGCTCAAAATACATCAAAATTTTGACTTTCTGCCCACTTTTTGAGTTGCAGAAAGTGACCTTGGGAGAATTGACTTTCGAGGGGTCAAATCAACTCCAAATCCAGAAATTCCACTTGGGATGGAAAGTAGACACACCGAGCTTTCCAATGAGCCATCTTGCACTTGATTTGGACAACTAGAACCCACTCAAAAAGTGCTGCAAAGGGGCGCGACCACTCGAGCAGGGGGCGCGACCACTCGAGCTAAAATTGCCAGTTTTGACTTTTCAGGCCTGCAAACTCTGTTTTTTACCTTGGTTGATCATTTGTACTTGTAAATGATGGATGTATGGATAATTTTCATGGCACATTGATAGATTTAATCTCTCTTAACCCTTCTAGAAGCTTCCTTGATGTAAATAGTGAATATTTAATGCATGGATGAGTTAGCTAAGTTTTAGAGGCAAGTTGTTTTGACTGCCTATTATCTAGTGCTAAGTTTAGAATTAGTTCAAACTGCTCCTAGGAAGCTGAGCTCGACCCCTAGAGGTGGGGAAAGGAGTTAGATGGTCTATATTATGCCTTCTCTTGCTCATTTTCATGGTTGGACTCTTGAGGGAGAAGCTCTATTGTATATTTTACTTGTATCTCTGCAATTTGAGGAAAAGGAAGGCCAGGGTTTTGCAGACATCATTGTGGATTATTGTGTTGATGGTGTGTTTCCTACTTGTCATTGTAAGTGTGTTTATGTGTTCCATCTCTTATTCTATTGCTGCTAATTAAACAAAAGAAGTGATAAAGTTTGAATTCATGCATGCTATGCTCAGCTTTCAATTTTGTTTAATATTTATGTTTTCCACTGTTTAAAGAGGATTCAAAGTCATTGTTTGCCCTCTTTAGCTCCCTCTCTTTCTTCCTTGATCATCCATCTCAGCTTAAGGCATCAGCGCAAACTCCTTCCTTGCCCCAAAGACCCACCTGCAAAAACTGAGCTCAATTCCCACACCCTGAATTGCACTCCCTCCAATTGCCACCAAAAACCCCAAAAACTTTAAATCAACCCTCCTTATCAGTTTACTAGCCTAATATCAGTGTTCCTAATTGGGTCAGCTCATCCTATTGAAAGATCTACCGAGTTTGACCGGAGAGAGCCTTCTCATGCCCCGTAGGGCTAGCTACGAGGTGAAATGGTTTGATGTTGCCTTGAAGGTTTACCTTCCTCAGCCTAGGGTGAAATCTCAAGCGCTAACATAGTGGCGACCATACTGGGGAGAACAACTGATCGTTTGCTCATTGACGTGTTATTTCATAAGTCTTAGACGGAGCCTGAAGTACGCCAGGTAGCCTTCGAAAACGCTCTTGTTTTACATCAGCGTTAGTAGATAAACGTTGCTTCAGTCAATCTCCGTGAGCTTGTGAATACGACCACTTCATTTGCAGTTTACCCCAGTACATGTATCAAGTTCAGATCTGATTGTTGATGGTGAACAACGATCAGACACTTGAAAGGCTGAAATCATTCACTTGGCGACTCTAAATCAGTTTTGAAGATCAGATCTAAAGACTCCACTGGAGGATGATCCCGACCAACAAAAACATGAAAGGAGAATATGGCAAAATCAGGTATTCAAGTTGGAATTTCATCCAAGACATTTTGTTCTGTGTCATAAATTATTTCTTCTCTTTTCCCAAGAATGTCAAGAAGGCTTTGCAAAGTATATTATGCTTGAGAAAAGAGCCTCGTCCTGCAGTTGATTCTTTCCCTTTGAAGACTGTGAATACCAAAGATTTGCATACCTTTGAGCTTGATCAAGATCCTTTTTCCGAATTTTGTGATGGCCATCTTCTAATTGATGAATCCCAAGCAACCAAGACTGATTCTATACCTGCTGTACATACCCCTACACCTTGTAAAATTCCAGATCGGTATAAACCTCTTGTTTTGCCTTCTGTTCTTCATGTTTTCCCCAAAAACTATGATCTATACTTGCCGATGTTTGATGGTGAAGGTAAGAATGTCAACACTGAGCAACATGTACAGAATTTTGAGTCCTTTCTTGATCTTTTTGAAGTTGATGAAGAAGATGTTAGTATAAGGCTTTTTGCTCTTTCTTTGCAAGCCAAAGTGAAGAGTTGGTTCAAAGCCCTGCCTGATGCGAGCATCTCAGATTTCCAGCAGTTTGTCAAAGTTTTTCTCGATAGGTGGATGATCGGGCAGAACCTTTTCTTGATTGTAGAAGAGTATAACCAGTTGAAAAGATTGCCAGGTGAGACAGTACAACAGTTTTCGGCCAGATTTAATCAAGTTTATTATTCAATGCCAGTTGATATAAGACCTACTCCTAGATCTGCTCTCTTGCACTACCCGGGCGCCTTTGATCCGGAGATGGAGTTTCAGCTGAGAGAAAGGGATATTGCAACACTTCACGAGATGCAAAACAGTGCAGTAAGTGTAGAGGCTCATCTGCTGATCCGAAGGGCAAGGTTGAAAGAAGAAGAGATGAAAAACATAGATCCGGAAGAATCGTCATCTCTAGAGATGAAGCTTGATATTTTGGTAAGTGCAGTGGAAGAGATGATGTACAAGATCAATGCAAGAAATGCTTATGATGTTGAAGATCAAGGCTCGCTGATTGAAGAAGAACAAGTTGCTGATCCAAAACATTTTGTTTCTTTTCCTAGTTGTCATAGATCTGATAATGATTGTTTTGTAGATCACCTTAGAGAAGAGAGATCTATTGATATAACATGCACGCTTGATGATGTGTTTTATAGTGATGATTTGCCTCATTTTGATGAGTATGACGATGATTATGTTCTCCAAACAGAAGCTAATCTTGCAATCAAATCAGTAGCTAGTTGGTGGGAGGAAAAAGTTCATTTTCAGTAGCTTGAATACAATGTTCAGCCATCACATATCAGCTATGACATTGACGAGGAAAGTGCAGCAAATTTTGAAGTAAGTGAAGAATCTTTGCCTTTTTGTTTTGATTCATGTCAATTCATTAGAGACAACTTCCATGAAATTAGAAATCAGCTGTCAACAAGTCTTGATCTAGACCATCTTGAAGGCAATAAAAACCTTGTTCTAGACTTTACATATTCAGATTTGCAGCTACCAAATGAAATTGAAAGGCAGATTACAGATGAAGGTATGGCAGCCGAAATACATGATTTGATGATACAGGAAGATTCTATACCCTTTTCTTTCGAAGCATTTCAGTTTATAAGGAAGAATCTTCGTAAAATCTCTCAAGAAAAAGATGAACAGCTAGAAGGATGTCATGCATTTTCAATGGATACATTGCAGCAGTCTTTTCAAGTTTTTCATGATCCCATAGCTGATGTTTTGGATGAGTTTTGTAGTCAAAATCTATCTCCATTGACTACATGTGAGCTTGAAAAATGTGCTGATATGAATTTGATCTGGCAGCCAGCTTCTTCGTCATTTTCAGCAGAGGTCTCATCACAAGGTTCAGATCAACATTTGCATTCATGGTATGAGGAGAAAAGAAGTAATCCATTGGATGAGCTAAGTTCCAGTGTGCTTGAATTTCAAGATCCTTATGCAGTGTTTTTGGAGGTGGATAGAGAATTCATATCATTCCACGGATTTGTTTCTAAGTTGTCATGGGAGTTGCATTTTATTAGTTCTCTTTTGTTGTTCATAAGCGAACACTTGTGGAGAATTCGAACAACAGACGGGATACTTACTTGGTTGCATTGGTTGTTTCATTTCACTTGATCAGGTGATGAATGAAACTGTTAGAGTAGGTTGTGATGAATAAGCTACACTTTGAGCATCATTTTCAGTTTGTCGGTTGTGTTTAAGTATCAAGTCAGTTGTTAGTTGAGTCATGAGTCCTTTATGAGTCAATTTTTAATCTTGTTGTTAAGTTAGTTTGTGTCAGTTTTCAGTCATGCATTTCAGCTTGAGTTTTTGACTCCATTGCCCAATAATTGTAAGGCACTGGTCTGCTCTCCCAGAGGTCTGAGGTTCTTGGCACCTCCAAGGAGCTACCATCCCCATTGGAGCCAATGTTAGTGTCAGCCTTTCCAGCCTTCCTCCAGTGATCAAATGTGCTCTTACAAAGTGATTTTGAGGTGTCAAGGTCAAATTTTGTCATTTCAGTGAGTCTTCAAGCAAAATTTGGTCACTAGGCATTAGGCCTAGGGTTTGCCCAAATGTCAGTCTATGTCATCATTCACCTGAGTGTATCATCATTCAGAGGGTTTTCATCGTCATGTCAGTATCTAATGGGTCATTTTACATCTTGTTCATGCTTCAGTTGTGCTTAGGCAAGCTCATTTCCCTCTCCTAGGGTTTTGTAAGCTAATTTTTATTGGATGGTCAAATCACCGGCAAAACTTGTTTCCTGATGTTCATACACCTTCCCCTATCCTTAAAGTACCTTATCAAATACTTCCCATCCCTTAGATCCGCCAAATTCCTCATTTTTGCGCAAACCCTAGTTTCTAGCTACAATCTGGCGATTTTCTAGGTTTGGCCTGTGTTTTGTCCTTTTCGACCCCTTCCCCTCACTCAATCTCTGAGATTCCACTTTCCCCTGCTTCCTAACATCCCTACCCACTCCCAAAAATTTCCCCAAGAATTTAGAAGCCCTCTATCCCCTTCATTTCGCTCCATTTCGACAAAATCCCTTGTTTCACACATCGGGACAAGTTTCACTCAAAAGCTGTTTCAGAGCAATAAAAGATGAATTTTGGAAAATTGAGAGAGGTTTTTGTCCACAACATGCCAAGGAAGAAAAACCTCTTTCACTTTTTACACAGGTGTCATGGTTTGAGAGAAATGTCAAAAATACCGGCGAGAACGAAGGTGCTCCAAGGACGGTTGGCCAAAGCACAAAAACGAAGGAAAACGCCCGATCCACTCCAAACTTTGGCTAAAGCCTCTTTGACTGAGCATGGTACTTGATTGGGGACTCCCAGCCCAAATTTCAAGAAATTTGGAGAAAATTTTGTCATTTGTGAATTTTTGGTGCAATTTACAGGTTTTGGCCATTGGAGTGGTCTCACCCCGCGCGCGACCACTCGGGAGGACTGCTCAGAATCACAAAAAGTTGACATTTTTGGAAAGGGCATGAAAAAACTAGAATTACCTATACTTGGGGTCAACTTGGTTTTGAGATTTGGGCCTCCAAAAGCTCAAAATACATCAAAATTTTGACTTTCTGCCCACTTTTTCAGTTGCAGAAAGTGACCTTGGGAGAATTGACTTTTGAGGGGTCAAATCAACTTCAAATCTAGAAATTCCACTTGGGATGGAAAGTAGACACACAGAGCTTTCCAATGAGCCATCTTGCACTTGATTTGGACAACTGGAACCCACTCAAAACGTGCTGCAAAGGGGCGCGACCACTCGAGTAGGGGGCGCGACCACTCGAGCTAAAATTGCCAGTTTTGACTTTTCAGGCCTGCAAACTCTGTTTTTTACCTTGGTTAATCATTTGTACTTGTAAATGATGGATGTATGGATAATTTTCATGGCACATTGATAGATTTAATCTCTCTTAACCCTTCTAGAAGCTTCCTTGATGTAAATAGTGAATATTTAATGCATGGATGAGTTAGCTAAGTTTTAGAGGCAAGTTGTTTTGACTGCCTATTATCTAGTGCTAAGTTTAGAATTAGTTCAAACTGCTCCTACGAAGCTGAGCTCGACCCCTAGAGGTGGGGAAAGGAGTTAGATGGTCTATATTATGCCTTCTCTTGCTCATTTTCATGGTTGGACTCTTGAGGGAGAAGCTCTATTGTATATTTTACTTGTATCTCTGCAATTTGAGGAAAAGGAAGGCCAGGGTTTTGCAGACATCATTGTGGATTATTGTGGATTATTGTGTTGATGGTGTGTTTCCTACTTGTCATTGTAAGTGTGTTTATGTGTTCCATCTCTTATTCTATTGCTGCTAATTAAACAAAAGAAGTGATAAAGTTTGAATTCATGCATGCCATGCTCAGCTTTCAATTTTGTTTAATATTTATGTTTTCCACTGTCTAAAGAGGATTCAGAGTCATTGGTTGCCCTCTTTAGCTCCCTCTCTTTCTTCCTTGATCATCCATCTCAACTTAAGGCATCAACGCAAACTCCTTCCTTGCCCCAAAGACCCACCTGCAAAAACTGAGCTCAATTCCCACACCCTGAATTGCACTCCCTCCAATTGCCACCAAAAACCCCAAAAACTTTAAATCAACCCTCCTTATCAGTTTACTAGCCTAATATCAGTGTTCCTAATTGGGTCAGCTCATCCTATTGAAAGATCTACCGAGTTTGACCGGAGAGAGCCTTCTCATACCCCGTAGGGCTAGCTACGAGGTGAAATGGTTTGATGTTGCCTTGAAGGTTTACCTTCCTCAGCCTAGGGTGAAATCTCAAGCGTTAACATCACCCTCCCCCCTTTTTGTGCGGCGCGGTGGAGCCAGTGGAAGGGATCCTCGCAGGTGCGATCGCGCCGGCGCCAGTGCGGAACTCCGCGGTCGGTCGCGCTTGACAGCTTTATTTGGTCGCGTCACGTGTTCGCCTCGTTTTGCAGCGCGGGGCTGCCTATATATTGATGCGCAATGGAATCCCGCAAATGAGGAGGTCGCCCGAGCATTAAGGGGGGAGGGGGAGCGCCACTGAGGGAAACATAGGACTGCTCCGAGGGAAACTCGGGAACGGGGCACGGATTCATCACCTTAGTCGGAAGTCGCGAGCGGGATCGGAGCGCATTTGCGGCAGTGGGTGATGAATCTAGGACCGTTCGCGTCACTGTAGCGAAGATGACGCGGGGGAGAGTGGGTAAGAGGTTTGTTGAATCGTATCTGCTTTTTGTGGGAATCTGAATTTGGGGAGAGCCGCGGATCGCGCACGGAAAGGCAGCGCGAGCTCCACGCAGCGTCGTCGGTGGTCGCGTAACTCACGCCTTTTTCTCCCCTCCCTCTCTCCTTCCCTTCCCTTCCCCCCTTCGTTCTTCCCCTGGTCCGCTAGATGCCCGCGAGGCGGGGCGTGGCACGCCGCCAAGTCGGGGAAGAGGGCGAGCTCCCGCGCCGCGGCGAACAGCGTCGGACGGAGGGCCATGCCCTGCGCGTGGCTCGGCGGTCTCCCTTGAGAGGGGGAGGGGGCGAGATCTTTGCGGGTGCGATCGTACTAGCGTTAATGCACCGGATCCCATCAGAACTCCGCAGTTAAGCGCGCTTGGGCTAGAGTAGTACTGGGATGGGTGACCTCCCGGGAAGTCCTAGTGTTGCACCCTCCCCCCTTCTTGTGCGGCGCGGCGGAGCGAGTGGAAGGGATCCTCGCGGGTGCGATCGCGCCGGCGCCAGTGCGGAACTCCGCGGTCGGGCGCGCTTGACGGTTTTATTGGGTCGCGTCGCGTGTTCGCCTCGTTTTGTGGCGCGGGGCTGCCTATATATTGATGCGCAATGGAATCCCGCGAATGAGGAGGTCGCCCGAGCATTAAGGGGGGAGGGGGAGCGCCACTGAGGGAAACAGAGGACTGCTCCGAGGGAAACTCGGGAACGGGGCACGGATTCATCACCCTAGTCGGAAGTCGCGAGCGGGATCGGAGCGCATTTGCGGCAGTGGGTGATGAATATAGGACCGTTCGCGTCACTGTAGCGAAGATGACGCGGGGGAGAGTGGGTAAGAGGTTTGTTGAATCGTATCTGCTTTTTGTGGGAATCCGAATTTGGGGAGAGCCGCGGATCGCGTACGGAAAGGCAGCGCGAGCTCCACGCAGCGCCGTCGGTGGTCGCGGAACTCACGCCTTTTTCTCCCCTCCCTCTCTCCTTCCCTTCCCTTACCCCCTTCGTTCTTCCCCTGGTCCGCTGGCTGCCCGCGGGGCGGGGCGGGGCGCGCCGCCAAGTCGGGGAAGAGGGCGAGCTCCCGCGCCGCGGCGAACGGCGTCGAACGGAGGGCCATGGGTGGGCGCCATGCCCTGCGCATGGCTCGACGGTCTCCCTTGAAGAGGGGGAGGGGGCGAGATCTTTGCGGGTGCGATCATACCAGCGTTAATGCACTGGATCACATCATAACTCCGCAGTTAAGCGCGCTTGGGCTAGAGTAGTACTGGGATGGGTGACCTCCCAGGAAGTCCTAGTGTTGCACCCTCCCCCCTTTTTGTGCGGCGCAGCGGAGCCAGTGGAAGGTATCCTCGCGGGTGCGATCGCGCCGGCGCTAGTGCGGAACTCCGTGGTCAGGCGCACTTGACAGTTTTATTGGGTCGCGTCGCGTGTTCGTCTCGTTTTGCGGCGCGGGGCTGCCTATATATTGATGCGCAATGGAATCCCGCGAATGAGGAGGTCGCCCGAGCATTAAGGGGGGAGGGGGAGCGCCACTGAGGGAAACAGAGGACTGCTCCGAGGGAAACTCGGGAACGGGGCACGGATTCATCACCCTAGTCGGAAGTCGCGAGCGGGATCGGAGCGCATTTGCGGCAGTGGGTGATGAATCTAGGACCGTTCGCGTCACTGTAGCGAAGATGACGCGGGGGAGAGTGGGTAAGAGGTTTGTTGAATTGTATGTGCTTTTTGTGGGAATCCGAATTTGGGGAGAGCCGCGGATCGCGCACGGAAAGGCTGCGCGAGCTCCACGCAGCGCCGTCGGTGGTCGCGGAACTTACGCCTTTTTCTCCCCTCCCTCTCTCCTTCCCTTTCCTTCCCCCCTTCGTTCTTCCCCTGGTCCGCTGGCTGCCCGCGGGGCGGGGCGGGGCGTGCCGCCAAGTCGGGGAAGAGGGCGAGCTCCCGCGCCACGGCGAACAGCGTTGGACGGAGGGCAATGGGTGGGCGCTGTTACACAGTAATTTGTCACTGTCTCCCTGTCAGTCACCCTATTGTGTCAGGAATTCACAATAATCAAGTTCATGCCTTCTGAACTGGCCAAAAACCCACTTTTCCAAAGTTTTCCTCATCAGCGCATCTGTTTCTAAAATATCCCCGATGATTGGCAGACCGCGTGCGCTGCCAGCGCGGAAGCACACACCTTTCCCGTGCTGGTCGAATTTCATGACCAGCGCAGCCTCTGTTTGTACCTACCCGCGCTGACACGACCTTTTCCATTATGTCTTTGCGACGTCAGCGCGCCATACCAGTTATGCACCCGTGCTGATCCAGACTTGGTTGTTGGCCTTGTGAGTATCGACTCCCTTCTATGGCATGTCTTTTCGACCCTTTGCAACCACTTCCCTTGAGGATAAGCTCATCCTTCCACCCTTTTAGGAGGCTCCTTCTCCTATATGAACTTCCACCATTACCATGAGCAGCTAGTTTGGAATAGCTTGGATTGTGTAGAGCTTATAGTGCTCACAATGCTGCTACTATAGGTATTTGGTGTGATAAGTGTGGAAGGGCATGATAGCTTAGGGAAGGTTGTGTTGTGTTGCTTGTGTGAGAGAGAGAGTTTCTTGTCTTGGGAGAATCATTTCCAAAGGTGAATGCTTGAGACACTTGCTGACTGGCCCCTCCTGAGAAGGTTACCGACGTCAGAACATTTGGTTGTACTCTTCTCTGCTTGATTAATAATAGATGACTACTATTATTGTTCCATTCTCATTTGTCTATGCAATGGTTAAATGTGAATTACATCTTTTCTGACTGATGTATGGTTGCTTTTATTAGATTTCACGCTTGTGTTTGTTTCCTCTTCGTGTGTGCAGGTGTCTATTCGCGGAGATCGCGGAGGATCGTGACCAGCCAGAGCGAAGGAGTGAAGGTGGCATCTCTTCATCAAACAACAGCGCTGGAATCCAAGTAGGTGCTCTTTACCTCTTGTTTAATTGCAATTAGGAACTTGCATAGTAGCATTGACTGATTGTTGCTAGACCCTTGCTGGGCTAGTAGGGATCGCCTCTATCCGTAGAGGGGATTTACCTCTCCAACAATTTGGCGACTCCGCTGGGGATCAGCCTTTTGTCTCTTGTGTCCATTCTTTGTGTTTGAATTTAATTTTTCTCTCTTTTCAAGTTTTGGGGATTGTTTCTCTGCTTGTAGCCTTCCTGGGTCCATCTGGGAAGTGGCTTAATTTTTAAAAGAGTTTCTGCCTTTTGTTTGGGAGTTTTTGCTTTGATTCTACTCGTTTTTACCCTCAGCGCGATTTAATTCAAAACAGACGCGCTGACGTCGCACACCATCTTCTTTGTTTTCCCTGTCATCGCCCTTGTACGATTAACAGTCGCGCTGACCTCGTTTTTGAGACAGCGCGCTTTATCCATGTTCTTCCGCGCTGACGTCGCAAAGTTGCTACAGGCCTTCTCTTGTCAGCGCCGAGTTGCTGAAGGCTACCCGCGCTGATCCTGTAGAATTCATTTTTGTCCAAATTAGCCTCCTGAACCTGTTGCTTTGACTTTCCCCTCTTCTCTCCACTTGGTTTGTGACTTGTTTTTCATTACCTGAACTCTGAGCTACTTGTTTGCGAAGTCTTGTTCCACAGGGTTTCGTTTTTGCTCATTTTTCGGTTTTGCAAATACCTTCCTCTTTGCTTTCGCTGCTTGGTTTGTATTTCCGCCATCACTTTTACAGTTGCTGGATTGTGTTGAATCTCTAATTGACTGGTTGGGACTCTTATCCTCCGGGTGTTTGCTTTTCTCCATTGATTTCGCACTCTAGCCCTAGGGCATCTAGTGGCCGTGTGTGTGTCAAGCCTTCCGTAAGGATCTTGTTCTCTTGTTTGATCAGCCAACTTCAGATTTGTTTTTTACACTTGTCCAGCGATTGTTGAAGTGATTTTGGTTGTGTTTCCAAGCGGTTTTTTGCTTCTTCCTTGCTTGTCTTGCCGAGCTTAGATCACATAGCTCGTGCGAAACTTGGTTTTTCCTTTTGATTTGGAGATCTTTTTTGGATGTTTTGGGAACTTTGTGTGATTTCATTAAGTGATTTGCTTGGTGTTCTTGTCTCTCAAAATTCGTTTTAAAGTGCATTAGTGCCATTGAAAGAGAATCGAACTAAATCTTTTGCATTCAATAGTTAATGAAAAGAAGAGCATTTTAGTAATTTGTGTTTTACAAAAAAAAAAAAAAAAAAATTCATTTCTTTGTCATTAGCTGCATTAGGTTGTTTGATGGTTTGATTTCATTTTGTTTGATTGAAAAGCTCTTAACCTTCTCATAGTTAGAATTCATCGAACAAAATGGTATTCTTTGGCATATAGCTTGCATCTAGGAAATTGTGAGAGACCATACGATAGGGCCTGAAATCGAAACTTAATTTCAAGATCAACCATAAAATGAACCGAATGAATCTAAAAACGCATTGGAATTAAACGCAAACATCTAGAGGTCTAGGTTAGAGACGTGTTCCGGCGTCTTTAAACATAGTCACTGTTGTTTCACATTATGGTTGGGTGATTCCTCCTTCTGTGACTCGATAGTGGTCTAACACGGACTGTGCTCCCACGTACCGTCGCGTATATAGGGAGACCCCACTAGGCTTTTATCCTTTATCCATAGGAAGCCGAGTCTGCCGCCTTGTGAACCGTAACGCACCGAACACAGCATTCGGGAAGATTGACTGCAGTACGGAAAGTCCTTGGCTCTCATACGATTGCTAAGGTGTATAAGCAGTTTTACAGGTCGCTTGGTAAACCCTATACCTAGAGTCTCCAGAGCAGTCACTTTTGATCCTTTTCGGACTCCCTAAATGAAAAGGTGCCTGCGAGCGTCTTGTCACTTCGTGCTCATTAAACATTCGAAGGAGACTGGAGTCATCTTTTCGTCTTTTTCTCGACTCTTGAAACATGAAAAGGTCAAGTTTGGTTCTTGTGTCTTAAAATTTATTCGACCATGATAACATCACCTGGTTAGATCTTGTGTGCGTTAGTTTTGAGTAGGGTTTTTATCGTTAGTTTGCTTTAGGTTTTCTAAGGGGTCTTGTCATCCTGGCTGACCCGTCAACTCCCGGTCCAAGTGATCAAGGTTCTCCATCTTCTGCTGCTCCAGAGGTACCAGTTGTAAGCGATACTCTTCCCATTGTCCCGAGTATCCAGCCTATCAATGTACGTGCCCTGGGCGACGAAGATTACATAGAAGATTGGAATCCTATCTAGGAGCCTGACAGCGATTATACCCCTCGTACTCCTCTCGGTATGTCGTCTCCAATGTCCACTTCCCCCATGGATGAGACATTTTCCAGCACAGGTGAGACACCCATGGTGACAAACATTGAAACTCCGATCCCGGCTTCCTCTCCACTCCCTCCACGATATCAGTCAATGAGGGATAGGATAACTGCTAGAACTACTTCTACGACTATATGGGATCCTAGTCTTATTGCCACCACGGGGCCCTTTATTTCGCGACCTCTTAATACGCCTATTACTTCAGGTCTTAATACACCTGTTACCTCAGTTCCCACCAATCCAACCGTTTGTGTAGCGCGCCCGACTCCGGTCGTCAGTGCTGTGACAACATCCTCATCCACAAACCCTGGAGCTGGTCCCTCTTACAACCAGGGCCAGCCAGGGGTTTCGTCTGGAGTCATTGATCCTGCACAAAGTGCTCAGCCCTCTTCTGGTGGTGTTCCAGGAGCAGGGCCGTATGATGCCCATGGGCAGCCCATTGTGGACCCAGATTACCAAGGTCCACTCTTTTATTATGATGCTAACGGTCAGTACCTCGAGAACGTTTCGTCCCTGCCTCGTCGTCCTTTCGAGGAGAACCCGGAGCCGTTGGAAGTTACATATGATCCCGTTACTCACGTTTTTTATGGGCACCAGAATCCTCCCGGACAGCCCCAAGGACCACCCAATCAAGGCCAGCCGCCTTATGTGCAAACCCCGCAAGGGCAACCACTTTATGGCCCGCCTTACCCAGGACAATCTGGGGGCCCACAGGGACAACCCTACCCGGGACAACCCTCGGCCGTTGGAGGTCCGTCGTATTCATATCAAAGTCAACCTACTGGATATCCAGGGCAACCTGGTACCCAGCAAGGTTACCCAACTGGACAACCCGGGCAGCCTTACATTCAACAAGGCCAACCCGGTTTCCAGCAAGGGTACCCGTCTGGACAAACTGGGCAAGTTTATACTCCTCAAAATCAACCAGCAGTCCAGCAGGGATATCCTCTTGGGCAAAGGTGGCAACCCTACTTACAGCAGGGCCAACCTACTGCCCAGTCTGGTCATCTTTCTGGGCAGGGTGGGCAACCCTACGTTCAGCAGGGTCAACCCACTGCTCAATCCATCCATCCTTCTGGGCAAGGGGGGCAGCCTGCTATACAGCAAGGCCGACCCACTGCTCAGCCTATGCACCAGGGGGGCAGCCTGCTATACAGCAAGGCCAGCCCTCTGTTCAGTCTGTGCACCCTGGGGGGCAGACGGGCCAACCTTCTATGCAGCAAGGTCAACCCGCTGTCCGCCCTAATCATCCATCTGGACAAGCTGGCCAACCTCAGGGTCAACTAGCTGTTTAGCCAGCTCAGTCATCCGTTCCGTAAGGACAATCCTTGGTGGTTCGCGGACAGCCTGGCACCCAGAAAATTCATCCTGCTGGCCAGCCAGGTCCATCTCAAATCTAACCAAGTCAACCTTCGGGACAGATGATTCAACCCCAGCCGGTTCAAGGACATTACTCTGGGCCCCAAACTCAAACGGGTTATCAAATGCAAGGTGGGCCACAGCCTCAACCTTCTTACCAGATGCAGCCTCCCTATCAGGCTCAATATGGGGCCCAGCAACCATATGGCTACCAGCAACCCCAGGGGCAAACTCAGTTTGCTCCTTATCAAAATTATCAACAACCACAGGTCACTCCTTACCAAAATTATCAGTATGGTGCACCTGTGGGGCAAGTTGCTAATACATGGGGAGCTAGGGGGCAGACACAGGGACAAACGTCCGCATATGGCCAGAATCCGTATGGACAGAACCCCTATGGACAAGGTCCCTATGCGCCAGGCCCTTTTGGGCCAGGTCCATCGGGACAAAATTCTTACGCGCCAGGCCCTTTTGGGCCAGGTCCGTCTGGACAGAGTTCGTGGGGG
The DNA here is from genome assembly GCA_031772625.1 of Pinus tabuliformis. Taxonomy (NCBI): domain Eukaryota; kingdom Viridiplantae; phylum Streptophyta; class Pinopsida; order Pinales; family Pinaceae; genus Pinus; species Pinus tabuliformis. The sequence goes on along the minus strand of CM062808.1, from coordinate 24,979,964 downwards.
CAACCACCATCTGGTTGGAACCCTAATGTCGCCTCGAATCCGCAGCCACAAATGTCCTTTAACCCGCAGTTACCATTCTTAGCAACGTTGGAACTGCCTGATGTGTCCAAGTTAACAAATGATCCTATTTTGCATAATCCGTATTGGCCACCGGTTCCGACCAAAATACCAGGTGATTGTCCAAAGTTTGATGGCAAAGCTGGTGAAGACCCTCAGGCCCATGTAATGACTTATCACCTTTGGTGTTCATCAAACTCATGGCTTGATGATTCTATCCGGCTTCGCCTCTTCCAGAGAACTCTCACTGGTTCAGCCGCTAAGTGGTACATCGAACTGAATCGCGGCATGTTTCAAGATTTCAACTCGTTGGCTACGGCCTTCTTGACTAATTTTCAGTTACCCATTCGGTACGAGACTGGGACACATCTCCTCACGTCTCTCAAACAGGATACGGCTACGCACATCTCTGATCATATACATGAATGGAGAAGGCGTCGTCGCTTGATTAAATTTTGGATTCCTGATCAACTCCTGACCGATTGGTTCACGACTTCCTTTGTCCCTAACATTGCAAAAGATATCGCAATGGGAGCGTGTGTGACTGAAGAGCAAGCAATCGCGCGAGCTCAGTACCTCGACTTAGTGTACTCTCAGTCGGGTACTTTGTATGAGTATTTGCCAGACGCCCCGAGGCCTGGACAGCCCAAGGCTCCACCAAAGCCTTCTGTTGATGGAGTCATTGGTTCTGTGAATTCGTCATCAAAGAAATCGGCCGCGAACCCTGGGAAGCAGAAACAGAACGCCTCTAACGAAAATGCTTCTCAGGGCCAATCAATTTCTGGGAGTACCTCCGAGGTAAACGCCGTTCAGTCCACCGCGGCAGACAAATCCTCAAAAGGGAAAAAGAAAGGGAAGGCTAAAGATAAATCTGGACAGCCCAAGCAGGACCCTCCTAAACCTCCCTCCGAGGAAGGAGCTAAACGAAAGCCTAAGTATCCTTGTCTCATCTGCGATGAGGATCACTACACCAAGGATTGCCCAAGGCGGTCCGAAGTTAGTCGACTTTTGAAAGGTGCTCCGGGGCCTCCTGCTGTGCTTAAAGAGCCCTTCCCTTCCCAACAGACCCAAATGGTGGCAGATCCCTCTCAATCCTCTTCCTTGTTCGGTTCTCAAGTGTTCATGGCTGGAACGATTCCCATCCATGTTTCAACTCAAGCGAAAGATTATCCATCTCCAGCCGGGAAAGAGCCGGAGGTTCCCTCCAGCGCTCCTCCGTCCAGTTCTGGTCCCCTTCACATCGAACGGCCCAACACTGAGACGATCCCCCGACCCCCTCCCAAAGGTGTACTCAGGAAGTCATCTTATAACCCCAATGCTCGTGCTGCCCAGCACTATAGCATTGTCGAGGACTTAGCTCAGGCTCCGTCTGCTATGTTCGCGTTAGAAGTCCTTCAGAGCTGCCCCTCCCAGAGGAAGTCCTTGCTATCAGCCATTGGTGGCATCGACCCGGCAGATTCGGATTTAATTTCTTTTGATCTCGAGGGTTTCACACAGAGAATGCCTCATCAGGTGGCTTTCCTTATACAGGTCCTCATCAACGACAAAACGATCCATCGTACAGTCATTGATGAGGGTGCCTCAACCTGCATCATGTCAGTTGCTTGCTGGAAGGCTATTGGTTCTCCTGCTCTGACCCAGTCTCCTACGACCTTGGAAGCTTTCGATGGAAGAGAATCTCGTCCATATGGTATCCTCCCACGATTGCCTATCTCTTTAGAAGGGAAAACCGTAGAGGTAGAGGTTGAAGTTGTTGACGCTAATCTCACTTACAACCTCCTCCTTGGACAAAGCTGGACATACGCCATGCAAGCCGTAGCTTCCTCCTTGTTCCGTGTCGTTCGCTTCCCCCATCAAGGAAGAATCGTCACGGTGGACCAGCTGTCCTTTTTTGCTTCCTCTTCTGAAGGAAATGTGCCATTCGTGGAGCATACCTCCAAGTCGTTAGTGAGTGTGGGTGCCGGACTGTTCAAAGATCCCTCCTTAATGGGAATCTTTCCCCTCCCACCTCCGAATCTCGCCCCTGTTAACATGATTTCAGTACGTTTTGATCCATGGGTTCTTCCTCCCTTGAATTAGGAAGACTCTTGGGGTGATATGATGCCGTTGAGTCCTGCCGAGCTCAACTACATCGAGATTGTCGCTGCATCGGCTCCCCCTCCTGAACCTGCTTTTCTAAGCAGCGTTCCCGATTCATATGATCATTTCCCTTGGCTGGGAGATGAGGCCACTTCGGATCCCCTGAAGGAAACATTTCCCTCCGATGAGGCCATCATAGAGACTATGTCTCTCGAAGAGCTCCCTTGGTTAGATCACCACCATCGCTCTTCGTTTCTCCCTCCACATTCGGAAATGGTCACATGTCTCGAGCGGTTTGCTTCATGTGTCCCATCTCCGCCTCTCCAAACACCTGTTCAGCTATATCAAGTGTCCTCAGAAGGCAATATGGGTAACATCACGCAGACCTAGCCTATCGACATCTCTGTCAAACCAGGGATTGTCGAGAATATTTTCATTGGAGTCACATGCACTCCTGAGGAAGTTCAACTTTATACCGCTTTATTTCGTGAATTCCGTGATGTCTTCGCATGGTCTTACGAGGAAATGCCCGGCATCGACCCTAGTATTGTGGTGCACGAAATACCTACTTATCCAGGCGCTAAGCCTGTTCGTCAGCGCTTACGTCCAGTGCACCCTCGAAAGGCTGCAGCCATCAAGGCCGAAGTCGAAAAGCTTCTTCGAGCTGGTTTCATCTATGCCATCCCCCTTACGGAGTGGGTGTCCAATATAGTCCCTGTGAATAAAAAGCAGGGCACTATCCGGGTCTGTGTTGACTACCGCGATATCAATCGTGCCTGTCCAAAAGATAACTTTCCTACGCCTTTCATTGATCAGCTTATTGATGACTGCGCAGGAAGTGAGATTTATTCATTTATGGACGGCTTCTCTGGTTATAATCAGATCAACATAGCCCCTGCAGACCAGCATAAGACAACTTTCATTTGCCCTTGGGGCACCTTCGCTTATAAGAAGCTTCCTTTCGGTCTTAAAAATGTCGGTGCCACTTTCCAGCGTGCGATGTCATATGCTTTTCATGATATTCGACACATCGTACAGCCTTACCTGGATGACCTCCCAGCTCATTCATCTAAGCGTCAAGACCATCCATCTCATCTACGCGAAATTTTTCTCCGTTGTCGACACTACCGTATTCGACTCAATCCGCATAAGTGTGTCTTCTGCGTAGAATCTGGCCGACTACTCGGGTTCATCGTCTCCCGGGAAGGCATCCGTCTGGATCCCCTCAAAGTCGAGGCCATTTCTAATCTTCCTCCCCCTGCCTCTTTGCAGCAATTGCAGAGCTTGCAGGGTAAAGCTAATTTTCTCAGACGATTCATCTCGAATTATGCCGATGTGGCTAAGGGTTTCACACGATTATTAAAGCGAGACACACCCTTTCGTTGGGACGCTATTGCCCAGGAATCTTTCGAGCGCCTTAAAGACCTTCTTGTCTCAGCTCCGCTCTTAAGACCTCCGAACTACCACCGTGATTACACTCTCTACCTAGCTGCCGCTGACACCACCATCGGCATGGTTCTAGTGCAGGATGATGATGCCGGCACCGAGCACGTTATCTATTATCTTAGTCGCAACCTTCTGGATACGGAAACTCGCTACGCATATGTCGAGAAGTTGGCATTGGCAGCTGTCTGTGCCGTCCAACGATTCCGGCATTATATCCTGTTGCGCACAACGACTGTGATCTCTGACTGCAACCCCATGACCTACATTTTGTCGTGTCAACTGTTAGGGGGCAAATACTCGAAGTGGATTGTAATCCTCCAAGAGTTTGACTTGGAATTCACTGCGGCCAAGTCTAAGAAATCTCTGGTCTTTGCTGAACTGCTCTGTTCCTTACCATCTCACTCTGCACCCTCTCGTTCGGAGGAGCATATCCCGGATGAAACATTATTTCTCATCAGTACCCTCGACCTGTGGTACGGGGACATTATCGTATATTTGCAGACGTCTTCCTTCCATCCAAATGTATCGAAAGATGCTCGACGACGAATTCGTCACCAAGCTCAACCCTATCGCATTTTGGGCGATACCCTGTACCGCCTCGGCGTTGATTCTGTTCTCCGTCGATGTTTGACTCTCGAGGAAGCTGAGCGGGTGCTAAATGACTGCCACTCCGGCGCTTGTGGCGGCCATATGCCCGGATATGCCACCGCCCAGAAGATCCTCCGTGTTGGTTATTTTTGGCCTTCCATCTTCAAGGATTGCATCCTTGCTGTACGTGCATGTCACGAATGCCAGGTTTACCACCGAAAGATGCGTGCACCTGCTGCACCACTGCACCCTGTTGTCACCGTAGGTCCATTTGCCAAATGGGGCATCGATTATACGTCCTGTAACCCTCGTTCGATCAGGGGGCATGGGTACATCATCGTTGCCGTGGATTATTTCACCAAGTGGGCCGAAGCGATGCCTACATTGAACGAAGACGGTTACACAGCGGCGCAGTTTTTATTCAATCATGTCATTACTCGTTTCGGAGTCCCTCAGGCTATTGTCACGGATCACTGAAAGCATTTCTGTAATCACATGATGACGAAACTAACGACCCAACTAGGCTTGCGTCAAGATAGTTCAACACTGTACTATCCACAATCCAACGGACAAGTTGAGGCAGTGAACAAAGTTTTGATCACTATGCTTCAACGCACCGTCAATATGCACAAGTCTAATTGGCATCTGATGCTGTTCCCAGCCTTGTGGGCCTACCGGACTTCTGTGAAGGACGCCACCGGTTTCACTCGTTTCAGTTGGTTTACGGAGTGGAGGCCACCCTTCCCGTCGAATGTGAGATCCCTTCGTTGAAATTAGCTGTCGAGTTGCTTCCCAACACCACTCCGGTGGAGGAACGGCTTCTTTACCTAGAACGGTTAGACGAGACCCGTCATTTAGATTCTCTGGATATCGAAGCGCAAAAGAAGAGAGTCAAGGCTCACTTTGACCAGAACATTCATCCTCATTCCTTCGTTGAGGGAGATCTAGTACTGCTCTACGATCAAGCTAAAGATAAGCTGGGGGCATGAAAACTCGAATCCATGTGGCTAGGTCCCTATATCGTGAAAAGAGTTTTACAAAAGGGCGCATATGAGTTGATTGATTACGAAGGAAATCCTCTTGACAAGCCCCGCAACGGGCTGTATTTGAAGAAATATTATGCATGACTTCATGCACTCAGTTTGTACATACGCGTGTTTAGTGTGTTTTGTGTGCATGATTTCATGTTTTGCTTTGGTGTGAAGGCGTGTTTGCCTATTATTGTGTTTTCTCCTTCTTGTGCAGATGTCTAGTGCACCTTATGTTGGTTTCGCTGATGGCGCCTGCCGTAGTACTTGCAATTTGTCCTCTGCGGCGTGGGCAATCTATGATCCTTGTTACACAGTAATTTATCACTGCCTTCCTGTCAGTCACCCTGCTGTGTCCAGAATTCACAATCACTAAGTGCTTGATCCCTGAACTGGCTTAAAAACCCACTTTTCCAAAGTTTTGTGCATCAGCGCGTCTGTTCCTAAAATAACCGCGATGACAGGCGCCTTCCAGTGTATTCTGTGCGCTGCCATCGCGGAAGAACATCACTTTTCCGCGATGGTGCACAGCGCGCCTTTCCCGTGTTCTTCCGCGCTGATGTGACTTGTCCAGTTATTGATATGCGCTGCCAGCGCGGCAGTTTCCCTATAATCCGCGCTGATCCAGTTTGGGCGAATTTGTTCAAACAACCTGCCTTCCAGATCTCTCCAGGCTTGGTTTTTAGCTTTGTGAATGTCGACTCCCTTCTATGGCATGTCTGTTCGACCCTATCCAACAACTCCCCTTGAAGATAAGCTCATCCTTCCACCTTTTTAGGAGACTCCCTCTCCTATATAAGCTCTCACCATTACCATGAGCAGCTAGTTAGACTTAGCTGGGAATAGCTTGGATTGTACAGAGCTTGTAGTGCTCAGATTGCTGCTATAGGTTTGGTGTGTTAGGTGTGGAAGTGATTGATTGCTTAGGGAAGGTTGTTTGTGACATTTGTGTGAGAGAGAGAGAGTTGTTTGTCTTGGGAGAACCATCCTCAAAGGTGAATGCTTAAGATACATGCTGACTGATCCCTCCTGAGAAGGTTATCGACGTCAGAACATTTGGTTGTACTCTTCTCTATTCTGATTAATAATAGATGACTGCTATTATTGTTCCATTCTCGTTTGTCTATGCAATGGATAAATGTGAATTATGTCTTTTCTGACTGACATATGGTTACTTTTACTAGATTTCATGCTTGCGTTTGCTTTCTCTTCGTGTGTGCAGGTGTCCGTTCGCGGGGATCGCGGAGGACTGTGACCAGCTGAAGCAAAGGAGCGAAGGTAACATCTCTTCGTCAAACGACAGCGCAGGAATCCAAGTAGGTGCTCTTTACTTCTTGTTTAATTGTAACTAGGAGCATGCGTGGCAACATTGTGTGATTGTTGCTAGACCCCTGCTGGGCTAGTAGGGATCGCCTCTATCCGTAGAGGGGATTTACCTCTCCAACAATTTGGCGACTCCGCTGGGGATGAGCCTTATTGTCTCTTGAGTCCACTTTTGTCTTGGTTTTGATTGACCTCTTTTCGAGTCTTTGGGATTGTCTTTGTTGCTCATGAACTTTCTGGGTGTTTCTGGAAAGCATCTTTATTATTGAAAAGCTCCTGCCTTTGGTTTGGGAAGTTTTTATTTTGGCTGTCCTTGTTTTTTGCTCTCAGCGCGTTTTATTTCGGAACAGTCGCGCTGACATCGCGACCCAGTTCTTTGGTTTTCTCTTCATCGCGCCTGTACGTCTAACAGCCGCGCTAACCTCGTTTTCAAGGGCAGCGCGCTTTATTCGTGTTCTTCCGCGCTGACATCGCGCCCCCTCTTCTTTGTGATTTCGGTCATCGCGTCTGTGTGCTTTATATCCGCGCTGACCTCGTTTTTCCGAGACAGCGCGCTTTTTCCCTGTCCTTCCGCGCTGACGTCGCAAAGTTGCTGAAGGCCTCCCCCTGTCAGCGCCAAGTTGCTGAAGGCTACCCGCGCTGAGCCTGAAAAACTCATTTTTGACCAAATTGGCCTCCTGAACCTCTTGCTGTGACTTTCCCTTCTTCTCTCCACCTGTCTGATGACTTGTTTTTCACTGTCTGGACTTTGAACTGTTTGATTACGGAGCTTAGTTTCATAGGGTTTCGTTTTGCTCAGTTTTGAGTTTGCCAATACCTTCCCTTCTTTTGCTTTCACTGCTTGGTTCGTGTTTCCATCCTTACTTTTGCAATTGCTGGATTATGTTGAGTCTCTAATTGACTGGTTGTGACTCTAGTCCGTCGGGTGTTTGCTTCTCTCTATTGATTTCGCACTCTGAACCCTAGGACATCTAGTGGCCGTGTGTGTGTCAAGCCTCCCGTGAAGATCTCTGTTTGCTTGATTGACCAGCTCGTTCTAGACTTGTTTTGCATTTGTTCAGTGATTGTTAAAGTGTTCTGGATTATGCTTCCAAGTGGTCTTTTTCGCTTCCTCCTTGCTTGTTTTGCAGAGCTTAGATCACGTAGCTCGTGCATTGCTTTGTTTTCTTTTGATTTCGAAACCTTGGTTGAGTATTTCGGGAACTTTGTGTGCTCTCATTAAGTAGTTTACTTGGTGTTCAGGTTCCTCCAAATTCCTTTAGGTGCTTTATGTCACTAAAAAGAAATCAAATTAGTAGCTTGCTTTAAAAATTCGAAAAGGAAAAGAACATTTCGTTGACATGCATGTTCAAAAGAAAAGTCTCCTTTCCTCGCTTTAGTTGCATTTAGCTACTTGTTTGTTTGTGCTCGTTTGGTTTGGTTTAAAAAAGTCTTTGCTCTCTCGTAGCTAGAATTCATCAAACGAAACGAAATTCTTTTGCATATAGATTGCATCTAAGTAATTGTGAGCGAACATACGATAGAGCTTGAAATCGAAACTTAATCTCAAGATCAACTGTAAAATGAACCAAATGAATCTAAAAACGCATTGGAACTAAACGCAAATATTTAGAGGTCTAGGTTAGAGACGTGTTCCGGCGTCTTAAAACATAGTCACTGTTGTTTCACATTAGGTTGGGTGATTCCTCCTTCTGTGACTCGATAGTGGTCTAACACAGACTGCGCTCCCACGTACCGTCGAGTATATAGGGAGACCCCACTAGGCTTTTATCCTTTATCCATAGGAAGCCGAGTCGGCCGCCCTACGATTCGCAATGCAGTGAACACAACATTCACGAAGATTGACCACCCGTACCCTAAAAAGTATTCTGTGGTTTTGCGAAGAGTTTGGCACACCCTCTACCTAGAGTTCCAGAGCAGTCGCTTTTGATCCTTTTCGGACTCCCTAAACGAAAAGGTGCCTGTGAGCGTCTTGTCACTTCGTGCTCATTAAACATTCGAAGGAGACTGGAGTCATCTTTGTCCTTTTCTCGACTCCTGAAATATGAAAAGGTCAAGTTTGGTCCTTGCGTCTTAAAATTAATTTGGCCACGATAACATTACCCTTTCTAGATCTTGTGTGCGATAGTTTTGAGTAGGGTTTTATCGGTAGTTTCCTTTAGGAGTTCTAAGGGGTCTGGTCATCCTGGCTGACCCATCAACCTCTGGTATAAGTGACCAAGGTTCTCCATCCTCTGTTGCTCCCGAGGTACCAGTTGTAGGCGGTACTCTTCCCATTGTTCCGAGTATCCAGCCTATCAACGCACGTTCCCCCGGCAACCCAGATTACTTAGAGGATTGGAATCCCGTCTGGGAGGAAGATTGGGATACCCCCCGCACCCCCCGTACCCCTTTAGGTATGTCATCTCCAATGGAGGGGGCAGCTTCCAGTACAGGTGAGACACCTGCGGTCACAGACATCGAGACACCCGTGGTCACAGACATCGAGACCCCGATCCCAGCATCCTCTCCCGTCCCTTCACGATATCAATCGCTGAGGGATAGGTATGCTGCTAGAACAACTTCTACCACCATATGGGATCCTAGTCTCGCTGCCTCGATCGGCCCTTTTGTTTCGCAGCCCCTTTTTCCACCACTCACTACAGAACTCAACCCTCCCGTCACCTCAGTTCCCACTCAACCTACTGTTTGTATAGCGCGCTCGACTCCGGTCATTAGTGCTGTACCGGTTTCCTCGTCTGAAGTCCCTCAAGCTGGTTCTTTTGTTGGAGGCATTCCAGGATCAGGACCGTATGATGCTTATGGGGAACCTATAACGGACCCGGATTACGAAGGTCCTGTCTTCTTTTACGATGAAAATGGTGAGTTCCTTGAGGAAATCTCAAGTCTCCCTCGTCGCCCTTTTGAAGAAAACGAGGAATCTTTGAATGTCATGTATGATGACACTACTAAGTACTTTGGAAACCGACACCCTCCTCGGCAGCCCATAGGACCACCCAATCAGGGCCCGCCATTCTACGTGCAGCCCCCCCAGGGGCAACCACTGTATGGCCCGCCTGACCCAGGACAATCTGGACACCCACAAGGTCAACCTTACCAGGAACAACCTATGGGCATTGGAGGTCCGCCATATCCATATCAAAATCAACCTATTGGGCAGCCGGAGCAACCGTCTTTTCAAGACCAACTTGGTCTCCAGCCAGGGTACCCCTCTGGACAAACTGGCTCAGTTTACAATCCTTCAAATCAACCAGCCGTCCAGCAAGGGTATCCCCTTGGGCAGGGTGGACAACCCCATGTTCAACAGGGCCCACCTGCCCCTCAAATCACGAATCCATCTGGGCGTGGCGGGCAACCCTCTGCTCAGCCCATATACCAAGGAGGGTAGCCTGCCGTGCAGCAAGCCCAACCCTCTTCCCAACCCGGTTACGGTGGGGGACAAACGGGCCAACCATCTATACAGCCAAATCAACCCGGGGTCTTCCCTCATCGTCAACCTGGACAAGCTGGCCAACCTCGACGTCAACCAGCTATCCAACCAATTCGACCACCCGTTCCGCGAAGACAACCCTTGGTGGCACATGGACAACCTGGCGTTCAGCAAGGCTATCCTGCTAACCAACCAGGTCCATCTCGAATCCGACCAAGTCAACCTTCGGGACGTATGGTCCAACCTCAGCCGGTTCAAGGACAGTACTCTGGGCCTCAGACTCAAACAGGTTATCAACCCTCGTACCAAACGCAGCCTGCCTACCAGGCTCCGTATGGGACCCAGCAGTCACATGGCTACCAGCAACCCCAGGGGCAAAATCAGTATGCTCCTTACCAAAATTATCAGCAACCACAGGTCACTCCCTATCAAAATTATCAATATGGTCAACCTGGCGGGCAAGCTGCTAATTCATGGGGAGCTGGGGGGCAAACACAGGGACAGTCGTCCGCACATGGACAAAACTCCTACGGACAAACCCCCTATGCGCCAGGTCCTTTTGGACCAGGTCCATCGGGACAAAGTTCCTACGCACCCGGTCCTTTCGGGCCGGGTCCGTCCGGACAAAGTTCGTGGGGGCAACCCCAATCTGGGTGGAATCCTAATACCGCCTCGAACCCTCAGCCACAGATGTCCTTCAACCCGCAACTACCATTTTTGGCTACGTTGGAACTACCCGATGTGTCCAAGTTAACAAACGATCTTATTTTGCATAACTCATATTGGCCACCGGTTCCGACCAAGATACCAGGTGACTGTCCAAAGTTCGACGGCAAAGCCGGAGAGGATCCTCAGGCCCACGTAATGACTTATCACCTTTGGTGTTCATCTAACTCATGGCTTGATGATTCTATCCGACTGCGCCTCTTCCAGAGGACTCTCACTGGTTCGGCTGCAAAATGGTACATTGAACTTAACCGCGGCATGTTTTCAGACTTTAACTCGTTGGCTATGGCCTTTCTTACTCATTTTCAGTTACCCATTCGGTACGAGACTGGGACCAATTTGCTCACGTCTCTGAAACAGGATACGGCAACGCACATCTCCGATCATATACATGAATGGGGAAGGCGCCGTCGTTTGATTAAATTTTGGATTCCCGATCAACTCCTGACCGACTGGTTTACCACGTCCTTTGTCCCTAAAATTGCCAAAGATATTGCAATGGGGGCGTGTGTAACTAAGGAGCAAGCGATTGCGCGAGCTCAATACCTCGACTTAGTGTATTCTCAGTCAGGTACTTTGTATGACTATTTGCCAGATGCCCCGAGGCACGGACAAACCAAAGCTCCACCAAAACCATCTGTTGATGGGGTTATTGGCTCCGTGAATTCATCAAGTAAGAAATCGACCGCGAACTCTGGGAAGCAGAAACAAAACGCCTCTAACGAGAATGCTTCTCAGAGCCCATCTATTCCTGGGAATACCTCCGAGGTAAATGCCGTTCAGTCCACCGCGGCAGACAAATCCTCGAAAGGCAAAAAGAAAGGAAAGGCCAAAGAAAAATCCGGACAACCGAAGCAGAACCCTCCTAAACCTCCCTCCGAGGAAGGAGCCAAACGGAAGCCTAAGTATCCTTGTCTCATTTGTGAGGAGGATCACTACACCAAAGATTGCCCCAGGCGGTCCGAGGTTAGTCGGCTTTTAAAAGGTGCTTCAGGGTCCCCTGCCGTGCTTAAAGAGCCTTTCCCATCCCAGCAGACGCATCAGGTGGCAGACCCTTCTCAATCCTCTTCCTCGTTCGGTTCTCAAGTATTCATGGCGGGAACCATCCCCGTCCATATTACGACTCAAGCGAAAGATTATCCATCTTCAGCCGGGAAGGAGCCGGAGGTCCCCTCCAGCGCTCCCACGTCCAGTTCTGGCCCTCTTCACATTGAACGGCCCAGCACCGAGACGATCCCACGACCCCCTCCCAAAGGTGTACTCAGGAAGTCATCTTACAACCCCAATGCTCGTGCCGCTCAGCATTATAGCATTGTGGAGGACTTAGCTCAGGCTCCGTCTGCTATGTCCGCGTTAGAAGTCCTCCAGAGCTGCCCCTCCCAGAGGAAGTCCCTGCTATCAGCGATTGGTGGCATCGACCCGACAGATTCGGATTTAATTTCTTTTGACCTCGCAGGTTTCACACAGAGATTGCCTCATCAGGTGGCTTTCCTTATACAAGTTCTCATCAAAGGCAAGACGATTCACCGTACTGTCATTGATGAAGGAGCCTCAACCTGCATCATGTCGGTTGCTTGTTGGAAGGCTATTGGTTCGCCTGCTCTGAGCCAGTCTCTCACCACCCTAGAGGCGTTCGATGGAAGAGAATCTCGTCCACATGGTATCCTCCCGCGTTTACCTATCTCTTTAGAAGGGAAAACGGTAGAAGTCGAGGTTGAAGTCGTTGACGCTAATCTCACTTACAACCTCCTCCTAGGACGAAGCTGGACTTATGCCATGCAAGCCGTGGCTTCCTCCTTATTCCGTGTCGTTCGTTTTCCCCATCAAGGAAAAATCGTCACGGTGGACCAGCTGTCCTTTTTTGCTTCCTCTTCTGAAGGGAATGTACCATTCGTGGAGCATACCTCCAAATCGCTAGAGAGTGTGGGTGCCGGATTATTTAAAGATCCCTCCTTGATGGGAGTATTTCCCCTCCCACCTCCAAATCTCGCTTCCGTTAATATGATCACAACACATTCTGATCCATGGGTTCTCCCTCCCGTAAATTAAGAAGACTCCTGGGGCGAGATGATGCCGTTGAGCCCAGCCGAGCTCAACTACATCGAGATAGTCGCTGCATCGGCTTCAACCCCTGAACCTGCTCTCCCAAGCAGCGTTCCCGGTTCACCTGACCCCTTCCCTTGGTTGGGAGAGACAGCCACTTCGGACCCCCTGAAGGAATCATTTCCCTCCGACGAGGCTATCATCGAGACTATGTCTCCCGAAGAGCTCCCTTGGTCAGATCACCACCATCGCTCTTCGTTTCTCCCTCCCCATTCGGAAATGGCCACGTGTCTCGGACGGTTTGCTTCATGTCTCCCACATATCCCTCTCCAAACACCTATCCAGTTATATCAAGTGTCTTCAGAAGGGAACATGGGTAACATTACGCAGACTCTGGCTATCGACATCTCTGTCAAAACAGGGGTTGTCGAAAATATTCATATTGGAGTCACATGCACTCCTGAGGAAATTCAACTTTATACAGATCTATTTCGTGAATTTCGTGATGTTTTCGCATGGTCTTACGAGGAAATGCCCGGCATTGACCCCAGTATTGTGGAGCACGAAATCCCTACCTATCCTGGCGCTAAGCCTGTTCGTCAGCGTTTACGCCCAGTGCACCCTCGAAAGGCTGCAGCCATCAAGGCCGAAGTTGAAAAACTTTTTCGAGCTGGTTTCATTTATGCCATTCCCCTCACAGAATGGGTATCTAATATAGTTCCTGTCAATAAAAAACAGGGCACTATTCGGGTTTGTGTCGACTATCGCGATATCAATCGCGCCTGTCCAAAAGATAACTTTCCTACGCCTTTTATTGATCAGCTTATCGACGATTGCGCAGGAAGTGAAATTTATTCATTTATGGACGGCTTCTCTGGTTACAACCAGATCAACATAGCCCCCGCAGACCAGCACAAAACTGCTTTCATTTGTCCTTGGGGCACCTTCGCTTACAAGAAGCTACCTTTCGGTCTCAAAAATGCCGGCGCCACTTTCCAGCGTGCGATGTCGCATGCTTTTCATGATATCCGACACATCGTACAGCCCTACCTGGATGACCTACCCGCTCATTCAGTTAAACGTCAAGACCATCCATCTCATTTACGCGAAATCTTCCTTCGCTGTCGACACTACCGTATTCGACTCAATCCGCATAAGTGTGTCTTCTGCGTGGAATCAGGCCGACTACTCGGGTTTATCGTCTCCCGGGAGGGCATCCGCCTGGATCCCCTTAAGGTCGAGGCCATTTTGAATCTTCCTCCCCCTGCCACTCTACAGCAGTTACAAAGCTTGCAGGGAAAAGCTAATTTTCTTAGACGATTCATCCCAAATTATGCCGAGGTGGCCAAGGGTTTCACGCGATTACTAAAGCGAGACACGCCCTTTCATTGGGACGCTATCGCTCAGCAATCTTTTGAGCGTCTTAAAGACCTTCTGGTCTCAGCTCCGCTCCTAAGACCTCCGAATTACCACCGTGACTACACCCTTTATCTGGTCGCTGCCGATACCACCATCGGCATGGTTTTAGTGCAAGATGACGACGATGGCACGGAACACGTTGTATACTATCTTAGTCGCAACCTCCTGGATACGGAGACTCGCTACGCATATGTCGAGAAGTTGGCATTGGCTGCTGTCTGCGCCGTCCAATGTTTCCGTCATTACATCTTGTTGCGCACGACGACCGTGATCTCTGACTGCAACCCCATGACCTATATTTTGTCACGTCAGTTGCTGGGGGGAAAATACTCGAAGTGGATCGTAATCCTCCAAGAGTTCGACTTGGAATTCACTGCCGCCAAGTCTAAGAAATCACTGGTCTTTGCCGAACTGCTCTGTTCCTTACCATCTCAGTCTGCACCATCTCATTCAGAGGAGCAGATTCCGGATGAAACGCTCTTTCTCATCAGCACTCTCGACCCATGGTACGGGGACATCATTGTATATTTACAAACGTCTTCGTTTCGTCCCAATACATCGAAAGATGCTCGACGACGGATCCGTCATCAAGCTCAACCGTATCGCATTTTGGGCGACACCCTGTACCGCCTCGGCGTCGATTCTATTCTTCGCCGATGCTTAACCCTCGAGGAAGCTGAGCGAGTCTTGAATGACTGCCACTCCGGCGCTTGTGGCGGCCATATGTCCGGATACGCTACCGCTCAAAAGATCCTCCGCGCTGGTTATTTCTGGCCTTCTATATTCAAGGATTGCATCCTTGCTGTACGTGCATGCCATGAGTGCCAGGTTTACCACCGGAAGATGCGTGCACCTGTTGCACCACTGCACCCTGTCGTAACCGTAGGTCCATTTGCCAAATGGGGCATCGATTATACGTCCTGTAACCCTCGTTCGGCCGGGGGGCATGGGTACATTATCGTTGCTGTGGACTATTTCACCAAGTGGGCCGAAGCGATGCCTACATTAAACGAAGACGGTCACACAGCGGCGCAGTTTTTATTCAATCATATCATCACTCGCTTCGGAGTCCCTCAGGCTATTGTTACAGATCACGGAAAGCATTTCCGAAATCATATGATGACAGAGTTAACGACCCAGCTAGGCTTGCGGCAAGATAGTTCATCACCGTACTATCCTCAATCTAACGGTCAAGTCGAAGCCGTGAACAAAGTTTTGATCACCATGCTTCAACGTACCGTCAACATACACAAGTCGAACTGGCATCTAATGCTTTTCCCGGCCTTGTGGGCCTACCGGACTTCTGTGAAGGATGCCACCGGTTTCACCCCGTTTCAACTGGTCTATGGACTTGAGGCTACCCTTCCCGTCGAATGTGAGATTCCTTAATTAAAATTAGCTGTCGAGTTGCTTCCCAACACCACTCCAGTGGAGGAACGGCTTCTTTACCTAGAACGGTTAGACGAGACTCGTCGTTTGGCTTCTCTGGCTATCGAAGCACAGAAGAAGAGAGTAAAAGCTCACTTCGATCAGAATATTCATCCTCGTTCCTTTGTTGAGGGAGACTTAGTACTGCTCTACGATCAAGCTAAGGATAAGCTGGGAGCAGGAAAACTCGAATCCATGTGGTTAGGTCCCTACATCGTGAAACATGTTTTACAAAAGGGCGCATATGAGTTGATTGACTATGAAGGAAATCCTCTTGACCAGCCCCGTAATGGGCTGTATCTGAAGAAATACTATGCATAGCTGCTCACATTCACTTTGTACATACGTGTGTTTTTGAGTTTTTAGTGCATGAGTTTCTTTTTGCTTTGGTATGAAGGCGTGTTTTGCCCCTTATTATGCTTTCTCTTTCCTGCGCAGATGTCTCGTACCCCTTACGTTGGTTTTGCTGATGGCGCCTGCCGTAGCACTTGTAATTTGTCTTTGGCAGCGTGGGTGATCTACGATCCTCACGGAGAGTTGTTAGACCTTCAGGGTGTCTGCCTAGGTCGTACCACTAACAACGTTGCCGAGTACAGCGCTGTAATCGAATTACTGGCCGAAGCAGTTGACCTCGGCATCCGAGAGCTAGTGGTGAACCTGGACTCCCAGCTGGTTGTCCACCAACTCAACGGACGATATTCCGTCAGAGACCAGCGCATATTAAGGTTGTACCTACGTGTAAGATTGTTAGAACGGAATTTTGATTACATTACTTATCAACACATTCCGAGACGATTAAATACGTTGACTGATGCATTGGCAAATCATGTATTAGATAGACATTTGCGAAACAGATAAACATCATACAAGAAAGCATAGATAGCATAGTAAGACCATAAGCATGTGTAAATAAATCATTTCAAGCATAGTTTGTATATGGGTGCTTTTAAGCTTGCATTAAAAATATAAAATCCATGAGTCGAGTGTTGTGCAAATTCATACATAAGATCACAAATTGTACTGAATAAACGCATAACGTAAAGAACACATCATCACATGTAACAACGACTCATCCAAAAATCGGTATGTATATATATATATATCGTGTGGCGCACTAAGGCGCTCAAAAATAGAAGTGCATGTCCAAAAATCTCAATACATCTGAGTGATATGTCTCAAAATAACAGTGGAAATAAAACCTAGACGACTAGTCAGCTGGATGGTGCTCTCTGTAGTACACAGCTGCTCGTGCCACCCGCCTCAGAAGGCGGTGCACTCTGGGTTCCACCCCCACTGTGTGAATCTGATGCTCTACGGGGACCTCCTCGACCCCCTGGTAGTCTGGCACCCCCTCCAGCAACCCCTCAAGGTTGCGTGCCACAGTCTCCGACGTGTTAGCCCCTGGAGGGGCTAAGGCCAAAGCTCCGGCTCCCGGGCCCTCTCTCCGTGCCGTGACAGCCAGCCCAATCGGTCTAGTGGGCCCCACATCTGCATGATGAGACATTTATTAGGACATGTACATAAAAATTAAAAAACAATACAAAACTCAAAAAGACAAAAAGTGTCATACCTGCATCGTCCCACTGTTCACCCGGAGGCAGTACCAAATCAGGATCATTGCGGAAATCCATCCCCGCATATGGCCAATCCTGCACGAAGATCTCCTGCTGATCCAGCCAGTCTCTGAAAAATGCCCCCCAGCTATGTGGCCGGCCGCCACCCCCACGTGGCATGATACGAGCCCATCGTGAGGCCCTCGTCTCTCGAGGATCCCTGGGGGCATCCACAGCCATAGACTGCAGCCGCATGGCTGGTACTCGCTCCAGAATGAGCGGGACCAGGATCGATCCATAACCGAACTGCTTCGTCTCCCCGCGACGGCAGTTGCTCAATTGCCTCTTCATGTTGTTGGACACTGCCGTGTACCAATCAAACACGATAGGCTCGAGGCACTCGAGAGCTAGTAGGAGATGGGTCTTGGACGCCTCATGATTCGCCATGCTACCCGCTGCCCGGGTCACCATGAACAGGATGGTGCGCAGCACTATGTCTCTCACTGTGGGGATCGAGCACTTCCCACTCCGCGTTTTCACCGCCCCCGGGCAAACCTGAGCCATCAAGTCATCCAGAGTACCGCCGCTAGGGCGCTGCCCCTCCAAGATGGGCCTCGCACCTCGGCGCGACAATCCAGTCAAGAAAAAGATGTCCATGTGGTCGAACTCAATGTCATGACCACGGATGGTGAATTTTTGGTCCACCGGGTTCCATGCCCTGATCAGCAGTTCCAGAAGATCATGCTGGGCCCTCAAACGCGGCGTAAGGAAGAATTTCATGAATCCGCAAGCCCGCATGGCGTTGCAACAATTCACATCTCCCCAAGCAGCTACATCTTCTACATCGTGAACTCTCTCTTGCCATTGAAAGGCCATGATGTCCTGCACAAACCATAAAAACAAATTAGAAGTGCTTCCATGAAAAAATTCACGTTCAATTTTCAAAAACAAAAATTTTTCCGCGCCAGCGCGGCTGTTTTAGAAACAGCCGCGCTGACAATGGCAGCTCTTTGTAAAAAATTCGAGGTCAGCGCGGAAGAACACGGCTTTTCCGCGCTGACCCGAAGTTGGCCACGTTTGTTCTTTTTCGGTCAGCGCGACCCCGTGGGCGATTTCCGCGCTGACCGAGGGCGCATCCATGCAAATAAAAAATGCCCAATTGGGCCAATTCGACCGTTAAAAACCTACTAAAATGAACCAGAATGCAGGGCAAGGGAACGAGAACCTACCTGGAAGAAGCGGATCTGAAAATGGTCTCCGTACGGGCTGGAAATCACTCCGTCAACTTTTTGGCTCCTCCACGTCCTTCACGTTCCAGAATAGTAAAATGGTAAAAATGACTTATTACTCCCCCCTATTTATAGTAAAAACTCCTAAATTGCCATATTTTTGGGTTTTTACCATTTTTAACCATAAAACTAGCCCTGATTTTGTTTTAAGCATGTTTTAATGTGTTTTTACGTATATCGAATGGATTTATGCGGGTAGTGCCCTTGTGCAGGTACAGGTATAGCAGCTTGGTCATGCCGGTCAACCTTTCATGCGAGCCCCAAAAGTGTCGTCTCTAAGCTCTTTTCCGACGTTAAACAAGAGAAGATAGCCGAGCTTCCTTTCAGCTCGTTAAAAGGAATGAAAGGCGGTCGTTTTTAAGCTCTTTTTCCGACCATTAAACCAAAAAGATCGCCGGGTGTTTGTCGTTTCGCGCTCGATATTGGCTCTAAAACGACGTGTTTTTGACCGCTTTTTTACTTTTTCAGGTCGGAGACACTATTCATGAAAAGTACTCCTCGGTTGTAATGACCGGGCGGTTCTTTCGAGCATAGTTTTATACTTTTTCGGGCTCGAGAGACACAACTGTACGAAAAAGGACCCCCCTGGAGTCTCCTTTTCCGCATTCTTTTCAGACTCTCGAAACAAGAAAAGAAGCCGAGTTTCTCCTTTGTCAGGCTCGTTAAACACTCAATGACATCGGATATTGTCAACATGACACACATCAAGCATATGTTATCCCCGTCAAGCTTTTCATCTAAAAATAATCGGAGTACCTGCCTGTAAAGGTGGGGAAAATGGAACTATGATTACAGTCGTCTCGGCAGTACGTCGCTCTTGAACATGGCACTCCGCTGTTTCGTGTCTGGGTGGGGTCATCTCATCTCGTTTTCACTAGCCTCCATGGGTTTGGGATATCCTATTTGACCTCTCATCTGTCCATTGCCGTCACCATCTTATCCGCTGCTCATTTGATGTCAAGTACTGCCAAACCCGTCACAGTGCCGTTATATGGTCAAGAGAAGTTGTCCTCTGCCACGATGCAACCTCGTTCGCTATCTCATCACAAACTATTATACCTCCGTCTCGTGTCGATGATGTGGGAATCATCATGGCCCACCTTCGATCAAGGTCCTTTCTCGTCGACTTCAGCTCATTATCCGAGAAAGTGACTTAGAGACTCCTTCCAGGTGCCTTGGAGCCTGCATGCCTCAATGGCAGGTTCTTCGTGTTCGACGCAAGGTTCACATCATTGACCTTCGATCGAATGATTCCGTGGGTGTTCGACGCCAACTCATTGATTCACACGCCACAGATTGTACCTATAGTACCTTGAGGGCCATTGTCATTATTGGTGGTACCTCTCGCGTCTGTTAACGGTTTTCATCATTGACTGGTAATCAGACGATGTTCATGCATGTTCGACTTCAACACATATATTCACATGCTTGGATTTGTACTCTGTTCGGGTCGAGATGGAGCGCAAGACCCTGGACCCTTGCTCACTGTGGTCCAGGTTGCGATTTTGTGGATAATCACTGCATGACTCATTGATGGATGGCTGCGCCCATACCTGAGTCTTCATGGATGGCTGCGACCATACCTTGTCATTATTCTGGTCTCTTCAGCTGGGTGGCTGCGTCCATACCATAGACCATTCTCGCATGTCTTTTGGATGGCTGCGCCCATGCCTAGACTGCATGTACTTGATTGTCAGAGATTTTCGGTACTTCCTGGTGGTGTTCCAGTTCGGCGTGTGTTGTAAAGCATTTCACCCCTCCCACTCTCTCGGTCTTCATGCTTTAGGGGGCATCTGTTACACAGTAATTTATCACTGCCTTCCTGTCAGTCACCCTGCTGTGTCCAGAATTCACAATCACTAAGTGCTTGATCCCTGAACTGGCTTAAAAACCCACTTTTCCAAAGTTTTGTGCATCAGCGCGTCTGTTCCTAAAATAACCGCGATGACAGGCGCCTTCCAGTGTATTCTGTGCGCTGCCATCGCGGAAGAACATCACTTTTCCGCGATGGTGCACAGCGCGCCTTTCCCGTGTTCTTCCGCGCTGATGTGACTTGTCCAGTTATTGATATGCGCTGCCAGCGCGGCAGTTTCCCTATAATCCGCGCTGATCCAGTTTGGGCGAATTTGTTCAAACAACCTGCCTTCCAGATCTCTCCAAGCTTGGTTGTTAGCTTTGTGAATGTCGACTCCCTTCTATGGCATGTCTGTTCGACCCTATCCAACAACTCCCCTTGAAGATAAGCTCATCCTTCCACCTTTTTAGGAGACTCCCTCTCCTATATAAGCTCTCACCATTACCATGAGCAGCTAGTTAGACTTAGCTGGGAATAGCTTGGATTGTACAGAGCTTGTAGTGCTCAGATTGCTGCTATAGGTTTGGTGTGTTAGGTGTGGAAGTGATTGATTGCTTAGGGAAGGTTGTTTGTGACATTTGTGTGAGAGAGAGAGAGTTGTTTGTCTTGGGAGAACCATCCTCAAAGGTGAATGCTTAAGATACATGCTGACTGATCCCTCCTGAGAAGGTTATCGACGTCAGAACATTTGGTTGTACTCTTCTCTATTCTGATTAATAATAGATGACTGCTATTATTGTTCCATTCTCGTTTGTCTATGCAATGGATAAATGTGAATTATGTCTTTTCTGACTGACATATGGTTACTTTTACTAGATTTCACGCTTGCGTTTGCTTTCTCTTCGTGTGTGCAGGTGTCCGTTCGCGGGGATCGCGGAGGACTGTGACCAGCTGAAGCAAAGGAGCGAAGGTAACATCTCTTCGTCAAACGACAGCGCAGGAATCCAAGTAGGTGCTCTTTACTTCTTGTTTAATTGTAACTAGGAGCATGCGTGGCAGCATTGTGTGATTGTTGCTAGACCCCTGCTGGGCTAGTAGGGATCGCCTCTATCCGTAGAGGGGATTTACCTCTCCAACAATCCTCACGGAGAGTTGCTAGATCTTCAAGGAGTCTGCCTCGGTCGTACCACTAATAATGTTGCCGAATACAGTGCCGTAATTGAGCTACTAGCCGAAGCAGTTGATCTCGGCATTCGTGCAATGATGGTAAACCTGGACTCCCAGCTTGTCGTTCATCAACTCAACGGGCGATATTCCGTCAGAGACCAACGTATCCTAAGGTTGTATCTACGTGTCAGATTGTTAGAAAGGAATTTTGACTATATCACATATCAACATATTCCGAGACGATTAAACACGTTGACTGATGCATTGGCAAATCATGTGTTAGACAGACATTTGCGAAATAGATAAACATCATACAAGAAAGCATAGAAAGCATAATAGAGTAAAGCATATGTAAATAAAATATTTTCTCAAGCATAGTTTGCATGCGTGCTGTGTGTGTTTTTAAGCTTGCATTAAAAATATTAAAATACATGGGTCGTGTGTTGTGAAATTCATACATAAGATTACATTTGTACTGAACATTTGCATAACATAAACAAAACATCATCACATGTAACAAGATCCATCCAAAAATCGGTATGTATATATATATATATCGTGTGGCGCACTAAGGTGCTCAAAAATAAGTGTATATGTCAAAAATGGAATCACTGTCCTCAGTACATCCGAGACATATGTCTCTCAAAACATCAGTGGAAATAAACCTAGGCGACTACTGTGCTGGGTTATGCTCTCTGTAGCATACAGCTGCTCGTGCCACCCGCCTCAAAAGGCGGTGCATCCTGGGTGCCACCCCCACTGTGTGGATCTGATGCTCTATAGGGACCTCCTCGACCCCCTGGTAATCCGGCACCCCCTCCAGTAAACCCTCAAGGTTGAGAGCTACAGTCTCCGACGTGTCAACTCCCGGAGGAACTAGAGCCAGGGCTCCAGCTCCTTGCCCCTCTCTCCGAGCCTCTGGGGCGAGGCCGATGGGTCTAACAGGTCCCACATCTGCACAACGTGACGTTCATCAAGACATGTACATGAAAAATCAAAAACATTGAAAATTTTAAAAAGAGATCAAGTGTCATACCTCCATCATCCCAATGCTCTCCCGCGGGCAGTGGCATGTCAGGATCGTTGCGGAAGTCCATATCGGCATATGGCCAGTCCTCTACGAAAATGACCTGCTGGTCCAGCCACTCTCGAAAGTACACTCCCCAAGCCACTGGGCGGCCACCACCCCCGCGCGGCATGATACGGGCCCATCGGGTGGCCCTCGTCTCCCGAGGACCTCTAGGTGGATCCACGGCCATGGTCTGTAGCCGCATGGCTGGCACCCGCTCCAGGATGAGTGGGAGTAAGAGCGACCCGTAGCCAAACTGTTTCGTCTCCTCGCGACGACAGTTGCTAAGTTGCCTCTTCATGCTGTTTGTCACCGCTGTTGCCCAGTTGAATACAGTAGGTTGTAAGCACTCGAGAGCAAGCAATAGATGGGTCTTCGAGGCCTCATGGTTGGCCAAGCTGCCCGGGTTACCATAAAGAGTATGGTACGAAGGACCATATCAGTCACCGTGGGAATTGCCACCTTTCCACTTCGCGATTTTACCGCTTCTGGACACACTCGAGCCATGAGCTGGTCAAGTGTCTCGCCGCTGGCCCGTTGCCCCTCTATGATAGGCATCACGCCCCGACGTGACAATCCGGTCAAAAAAATAAATGTCCATATGGTCAAACTCAATGTCACGGCCTCGGATGGTAAATTTGCCATCTATTGGGTTCCACGCCCTGATCAGGAACTCAAGCAGGTCAGGCTGAGCTCTCAGACGTGGAGTGAGGAATAATTTCATGAATCCGCACGCCCGCATGGCATTTCGGCAATTCGCATCCGCAAAAGCAGCTATATCCTCGACATCATGGGCCCTCTCTTGCCACTGAAAGGCCATTGCGTCCTGCATGAGCATTAAAAAAAATATTAGAATGCTGACTAATGAGTTTTTTACGATCAAATCTTAAAAAACAATTTTTTACAGCGTCAGCACGACTGTTTTTAAAACAGTCGCGTTGACCATGGCAGCCCTTTGTTTTTTCTCCAGGTCAGCGCGGAAGAACATTGGTTTTCCGCGCTGACCGGGAAGGTGGTACGTGTAATTTTAATTCGATCAGCGCGGACCCGCGCGGGAAATCCGCGCTGACCGAGAGCGCACCAACGCTCAAAGAATTCGGCCAAATGGCCAATTCCCACCGTTAAAATGCTCAAAAAAATGACTCAAAATGGAGCGCATGGCAAGGGGAACCTACCTGGAGCAAGCCGTTTGATGAATGGTGTCTACACGGGGAAGAATTCGCTCCGTCAACTTCGCAGCTTCACAACGTTCTCAAAGGCTCAATATGGTAACAATGGTAAAAATGACTATTTACCCTTCTATTTATAGTAAAAATGGCTTAATTAACTATAGATTTTACAAATGTGGGTTTTTGTCATGCTTTTACCATGGATTTAGCACTTCTGTCAAAATCTTATGCCTTTATGCATGTTTCACTATGTTTTTAAACATGTCGAACGGATTTATGCGGGTATTTTACTGTGCAGGTACTCAGAAACGGTGAAATCATAATGGTCCTAAATACACTTGGTCCCGAAAAAATGTCGTCTTTGAGCTCTTTTCCGACATGAAACAAGAAAAGATGGCCGAGCTTCCTTTCAGCTCGTTAAAGGAACCGAGAGGCGGTCGTTTTAAGCTCTTTTTCCGACCGTGTAACTTAAAAAGATTGCCGGGTGTTTGTCGTTTCGCACTCGTTATTGGCTCTAAAACGACGTGTTTCCGACCGCTTTTTTACTTTTTCGGGTCGAAGGCACTATTTACGAAAAGTACTCCTCGATCGTAATGGTCGGGCGGTTCTTTCGAGCATTGTTTTATACTTTTTCGGGCTCGAGAGACACAACTCTACGAAAAAGGACCCCCCTGGAGTTTCCTTTTCCGCTGTCTTTTCAGACTCTCTAAACAAGAAAAGACGCCAAGTTTTTCCTTTGTCAGGCTCGTTAAACACTTGATGACATCGGGCATTGTCGAAATGACACTCTTCAAGCATATGCTATCCCCGTCAAGCTTGTCATCCAAAAATAACTGGGGTACCTGCCAGAAATGGTGGGGAAAATGGAACTGCAATTGTTACGTCGGCAGTATGTCGCTCTTGAACATGGCACTGGTCTGCATTCGTGTCGGGTGGGAATTTCTCATTTTGTTTCACAACTGACCTCCGTGGGTACGGGTTATCCTATTTGACCTCTCATTTTCTCATTGCCATTATCATCATACCCTCTGCTCATTTGATGTCAAATATTGCCAAATCCACTGTCGTGCCGCCGATATGTTCAAGAGAAGTTGACCTCTGCAATAATACAACCTCATCTGCTATCTCACACAAATCATTTTACCTCTGTCTCGTGTCGATGATGTGGGAAACATTATGGCCCACCTTCGATCAAGGTCACTTCCTGTCGAATTCAGCTCATTATCCGGGAAGGTGACTTAGAGACTCCCTTCGGGTGCCTTAGAACCTGCATGCCTCAATGGCAGGTTCTTCGTGTTCAACGCGAGGTTTTCATCATTGGCCTCCGATCGAATGATTCTGCGGGTGTTCGACGCCAGCTCATTGATTCACACGCCGCGGATTGTACCTATAGTACCTTGAGGACCATTGTCATTACTGGTGGTACCTCTCGCGTCTGTTAACAGTTTTCATCATTGACTGGTAATCAGACGATGTTCATGCATGTTCGACTTCAGCTCATGTATTCACATGCTTGGACTTGTACTTTGTTCGGGTCGGGACGGAGCGCAAGACCCTGGATCTCTGTCTGTTATGGTCCAGGTTGCGATTTTGTGGATGATCATTACATGACTCATTGATGGATGGCTGCGCCCATACCTGAGTCTTCATGGATGGCTGCGACCATACCTTATCATTATTCTGGTCTCCTTAGCTGGGTGGTTACGTCCATTCAACAGACCTTTTCGCATGTCTTTCGGATGGCTGTGCCCATGCCTAGACTGCATGTACTTGATTATCAGAGATTTTCGGTCCTTCCTGGTGGTGTTCCAGTTCGGCTAGTGTTATAAAGCATTTCACCCCTCCCACTCTCTCGATCTTCATGCTTTAGGGGGCATCTGTTACACAGTAATTTGTCACTGTCTCCCTGTCAGTCACCCTACTGTGTCAGGAATTCACAATAATCAAGTTCATGCCTTCTGAACTGGCCAAAAACCCACTTTTCCAAAGTTTTCCTCATCAGCGCATCTGTTTCTAAAATATCCGCGATGACTGGCAGACCGCGTGCGCTGCCAGCGCGGAAGCACACGCCTTTCCCGCGCTGGTCGAATTTCATGACCAGCGCAGCCTCTGTTTGTACCTACCCGCGCTGACACGGCCTTTTCCATTATGTCTTTGTGATGTCAGCTCGCCAGAACAGTTATGCACCGCACTGATCCAGTTTTGGCGAATTTGTTCCAACAGCCAGCCTTCCAGATAACTCCAGACTTGGTTGTTGGCCTTGTGAGTATCGACTCCCTTCTATGGCATGTCTGTTCGACCCTTTGCAACCACTTCCCTTGAGGATAAGCTCATCCTTCCACCCTTTTAGGAGGCTCCTTCTCCTATATGAACTTCCACCATTACCATGAGCAGCTAGTTTGGAATAGCTTGGATTGTGTAGAGCTTATGGTGCTCACATTGCTGCTACTATAGGTATTTGGTGTGATAAGTGTGGAAGGGCATGATAGCTTAGGGAAGGTTGTGTTGTGTTGCTTGTGTGAGAGAGAGAGTTTCTTGTCTTGGGAGAATCATTTCCAAAGGTGAATGCTTGAGACACTTGCTGACTGGCCCCTCCTGAGAAGGTTACCGACGTCAGAACATTTGGTTGTACTCTTCTCTGCTTGATTAATAATAGATGACTACTATTATTGTTCCATTCTCATTTGTCTATGCAATGGTTAAATGTGAATTACATCTTTTCTGACTGATGTATGGTTGCTTTTATTAGATTTCACGCTTGTGTTTGTTTCTTCTTCGTGTGTGTAGGTGTCTATTCGCGGAGATCGCGGAGGATCGTGACCAGCCAGAGCGAAGGAGTGAAGGTGGCATCTCTTCATCAAACAACAGCGCTGGAATCCAAGTAGGTGCTCTTTACCTCTTGTTTAATTGCAATTAGGAACTTGCATAGTAGCATTGACTGATTGTTGCTAGACCCTTGCTGGGCTAGTAGGGATCGCCTCTATCCGTAGAGGGGATTTACCTCTCCAACAGGCGCCATGCCCTGCGCGTGGCTCGGCGGTCTCCCTTGAAGAGGGGGAGGGGGCGCGATCTTTGCGGGTGCGATCATACCAGCGTTAATGCACCGGATCCCATCAGAACTCCGCAGTTAAGCGCGCTTGGGTTAGAGTAGTACTGGGATGGGTGACCTCCCGGGAAGTCCTAGTGTTGCACCCTCCCCCCTTTTTGTGCGCCGCGGCGGAGCCAGTGGAGGGGGTCCTCACGGGTCCGATCGCGCCGGCGCCAGTGCGGAACTCCGCGGTCACGCGCGCTTGACGGTTTTATTGGGTCGCGTCGCGTGTTCGTCTCGTTTTGCGGCGCTGGGCTGCCTATATATTGATGCGCAATGGAATCCCACGAATGAGGAGGTCGCCCGAGCATTAAGGGGGGAGGGGGAGTGTTACGCAGTAATTTGTCACTGTCTCCCTGTCAGTCTCCCTACTGTGTCATGAAATCAAATGCACCATGCTCATGCTCTCTAAACTGGCCAAATGACCCACTTTGCCAAAGTTTCTTGCATCAGCACGACTGTTATTAAAATAATCGCGCTGACTGGCGGCTGATAGTGTAACTGATGCGCTGCCAGCGCGGAAGCACACGGGTTTTCCGCGCTGGTCGAATTTCATGAGCCAGCGCATTTGTTATTCATATCTGATCGCGCTGACATGACCTTCTTTGTTATTCAGCTGCAATGTCAGCGCTCCAGTGCAGTTATGGACCCGCGCTGATCCAGTTTGGGCGAGTTTGTTCTAACAGTCGGCCTTCCAGATGACTCTAGACCTGGTTGTTGGCCTTGTAAATGTCTCCCTCCCTTCTATGGCATGTCTGTTCGTCATTTGTGCCACCTTCCTTGGAGATAAGCTCATCCTCCCACCATTCATGGAGACTCCTTCTCCTATTTAAACCTCCACCATTGCCATGAGCAGCTAGTTTTGTAGTTTGTAGTTTTTGGATAGTTTGGATAGTGTGGAATTCATAGTGCTTAGACTGCTGCTGCTAATAGGTAGTTGGTGTGACAAGTGTGGTTTTGCTAGAGGAAGCTTAAGGAAGGTTGTGAGTATTGCTTGTGTGAGAGAGAGCTTTGTTTTGGGAGAATCTACCTCCAAGGGTGAATGCTTAAGAGACTTGCTGGCTGGACCCTCAAGAGAAGGACTCAGCGTCAGAACTTTGGTTGTACCTTTCTTTGTTATTGATTAATAATAGATGACTACTGTTATGGTTCCATTCTCATTTGTCTTTATAATGGTTGATGTGAATTACATCCTTTCTGACTGATGTATAATTGCTTTTATTAGATTTAACGCTTGTGTTTGTCTTTCTCTTCGTGTGTGCAGGTATCTATTCACGGAGATCGTGGAGGATCGTGACCGGCCGGAGCGAAGGGGCGAGAGCGGCATCTCTTCATCAAACAGTAGCGTTGGAATCCAAGTAGGTGTTCTTTGCCTTTCTTGTATTTGCAATTAGGAACTTGCACAGTAGCATTGATTAATTGTTGCTAGACCCATTCTGGGCTAGTAGGGATCGCCTCTATCTGTAGAGGGGATTTACCTCTCCAACAGGGAGCGCCACTGAGGGAAACAGAGGACTGCTCCGAGGGAAACTCGGGAACGGGGCACGGATTCATCACCCTAGTCGGAAGTCATGAGCGGGATCAGAGCGCATTTGCGGCAGTGGGTGATGAATCTAGGAACGTTCGCGTCACTGTAGCGAAGATGACGCGAGGGAGAGTGGGTAAGAGGTTTGTTGAATCGTATCTGTTTTTTGTGGGAATCCGAATTTGGGGAGAGCCACGGATCGCGCACTGAAAGGCAGCACGCGCTCCACGCAGCGTCGTCGGTGGTCGCGGAACTCACGCCTTTTTCTCCCCTCCCTCTCTCCTTCCCTTCCTTTCCCCCCTTCGTTCTTCCCCTGGTCCGCTGGCTGCCCGCGAGGCGGGGCAGGGTGCGCCGCCAAGTCGGGGAAGAGGGCGAGCTCCCGCGCCGCGGCGAACAGCGTCGGACGGAGGGCCATGGGTGGGCACCATGCCCTGCGCGTGGCTCGGCGGTCTCCCTTGAAGAGGGGGAGGGGGCGAGATCTTTGCAGGTGCGATCATACCAGCATTAATGCACCGGATCCCATCAGAACTCCGCAATTAAGCACGCTTGGGCTAGAGTAGTACTGGGATGGGTGACCTCCCGGGAAGTCCTAGTGTTGTACCCTCCCCCCTTTTTGTGTGGCACGACGGAGCCAGTGGAAGGGATCCTCGCGGGTGCGATCACGTCGGCGCCAGTGCGGAACTCCGCGGTCAGGCGCGCTTGACGGTTTTATTGGGTCGCGTCGCGTGTTCGTCTTGTTTTGCGGCGCAGGGCTGCCTATATATTGATGCGCAATGGAATCCCGCGAATGAGGAGGTCGCCCGAGCATTAAGGGGGGAGGGGGAGCGCCACTGAGGGAAACAGAGGACTGCTCCGAGGGAAACTCGGGAACGGGGCACGGATTCATCACCCTAGTCGGAAGTCGCGAGCGGGATCGGAGCGCATTTGCGGCAGTGAGTGATGAATCTAGGACCGTTCGCGTCACTGTAGCGAAGATGACGCAGGGGAGAGTGGGTAAGAGGTTTGTTGAATCGTATCTGCTTTTTGTGGGAATCCGAATTTGGGGAGAGCCGCGGATCGCGCACGGAAAGGCAGCGCGAGCTCCACGCAGCGCCGTCGGTGGATGGCTGCGACCATACCTTCTTATCATCATGGTCTCTTCAGCAGGGTGGCTGCGTCCATACCACAAACCTTCTTCATATGTCTTTTGGATGGCTGCGCCCATGCCTAGACTACATGTAATTGAGATATCAGTTGTACATACGTGCAGGTCGTTCCTGGTGGTTTTCCAGTTCAGCAGTTTTGTAAAGCATTTCACCCCTCCCACTCTCTCGGGCTTCATGCTTTAGGGGGCATCTGTTACGCAGAAATTTGTCACTGTCTCCCTGTCAGTCTCCCTACTATGTCATGAAATCAACTGCACCATGCTCATGCTCTCTATACTGGCCAAATGACCCACTTTGCCAAAGTTTATTTCATCAGCGCGACTGTTATTAAAATAACCGCGCTGACTGGCGGTTGATAGTGTAACTGATGCACTGTCAGCGCGGAAGCACGCGGGTTTTCTGCGCTGGTCGAATTTCATGAGCCAGCGCATCCTATGAAAGTATTAAACCGCGCTGACACAGCCTGCTCCATTATTAAGATGCGCTGTCAGCGCTAGAGTTCAGTTATATACCCGCGCTGATCCAGTTTGAGCGAATTTGTTCCAACAGCCAGCCTTCCAGATGACTCCAGACTTGGTTGTTGGCCTTGTGGGTATCGCCCTCCCTTCTATGACATGTCTGTTCTTCATTTGAAACCACCTTCCTTGAAGATAAGCTCATCCTCCCACCATTCATGGAGACCCCTTCTCCTATTTAAGCCTCTACCATTGCCATGAGTAGCTAGTTTTGGATAGTGTGAAATTCATAGTGCTTAGACTGCTGCTGCTAGTAGGTAGTTGGTGTGACCAGTGTGGATTTGCTAGAGGAAGCTTAAGGAAGGTTGTGAGTATTGCTTGTGTGAGAGAGAGCTTCGTTGGGAGAATTTACCTCCAAGGGTGAATGCTTAAGAGACTTGCTGGCTGGACCCTCTAGAGAAGGACTCAGCGTCAGAACTTTGGTTGTACCTTTCTTTGTTATTGATTAATAATACATGACTACTGTTATGGTTCCATTCTCGTTTGTCTTTGTAATGGTTAATGTGAATTACATCCTTTCTGACTGATGTATAATTGCATTTATTAGATTTCACGCTTGTGTTTGCATTTCTTTTCGTGTGTGCAGGTATCTATTCACGGAGATCGTGGAAGATCGTGAGCGGCCAAAGCGAAGGAGCGAGAACGACACCTCTTCATCAAACAATAGCGTTGGAATCCAAGTAGGTGTTCATTGCCTCTCTTTTATTTGCAATTAGGAACTTGCACAGTAGCATTGATTGATTGTTGCTAGACCCATTCTGGGCTAGTAGGGATCGCCTCTACCCGTAGAGGGGATTTACCTCTCCAACAAGGAGGTCGCCCGAGCATTAAGGGGGGAGGGGGAGCGCCACTGAGGGAAATAGAGGATTGCTCCGAGGGAAACTCGGGAACGGGGCACGGATTCATCACCCTAGTCGGAAGTCGCGAGCGGGATCGGAGCGCATTTGCGGCAGTGGGTGATGAATCTAGGACCGTTCGCGTCACTGTAGCGAAGATGACGCGGGGGAGAGTGGGTAAGAGGTTTGTTGAATCGTATCTGCTTTTTGTGGGAATCCGAATTTGGGAAGAGCCGCGGATCGCGCATGGAATGGCAGCACGAGCTCCACGCAGCACCGTCGGTGGTCGTGGAACTTACGCCTTTTTCTCCCCTCCCTCTCTCCTTCCCTTGCCTTCCCCCCTTCGTTCTTCCCCTGGTCCTCCGGCTGCCCGCGGGGTGGGGCGGGGCGCGCCGCGAAGTCAGGGAAGAGGGCGAGCTCCCGCGCCGCGGTGAACGGCGTCGGACGGAGGGCCATGGGTGGACGCCATGCCCTGCGCGTGGCTCGGCGGTCTCCCTTGAAGAGGGGGAGGGGGCAAGATCTTTGCGGGTGTGATCGTACCAGCGTTAATGCACCGGATCCCATCATAACTCCGCAGTTAAGCGCGCTTGGGCTAGAGTAGTACTGGGATGGGTGACCTCCCGGGAAGTCCTAGTGTTGCACCCTCCCCCCTTTTTGTGCGGCGCGGCGGAGCCAGTGGAAGGGATCCTCGCGGGTGCGATCGTGCTGACGCCAGTGCGGAACTCCGCGGTCAGGCGCGCTTGACGGTTTTATTGGGTCGCGTCGCGTGTTCGTCTCGTTTTGCGGCGCGGGGCTGCCTATATATTGATGCGCAATGGAATCCCGCGAATGAGGAGGTCGCCCGAGCATTAAGGGGGGAGGGGGAGCGCCACTGAGGGAAACAGAGGACTGCTCCGAGGGAAACTCGGGAACGGGGCACGGATTCATCACCCTAGTCGGAAGTCGCGAGCGGGATCGGAGCGCATTTGCGGCAGTAGGTGATGAATCTAGGACCGTTCGCGTCACTGTAGCGAAGATGACGGGGGGAGAGTGGGTAAGAGGTTTGTTGAATCGTATCTGCTTTTTGTGGGAATCCGAATTTGGGGAGAGCCGCGGATCGCGCACGGAAAGGCAGCGCGAGCTCCACGCAGCGCCGTCGGTGGTCGCGGAACTTACGCCTTTTTCTCCCCTCCCTCTCTACTTCCCTTCCCTTCCCCCCTTCGTTCTTCCCCTGGTCCGCCGGCTGCCCGCGGGGCGGGGCGCGGTGCGCCGCCAAGTCGGGGAAGAGGGCGAGCTCCCGCGCCGTGGCGAACGGCGTCGGACGGAGGGCCATGGGTGGGCGCCATGCCTTGCGCGTGGCTCGACGGTCTCCCTTGAAGAGGGGGAGGGGGCGAGATCTTTGCGGGTGCGATCGTACCAGCGTCAATGCACTGGATCCCATCAGAACTCCGTCGTTAAGCGCGCTTGGGCTAGAGTAGTACTCGGATGGGTGACCTCCCGGGAAGTCTTAGTGTTGCACCCTCCCCCCTTTTTGTGAGGCGCAACGGAGCCAGTGGAAGGGATCCTCGCGGGTGCGATCGCGCCGGTGCCAGTGCGGAACTCCGCGGTCAGGCGTGCTTGACGGTTTTATTGGGTCGCGTCGCGTGTTCGTCTCATTTTGCGGCGCGGGGCTGCCTATATATTGATGCGCAATGGAATCCCCCGAATGAGGAGGTCGCTCGAGCGTTAAGGGGGGAGGGGGAGCGCCACTGAGGGAAACATAGGACTGCTCCGAGGGAAACTCGGGAACGGGGCACGAATTCATCACCCTAGTCGGAAGTCGCGAGCGGGATCGGAGCGCATTTGCGGCAGTGGGTGATGAATCTAGGACCGTTCGCGTCACTGTAGCGAAGATGACGCGGGGGAGAGTGGGTAAGAGGTTTGTTGAATCGTATCTGCTTTTTGTGGGAATCCGAATTTGGGGAGAGCCGCAGATCGCGCACGGAAAGGCAGCGTGAGCTCCACGCAGCGCCGTTGGTGGTCGCGGAACTCACGCCTTTTTCTCCCCTCCCTCTCTCCTTCCCTTCCCCCCTTCGTTCTTCCCTTGGTCCGCCGGCTGCCCGCGGGGCGTGGCGGGGCGCGCCGCCAAGTTGGGGAAGAGGGCGAGCTCCCGCGCCGCAGCGAACGGCGTTGGACGGAGGGCCATGGGTGGGCGCCATGCCCTGCGCGTGGCTCGGCGGTCTCCCTTGAAGAGGGGGAGGGGGCGAGATCTTTGCGGGTGCGATCGTACCAGCGTTAATGCACCGGATCCCATCATAACTCCGCAGTTAAGTGCGCTTGGGCTAGAGTAGTACTGGGATGGGTGCCCTCCCGGGATGTCCTAGTGTTGCACCCTCCTCCCTTTTTGTGCGGCGAGGCGGAGCGAGTGGAAGGGATCCTCGCGGGTGCGATCGCGCCGGCGCTAGTGCGGAACTCCGCGGTAAGGCACGTTTTACGGTTTTATTGGGTCGCGTCGCGTGTTCGTCTCGTTTTGCGGCGCGGGGCTGCCTATATATTGATACGCAATGGAATCCCGCGAATGAGGAGGTCGCCCGAGCATTAAGGGGGGAGGGGGAGCGCCACTGAGGGAAACAGAGGACTGCTCCGAGGGAAACTCGGGAACGGGGCACGGATTCATCACCCTAGTCGGAAGTCGCGAGCGGGATCGGAGCTCGTTTGTGGCAGTGGGTGATGAATCTAGGACCGTTCGCGTCACTGCAGCGAAGATGACGCGGGGGAGAGTGGGTAAGAGGTTTGTTGAATCGTATCTGCTTTTTGTGGGAATCCGAATTTGGGGAGAGCCGTAGATCGCGCACGGAAAGGCAGCGTGAGCTCCACGCAGCGCCGTCGGTGGTCACGGAACTCACGCCTTTTTCTCCCCTCCCTCTCTCCTTCCCTTCCCTTCCCCCCTTCGTTCTTCCCTTGGTCCGCTGGCTGCCCGCGGGGCGGGGCGGGGCGCGCCGCCAAGTCGGGGAAGAGGGCGAGCTCCCGCGCTGCGGCGAACGACGTCGGACGGAGAGCCATGATTGGGCGCCATGCCCTGCGCGTGGCTCGGCGGTCTCCCTTGAAGAGGGGGAGGGGGCGAGATCTTTGCGGGTGCGATCATACCAGCGTTAATGCACCGGATCCCATCAGAACTCCGCAGTTAAGCGCGCTTGGGCTAGATTAGTACTCGGATGGGTGACCTCCCGAAAAGTCCTAGTGTTGCACCCTCCGCCCTTTTTGTGCGGCGCGGCGGAGCTAGTGGAAGGGATCCTCGCGGGTGCGATCGCGCCGGCGCCAGTGCGGAACTCCGCGGTCAGGCGCGCTTGATGGTTTTATTGGGTCGCGTCGCGTGTTCGCCTCGTTTTGCGGCGCGGGCTGCCTATATATTGATGCGCAATGGAATCCCGCGAATGAGGAGGTCGCCGGAGCATTAAGGGGGGAGGGGGAGCGCCACTGAGGGAAACAGAGAACTGCTCTGAGGGAAACTCGGGAATGGGGCACAGATTCATCACCCTAGTCGGAAGTCGCGAGCGGGATCGGAGCGCATTTGCGGCAGTGGGTGATGAATCTAGGACTGTTCGCGTCACTGTGGCGAAGATGACGCGGGGGAGAGTGGGTAAGAGGTTTGTTGAATTGTATCTGCTTTTTGTGGGAATCCGAATTTGGGGAGAGCCGCGGATCGCGCACGGAAAGGCAGCGCAAGCTCCACGCAGCAC
The DNA here is from genome assembly GCA_031772625.1 of Pinus tabuliformis. Classification (NCBI taxonomy): domain Eukaryota; kingdom Viridiplantae; phylum Streptophyta; class Pinopsida; order Pinales; family Pinaceae; genus Pinus; species Pinus tabuliformis. The sequence continues at coordinate 24,945,548 of CM062808.1, read as the reverse complement.
CGTCGGTGGTCGCGGAACTCACGCCTTTTTCTCCCCTCCCTCTCTCCTTCCCTTCCCTTCCCCCCTTCGTTCTTCCCCTGGTCCGCTGGATGCCCGCGAGGCGGGGCGTGCCGTGCCGCCAAGTCGGGGAAGAGGACGAGCTCCCGCGCTACGGCGAACGGTGTCGGACGGAGGGCCATGGGTGGGCGCCATGCCCTGCGCGTGGCTCGGCGGTCTCCCTTGAAGAGGGGGAGGGGGCGAGATCTTTGCGGGTGCGATCATACCAGCGTTAATGCACCGGATCCCATCAGAACTCCGCAGTTAAGCTTGCTTGGGCTAGAGTAGTACTGGGATGGGTGACCTCCAGGGAAGTCTTAGTGTTGCACCCTCCCCCCTTTTTGTGAGGCGCGGCGGAGCCAGTGGAAGGGATCCTCGCGGGTGCGATCGCGCCGGCGCCAATGCGGAACTCCGCGGTCAGGCGCGCTTGACGGTTTTATTGGGTCGCATCGCGTGTTCGTCTCGTTTTGCGGCGCGGGGTTGCCTATATATTGATACGCAATGGAATCCCGCCAATGAGGAGGTCGCCCAAGCATTAAGGGGGGAGGGGGAGCGCCACTGAGGGAAACATAGGACTGCTCCGAGGGAAACTCGGGAACGGGGCACGGATTCATCACCCTAGTCGGAAGTCGCGAGCGGGATCGGAGTGCGTTTGCGGCAATGGGTGATGAATCTAGGACCGTTCGCGTCACTGTAGCGAAGATGACGCGGGAGAGATTGGGTAAGAGGTTTGTTGAATCGTATCTGATTTTTGTGGGAATCCGAATTTGGGGAGAGCCGCAGATCGCGCACGGAAAGGCAGCGCGAGCTCCACGCAGCGCCGTCGGTGGTCGCGGAACTCACGCCTTTTTCTCCCCTCCCTATCTCCTTCCCTTCCCTTCCCCCCTTCGTTCTTCCCTTGGTCCGCTGGCTGCCCGCGGGGCGGGGAGGGGCGCGCCGCCAAGTCGGGGAAGAGGGCGAGCTCCCGCGCTGCGGCGAACGGCGTCGGACGGAGGGCCATGGTTGGGTGCCATGCCCTGCGCGTGGCTCGGCAGTCTCCCTTGAAGAGGGGGAGGGGGCGAGATCTTTGCGGGTGCGATCATACCAGCGTTATGTTGGGTGTGGAGCCTTATTATCTTCTATAGTACCAGCATATTGGACCCCAGTTCAAAATGGGGCGGCAACGCCGCCCGTAAAATGATCGCTGCCGTGGGGGGTCCAGGGGAGCCCCCCCCTGGCGGGGGGTTTCGGGGGCAGCGCCCCCGAAGCTAAAAACAGCTGTAAAATTGCCTTGTAAAAGTATAGTAATTTCTAGTCAATCTGGGCCATTCATTAGGCGGATGATCTGACGGTAGAACTTATGTTTAGTTTAGGGTTTTTTGCCCTAGAAGGCAACCCCTCTCTTTATATGAGGGCATTGTATTTGAGGCTGTGATATAGATGTGTATTCGGTGAGCGAGAAACATAGAGGTGAGACTGTGAGAGAAAACAGAGGATATTACAGCGGTTTTGCTGTAGGTTGTATCTCTTCATTTTGCTGGATAATAGAAAGGAAGGACTGGCTGTTCGGGGTGGACGTAGCCCAAACTGGGTGAACCACGTATATCTGTGTCTCTCTTGTTTTGTGCGTTTTCTGTGTTTATATTTCTGCAATATTATATGTGTTCCATTGCTCTGTAATATATAATTTTCTAACAACTGGTATCAGAGCCGAAGGTGTATTTGGCTGATAAACTCGCAGGAAAGAAGGGTTCCTAGTTCGAGTGGGAGCAATGGCGGAAGATGGTAAGTTTAGGGTCGAGAAATTTAACGGCCAAAACTTCTCGCTGTGGAAGATGCAGATGGAAGATTATATGTATCAGAAATATCTATACCTACCATTGGGCGGAAAAACAAAGATGCCGACGGATATGAAAGACGAAGAATGGAACCTTCTCGATAGAAAGGCACTCGGAACAATACGGTTGTGCCTTGCTGCATCAGTCGCCTTCAACATTTCGAAGGAAACCACAACAGAGGGTTTGATGCAGACATTGTCGAAACTATATGAAAAACCCTCGGCCTCAAACAAGGTATTTCTTATGAAACGGTTATTTAATATGAATATGTGGGAAGGTGGATCTGTTGCAAACCATTTAAATGATTTTAATACAGTTACAAGCCAGTTAAGTTCTGTAGGGGTAAACTTTGATGATGAAGTTAGAGCTCTGTTATTCTTGTGCTCATTACCAGAAAGTTGGAATGGTTTGGTAATGGCCATTAGTAACTCCGTTTCTGGATCTAGTACTTTAAAGTTTGATGATGTTGTCGGTGCTATCCTTAGCGAGGAAATGCGACGGAAAAGCTCCGGTGAGACATCGGGAAATGCTTTGAGTGCAGAGTCTAGAGGAAGAAAAATGGAAAGAGGAAAGAGCTCAGGGTATCGCAGTAAATCAAGGAAAGGCAGATCCAAGTCCAGATCGGGGATAGTGTGCTGGAAATGTGGAAAGAAAGGACACCTAAAGAAAGACTGTAGATCTCAGAAGGGAAAAGAAGGAGATGCACAACAAGAAAACAATCATGAAGCAAATGTGACAGGTGAGGTGTTACAAGATGCTTTGATTCTTTCTTTCGAAAATATTACTGATTCCTGGGTGGTAGATTCAGGTGCCTCATTCCATGCCACACCTGAAAAGAAATACTTTTATGACTATGTTCAAGGAGATTTTGGACAAGTTCGTTTGGGTGATGATAAACCCTGGTAAATTGTTGGAATGGGTAAGGTTCTTGTAAAACAGCAGAATGGAAACCAATGGCTATTAAAGGAGGTAAGGCATGTTCCAGATCTAAAGAAAAATCTGATTTCAACAGGGCAGTTAGGCAGTGAAGGTTGTGTGACAACTTTCACAGATAAAGCTTGGAAGGTCACTAAAGGAGCCCTGGTAATAGCAAAAGGTGAAAAGGTTGGTACATTGTATTTATGCAATGGTATTTCTAACTCTGTTAATGCTTTGACTTCCAGAGGAGCAGATGCAGCATTATGGCATCATAGGCTCGGACACGAGTGAAAAAGGGATGAATATTCTTCACTCAAGGAATTTGTTGCCAGGTTTGAAGAATGTTGATTTGGATTTCTGTGAGAACTGCATTTATGGAAAACAGAAGAGAGTCAGATTTCTCAGAGTTGGGAAAGAAAAGAAGAACGAAAAATTAGAGCTTGTGCATACAGACGTATGGGGACCTGCTCAGGTATCATCTCTCGGTGGCTCTCGTTATTATGTTACTTTTATTGATGATGCAACTAGAAAAACTTGGATTTATTGTATTAAGAATAAATCTGATGTATTTGATACTTTCAAGAAATGGAAAGCTTTGGTTGAGATTGAGACAGGAAAGAAATTGAAGTGTCTTAGATCAGACAATGGAGGTGAATATTGCAGCAAAGAGTTTGATAGGTACTGTTCAGAGCATGGAATTCGCAGAGAGAAGACAGTTCCAAGAACACCACAAGAAAATGGTGTGTCAGAAAGGATGAACAGAACAATCATGGAGCGTGCAAGGTGCATGAGATTGCATGCAGGATTGCCTTTACAGTTTTGGGCAGATGCTGTAGATACTGCTGTTTATTTAATAAACAGAGGACCTTCAAGTTCCTTGGATGGTGGTGTTCCAGAGGAAGCATGGACAGGGAAAAAGGTAAACTACTCTATTTTAAAACCTTTTGGTTGTGAGGCCTTTGTCCATATTGATAAAGAAAATAGAACAAAGCTTGAGGCAAAGTCAAAGAAATGCACCTTTATTGGATATGGTGTTAATGATTTTGGTTATCGCTTATATGATTATGAAAATCACAAAATCATTAGGAGCAGAGATGTAATATTCAATGAAAAGGTATGGTATAAGAATCAGTTGCAGGAAAAGAAACAAGAAAAATGAAACAAGGAATACGCAGTTCTTGATGAAATTACTGAAAAAGTAAAGGTGCCTGAAAATAATAATAATCAACAACCACAACATCAGCAACCATCACAACAACAACAGGCACCCCAAACACCTGAAAGTGGTGTTAGAAGATCTACCAGGACAAGTAGACCTCCTGAACGATACTCTCCTTCATTATATTATTTATTGTTGACTGATTCCGGTGAACCTGAATGTTATGAAGAAGCAATGCAGGTTGAAAGCAAGAAGAAGTGGGAGGTAGCCGTGGAAGAAGAGATGGACTCCTTAATGCATAACCAGACTTGGGATTTAGTCAGGGTGCCTACAGGAAAAACTACATTGAAGAATAAATGGGTTTACAGGCTGAAGGAAGAAGATGGAGGAAAGCAAAGGTACAAAGCTAGACTTGTGGTGAAGGGGTTTGCACAGAAGAAAGGTATTGATTTTGATGAAATATTTTCTCCTGTTGTTAAAATGACTTCAATCAGAACTATTTTAAGTCTTGTAGCAGCTGAAGATTTGCATCTTGAGCAGTTAGATGTAAAGACAGCCTTTCTCCATGGGGATTTGGAGGAAGAGATATATATGCAGCAGCCACAAGGATATGAGGTGAAAGGGAAGGAGAAACTTGTGTGCAAGTTGAAGAAGAGCTTGTATGGTTTAAAACAGGCTCCAAGGCAGTGGTATCTAAAATTTGACAAGTTTATGTCTGAACAAGGTTATACTAGATGTCACTGTGATCATTGTGTTTATCTGAAAAATCAAAATGATGGCAGCTATATTATATTGTTATTGTATGTAGATGACATGCTTGTTGCAGGATCTAACATGCAGGAAATAAATGTGCTCAAAAGAAAATTGGCAAATTCATTTGCAATGAAGGATTTGGGTGCTGCAAAACAAATCCTTGGTATGAGAATAACTAGAGACAAGAAAAATAGAAAATTAACATTGTCTCAGAATGAGTACATACAAAAGGTGTTGAAAAGATTTAACATGCAAAATGCAAAACCAGTTAGTACACCTTTTGCTAGCCATTTCAAACTTAGCAAAGAAATGTGCCCAAAGACCCAAGAAGACATGGATTATATGTCTAAAGTTCCATATGCATCAGCAGTTGGAAGTTTAATGTATGCAATGGTCTGCACAAGGCCTGATATTGCACATGCAGTGGGAGTTGTAAGCAGGTACATGAACAATCCAGGAAAGGAACATTGGATGGCAGTGAAACGGATTCTCAGATATTTGAGAGGTACCACAAATCAGGCATTATGCTTTGGTGGTTCAAACATATCCCTACAAGGATATGTTGATGCAGATATGGCAGGTGACAGAGATAATAGGAGGAGCACTACAGGATATGTATTTACTGTTGGAGGAACAGCTGTCAGTTGGGTTTCAAAAATCCAAAGTGTTGTTGCACTTTCAACAACAGAAGCAGAGTATGTTGCTACTACAGAGGCTAATAAAGAAATGATTTGGTTACAAAGGTTTATGGGTGAATTGGGTAAGGAGCATGATATGGGCACGTTATACAATAATAGTCAAAGTGCCATTCATCTTGCAAAGAACTCAGCATTTCATTCCAGGACAAAACACATACAGCTCAAGTACCATTTCATACGATCAGTGTTGGAAGATGGAGAGTTGAAGCTGGAAAAGATACACACTAGCCAGAATCCTGCAGATATGCTAACAAAAGTTGTAACCAGGGAGAAACTGAGAATATGCTCAGTTTCAGTTGGTCTTCAAGGATGACGATGAAGATGAGCAACAACCAGGTCCAAAGAGGAGTCATTGTCCAGCAAATGGAGCAGCGGTGGAGTTGCTACAATCAGTCTCCAAGTGGGAGATTGTTGGGTGTGGAGCCTGATTATCTTCTATAGTACCGGCATATTGGATCTCAGTTCAAAATGGGGCGGCAACGCCGCCCGTAAAATGATCGCTACCGTGGGGGGTCCAGGGGAGCCCCCCCCTGGCGGGGGGTTTCGGGGGCAGCGCCCCCGAAGCTAAAAACAGCTGTAAAATTGCCTTGTAAAAGTATAGCAATTTCTAGTCAATCTGGGCCGTTCATTAGGCGGATGATCTGACGGTAGAACTTATGTTTAGTTTAGGGTTTTTTGCCCTAGAAGGAAACCCCTCTCTTTAAATGAGGGCATTGTATTTGAGGCTGTGATATAGATGTGTATTCGGTGAGCGAGAAACATAGAGGTGAGACTGTGAGAGAAAACAGAGGATATTACAGCGGTTTTGCTGTAGGTTGTATCTCTTCATTTTGCTGGATAATAGAAAGGAAGGACTGGCTGTTCGGGGTGGACGTAGCCCAAACTGGGTGAACCACGTATATCTGTGTCTCTCTTGTTTTGTGCATTTTCTGTGTTTATATTTCTGCAATATTATATGTGTTCCATTGCTCCGTAATATATAATTTTCTAACACGTTAATGCACTGGATCCCATCAGAACTCCGCAGTTAAGCGCGCTTGGGCTAGAGTAGTACTCGGATGGGTGACCTCCCGGGAAGTCCTAGTGTTGCACCCTCCCCCCTTTTTGTGCGGCGCGGCGGAGCCAGTGGACGGGATCTTCGCGGGTGCGATCGCGCTGGCGCCAGTGCGGAACTCCGCGGTCAGGCGCGCTTGACGGTTTTATTGGGTCGTGTCACGTGTTCGCCTCGTTTTGCGGCACGGGGCTGCCTATATATTGATGCGCAATGGAATCCCGCGAATGAGGAGGTCGCCCGAGCATTAAGGGGGGAGGGGGAGCGCCACTGAGGGAAACAGAGGACTGCTCCGAGGGAAACTCGGGAACGGGGCACGGATTCATCACCCTAGTCGGAAGTCGCGAGCGGGATTGGAGCGCATTTGCGGCAGTGGGTGATGAATCTAGGACCGTTCGCGTCACTGTAGCGAAGATGACGCGGGGAGAGTGGGTAAAAGGTTTGTTGAATCGTATCTGCTTTTTGTGGGAATCTGAATTTGGCGAGAGCCGCGGATCGCGCACGGAAAGGCAGCGCGAGCTCCACGCAGCGCCGTCGGTGGTCGCGGAACTCACGCATTTTTCTCCCCTCCCTCTCTCCTTCCCTTCCCTTCCCCCCTTCGTTCTTCCCCTGGTTCGCTGGATGCCCGCGAGGCGGGGCGTGGCACGCCGCCAAGTCGGGGAAGAGGGCGAGCTCCCGCGCCGCGGCGAACAGCGTCGGACGGAGGGCCATGGGTGGGCGCCATGCGCTGCGCGTGGCTCGGCGGTCTCCCTTGAAGAGGGGGAGGGAGCAAGATCTTTGCGGGTGCGATCATACCAGCTTTAATGCACAGGATCCCATCAGAACTCCGCAGTTAAGCGCGCTTGGGCTAGAGTAGTACTGGGATGGGTGACTTCCCGGGAAGTCCTAGTGTTGCACCCTCCCCCCTTTTTGTGCGGCGCGACGGAGCTAGTGGAAGGGATCCTCGTGGGTGCGATCGCGCCGGCGCCAGTGCGGAACTCCGCGGTCAGGCACGTTTGACGGTTTTATTGGGTCGCGTCGCGTGTTTTCCTCGTTTTGTGGTGTTGGGCTGCCTATATACTGATGCGCAATGGAATCCCGCGAATGAGGAGGTCGCCCGAGCATTAAGGGGGGAGGGGGAGCGCCACTGAGGGAAACAGAGGACTGCTCCGAGGGAAACTCGGGAACGGGGCACGGATTCATCACCTTAGTCGGAAGTCGCGAGCGGGATCGGAGCGCATTTGCGGCAGTGGGTGATGAATCTAGGACCGTTCGCGTCACTGTAGCGAAGATGACACGGGGGAGAGTGGGTAAGAGGTTTGTTGAATCGTATCTGCTTTTTGTGGGAATCCGAATTTGGGGAGAGCCGCGGATCGCGCACGGAAAGGCAGCGCGAGCTCCACGTAGCGCCGTCGGTGGTCGCGGAACTCACGCCTTTTTCTCCCCTCCCTCTCTCCTTCCCTTCCCTTCCCCCCTTCGTTCTTCCCCTGGTCCGCTGGCTGCCCGCGGGGCGGGGCGGGGCGTGCCACCAAGTCGGGGAAGAGTGCCAGCTCCCGCGCCGTGGCGAATGGCATCGGACGGAGGGCCATGGGTGGGCGCCATGCCCTGCGCGTGGCTCGACGGTCTCCCTTGAAGAGGGGGAGGGGGCGAGATCTTTGCGGGTGCGATCATACCAGCGTTAATGCACCGGATCACATCAGAACTCCGCAGTTAAGCGCGCTTGGGCTAGAGTAGTACTGGGATGGGTGACCTCCCAGGAAGTCCTAGTGTTGCACCCTCCCCCCTTTTTGTGCGGCGCGACGGAGCCAATGGAAGGGATCCTCGCGGGTGCGATCGCACCGGCGCTAGTGCGGAACTCCGCGGTCAGGCGCGCTTGACGGTTTTATTGGGTCGCGTCGCGTGTTCGTCTCGTTTTGCGGCGCGGGGCTGCCTATATATTGATGTGCAATGGAATCTAGCGAATGAGGAGGTCGCCCGAGCATTAAGGGGGGAGGGGGAGCGCCACTGAGGGAAACAGAGGACTGCTTCGAGGGAAACTCAGGAACGGGGCACGAATTCATCACCCTAGTCGGAAGTCGTGAGCGGGATCGGAGCGCATTTGCGGCAGTGGGTGATGAATCTAGGACCGTTCGCGTCACTGTAGCGAAGATGACGCGGGGGAGAGTGGGTAAGAGGTTTGTTGAATCGTATCTGCTTTTTGTGGGAATCCGAATTTGGGGAGAGCCGCGGATCGCGCACGGAAAGGCAGCGCGAGCTCCACGCAGCGCCGTCGATGGTCGCGGAACTCACGCCTTTTTCTCCCCTCCCTCTCTCCTTCCCTTCCCTTCCCCCATTCGTTCTTCCCCTGGTCCGTTGGCTGCCCGCGGGGCGGGGCGGGGCGCGTCGCCAAGTCGGGGAAGAGGGCGAGCTCCCGCGCCGCGGCGAACGGCGTCGGACGGAGGGCCATGGGTGGGCGCCATGCCCTGCGCGTGGCTCGACGATCTCCCTTGAAGAGGGGGAGGGGGCGAGATCTTTGCGGGTGTGATCATACCAGCGTTAATGCACCGGATCCCATCAGAACTCCGCAGTCAAGCGCGCTTGGGCTAGAGTAGTACTGGGATGGGTGACCTCCCGGGAAGTCCTAGTGTTGCATCCTCCCCCCTTTTTGTGCGCCGCGACGGAGCCATTGGAAGGGATCCTCGCGGGTGCGATCGCGCCGGCGCCAGTGCGGAACTCCGCGGTCACGCGCGCTTGACGGTTTTATTGGGTCGCGTCGCGTGTTCGTCTCGTTTTGCGGCGCTGGGATGCCTATATATTGATGCGCAATGAAATCCCGCGAATGAGGAGGTCGCCCGAGCATTAAGGGGGGAGGGGGAGTGTTACGCAGTAATTTGTCACTGTCTCCCTGTCAGTCTCCCTACTGTGTCATGAAATCAAATGCACCATGCTCATGCTCTCTAAACTGGCCAAATGACCCACTTTGCCAAAGTTTCTTGCATCAGCGCGACTGTTATTAAAATAACCGCGCTGACTGGCGGCTGATAGTGTAACTGATGTGCTGCCAGCGCGGAAGCACACGGGTTTTCTGCGCTGGTCGAATTTCATGAGCCAGCGCATTTGTTATTCATATCTGAACGCGCTGACATGACCTTCTTTGTTATTCAGCTGGGATGTCAGCGCTCCAGTGCAGTTATGAACCCGCGCTGATCCAGTTTGGGCGAGTTTGTTCTAACAGTCGGCCTTCCAGATGACTCTAGACCCTGTTGTTGGCCTTGTAAATGTCGCCCTCCCTTTTATGGCATGTCTGTTCGTCATTTGTGCCACCTTCCTTGGAGATAAGCTCATCCTCCCACCATTCATGGAGACTCCTTCTCCTATTTAAACCTCCACCATTGCCATGAGCAGCTAGTTTTGTAGTTTGTAGTTTTTGGATAGTTTGGATAGTGTGGAATTCATAGTGCTTAGACTGATGCTGCTAATAGGTAGTTGGTGTGACAAGTGTGATTTTGCTAGAGGAAACTTAAGGAAGGTTGTGAGTATTGCTTGTGTGAGAGAGAGCTTTGTTTTGGGAGAATCTACCTCCAAGGGTGAATGCTTAAGAGACTTGCTGGCTGGACCCTCAAGAGAAGGACTCAGCGTCAGAACTTTGGTTGTACCTTTCTCTGTTATCGATTAATAATAGATGACTAATGTTATGGTTCCATTCTCATTTGTCTTTATAATGGTTGATGTGAATTACATCCTTTCTGACTGATGTATAATTGCTTTTATTAGATTTAACGCTTGTGTTTGTCTTTCTCTTCGTGTGTGCAGGTATCTATTCACGGAGATCGTGGAGGATCGTGACCGGCCAGAGCGAAGGGGCGAGAGCGACATCTCTTCATCAAACAGTAGCGTTGGAATCCAAGTAGGTGTTCTTTGCCTTTCTTGTATTTGCAATTAGGAAATTGCACAGTAGCATTGATTGATTGTTGCTAGACCCATTCTGGGCTAGTAGGGATCGCCTCTATCCGTAGAGGGGATTTACCTCTCCAACAGGGAGTGCCACTGAGGGAAATAGAGGACTGCTCCGAGGGAAACTCGGGAACGGGGCACGGATTCATCACCCTAGTCGGAAGTCACGAGTGGGATCGGAGCGCATTTGCGGCAGTGGGTGATGAATCTAGGACCGTTCGCGTCACTGTAGCGAAGATGACGCGGGGGAGAGTGGGTAAGAGGTTTGTTGAATCGTATCTGCTTTTTGTGGGAATCCGAATTTGGGGAGAGCCGCGGATCGCGCACGGAAAGGCAATGCGAGCTCCACGCAGCGCCGTCGGTGGTCGCGGAACTCACGCCTTTTTCTCCCCTCCCTCTCTCCTTCCCTTCCTTTCCCCCCTTCGTTCTTCCCCTGGTTCGCTGGCTGCCCGCGAGGCGGGGCGGGGCGCGCCGCCAAGTCGGGGAAGAGGGCGAGCTCCCGCGCCGCGGCGAACAACGTTGGACGGAGGGCCATGGGTGGGCGCCATGCCCTGCGCGTGGCTCGGCGGTCTCCCTTGAAGAGGGGGAGGGGGCGAGATCTTTGCAGGTGCGATCATACCAGCGTTAATGCATCAGATCCCATCAGAACTCCGCAGTTAAGCGCATGGGCTAGAGTAGTACTCGGATGGGTGACCTCCCGGGAAGTCCTAGTGTTGCACCCTCCCCCCTTTTTGTGCGGCGCGACGGAGCCAGTGGAAGGGATCCTCGCGGGTGCGATCGCGTCGGCGCCAGTGCGGAACTCCGCAGTCAGGCGCGCTTGACAGTTTTATTGGGTCGCGTCGCGTGTTCGTCTCATTTTGCGGCGCAGGGCTGCCTATATATTGATGCGTAATGGAATCCCGCGAATGAGGAGGTCGCCCGAGCATTAAGGGGGGAGGGGGAGCGCCACTGAGGGAAATAGAGGACTGCTCCGAGGGAAACTCGGGAATGGGGCACAGATTCATCACCCTAGTCGGAAGTCGCGAGCGGGATCGGAGCGCATTTGCGGCAGTGGGTGATGAATCTAGGACCGTTCGCGTCACTGTAGCGAAGATGACGCGGGGGAGAGTGGTTAAGAGGTTTGTTGAGTCGTATCTGCTTTTTGTGGGAATCCGAATTTGGGGAGAGCTGCGGATCACGCACGGAAAGGCAGCGCGAGCTCCACGCAGCGCCGTCGGTGGATGGCTGCGACCATACCTTCTTATCATCATGGTCTCTTCAGCAGGGTGGCTGCGTCCATACCACAAACCTTCTTCGTATGTCTTTTGGATGGCTGCGCCCATGCCTAGACTACATGTAATTGAGATATCAGTTGTACATACGTGCAGGTCGTTCCTGGTGGTGTTCCAGTTCAGCAGTTTTGTAAAACATTTCACCCCTCCCACTCTCTCGGGCTTCATGCTTTAGGGGGCATCTGTTACGCAGTAATTTGTCACTGTCTCCGTGTCAGTCTCCCTACTGTGTCATGAAATCAACTGCACCATGCTCATGCTCTCTAAACTGGTCAAATGACCCACTTTGCCAAAGTTTATTTTATCAGCGCGACTGTTATTAAAATAACCACGCTGACTGGCGGTTGATAGTGTAACTGATGCACTGCCAGCGCGGAAGCACGCGGGTTTTCCGCGCTAGTCGAATTTCATGAGCTAGCGCATCCTATGAAAGTATTAAACCGCGCTGACACAACCTGCTCCGTTATTAAGATGCGTTGTCAGCGCTACAGTTCAATTATATACCCGCGCTGATTCTGTTCGTCATTTGAAACCACCTTCCTTGAAGATAAGCTCATCCTCCCACCATTCATCGAGACCCCTTCTCTTATTTAAGCCTCTACCATTGCCATGAGCAGCTAGTTTTGGATAGTGTGGAATTCATAGTGCTTAGACTGCTGCTGCTAGTAGGTAGTTGGTGTGACCAGTGTGGATTTGCTAGAGGAAGCTTAAGGAAGGTTGTGAGTATTGCTTGTGTGAGAGAGAGCTTCGTTGGGAGAATCTACCTCCAAGGGTGAATGCTTAAGAGACTTGCTGGCTAGACCCTCTAGAGAAGGACTCGTCAGAACTTTGGTTGTACCTTTCTTTGTTATTGATTAATAATAGATGACTACTCTTATGGTTCCATTCTCGTTTGTCTTTGTAATGGTTAATGTGAATTACATCATTTCTGACTGATGTATAATTGCATTTATTAGATTTCATGCTTGTGTTTGCATTTCTCTTCGTGTGTGCAGGTATCTATTCACGGAGATCGTGGAAGATCGTGAGCGGCCAAAGCGAAGGAGCGAGAACGACACCTCTTCATTAAAAAATAGCGTTGGAATCCAAGTAGGTGTTCATTGCCTCTCTTTTATTTGCAATTAGGAACTTGCACAGTAGCATTGATTGATTGTTGCTAGACCCATTCTGGGCTAGTAGGGATCGCCTCTACCTGTAGAGGGGATTTACCTCTCCAACAAGGAGGTCGCCCGAGCATTAAGGGGGGAGGGGGAGCGCCACTGAGGGAAACAGAGGACTGCTCCGAGGGAAACTCGGGAACGGGGCACGGATTCATCACCCTAGTCGGAAGTCGCGAGTGGGATCGGAGCGCATTTGCGGCAGCGGGCGATGAATCTAGGACCGTTCGCATCACCGCAGCGAAGATGACACGGGGAGAGTGGGTAGGAGGTTTGTTGAATCGTATCTGCTTTTTGTCGGAATCCGAATTTGGGAAGAGCCGCAGATCGCGCACGGAAAGGCAGCGCGAGCTCCACGCAGCGTCGTCGGTGGCCGCGGAGCTTACGCCTTTTTCTCCCCTCCTCTCTCCTTCCCTTCCCTTCCCTTCCCCCCTTCGTTCTTCCCCTGGTCCTCCGGCTGCCCGCGGGGCGCGCCGCCAAGTCGGGGAAGAGGGCGAGCTCCCGCGCCGCGGCGAACGACGTCGGACGGAGGGCCATGGGTGGACGCCATGCCCTGCGCGTGGCTCGGCGGTTTCCCTTGAAGAGGGGGAGGGGGCGAGATCTTTGCGGGTGTGATTGTACCAGCGTTAATGCACCGGATCCCATCAGAACTCCGCAGTTAAGCGCGCTTGGGCTAGAGTAGTACTGGGATGGGTGACCTCCCGGGAAGTCCTAGTGTTGCACCCTCCCCCCTTTTTGTGCGGTGCAGCGGAGCCAGTGGAAGGAATCCTCGCGGGTGCAATCGTGCCGACGCCAGTGCGGAACTTCGCGGTCAAGCGCGCTTGACGGTTTTATTGGGTCGCGTCGCGTGTTCGTCTCGTTTTGCGGTGCGGGGTTGCCTATATATTGATGTGCAATGGAATCCCGCGAATGAGGAGGTCGCCCGAGCATTAAGGGGGGAGGGGGAGCGCCACTAAGGGAAACATAGGACTTCTCCGAGGGAAACTCGGGAACGGGGCAGGGATTCATCACCCTAGTCGGAAGTCGCGAGCGGGATCGGAGCGCATTTGCGGCAGTAGGTGATGAATCTAGGACCGTTCGCGTCACTGTAGCGAAGATGACGCGGGGGAGAGTGGGTAAGAGGTTTGTTGAATCGTATCTGCTTTTTGTGGGAATCCGAATTTGGGGAGAGCCGCGGATCGCGCACGGAAAGGCAGCGCGAGCTCCACGCAGCGCCGTCGGTGGTCGCGGAACTTACGCCTTTTTCTCCCCTCCCTCTCTACTTCCCTTCCCTTCCCCCCTTCGTTCTTCCCCTGGTCCGCCGGCTGCCCGCGGGGCGGGGCAGGGCGCGCCGCCAAGTCGGGGAAGAGGGCGAGCTCCCGCGCCGCGGCGAATGGCGTCGGACAGAGGGCCATGGGTGGGCGCCATGCCCTGCGCGTGGCTCGACGGTCTCCCTTGAAGAGGGGGAGGGGGTAAGATCTTTGCGGGTGCGATCGTACCAACATTAATGCACTGGATCCCATCAGAACTGCGCAGTTAAGCGCGCTTGGGCTAGAGTAGTACTGGGATGGGTGACCTCCCGGGAAGTACTAGTGTTGCACCCTCCCCCCTTTTTGTGCGGCGTGGCTGAGCCAGTGGAAGGGATCCTCGCGGGTGCGATCGCGCCGGCGCCAGTGCGGAACTCCGCGGTCAGGCGCGCTTGACGGTTTTATTAGGTCGCGTCGCGTGTTCGTCTCGTTTTGCAGCGCGGGGCTGCCTATATATTGATGCGCAATGGAATCCCGCGAATGAGGAGGTCGCCCGAGCGTTAAGGGGGGAGGGGGAGCGCCACTGAGGGAAACAGAGGACTGCTCCGAGGGAAACTCGGGAACGGGGCACGGATTCATCACCCTAGTCGGAAGTCGCGAGCGGGATCGGAGCGCATTTGCGGCAGTGGGTGATGAATCTAGGACCGTTCGCGTCACTGTAGCGAAGATGACGCGGGGGAGAGTGGGTAAGAGGTTTGTTGAATCGTATCTGCTTTTTGTGGGAATCCGAATTTTGGGAGAGCCGCGGATCGCGCACGGAAAGGCAGCGCGAGCTCCACGCAGCGCCGTCGGTGGTCGCGGAACTTACGCCTTTTTCTCCCCTCCGTCTCTCCTTCCCTTCCCTTCCCCCCTTCGTTCTTCCCCTGGTCCGCCGGCTGCCCGCGGGGCGGGGCGGGGCGCGCCGCCAAGTCGGGGAAGAGGGCGAGCTCTCGCGCCGCGGCGAACGACGTCGGACGGAGGGCCATGGGTGGGCGCCATGCCCTGCGCGTGGCTCGACTGTCTCCCTTGAAGAGGGGGAGGGGGCGAGATCTTTGCGGGTGCGATCGTACCAACGTTAATGCACCGGATCCCATCAGAACTCCGCAGTTAAGCGCGCTTGGGTTAGAGTAGAACAGGGATGGGTGACCTCCCGGGAAGTCCTAGTGTTGCACCCTCCCCCCTTTTTGTGCGGCGCGGCAGAGCCAGTGGTAGGGATCCTCGCGGGTGCGATCGCGCCGGCGCCAGTGCGGAACCCCGCGGTCAGGCGCGCTTGACGGTTTTATTGGGTCGCGTCGCGTGTTCGTCTCGTTTTGCGGCGCGGGGCTGCCTATATATTGATGCCAATGGAATCCCGCGAATGAGGAGTGTTGGAGAGGTAAATCCCCTCTACGGATAGAGGCGATCCCTACTAGCCCAGAATGGGTCTAGCAACAATCAATCAATGCTACTGTGCAAGTTCCTAATTGCAAATAAAAGAGAGGTAATGAACACCTACTTGGATTCCAACGCTATTGTTTGATGAAGAGATGTCGCTCTCGCTCCTTCGCTCTGGCCGGTCACGATCCTCCACGATCTCCGTGAATAGATACCTGCACACACGAAGAGAAATACACAAGCGTGAAATCTAATAAAAGCAATTATACATCAGTCAGAAAGGATGTAATTCACATTAACCATTACAAAGACGAATGAGAATGGAACCATAACAGTAGTCATCTATTATTAATCAATAACAGAGAAAGGTACAACGAAAGTTCTGACACTGAGTCCTTCTCTAGAGGTTCCAGCCAGCAAGTCTCTTAAGCATTCACCCCTGAAGGTAGATTCTCCCAAGACAAAGCTCTTTCTCACACAAGCAATACTCACAACCTTCCTTAAGCTTCCTCTAGCAAATCCACACTTGTCACACCAACTACCTACTAGCAGCAACACCCTAAGCACTATGAATTCCACACTATCCAAACTAGCTGCTCATGGTAATGGTAGAGGTTTAAATAGGAGAAGGAGTCTCCATGAATGGTGGGAGGATGAGCTTATCTTCAAGGAAGGTGGTTTCAAATGACGAACATACATGCCATAGAAGGGAGGGCGATACCCACAAAGCCAACAACCAAGTCTAGAGTCATCTGGAAGGCTGGCTGTTGGAACAAATTCGCCCAAACTGGATCAGCGCGGGTATATAACTGAACTGTAGCGCTGACAGCGCATCTTAATAACGGAGCAGGCTGTGTCAGCGCGCCTTAATACTTTCATAGGATGCGCTGGCTCATGAAATTCGACCAATGCGGAAAACCCGTGTGCTTCCGCGCTGGCAGCGCATCAGTTACACTATCAACCGCTAGTCAGCGCAATTATTTTAATAACAGTCGCGCTGATGAAATAAACCTTGGCAAAGTGGGTCATTTGGCCAGTTTAGAGAGCATGAGCATGGTGCATTTGATTTCATGACACAGTAGGGAGACTGACAGGGAGACAGTGATAAATTACTGCGTAACAGATGCCCCCTAAAGCATGAAGCCCGAGAGAGTGGGAACGGTGAAATGCTTTACAAAACTGCTGAACTGGAACGCCACCAGGAAGGACCTGCACGAATGTACAACTGATATCTCGATTACATATAGTCTAGGCATGGGCGCAGCCATCCAAAAGACATACGAAGAATGTCTGTGGTATGGACGCAGCCACCCAGCTGAAGAGACCATGATGATAAGAAGGTATGGTCGCAGCCATCCCAAAGACTCAGGTATGGGCGCAGCCATCCATCAATGAGTCATGTAATAATAATCCACAAAATCGCAGCCTGGTTCGTAAGAGACAAAACCAGGGTCTCGCGCTCCGTCCCAACCCGAACAAAGTACAAGTCCAAGCATGTGAATACATGAGCTGAAGTCGAACATGCATGAACATCGTCTGATTACCAGCCAATAATGAAAACCCTTAACAGACGCGAGAGGTACCACCAATAATGACAATGGTCCTCAAGGTACTTATAGGTACAATCCGCGGCGTGTGAATCAAAGAGCTGGTGTCGAACACCTGCAGAATCATCCGAGCGGAGGCCAATGATGAAAACCTCACGTCGAACACGAAGAACCTGCCATTGAGGCATGCAGGCTCTAAGGCACCTGAAGGGAGTCTCTAGGTCACTTTCCTAGATAATGAGCTTAAGTCGACAGGAAGTAACCTTGATCGAAGGTGGGCCATGATGTTTCCCACATCATCGACATGAGACAGAGAAGGATAAAATATTTTGTGCGAGTCATCAGAGGGAGGTGGTAAGCTTGCAGAGGCCAACTTCTCTTGAACATATTGGCGGCACGACAACGGATTTGGCAGTATCTGACATCAAATGAGCAGAGGTCATGGTGACAAGGCAATGAGCAGATGAGAGGCCAAAATAGGATAACCCAAACCCACGGAGGCTAGTGTAAAACAAGATGAGAAATCCCCACCCAGACACGAATGCAAACGAGTGCCATGTTCAAGAGTGACATACTGCCGACACGACCATTATTACAGTTTCATTCTCCCCACCATTTCTGGCAGGTACCCCGATTATTTTTGGAGGACAAGCTTGACGGGGATAGCATATGCTTGGAAAGGCGTCATTTCGACGATGTCCGATGTCATTGAGTTTTAACGAGCCTGAAAAAGGAAGAACTCGGTGTCTTTTCTTGTTTAGAGAGTCTGAAAAGACAGCGGAAAAGAAAACTCTAGAGGGGTCCTTTTTCGTAAAGTTGTGCCTCTCGAGCCCGAAAAAGTATAAAACAATGCTCGAAAGAACCGCCCGACCAGTATGATCGAGGAGTACCTTTCGTGAATAGTGACTTCGACCCGAAAAAGTAAAAAAGCGGTCGAAAGTACGTCGCTTTGGGGCCAATAACGAGTGCGAAACGACAAACACTTGGCGATCTTTTGAAGTTAAACGGTCGAAAAAAGAGCTTTAAAAGCGACCGCCTCTCGTTCCATTTAACGAGTCGAGAGGGAACCCGACCGTCTTTTCTTACTTTACGTCGGAAAAGAGCGTGAAGACGACGTTTTTTTTGGGACCAAGTGTTCATAGAATTGCTGTGACCACGCCGGTTACTAGAACCTGCACAAGAACACCACTCGCGTAAACCTGTTCGACATGTTTAAAAACATAGTAAAACATGCATAAAAGCATAATATAGCGACATTAGTGCTAAATCCATGGTAAAAACATGACAAAAACCCACATTTATAAAAAACCATAGTCAATTACAAATTTTTTACTATAAATAGGGGGGTAAAAGTCATTTTTTACCATTGTTACCATTTTGAGTTGTGAAAAACATTGTGGAGCTGCGAGGTTGACGGAGCGATTTCCATCCCGTGCGGACACCGTTCATCCGACAGCTTGTTCCAGGTAGGTTCTCCTCCCCCTGCGCTTTAATTTGAGTCTTTCTGAGAGCAATTCCACGGTGGGAAGTGGCCCTTTGGGCAAATTTTTTGAGCGTTGATGCGCTCTCGGTCAGCGCAGATATCCTCATCGGGTCCGCGCCGATCGATTTATTTTACACACACCACCACCCGGGTCAGCGCGTAAAACACGTGTGCTTCCGCGCTGACCCAGGAAGAAAAACACTGGGGCGCCATTATCAGCGCGACTGTTTTAAAAACAGCCGCGTTGACGCCGTGAAATTTGATTTTTAAAAAATTGAACGTGCAAACTTCAACGGTTAGGGTCTTAATATTTTTCTATGGTCTTGCAGGACATAATGGCCTTTGTTTGGCAAGAGAAAGCTCACGATGATGAGGACATAGCCGCTTATGGCATTGCAGAATGCTGAAATACAATGCGGGCATGCGGGTTCTTAAAATTCTTCCTCACTCCGCGCCTGAGGGCGCACCCTGATCTTCTCGAGCTCTTAATCAGAGCTTGGAACCCAGTCGACGGAAAATTCACAATCCGTGGCCGGGACATTGAGTTTGACTCCACGGATATCTATTTTTTGACTGGATTGTCACGTCGGGGCCAGATGCCCATCCTGGAGGGGCAACGGCCCAGCGGTGAGACCCTTGACCAGCTCATGGCTCGAGTGTGCCCACGGGCTGTTAAAACACGGAGTGGGAAGGTTGGTATTCCGACGGTGGACGACATCGTTCTTCGCACCATACTCTTCATGGTGACACGGGCAGCGGGCTCTTTGGCCAATCATGAGGCCTCAAAGACCCATCTACTACTGGCTCTTGAGTGCTTACAGCCCACCGTTTTTAACTGGGTAGCAGCAGTGACGACCAGCATGAAGAGGCAACTGAGCAACTGTTGACGCGGAGAGTCGAAGCAGTTTGCTTATGGGTCGCTCTTACTTCCGCTCATGCTGGAGCGGGTGCCGGCCCTACAGCTACAGGACATGGTCGTGGATCCACCCAGAGGTCCCCGGGAGACGAGGGCCAGTCGATGGGGCTGTGTCATGCCGCGCGGAGGTGGCGGCCGCCCAGTGGCTTGGGGAGTGTATTTTCGAGAGTGGCTGGATCGGCAGGTCATTTTCGTAGAGGACTGGCCATATGCCGGTATGGACTTCCGCGACGATCTCGACATGCCACTGCCCACGGGAGAGCATTGGGACATGGAGGTATGACACTTGATTTTTATCTTTTGTAATGTTTTTTTAATTTTTCATGTACATGTCTTGATGAATGCTATGATGTGCAAATGTGGGACCCGCGAGACCCCTTGGTCTAGCCCCAGAGGCACGGAGAGAGGGATAGGGCGCTGGGGCCCTAGTCTTGGCTCCTCCAGGAGTCAACACACCGGAGATTGTGCTACAAAACCTTGAGGGTTTGCTGGCGGGAGTGCCAGATTACCAGGGGATCGAGGAGGTCCCCATAACATCTCAGATCCACACAGTGGGGGTGGAACCCAGGATGCACCGCCTTTTGAGGCGGGTGGCACGGGCAGTCATGTGCTACAGAGAGCACAACCCAGCACAATAGACATCTAGGTTTTATTTCCACTGATGTTTTTTGAGAGACACGTGTCTCAGATGTACTGAGAACATCGGCTTTACTTCAGACATATACACTTATTTTTGAGCGCCTTAGTGCGCCACACGATATATATATACCGATTTTGGATGGATCTTTTACATATGATGATGTTTTATATGCTATGCAAATGTCTAACACAAATGTGATCTTAATTGTATTAGTTGCACAACACGCGATCCACATATTTTCATTTTTTATGCAAGCTTAAAAACACACATGCAAACACACATGCAAACTATGCTTGAAAAATAATTTATACATGCTTATTCTATGGTCTTATTATGCTTTCTATGTCTTCTTGTATGATGTTTATCTATTACGCAAATGTCTATCCAACACATGGTTTGCCAATGCATCAGTTAACGTATTTAATCGTCTCAGAATGTGTTGATATGTGATGTAATCAAAATTCCTTTCTAACAATCTCACACGTAAATACAACCTTAGAATGCGTTGGTCTCTGACGGAATATCGCCCGTTGAGTTGATGGACGACAAGTTGAGAGTCCATGTTCACCACCAATGCACGAATGCCGAGATCAACTGCTTCGGCAAGTAATTCAATTACAACACTGTATTCCGCAACATTGTTGGTGGTACGACCCAAGCACACACCTTGAAGATCTAGCAACTCGCCGTGAGGATCGTAGATCGCCCACGCCGCAGAAGACAAATTGCAAGTGCTACGGCAGGCGCCATCAGCGAAACCAACATAGGGTGTACTAGACATCTGCACAAGAGGCAGAAAACACAATAAGAGGCAAACACGCCTTCACACCAAAGCAAAACAAGAAATCATGCACACATAACACACTTGCTAAAAACACACGTATGTACAAACTAGGTGCACGAAATCATGCATAGTATTTCTTCAAATAGAGCTCGTTGTGGGGCTTGTCAAGAGGATTTCCTTCGTAGTCGATCAGCTCATATGCCCCTTTTTGCAAAACTCTCTTTACGATATAGGGGCCTAGCCACATGGATTCGAGTTTACCTGCCCCCAGCTTATCCTTAGCTTGATCATAGAGCAGTACTAGATCTCCCTCAACAAAGGAGCGAGGTTGAATAGTATTATCGAAGTGAGCCTTAACCCTCTTCTTCTGTGCTTCAATAGCTAGAGAGGCTAAGCGACGAGCCTCGTCTAGCCGTTCTAGATAAAGAAGCCGTTCTTCCACCGGAGTGGTTTTAGGAAGCAACTCGACAGCTAACTTTAACAAAGGAATCTCACACTCAACAGGAAGGGTGGCCTCCAGTCCATAAACAAGCTGAAAAGGAGTGAAACTGGTGGCGTCCTTCACAGAGGTCCGATAGGCCCACAAGGCGGGGAACAACATCAGATGCCAGTTAGACTTGTGCGTATTCACGATACGTTGGAGCATTGTGATCAAAACTTTGTTCACAGCTTCAACTTGGCCGTTGGATTGAGGGTAATACGGCGTCGAGCTATCTTGACGCAAGCCTAGCTGAGTCGTTAGTTCCGTCATCATGTGATTACAGAAATGTTTTCCGTGATCCGTGACGATAGCCTGGGGGACTCCGAACCGAGTAATGACATGATTAAACAAAAACTGCGCCGCTGTGTAACCGTCTTCGTTCAATGTAGGCATCTCTTCAGCCCATTTGGTGAAATAATCCAACGCAACGATGATATACCCATGCCCCCCAGCCGAACGAGGGTTACAGGACGTATAATCGATGCCCCATTTGGCAAATGGACCTACGGTAACAACAGGGTGCAGTGGTGCAGGAGGTGCACGCATTTTCCGTTGGTAGACCTGACATTCATGACATGCACGGACGGCAAGGATGCAATCCTTGAAGATAGAAGGCCAGAAATAACCAGCACAGAGGATTTTCTGGGCGGTGGCATATCCGGACATGTGGCTGCCACAAGCACCGGAGTGGCAGTCATTCAACACCCGCTCAGCCTCCTTGAGAGTCAAACATCGACGGAGAACAGAATCAACGCCGAGGCGGTACAGGGTATCGCCAATAATGCGATAGGGTTGAGATTGGTGACGAATCCTCTGTCGAGCGTCTTTCAATACATTAGGACGGAAGGAAGACGTCTGCAAATATACTATGATGTCCCCATACCAAGGGTCGAGGGTGCTGATTAGAAACAACGTTTCATCCGGGATATGCTCTTCCGAACGAGATGGTGCAGAAGGGGATGGTAAAGAACAGAGCAATTCTGCAAAGACCAGAGATTTCTTAGACGTGGCAGCAGTAAATTCCAAGTCAAACTCTTGTAGGATGACAATCCATTTCGAGTACTTGCCCCCCAGCAGCTGACGCGACAAGATGTAGGTCATTGGGTTGCAGTCGGAAATCACGGTTGTAGTGCGCAATAGGATATAGTGCCGGAATCGTTGGACGGCGCAGACAGCTGCCAATGCCAACTTCTCGACATAAGCGTAGCGAGTTTCCGTAACCAAGAGATTGCGACTAAGGTAATAGATAACGTGTTCGTTGCCATCATCATCATCCTGCACCAGAACCATGCCGATGGTGGTGTCAGCGGCAGCTAGATAGAGAGTATAATCACGGTGATAGTTCAGAGGTCTTAATAGTGGAGCCGAGACAAGGAGGTCCTTGAGTCGCTCGAAAGACTCCTGGGCGATGGCATCCCAACGAAAGGGTGTGTCTCGCTTTAATAACCGTGTGAATCCCTTAGCCACCTCGGCATAATTCGGAATGAATCGTCTGAGGAAATTTGCTTTGCCCTGCAAGCTCTGTAATTGCTGTAAATAGGCAGGGGGAGGAAGATTCAAGATGGCCTCAAATTTGAGGGGATCCAGACGGATGCCTTCTCGGGAGACGATGAACCCGAGCAGTCGGCCTGATTCTACGCAGAAGACACACTTATGAGGATTAAGCCTAATGCGGTAGTGTCGACAGCGGAGAAAAATCTCGCGAAGATGAGAGGGATGATCCTGACGCTTAGCTGAATGAGCTGGGAGGTCATCCAGATAAGGTTGTACAATGTGACGAATGTCATGAAAGGCATAAGACATTGCACGCTGAAATGTAGCGCTGGCATTCTTTAGACCGAAAGGAGGCTTCTTATAAGCGAAGGTGCCCCAAGGACAAATAAAAGCCGTCTTATGCTGGTCTGTGAGTGCAATGTTGATCTGGTTATAGCCAGAGAAGCCGTCCATAAACGAGTAAATTTCACTTCCTGCGCACTCATCAATAAGCTGATCGATGAAGGGCGTAGGGAAGTTATCCTTCGGACAGGCACGATTGATATCACGGTAGTCAACACAGACCCGGATAGTGCCTTGCTTTTTATTCACAGGGTCTTCCCTTCCAAAGAGATGGGCAAGCGTTGGAGGATACCGTAAGGACGGGACTCTCTTCCATCGAAAGCTTCTAACGTCGTAGGAGACTGACTCAAAGTAGGGGAACCAATCGCCTTCCAGAAAGCAATGGACATGATGCAGGTTGAGGCACCTTCATCAATAACAGTACGATGAATCGTTCTGCTATTGATGATGACCTGTATAAGGAAAGCGACTTGGTGAGGCAGTCTCTGTGTAAAACCCTCGAGATCGAAAGAAATCAAATCTGAATCTGCCAGGTCGATGCCACCAATAGCTGATAGCAAGGACTTCCTCTGGGAGGGGCAGCTCTGGAGGACTTCTAGAGCGGACATAGCAGACGGAGCCTGAGCTAAGTCCTCAACAATGCTATAGTGCTGGTGTTACACAGTAATTTGTCACCATTGGTCACTGTCCCTATCGCCCCGTTTCCATACATTGGAGGACGCATTCCGGGACCTGTGAGCAGTGACATAACCCAAAAACACTTGCATTATGTTCCCCTAAGTATGTACTTCATGTTCCCTGAAGACACCTTCTGCAAATTATCCCTGAAAAGTGCTCTTTTTCCATTGGCGCAGGTCCACAGTATCTTACCCGCGCCAATAACTGAGATCCTCAAAAGAGGGCGCGACCACTGGCGCTCTGTCACAGAACAACACCCGCGCCAACCTAGTTTAGTAATGATTTTTGCCAAAAGCATGCCCATATGATTTATTCCCTTCAGATCACGAAGCCTAAAGGGGAAAAATCCAGTGGATAGAGGTCGAGAGTCATCATCTATCCTTGACAACTATCCACAGTAGCTTTTCCGAGATAATGCCAATCCACAATGGGTGTCCTGGTTCATCGAATCTTTCCACCTTCTCCATCTATAAATATTTGTCCTCATGCATTGGACAAGCTAGTGCTAGTTGTTGAGTTCTTGAGTTCTTGGAGGAATGCTAGTTATGATTATCATGAGTGATAATGAAGCATAGAGAGGTTATGCTGCCGGAGAGGAGATACATTGCAAGACACATATAGTTGCTCGCCCAGCCAGAGGAGAGGTTCAACGTCAGAACCTTGGTTGTAACTTTTCCTGTCTATTATTAATTAATGAGCGACTGCTATTATAGTTCCAATCTCATTGTCTATTATAGTGATGTGTGATTTATTTCCTTTCTGACTGAAATATAGTTGTGCCTTGGTGGATTTTATGCTGGTATCTGTTTCTTCCTTTGCATGTGCAGGTGTCCGTTTATAATCTGCTGGAGCGAGGGAGCGGGAATATCAACTTTGCTTCGACTACAGCGTTGGATTCCAGGTTGGTCTTCTTAATTCACCTTTGATGCATAACTAGGAACTTGCGTGGCAGCGTGGTTTGATTGTGGCTAGTTCTGTTTTAGACTAGTGGGATCGCCTCTGTCCGCAGAGGGGATTTACCTAACCAACAGCTGGGCAGCACGAGCATTAGGGTTGTAAGATGACTTCCTGAGTACACCTTTTGGAGGGGGTCGGGGGATCGTCTCAGTGCTGGGCCTTTCGATGTGGAGAGGACCAGAACTAGACGGAGGAGCGCTGGAGGGAACCTCCGGCTCTTTCCCGGCACGAGATGGATAGTCTTTCGCTCGAGTTGAAACATGGATGGGAATCGTTCCGGCCATGAACACTTGAGAACCGAACGAGGAAGAGGGTTGAGACGGGTCTGCCACCATTTGAGTCTGCTGGGAAGGGAAAGGCTCTTTGAGCACGACAGGAGTCCCAGGAGCACCTTTCAATAACCGACTAACTTCGGACTGCCTTAGGCAGTCCTTAGTGTAGTGATCCTCATCACAGATGAGACAAGGATACTTAGGTTTTTGTTTAGCTCCTTCCTCGGGTGGAGGCTTAGGGGAATCCTGCTTGGGCTGTCCAGATTTGTCTTTAGCTTTCCCTTTCTTTTTCCCTTTTGAGGATTTATTCGCTGCGGTGGACTGAACGGCGTTTACCTTGGAGGTACTTCCAGGATTAGACTGGCCCTGAGGAGCATTTCCATTAGAAGCGTTCTGTTTTTGCTTCCCAGGGTTCACGACCGATTTCTTCGATGACGAATTAACAGAGCCAATGACTCCATCAACAGATGGTCTGGGCGGAGCCTTGGGCTGTCCAGGCCTTGGGGCGTCTGGCAAATAATCATATAGAGTACCCGACTGAGAGTATACTAAGTCTAGGTACTAAGCTCGCGCGATCGCTTGCTCTTCAGTTACACAAGCTCCCATGGCTATGTCTCGTGCAATCGCAGGGACAAAGGAAGTTGTGAACCAATCGGTCAGGAGTTGATCAGGAATCCAAATTTTGATCAAGCGACGACGCCTTCTCCACTCATGTATATGATCAGATATATGGGTCGCTGTGTCCTGTTTGAGAGACGTGAGGAGATGTGTCCTTGTCTCGTACCGAATGGGTAACTGAAAATGAGTTAAGAACGCCATAGCCAACGAGTTGAAATCTTGGAACGTGCCGCGATTCAGCTCAATGTACCACTTAGCGGCTGAGCCGGTGAGAGTTCTTTGAAAGAGGCGGAGCCAGATAGAATCATCAAGCCATGAGTTCGATGAACACCAGAGGTGATAGGTCATAACATGGGCTTGAGGATTGTTACACAGTAATTTGTCACCATTGGTCACCATCCCTGTTACCCTTGTTTCCATACATTGGAGGACGCATTTCGGGACCTGTGAGCAGTGACATAGTCTAAAAACACTTGCATTATGTTCCCCTGAGTATGTACTTCATGTTCCCTGAAGACACCTTCTGCAAATTATCCCTGGAAAGTGCCCTTTTTCAATTGGCGCGGGTCCACAGTGTCTTATCCGCGCCAATCACTGAGATCCTCAAAAGGGGGTGCGACCATTGGCGCTCTGTCTTAGAACAACACTCGCGCCAACCAAGTTTGGTAATGATTTTTGACAAACGCGCACCCATATGTTTTTTCCCTTCAGATCACGAAGTATTTTGAGGATAAAATCCATCTGATAGAGGTCGAGAGTCATCATCTATCCTTGACATCTATCCACAATGGCTTTTCGGAGATAATGTCAATCCACAATGGGTGTCCTGGTGCATTGTATCTTCCTCCCTTCTCCATCTATAAAAGTTTGTCCTCATGCATTAGACAAGCTGGTTTTTGAGTAATGCTAGTTGTGATTATGCTTGTCCTGAGTGATAGTAAGAGTCTTGAAGCATAGGGAGGTTATGCTGTCGGAATCCTGAGAGAGAGAAGGTCTATTGCAAGACATACATAGCTGCTCGCCCAGCCAGAGGATAGGTTCAACGTCAGAACCTTGGTTGTATCTTTCTCTGCTTATTATTCATTAATAAACGACTACTGTTATGGTTCTAATGTCATTGTTCATCATGATAATGTTTGGTTTATTTCCTTTCTGACTGAAATATAGTTGTATGTTAGTGGATTTTATGCTTGTTCTCGTTTTGTTCTTTGCATGTGCAGGTATCCATATGCCGGGATCGCAAGGATTGTGACCTGCCGGAGCAAGGGAACGAGAGTGTCAACTCTTCTTTCGACATTAGCGTTGGACTCCAGGTTGGTTCTCGTAATCCACTTTTAATATGCAACTAGGAACTTGCGTAGTAGCGTGATTTGATTGTTGCTAGTCCCATTTTGGGCTAGTGGGATCGCCTCTGTCCGCAGAGGGGATTTACCTCTCCAACAATTTGGCGACTTCACTGGGGAAGAGCTATTTGTTGTTTGATTCATAAACCTTGGATGGAGTCTGAAGCACGGCCAGGCAGCCTTTGAAACGCTATTGCTTTGCATTAGCGGAGTAGATCAAAGCCACTTCAGTCGATCTCCGGTTTGGTTTATGAACCGAACGGCTTGGAGTTTTGTCTTGCATGTTAGTTTTCTCTTGCCTGCTTGGATAAATGAGCTTTCTGGGTTGGCTTTGAAGTTGTTTTCTTCTCTTAGACCTGTCTGAGTATTGTTGACCAGACCCTGGACTGTTGTATTTATTTTTTGGGTCAGAAAATGCGGTTGGTGCGTTTTTTCCTCTGACAATCGCGCCAGTTGGCGCAGGTTGCACAACAGCAACTCGCGCCAATTCCTGAATAACGCAAGTTGCAGGCTGACAGTCGCGCCAGCTCTGTGAATTTTGCCAGTTTGTTAGTTGAAAGCTCCTTAAACTCAGATTTTTGTTTTTGTATATCTTTTGCAGCTTCTGGAAGTGTGTTGGACCTCTGTTTGACTGGTTGTTACCTTTATTCTTCAGTTGTTTGCTTATTTCTATCGATTTTGTATCCCAGCCCTAGAGCATCTAGTGGCTTTGCATGTCGAGCCTTCTGTGGGAAGTTTTGGTTTGATTATCCAGTCAACTTTTTGGTTGTTTTCCGCACCTGTCTAGTAGTTGTTTAAGTTTGTTATTCCGTGCTTCTGGGCAATTCACTTCTAGCTTGTTTGGATTTTTGCTTGACTTCATTTGAACTTAGATCACATGGTTCATTGAAGGTCTGTGTGCTTTTCTTTGTTTTGAAAGTTCATTTTGGTATTTCAGATTTGGTTCTCCTTGCATTGAGTGAATTTTGCTTGTTTATGCTTGTTAATATCTCATCTCATATTTTTCACTTGCTTCCGTGGACTTGGGTACTCCTATTTGACCTCTCATCTGCTCATTGCCTTGTCATCATGACCTCTGATACATTGATGTCAAATACTGCCAATTCCACTGACGTGCCGCCGATATGTTCAAGAGAAGTTGACCTCTGCAAAGAAACAACCTCCCTCTGATAGCTCGCACAATCTTGATTCACAACATTATCTCTCTGTCTCGTGTCGATGATGTGGGAAACATTATGGCCCACCTTCGATCAAGGTCACTTCCTGTCGACTTCAGCTCATTATCCAGGAAGCTGATCTAGAGACTCCCTGCCGGTGCCTTGGAGCCTGCATGCCTCAATGGCAGGTTCTTCATGTTCGACGTGAGGTTTTCATCATTGGCCTCCGAGCGAATGATTCTACGGGTGTTCGACTTCAGATCACTAATTCACACGCCGTAGATTGTACCTATATTACCTTGAGGGCCATTGTCATTATTGGTGGTACCTCTCGTGTCTGTTAACGGTTTTCAATATTGACTGGTAATCAGACGATGTTCATGCATGTTCGACTTCAGCTCATATATTCACATGCTTGAACTTGTACTTCTGTTCGGGTCGAGATGGAGCGCAAGACCCTGGATTGTGTCTGTTGTAATCCAGGCGTGATTCTTGATACATGACTCATTCACTGGATGCCTGCGACCATACATGAGTCAATTCATTGATCCTAACCAGATGGCTGCGTCCATACTATGGATCTAGATTATCATGTACTCTCTTATGGATGGCTGCGACCATACCAAGTACATCATGTATTTGAGCTATCAATTGTATCTCTCAATGCAGATTCTTGGCGGCAGCTATAGGTGTTCTTGTAAAGCATTTCACCCCTCTCTCTCTCTCTCGGGCCTCATGCTTTAGGGGGCATCTGTTACACAGTAATTTGTCACCATTGGTCACCGTCCCTGTTACCCCTGTTTCCATACATTGGAGGATGCATTCCGGGACCTGTGAGCAGTGACATAGTCTAAAAACACTTGCATTATGTTCCCATGAGTATGTACTTCATGTTCCCTGAAGACACCTTCTGCAAATTATCCCTGGAAAGTGCCCTTTTTCAATTGGAGCGGGTCCACAGTGTCTTATCTGCGCCAATCACTGAGATCCTCAAAAGGGGGTGCGACCATTGGCGCTCTGTCTTAGAACAACACTCGTGCCAACCAAGTTTGGTAATGATTTTTGACAAACGCGCACCCATATGTTTTTTCCCTTCAGATCACGAAGTCTTTTGAGGATAAAATCCATCTGATAGAGGTCGAGAGTCATCATCTATCCTTGACATCTATCCACAATGGCTTTTCGGAGATAATGTCAATCCACAATGGGTGTCCTGGTGCATTGTATCTTCCTCCCTTCTCCATCTATAAAAGTTTGTCCTCATGCATTAGACAAGCTAGTTTTTGAGTAATGCTAGTTGTGATTATGCTTGTCCTGAGTGATAGTAAGAGCCTTGAAGCATAGGGAGGTTATGCTGCCGGAATCCTGAGAGAGAGAAGGTCTATTGCAAGACATACATAGCTGCTCGCCCAGCCAAAGGATAGGTTCAACGTCAGAACCTTGGTTGTATCTTTCTCTGCTTATTATTCATTAATAAATGACTACTTTTATGGTTCCAATCTCATTGTTCATCATGATAATGTTTGGTTTATTTCCTTTCTGACTGAAATATAGTTGTATGTTAGTGGATTTTATGCTTGTTCTCGTTTCGTTCTTTGCATGTGCAGGTATCCATATGCGGGGATCGCAAGGATTGTGACCTGCCGGAGCAAGAGAACGGGAGTGTCAACTCTTCTTTTGACATTAGCGTTGGACTCCAGGTTGGTTCTCGTAATGCACTTTTAATATGCAACTAGGAACTTGCGTAGTAGCGTGATTTGATTGTTGCTAGTCCCATTTTGGGCTAGTGGGACCGGCTCTGTCCGCAGAGGGGATTTACCTCTCCAACAAGGATCTTCATCAGCTTTGCCATCAAATTTTGGACAATCACTGGGTATTTTAGTTGGAACTGGTGGCCAATACGGATTATGAAGAATGGGATCATTCGTCAACTTGGACACATCCGGAAGTTCCAATGTCGCTAAGAATGGCAACTGAGGGTTAAAGGACATTTGTGGCTGTGGATTCGAGGCAGTACTAGGGTTCCAACCAGGTGGTGGTTGCTCCCATGGACTCTGTCCAGATGGACCCGGCCCAAAAGGGCCTGGCCCATAGGGACCTTGCCCGTAGGGGTTCTGTCCATACGGATTCTGACCATATGCAGACAGTTGTCCCTGGGTCTGCCCCCCAGCACCCCATGTATTAGCAACTTGACCCGCAGGTGCAACATACTGATAATTTTGGTAAGGCGTGACCTGCATCTGTTGATAGTTTTGATAAGGGGTAAACTGAGTCTGCCCCTGGGGTTGCTGGTAGCCATACATTTGCTGGGCTCCATACTGAGCCTGATAAGAAGGCTGCACTTGGTAGGAAGGTTGGGGCCCTGGCCCGCCTTGCATTTGATAACCCATTTGAGTTTGAGGCCCAGAATAATGTCCTTGAACTGGCTGGGCTTGGATCATCTGGCCGGAAGGTTGGCCTGGTTGAATTTGGGATGGACCTGTTTGCCTAGAAGGACGTACTTGCTGGGTGCCAGGTTGTCCTTGAGCAACCAAGGGTTGTCCTTGCGGAACAGATGGCCGAGCAGGCTGGACGGCTGGTTGACCTTGCGGTTGGCTAGCCTGTCCAGATGGATGATTAGGGCGGACAGTGGGTTGACCTTGCTGCATAGAAGGCTGGCCCGCCTGTCCGGAAGGTTGTACTGGCTGAGCAGTGGGTTGGCCCTGCTGTACGTAGGGTTGCCCCCCTTGCCCAGGAGGATGCATGGGCTGAGCAGTGGGTTGGCCCTGCTGTACGTAGGGTTGCCCCCCTTGCCCAGAAGGATACCCCTGTTGGACTGCTGGTTGACCTTGAGGAATATAGTTTTGCCTAGCTTGTCCGGCGGGATATCCCTGCTGGAGACCAGGTTGGCCTTGTTGGATGTAAGGCTGTCCTGGTTGTCCATACGGGTAACCTTGTTGGGTACCAGGTTGCCCCAGATAACCAGAAGGTTGACTCTGATAGGAAAAAGATGGACCACCAATGGCCGGAGGTTGTCCCGGGTAGGGTTGTCCTTGTGGGCCCCCAGATTGTCCTGGGTAAGACTGGCCATAAAGTGGTTGCCCTTGGGGGGCTTGTACATAAGGTGGCTGGCCTAGATTAGGTGGTCCTTGAGGCTGTCCAGGAATTGCCTGGCCCCCATGAAAAGAATGAGTACCGGCGTCATAAGTAATGGATAATGGTACTGAGACTTCAACAAAATGTTGAAGAGGCGCGGATTGAGCGAACTGGAGGTACTGACCGGTAGAATCATAATAAAAGAGTGGGCCTTGGTAATTCGGGTCCACAATGGGTTGCCCATGGGCATCATACGGCCCCCCTCCTGGAACAGGACCAGAGGAGGGTTGAGCACTTTGTGCAGGGTCGATGACTCCAGACGAAAGTCCCGGCTGGCCATTACTCACTTGACTGTGAGAGGGACCAGCCCCAGGGTTCGTAGATGAGGATGCTGTCATAGCACTGACGACCGGAGTTGAGTACGCTACACAAACAGTTGGAATCGTGGGAATTGAGGTAACAGGTGTATTAGGGGGTTGTGAAAGAAAGGGCTCCGTGGTGGCAATGACACTAGGATCCCATATAGTCGTGGAAGGCATTCTGGCAGCTATTCTATCCCTCATCGACTGATATCATGGGGGGAGTGGAGAAGTAGCTGGAATGGGAGATTCAATATTTGACACAACGGGTGTCTCACCTGCGCTGGGAGATGTCTCATCCATGTGGGAAGTGGACATCGGAGACGACATACCGGGAGGGGTAACAGGGATATCGTCCTCGTCAGGCTCCCAGATAGGGTTCCAATCTTCTTCGTAATCCTCGTCGCCCGGGGCACGTACGTTGATAGGCTGGATACTCGGGATAACCGAAAGAGTATCGCTTACAACTGGTACCTCAGGAGCAACAGAAGATGGAGAACCTTGATCACTTGGACCGAGAGTTGACGGGTCAGCCAGGATGACAAACCCCACACAAAATCCTAAAGCAAACTAACGATAAAGACCCTACTCAAGCTAACGCACGCAAGAACTAACCAGGTAATGTTATCGTGGCCGAATAAATTTTTAAGACACAGGAACTAAACTTGACCTTTTCATGTTTCAAGAGTCGAGAAAAGGACAAAAAGATGACTCTAGTCTCCTTCGAATGTTTAATGAGCACGAAGTGACAAGACGCTCACTGGCACCTTTTCTTTTAGGGAGTCCGAAAAGGATCAAAAGTGACTGCTCTGGAGATTCTAGGTAAAGGGTTTACCAAGCAATCCGTAAAACTGCTTATACACCTTGGCAATCGTATGAGAACCAAGGACTTTCCGTACTGCAGTCAATCTTCCCGAATGCTATGTTCGGTGCGTTACGGTTCGCAGGGCGGCAGACTCGGCTTCCTATGGATCAAGGATAAAAGCCTAGTGGGGTCTCCCTATATACGCGACGGTACGTGGGAGCACAGTCCGTGTTAGACCACTATCGAGTCACAGAAGGAGGAATCGCCCAACCGTAATGTGAAACAATAGTGACTATGTTTAAAGACGCCGGAACACGTCTCTAAACTAGACCTCTAGATGTTTGCGTTAAGTTCCTATGCGTTTTAAAGTTTATTCGGTTTATTTTATGGTTGATCTTGAATTAAGTTTCGGTTTCAAGCCTTATCGTATGATCTCTCACAATTACCTAGATGCAAACTACATGCCAAAGAATACCATTCCGTTCGATGAATTCTAACTTTGATAGGGTTAAGAGTTTTCAATCAAACAAAATGAACTCAATCAATCAAACAATCTAATGCAGCTAATGACAAAGAAATGAAATTTTTCTTTTGAGAACACAAATCAGTGAAATGCTCTTCTTTTCATTAACTATTGAATGCAAAAGACATTAGTTTGATTTCTTTTTCAATGGCACTGTGCACTTAAGATGAATTTTGAGAGACAGCAATACCGTGCAAAGAGAAACAAAATCACTCAATGAGAAACACAACAAGCGTGAAAAGCGCTGATCGAACCCAAGCAACTGTGATCTGTGTCTGGGCAGTGAAACAATCCGAGGACTGGTTCAACGACAATCACCTCAAACAACCAAGCAAAGAAAGCAACAAGACGAAGGTTTCCGCAATAGCAAAGGCAAGCAACAACGAATCTTTGTGAACGAGTGATAAAACAAACTCAGTCCAATGAAAACGGGACGATGGCACTAGGTCACGGGACACAAAACAAGGTTCGTCCGACAAGACTTCGCAAGCAAGTGTTTTACAATTCGAACAATAAATATCAAGTCATAAACCAAATAGAAAGAGCAGGAGATAGGCAAACCAACAGGCTCAGGAGGCAAAATTGAAACAAATTCAATTTTACAAGATCAACGCGGGTAACACTCAGCAACAATGCGCTGACCAGAGGTCACGCGTAGCAACAAAGCGCTGTCAGCGCGAAAGAACACGACTCAAGCGCACTAGTTCGATTTCAGAACCGTTGCGACTGTTTTACGTACAAGCGCGATGACAACGGGGTCAAAGAGACAGCTATGCGCTGTCAGCGCGACTGTTTTGATATAAACCGCGCTGAGGCTAAAAAAAAGGCAGACTCAAGCCAAAAACTCCCAAACCAAGGCCAGAACTCTTTAAACAATTAATACACCTCCCAGACTGAACCAGGAAGTCTAAAAGCAGAGAACTAATCCCCAATTTTTGAACAGAGAGAAACAATCAAACTCAAGAACAAAAATGAACAAAAAGAGACAAAGGCCAGCTCCCCAGCGGAGTCGCCAAATTGTTGGAGAGGTAAATCCCCTCTACGGATAGAGGCGATCCCTACTAGCCCAGAATGGGTCTAGCAACAATCAATCAATGCTACTGTGAAAGTTCCTAATTGCAAATAAAAGAGAGGTAATGAACACCTACTTGGTTTCCAACGCTATTGTTTGATGAAGAGATGCCGCTCTCGCTCCTTCGCTCTGGCCGGTCACGATCCTCCACGATCTTCGTGAATAGATACCTGCACACATGAAGAGAAAGACAAACACAAGCCTGAAATCTAATAAAAGCAATTATACATCAGTCAGAAAGGATGTAATTCACATTAACCATTACAAAGACAAATGAGAATGGAACCATAACAGTAGTCATCTATTATTAATCAATAACAGAGAAAGGTAGAACCAAAGTTCTGACGCTGAGTCCTTCTCTAGAGGGTCCAGCTAGCAAGTCTCTTAAGCATTCACCCCTGAAGGTAGATTCTCCCAAGACAAAGCTCTTTCTCACACAAGCAATACTCACAACCTTCCTTAAGCTTCCTCTAGCAAATCCACACTTGTCACACCAACTACCTACTAGCAACAACACCCTAAGCACTATGAATTCCACACTATCCAAACTAGCTGTTCATGGTAATGGTAGAGGTTTAAATAGGAGAAGGAGTCTACATGAATGGTGGGAGGATGAGCTTATCTTCAAGGAATGTGGTTTCAAATGACGAACAGACATGCCATAGAAGGGAGGGCGATACCCACAAAGCCAACAACCAAGTCTGGAGTCATCTGGAAGGCTGGCTGTTGGAACAAATTCACCCAAACTGGATCAGCGCGGGTATATAACTGAACTGTAACACTGACAGCGCATCTTAATAATGGAGCAGGCTGTGTCAGCGCGGCTTAATACTTTCATAGGATGCGTTGGCTCATGAAATTCGACCAGCGCGGAAAACCCGTGTGCTTCCGCGCTGGCAGCGCATCAGTTACACTATCAACCGCTAGTCAGCGCGGTTATTTTAATAACAGTCACGCTGATGAAATAAAACTTGGCAAAGTGGGTCATTTGGCCAGTTTAGAGAGCATGAGCATGGTGCATTTGATTTCATGACACAGTAGGGAGACTGACAGGGAGACAGTGACAAATTACTTCGTAACAAGGAGGTCGCCCGAGCATTAAGGGGGGAGGGGGAGCGCCACTGAGGGAAACAGAGGACTGCTCCGAGGGAAACTCGGGAACGGGGCACGGATTCATCACCCTAGTCGGAAGTCGCGAGCGGGATCGGAGCGCATTTGCAGCAGTGGGTGATGAATCTAGGACCGTTCACGTCACTGTAGCGAAGATGACACAGGGGAGAGTGGGTAAGAGGTTTGTTGAATCGTATCTACTTTTTGTGGGAATCCGAATTTGGGGAGAGCCGCAGATCGCACACGGAAAGGCAGCGCGAGCTCCACGCAGCGCCGTCGGTGGTCGCGGAACTTACGCCTTTTTCTCCCCTCCCTCTCTCCTTCCCTTCCCTTCCCCCCTTTGTTCTTCCCCTGGTCCGCTGGGGCGCGCTGCCAAGTCGGGGAAGAGGGCGAGCTCCCGTGCCGCGGAGAACAACGTGGGACGGAGGGCCATGGGTGGGCGCAATGCCCTGCGCGTGGCTCGGCGGTCTCCTTTGAAGAGGGGGAGGGGGCGAGATCTTTGCGGGTGCGATCATACTAGCGTTAATGCACCGGATCCCATCAGAACTCCGTAGTTAAGCGCGCTTGGGCTAGAGTAGTACTGGGATGGGTGACCTCCCGGGAAGTCCTAGTGTTGCACCCTCCTCCCATTTTGTGCAGCGGGGCGGAGCCAGCGGAAGGGATCCTCGCAGGTGCGATCACGCCGGCACCAGTGGGGAACTCCGCGGTCAGGCGTGCTTGACGGTTTTATTGGGTCGCGTCGCGTGTTCGTCTCGTTTTGCGGCGCGTGGCTGCCTATATATTGATGCGCAATGGAATCCCGCGAATGAGGAGGTCGCCCGAGCATTAAGGGGGGAGGGGGAGCGCCACTGAGGGAAACAGAGGACTGTTCCGAGGGAAACTCGGGAACGGGGCACGGATTCATCACCCTAGTCGGAAGTCGCGAGCGGGATCGGAGCGCATTTGCGGCAGTGGGTGATGAATCTAGGACCGTTCGCGTCACTGTAGCGAATATGACGCGGGGGAGAGTGGGTAAGAGGTTTGTTGAATCGTATATGCTTTTTGTGGGAATCCGAATTTGGGGAGAGCCGCGGATCGCGCACGGAAAGGCAGCGCGAGCTCCACGCAGCGCCGTCGGTGGTCGCGGAACTTACGCCTTTTTCTCCCCTCCCTCTCTCCTTCCCTTCCCTTCCCCCCTTCCTTCTTCCCCTGGTCCGCTGGTTG
Source organism: Pinus tabuliformis (assembly GCA_031772625.1). NCBI lineage: Eukaryota > Viridiplantae > Streptophyta > Pinopsida > Pinales > Pinaceae > Pinus > Pinus tabuliformis. The sequence continues at coordinate 24,909,278 of CM062808.1, read as the reverse complement.
CCCGCGGGGCCGGGCGGGGCGCGCCGCCAAGTCGGGGAAGAGGGCGAGCTCCTGCGCCGAACGGCGTCGGACGGAGGGCCATGGGTGGGCGCCATGCCCTGCGCGTGGCTCGGCGGTCTCCCTTGAAGAGGGGGAGGGGGCGAGATCTTTGCCGGTGCGATCATACCAACGTTAATGCACCGGATCCCATCAGAACTCCGCAGTTAAGCGCGCTTGGGCTAGAGTAGTACTGGGATGGGTGATGTCATGCCCCCAAGTCTGCGGTAACTTTTTTTCCGTGCCCGGCGGGGTGCGGCACCACCGACCGTTCCCTTTTTAACAAGTTAACGTTTATGGACTACACCTTAACCAATATAATCAGCTTTAAACCGATATAAACATGTCTTCACTTATAATCATAAGCATTAATCTTCATCAATTTTCATAAACCATTCTTAACATTATCATATGCAATTTAACCGAATAACAATTGCAAAACAATCGAGAAGAATGGGAGGGGCAACTCCCGAAAGTCTGCCCGAATATATTATGATCTTTTCCAATAATACAAATGTACAAGTGTGCCGGACAAAGTCCACGGCCAACACTTAGAATCAATACAACAAGACATAAGAAGCCTTAACCATACACCATTATGTACCTTTGTCCAGGAGCGTGCCCCCACACGGGTCACCAAGACACTCCTCCAAATCCTACACAAGACCGTGTATCGAATCTCCTTCAACCGAGACCTCCACATAAGCCAATCTCCAAAAATATGCGAAATTCCCCTTATTCCTTATGCGCATGAGGAATGCGCATTTCCCTTAAGAATCTTAGCACTTTTCTTTACCTCTTATGCGAGGATCACTTGAGCGAAAGTCGATGGATGAAATGAGGCTCACTTCCATCCATTTATACGTTGCCTTCCTTATGTTTACAAGGGGCTGCTTCACTTTATGGCCGACCCCACTCATGAACATGTAAAGCCCACGTATCATGTTATTTTACATTATTATATTATATTTTATTCTTATTAATTCACACTCCATATAATATGCTTTCTTTTCATGTTTTTAAAGGGGATGCTCCACTCACGGTTGCCCCCATCATTTACATAAAAGCCCCCACATACTATATTTTGTTTTAATAATCCAAGCATATTTATATATGCTTATAAGCCTTCACACGATATGTATTTATGTGCTTTAGTATGCTCGTCCACACTTAGCCTTGTTTCTGTCCAAGCGCATTTTGTCATATCCCTGTCGTACAAGCTCGTCACAATATCGTCACAATATCGTCACAACCGGCTCGTCATTTCGTCGCACGCTGCCCGCTACCTTTTGCTGTCGCATCCGCCCATCCGTTGTCCGTCGTATGCCGCTGCCCATCGTGTAGCAAGGTGTGCGCCCATGGGTCGGCCGCCCATCGCCGGGTCCGCCCATCATCGGGTCCGCCCGTTGTCGGGTCCGCCCAAGTGTCGGAGGTCCGCCCATCCGCTCGTCGTGGTGTCAAAATGCACTCGCCGTCGTGCACGAGAGCACCCGCCCATCGTGCACGCCTGCCCGAGACTCGAGGGCGTCACAGGTGACCTCCCGGGAAGTCCTAGTGTTGCACCCTCCCCCCTTTTTGTGCGGCGCGGCGGAGCCAGTGGAAGGGATCCTCGCGGGTGCAATCGCGCCGGCGCCAGTGCGGAACTCCGCGGTCAGGCGCGCTTGACGGTTTTATTGGGTTGCGTCGCATGTTCGTCTCGTTTTGCAGCGCGGGGCTGCCTATATATTGATGCGCAATGGAATCCCGCGAATGAGGAGGTTGCCCAAGCATTAAGGGGGGAGGGGGAGCGCCACTGAGGGAAACAGAGGACTGCTCCGAGGGAAACTCGGGAACGGGGCACGGATTCGTCACCCAAGTCGGAAGTCGCGAGCGGGATCGAAGCGCACTTGCGGCAGTGGGTGATGAATCTAGGACCGTTCGCGTCACTGTAGCGAAGATGACGCGGGGGAGAGTGGGTAAGAGGTTTGTTGAATCGTATCTATTTTTTGTCGGAATCCGAATTTTGGGAGAGCCGCGGATCGCGCACGGAAAGGCAGCGCGAGCTCCACGCAGCGCCGTCGGTGGTCACGGAACTTACGCCTTTTTCTCCCCTCCCTCTCTCCTTCCCTTCCCTTCCCCCCTTCCTTCTTCCCCTGGTCCGCTGGGGCGCGCCGCCAAGTCGAGGAAGAGGGCGAGCTCCCGCGCCGCGGCGAACAGCGTGGGACGGAGGGCCATGGGTGGGCGCCATGCCCTGCGCGTGGCTCGGCGGTCTCCCTTGAAGAGGGGGAGGGGGCGAGATCTTTGCGGGTGCGATCATACCAGCGTTAATGCACCAGATCCCATCAGAACTCCGCAGTTAAGCGCGCTTGGGCTAGAGTAGTACTGGGATGGGTGACCTCCCGGGAAGTCCTAGTGTTGCACCCTTCCCCTTTTTTGTGCAGCGCGGTGGAGCCAGTGGAAGGGATCCTCGCGGGTGCGATCGCGCCGGCGCCAGTGCGGAACTCCGCGGTCAAGCGCGCTTGACGGTTTTATTGGGTCGCGTCGCATGTTTGTCTCGTTTTGCGGCGCGGGGCTGCCTATATATTGATGCGCAATGGAATCCCGTGAATGAGGTCGCCCGAGCATTAAGGGGGGAGGGGGAGCGCCACTGAGGGAAACAGAGGACTGGTTCCGAGGGAAACTCTGGAACGGGGCACGGATTCATCACCCTAGTCGGAAGTCGCGAGCGGGATCGGAGCGCATTTGCGGCAGTGGGTGATGAATCTAGGACCGTTCGCGTCACTGTAGCGAAGATGACGCGGGGAGACTGGGTAAGAGGTTTGTTGAATCGTATCTGCTTTTTGTGGGAATCCGAATTTGGGGAGAGCCGCGGATCGCGCACGGAAAGGCAGCGCGAGCTCCACGCAGCGCCGTCGGTGGTCGCGGAACTTACGCCTTTTTCTCCCCTCCCTCTCTCCTTCCCTTCCCTTCCCCCCTTCGTTCTTCCCCTGGTCCGCTGGCTGCCCGCGGGGCGGGGCGGGGCGCACCGCCAAGTCGGGGAAGAGGGCGAGCTCCCGCGCCGCGGCGAATGGCGTCAGACGGAGGGCCATGGGTGGGCGCCATGCTCTGCGCGTGGCTCGGCGGTCTCCCTTGAAGAGGGGGAGGGGGCGAGATCTTTGCCGGTGCGATCATACCAGCGTTAATGCACTGGATCCCATCAGAACTCCGCAGTTAAGCGCGCTTGGGCTAGAGTAGTACTGGGATGGGTGATCTCCCGGGAAGTTCTAGTTTTGCACCCTCCCCCCTTTTTGTGCAGCGCGGTGGAGCCAGTGGAAGGGATCCTCGCGAGTGCGATCGCGCCGACGCCAGTGCGGAACTCCGCGGTCAGGCGCGCTTGATGGTTTTATTGGGTCGCGTCGCGTGTTCGTCTCGTTTTGCGGTGCGGGGCTGCCTATATATTGATGCGCAATGGAATCCCGTGAATGAGGAGTTCGCCCGAGCATTAAGGGGGGAGGGTGAGCGCCACTAAGGGAAATAGAGTACTGCTCCGAGGGAAACTCGGGAACGGGGCACGGATTCGTCACCCTAGTCGGAAGTCGCGAGCGGGATCGGAGCGCACTTGCGGCAGTGGGTGATGAATCTAGGACCGTTCGCGTCACTGTAGCGAAGATGACGTGGGGGAGAGTGGGTAAGAGGTTTGTTGAATCGTATCTGCTTTTTGTGGGAATCTGAATTTGGGGAGAGCCGCGGATCGCGCACGGAAAGGCAGCGCGAGCTCCACGCAGCGCCGTCGGTGGTCGCGGAACTTACGCCTTTTTCTCCCCTCCCTCTCTCCTTCCCTCCCCTTCCCCCCTTCGTTCTTCCCCTGGTCCGCTGGCTGCCCGCGGGGCCGGGTGGGGCGCGCCGCCAAGTTGGGGAAGAGGGCGAGCTCCCGCGCCGCGGCGAACGGCGTCGGACGGAGGGCCATGGGTGGGCGCCATGCCCTGTGCGTGGCTCAGCGGTCTCCCTTGAAGAGGGGGAGGGGGCGAGATCTTTGCGGGTGCGATCATACCAGCGTTAATGCATCGGATCCCATCAGAACTCCGCAATTAAGCGCGCTTGGGCTAGAGTAGTACTGGGATGGGTGACCTGTCATGCCCCCAAGCCTACGGTAGTCTTCCAACCGTGTCTGGCGAGGTGCGGCACCACCCTGCACTTTCTTTTTAACAATACTCATGCACATGGACTACGCCTTTCCACATTAACATACTTAATTCATCTTTCTCAATTAAGTAAAATGCATTTATCTTCATACACTTTCATAATCAATATGCAATTAAACCGAGAACATAACAATTGCACACAATTATAGAGGGAGGGGCAACTCCCGAACAAGTCCGCCCAATAATAATATATTGTGAAAATCTTCAATAATACATCATACAAGTGTGCTTGGCAAAGTCCAAGGCCAACACTTAGAAAATATTACAACCACGGCAAGACAGCCTTTTACATACACATTTGTGCACCTTTGCCCAAGAGCGGGTCCCCACACGGGTCACCAAGACGCTCATACAATTCTGCACCAAGACCGTGTACAAAACTTCCTCAACCAAGATAATACTTCACATAACCAAGCCTTAAGACATGCGAGATCTCTTCAACTCCAATGCGCATGAGATATGCGCATATCTCAAGACTTTCGCACTTCCCTCTTGTCCTTATGCGAAGGAGAGCAAGTGAAGTTCGATGGAGAAATGAAGCTTCATCCTCCATAATATATACGCTCTTCTCCATGTGTTTTAAGGGGGGTGCACCACTCATGGCCGACCCCACCTTACACATATAAGCCCACGTATATATTATTATTATATTCTTATTATTTTAATTAACCCACACATATTTATATGTTCCTCCATATAATATGCTTATGTGTTTATTCGTTGCTCCAAATGAGCCCAAGCTTTTATGTTTATACGTACTCCATTGTGGGTTTATGGAAGGGGTGTCTAGCCTTAAGGCTTCACCACATACGCCCGCAACATACATAATAACATGTCGGCCTCACTCCATTTGACAACGCATATAAACCATATTCAACACTTGATTTTATTTCAAGTGTTTCCCTTCGTCGCTTCTGAAATGTCGCACATTATCGTCGCAACCGGCTCGCTGTTTCGTCACAGGGGCGGGTCGCCCGCCCGGGCGCCCGTCCATCGTTCACGGGTCGCTCACCGGGGCGCCCACTCATTGTTCCGCCGTGCCCGCTGTTATATCCACGCTCGCCCGCGCTTATCAGCTCGCCGCCCCGTCGGGTTACTCGCCTGTACATCGCAGACCCGTGTCCATCAGCTCGTCGCACCGCCGGGTGACTCGCCCATGCAGGCCCGCGCCCCCCAACTCGTCACGCCACCGGGTGACTTGTCCGTTTGTTAACTCGTCGGGTGATCCGCCCGTGTAGACCCGCGCCCATCGTGGACGGGGCACCCGCCCGTCGTGCAAGGGCGCCCGCCCATCGTTGTGTGTGCCTACCCCGGGTCGTGTCCACCGCTCGACCGTCGTGTGAAGGGGCGCTCGCTCGTCGCGCACCTACCCGAGTCGCGAGGGCCTTACATGACCTCCCAGGAAGACCTAGTGTTGCACCCTCCCCCCTTTTTGTGCGGCGCGGCGGAGCCAGTGGAAGGGATCCTCGCGGGTGCGATCGCGCCGGTGTCAGTGCGGAACTCCGCGGTCAGGCGCGCTTGACAGTTTTATTGGGTCGCGTCGCGTGTTCGTCTCGTTTTGCGGCGCGGAGCTGCCTATATATTGATGCGCAATGGAATCTCGCGAATGAGGAGATCGCCCGAGCATTAAGGGGGGAGGGGGAGCTCCACTGAGGGAAACAGAGGACTGCTCCGAGGTAAACTCAGGAACTGGGCACGGATTCGTCACCCTAGTCGGAAGTCGCGAGCGGGATCGGAGCGCACTTGCGGCAGTGGGAGATGAATCTAGGACCGTTCGCGTCACTGTAGCGAAGATGACGCGGGGGAGAGTGGGTAAGAGGTTTGATGAATCGTATCTGCTTTTTGTGGGAATCCGAATTTGGGGAGAGCCGCGGATTGCTCACGGAAAGGCAGCGCGAGCTCCACGCAGCGCCGTCGCTGGTCGCGGAACTTACGCCTTTTTCTCCCCTCCCTCTCTCCTTCCCTTCCCTTCCCCCCTTCGTTCTTCCCCTGGTCCGCTGGCTGCCCGCGGGGCGGGGCGGGGCGCGCCGCCAAGTCGGGGAAGAGGGCGAGCTCCCGCGCCGCGGCGAATGGCGTCGGACGGAGGGCCATGGGTGGGCGCCATGCTCTGCGCGTGGCTCAGCGGTCTCCCTTGAAGAGGGGGAGGGGGCGAGATCTTTGCCGGTGCGATCATACCAGCGTTAATGCACTGGATCCCATCAGAACTCCGCAGTTAAGCGCGCTTGGGCTAGAGTAGTACTGGGATGGGTGATCTCCCGGGAAGTTCTAGTTTTGCACCCTCCCCCCTTTTTGTGCGGCGCGACGGAGCCAGTGGAAGGGATCCTCGCGGGTGCGATCGCGCTGGCGCCAGTGCGGAACTCCGCGGTCAGGCGCGCTTGATGGTTTTATTGGGTCGCGTCGCGTGTTCGTCTCGTTTTGCGGCGCGGGCTGCCTATATATTGATGCGCAATGGAATCCCGCAAATGAGGAGGTCGCCCGAGCATTAAGGGGGGAGGGGGAGCGCCACTGAGGGAAACAGAGGACTGCTCTGAGGGAAACTCGGGAACGGGATATAGATTCGTCACCCTAGTCGGAAGTCGCGAGCAGGATCGGAGCGCACTTGCGGCAGTGGGTGATGAATCTAGGAGCGTTTGCATCACTGTAGCGAAGATGACGCGGGGGAGAGTGGGTAAGAGGTTTGTTGAATCGTATCTGCTTTTTGTGGGAATCCGAATTTGGGGAGAGCCGCGGATCGCGCACGGAAAGGCAGCGCGAGCTCCACGCAGCGCCGTCGGTGGTCGCGGAACTTACGCCTTTTTCTCCCCTCCCTCTCTCCTTCCCTTCCCTTCCCCCGTTCGTTATTCCCCTGGTCCGCTGGCTGCCCGCGGGGCGGGGCGGGGCGCGCCGCCAAGTCGGGGAAGAGGGCGAGCTCCCGCGCCGCGGCGAACGACGTGGGACGGAGGGCCATGGGTGGGCCCCATGCCCTGCGCGTGGCTCGGCGGCCTCCCTTGAAGAGGGGGAGGGGGCGAGATCTTTGCGGGTGCGATCATACCAGCGTTAATGCACCGGATCCCATCAGAACTCCGCAGTTAAGCGCGCTTGGGCTAGAGTAGGACTGGGATGGGTGACCTCCCTGGAAGTCCTAGTGTTGCACCCTCCCCCCTTTTTGTGCGGCGCGACGGAGCCAGTGGAAGGGATCCTTGCGGGTGCGATCGCGCCGACGCCAGTGTAGAACTCTGCGGTCAGGCGCACATGATGGTTTTATTGGGTCACGTCGCGTGTTCGTCTCGTTTTGCGGCGCGGGCTGCCTATATATTGATGCGCAATGGAATCCCGCGAATGAGGAGGTCGCCCGAGCATTAAGGGGGGAGGGGGAGCGCCACTGAGGGAAATAGAGGACTGCTCCGAGGGAAACTCGGGAACAGGACATAGATTCGTCACCCTAGTCGGAAGTCGCGAGCGGGATCGGAGCGCACTTGCGGCAGTGGGTGATGAATCTAGGACCGTTCGCATCACTGTAGCGAAGATGACGCGGGGAGAGTGGGTAAGAGGTTTGTTGAATCGTATATGCTTTTTGTGGGAATCCGAATTTGGGGAGAGCCGCGGATCGCGCACGGAAAGGCAGCGCGAGCTCCACGCAGCGTCGTCGGTGGCCGCGGAACTTACGCCTTTTTCTCCCCTCCCTCTCTCCTTCCCTTCCCTTCCCCCGTTCGTTATTCCCCTGGTCCGCTGGCTGCCCGCTGGGCGGGGCGGGCGGCGCCGCCAAGTCGGGGAAGAGGGCGAGCTCCTGCGCCGAGCCGCTTCGGATCGAGGGCCACGGATGGGCCCCATGCGCTGCGCGTGGCTCGGCGGCCTCCCTTGAAGAGGGGGAGGGGGCGAGATCTTTGCGGGTGCGATCATACCAGCGTTAATGCACCGGATCCCATCAGAACTCCGCAGTTAAGCGCGCTTGGGCTAGAGTAGGACTGGGATGGGTGAGCTCCCTGGAAGTCCTAGTGTTGCACCCTCCCCCCTTTTTGTGCGGCGCGGCGGAGCCAGTGGAAGGGATCCTCGCGGGTGCGATCGCGCCGGCGCCAGTGCGGAACTCCGCGGTCAGGCGCTCTTGACGGTTTTATTGGGTCGCGTCGCGTGTTCGTCTCGTTTTGCGGCGCGGGGCTGCCTATATATTGATGCGCAATGGAATCCCACGAATGAGGAGGTCGCCCGAGCATTAAGGGGGGAGGGGGAGCGCCACTGAGGGAAACAGAGAACTGCTCCGAGGGAAACTCGGGAACGGGGCACGGATTCGTCACCTTAGTCGGAAGTCGCGAGCGGGATCGGAGCGCACTTGCGGCAGTGGGTGATGAATCTAGGACCGTTCGCGTCACTGTAGCGAAGATGACGCGGGGGAGAGTGGGTAAGAGGTTTGTTGAATCGTATCTGCTTTTTGTGGGAATCCGAATTTGGGGAGAGCCGCGGATCGCGCACGGAAAGGCAGCGCGAGCTCCACGCAGCGCCGTCGGTGGTCGCGGAACTTACGCCTTTTTCTCCCCTCCTTCTCTTCGTCCCTTCCCTTCCCCCCTTCGTTCTTCCCCTGGTCAACTGGCTGCCCGCGGGGCGGGGCGGGGCGCGCCACCAAGTCGGGGGAGAGGGCGAGCTCCCGCGCCGCGGCGAACGGCGTGGGACGGAGGGCCATGGTTGGGCGCCATGCCCTGCGCGTGGCTCGGCGGTCTCCCTTGAAGAGGGGGAGGGGGCGAGATCTTTGCGGGTGCGATCATACCAGCGTTAATGCATCGGATCCCATAAGAACTCCACAGTTAAGCGCGCTTGGGCTAGAGTAGTACTGGGATGGGTGACCTCCCTGGAAGTCCTAGTGTTGCACCCTCCCCCCTTTTTGTGCGGCGCGGCGGAGCCAGTGGAAGGGATCCTCGCGGGTGCGATCACGCCGGCGCCAGTGCGGAACTCCGTGGTCAGGCGCACTTGACGGTTTTGTTGGGTCACGTCGCATGTTCGTCTGGTTTTGCGGCGCGGGGCTGCCTATATATCGATGCGCAATGGAATCCCGCGAATTAGGAGGTCGCCCGAGCATTAAGGGGGGAGGGGGAGCGCCACTGAGGGAAACAGAGGACTGCTCCGAGGGAAACTCGGGAACGGGGCACAGATTCGTCACCCTAGTCGGAAGTCGCGAGCGGGATCAGAGCGCACTTGCGGCAGTGGGTGATGAATCTAGGACCATTCGCGTCACTGTAGTGAAGATGACGCGGGGGAGAGTGGGTAAGAGGTTTGTCGAATCGTATCTGCTTTTTGTGGGAATCCGAATTTGGGGAGAGCCGCGGATCGCGCACGGAAAGGCAGCGCGAGCTCCACGCAGCGCCGTCGGTGGTCGCGGAACTTACGCGTTTTTCTCCCCTCCGTCTCTCCTTCCCTTCCCTTCCCCCCTTCGTTCTTCCCCTGGTCCGCTGGCTTCCTGCGGGGCGGGGTGGGGCGCGCCGCCAAGTCGGGGAAGAGGGCGAGCTCCCGCGCCGCGGCGAACGACGTCGGACGAAGGGCCATGGGTGGGCGCCATGCCCTCCACGTGGCTCGACGGTCTCCCTTGAAGAGGGGGAGGGGGCGAGATATTTGCGGGTGCGATCATACCAGCGTTAATGCACCGGATCCCATCAGAACTCCGCAGTTAAGCGCGCTTGGGCTAGAGTAGTACTGGGATGGGTGAGCTCCCTGGAAGTCCTAGTGTTGCACCCTCCCCCCTTTTTGTGCGGCGCGACGGAGCCAGTGGAAGGGATCCTCGCGGGTGTGATCGCGCCGGCGCCAGTGCAGAACTCCGCAGTCAGGCGCGCTTGACGGTTTTATTGGGTCGCGTCGCGTGTTCGTCTCGTTTTGCGGCGCGGGGCTGCCTATATATTGATGCGCAATGGAATCCCACAAATGAGGATGTCGCCCGAGCATTAAGGGGGGAGGGGGAGCGCCACTGAGGGAAACAGAGGACTGCTCCGAGGGAAACTCGGGAACGGGGCACGGATTTGTCACCCTAGTCGGAAGTCTCGAGCGGGATCGGAGCGCACTTGGGGCAGTGGGTGATGAATCTAGGACCGTTCGCGTCACTGTAGCGAAGATGACGCGAGGGAGAGTGGGTAAGAGGTTTGTTGAATCGTATCTGCTTTTTGTGGGAATTCGAATTTCGGGAGAGTCGCGGATCACGCACGGAAAGACAGCGCGAGCTCCACGCAGCGCCGTCGGTGGTCACGGAACTGACGCCTTTTTCTCCCCTCCCTCTCTCCTTCCCTTCCCTTCCCCCCTTCGTTCTTCCCCTGGTCTGCTCGCTGCCCGCGGGGCGCGGCGGGGCGCGCCGCCAAGTCGGGGAAGAGGGCGAGCTCCCACGCTGTGGCGAACGGTGTCGGACGGAGGGCCATGGGTGGAAGCCATGCCCTGCGCGTGGCTTGGCGGTCTCCCTTGAAGAGGGGGAGGGGGCGAGATCTTTGCGGGTGCGATCATACCAGCGTTAATGCACCGGATCCCATCACAACTACGCAGTTAAGCGCGCTTGGGCCAGAGTAGTACTGGGATGGTGACCTCCCGGGAAGTCCTAGTGTTGCACCCTCCTCCCTTTTTGTGTGGCGCGGCGGAGCCAGTGGAAGGGATCCTCGCGGGTGGGATCGCGCCAGCGCCAGTGCGGAACTTCGCGGTCAGGTGCGCTTGACGATTTTATTGCGTCGCGTGTTTGTCTCGTTTTGCGGAGTGGGGCTGCCTATATATTGAGGCGCAATGGAATCCCGCGAATGAGGAGGTCGCCCGAGCATTAAGGGGGGAGGGGGAGCGCCACTGAGGGAAACAGAGGACTGCTTCGAGGGAAACTCGGGAACGGGGCATGGATTCGTCACCTTAGTCGGAAGTCGCGAGCGGGATCGGAGCGCACTTGCGGCAGTGGGTGATGAATCTAGGACCGTTCGCGTCACTCTAGCGATGATGACGCGGGGGAGAGTGGGTAAGAGGTTTGTTGAATCGTCTCTGCTTTTTGTGGGAATCCGAATTTGGGGAGAGCCGTGGATCGCGCACGGAAAGGCAACGCGAGCTCCACGCAGCGCGGTCGGTGGTCACGGAACTCACGTATTTTTCTCCCCTCCCTCTCTCCTTCCCTTCCCTTCCCCCCTTCGTTCTTCCCCTGGTTCGCTGGCTCCGCGCGGGGCGGGCGGCGCCGCCAAGTCGGGGAAGAGGGCGAGCTCCCGCGCTGCGGCGAACGGCGTCGGACGGAGGGCCATGGGTGGAAGCCATGCCCTGCGCGTGGCTCGGCGGTCTCCCTTGAAGAGGGGGAGGGGGCGAGATCTTTGCGGGTGCGATCATACCAGCGTTAATGCACCGGATCCCATAAGAACTCCACAGTTAAGCGCGCTTGGGCTAGAGTAGTACTGGGATGGGTGACCTCCCTGGAAGTCCTAGTGTTGCACCCTCCCCCCTTTTTGTGCGGCGCGGCAGAGCCAGTGGAAGGGATCCTCGCGGGTACGATCACGCCGGCGCCAGTGCGGAAACTCCGCGGTCAAGCGCACTTGATGGTTTTATTGGGTCACGTCGCATGTTCGTCTCGTTTTGCGGCGCGGGGCTGCCTATATATCGATGCGCAATGGAATCCCGCGAATTAGGAGGTCGCCCGAGCATTAAGGGGGGAGGGGGAGCGCCACTGAGGGAAACAGAGGACTGCTCCGAGGGAAACTGGGGAACGGGGCACAGATTCGTCACCCTAGTCGGAAGTCGCGAGCGGGATCGGAGCGCACTTGCGGCAGTGGGTGATGAATCTAGGACCATTCACGTCACTGTAGTGAAGATGACGCGGGGGAGAGTGGGTAAGAGGTTTGTCGAATCGTATCTGCTTTTTGTGGGAATCCGAATTTGGGGAGAGCCGCGGATCGCGCACGGAAAGGCAGCGCGAGCTCCACGCAGCGCCGTCGGTGGTCACGGAACTTACGCGTTTTTCTCCCCTCCGTCTCTCCTTCCCTTCCCTTCCCCCCTTCGTTCTTCCCCTGGTCCGCTGGCTGCCCGCGGGGCGGGGCGGGGCGCGCCGCCAAGTCGGGGAAGAGGGCGAGCTCCCGCGCCGCGGCGAACGGCGTCGGACGAAGGGCCATGGGTGGGCGCCATGCCCTGCACGTGGCTCGACGGTCTCCCTTGAAGAGGGGGAGTGGGCGAGATATTTGCGGGTGCGATCATACCGGCGTTAATGCACCAGATCCCATCAGAACTCCGCAGTTAAGCGCGCTTGGGCTAGAGTAGTACTGGGATGGGTGAGCTCCCTGGAAGTCCTAGTGTTGCACCCTCCCCCCTTTTTGTGCGGCGCGACGGAGCCAGTGGAAGGGATCCTCGCGGGTGCGATCGCGCCGGCGCCAGTGCAGAACTCCGCGGTCAGGCGCGCTTGACGGTTTTATTGGGTCGCGTCACGTGTTCGTCTCGTTTTGCGGCGCGGGGCTGCCTATATATTGATGCGCAATGGAATCCCGTGAATGAGGATGTCGCTCGAGCATTAAGGGGGGAGGGGGAGCGCCACTGAGGGAAACAGAGGACTGCTCCGAGGGAAACTCGGGAACGGGGCACGGATTCGTCACCCTTGTCGGAAGTCTCGAGCGGGATCGGAGCGCACTCGCGGCAGTGGGTGATGAATCTAGGACCGTTCCCGTCACTGTAGCGAAGATGACGCGAGGGAGAGTGGGTAAGAGGTTTGTTGAATCATATCTGCTTTTTGTGGGAATTCGAATTTCGGGAGAGCCGCGGATCGCGCACGGAAAAACAGCTGGAGCTCCACGCAGCGCCGTCGGTGGTCACGGAACTGACGCCTTTTCTCCCCTCCCTCTCTCCTTCCCTTCCCTTCCCCCCTTCGTTCTTCCCCTGGTCCGCTGGCTGCCCGCGGGGCGCGGCGGGGCGCACCGCCAAGTCGGGGAAGAGGGCGAGCTCCCGCGCTGTGGCGAACGACGTCGGACGGAGGGCCATGGGTGGAAGCCATGCCCTGCGCGTGGCTCGGTGGTCTCCCTTGAAGAGGGGGAGGGGGCGAGATCTTTGCGGGTGCGATCATACCAGCGTTAATGCACCGGATCCCATCAGAACTACGCAGTTAAGCGCGCTTGGGCCAGAGTAGTACTGGGATGGTGACCTCCCGGGAAGTCCTAGTGTTGCACCCTCCTCCCTTTTTGTGTGGCACGACAGAGCCAGTGGAAGGGATCCTCGCGGGTGGGATTGCGCCGGCGCCAGTGCGGAACTTCGCGGTCAGGTGCGCTTGACGATTTTATTGCGTCGCGTCGCGTGTTCGTCTCGTTTTGCGGAGTGGGGCTGCCTATATATTGAAGCGCAATGGAATCCCGCGAATGAGGAGGTCGCCCGAGCATTAAGGGGGGAGGGGGAGCGCCACTGAGGGAAAAATAGGACTGCTTCGAGGGAAACTCGGGAACGGGGCACGGATTCGTCACCTTAGTCGAAAGTCGCGAGCGGGATCGGAGCGCACTTGCGGCAGTGGGTGATGAATCTAGGACCGTTCGCGTCACTCTAGCGATGATGACGCGGGGGAGAGTGGGTAAGAGGTTTGTTGAATCGTCTCTGCTTTTTGTGGGAATCCGAATTTGGGGAGAGCCGTGGATCGCGCACGGAAAGGCAGCGCGAGCTCCACGCAGCGCCGTCGGTGGTCGCGGAACTCACGTCTTTTTCTCCCCTCCCTTTCTCCTTCCCTTCCCTTCCCCCCTTCGTTCTTCGCCTGGTCCGCTGGCTGCTCGCGGGGCGGGGCGGGGCGCGCCGCCAAATCGGGGAAGAGGGCGAGCTCCCGCGCTGCGGCGAACGACGTCGGACGGAGGGCCATGGGTGGAAGCCATGCCCTGCGCGTGGCTCGGCGGTCCTCCTTGAAGAGGGGGAGGGGGCAAGATCTTTGCGGGTGCGATCATACCAGCGTTAATGCATCGGATCCCATCAGAACTCCGCAGTTAAGCGCGCTTGGGCCAAAGTAGTACTGGAATGGGTGACCTCCCGGGAAGTCCTAGTGTTGCACCCTCCCCCCTTTATGTGCGGCGCGACGGAGCCAGTGGAAGGGATCCTCGCAGGTGCGATCGCGCCGGCGCTAGTGCAGAACTCCGCGGTTAGGCGCGCTTGACGATTTTATTGCGTCGCGTCGCGTGTTCGTCTCGTTTTGCGGCGCGGGGCTGCCTATATATTGATGCGCAATGGAATCCTGCGAATGAGGAGGTCGCCCGAGCATTAAGTGGGAGGGGGAGCGCCACTGAGGGAAACAGAGGACTGCTCCGAGGGAAACTCGGGAACGGGGCACGGATTCGTCACCCTAGTCGGAAGTCGCGAGCGGGATCGGAGCGCACTTGCGGCAGTGGGTGATGAATCTAGGACCGTTCATGTCACTGTAGCGAAGATGACGCGGGGGAGAGTGGGTAAGAGGTTTGTTGAATCGTATCTGCTTTTTGTGGGAATCCGAATTTGGGGAGAGCCGCGGATCGCGCAAGGAAAGGCAGCGCGAGCTCCACGCAGCGCCGTCGGTGGTCGCGGAACTTACGCCTTTTTCTCCCCTCCCTCTCTCCTTCCCTTCCCTTCCCCCCTTCGTTCTTCCCCTGGTCCACTGGCTGCCCGCGGGGCGGGGCGGGGCGCGCCACCAAGTCGGGGGAGAGGGCGAGCTCCCGCGCCGCGGCGAACGGCGTGGGACGGAGGGCCATGGGTGGGCGCCATGCCCTGCGCGTGGCTCGGCGGTCTCCCTTGAAGAGGGGGAGGGGGCGAGATCTTTGCGGGTGCGATCATACCAGCGTTAATGCACCGAATCCCATAAGAACTCCACAGTTAAGCGCGCTTGGGCTAGAGTAGTACTGGGATGGGTGACCTCCCTGGAAGTCCTAGTGTTGCACCCTCCCCCCTTTTTGTGCGGCGCGGCGGAGCCAGTGGAAGGGATCCTCGCGGGTGCGATCACGCCGGCGCCAGTGCGGAACTCCGCGGTCAGGCGCACTTGACGGTTTTATTGGGTCACGTCGCATGTTCGTCTCGTTTTGCGGCGCGGGGCTGCCTATATATCGATGCGCATTGGAATCCCGCGAATTAGGAGGTCGCCCGAGCATTAAGGGGGGAGGGGGAGCGCCACTGAGGGAAACAAAGGACTGCTCCGAGGGAAACTCGGGAACGGGGCACGGATTCGTCACCCTAGTCGGAAGTCGCGAGCGAGATCGGAGCGCACTTGCGGCAGTGGGTGATGAATCTAGGACCGTTCACGTCATTGTAGCGAAGATGACGCGGGGGAGAGTGGATAAGAGGTTTGTTGAATCATATCTGCTTTTTGTGGGAATTCGAATTTGGGGAGAGCCGCGGATCGCGCACGGAAAGGCAGCGCGAGCTCCACGTAGCGCCGTCGGTGGTCGCGGAACTTACGCCTTTTTCTCCCCTCCCTCTCTCCTTCCCTTCCCTTCCCCCCTTCGTTCTTCCCTTGGTCCGCTGGCTGCCCGCGGGGCGGGGCGGGGCGCGCCGCCAAGTCGGGGAAGAGGGCGAGCTCCCGCGCCGCGGCGAACGGCGTCGGACGAAGGGCCATGGGTGGGTGCCATGCCCTGCACGTGGCTCGACGGTCTCCCTTGAAGAGGGGGAGGGGGCGAGATATTTGCGGGTGCGATCATACCAGCGTTAATGCACCGGATCCCATCAGAACTCCGCAGTTAAGCGCGCTTGGGCTAGAGTAGTACTGGGATGGGTGAGCTCCCTGGAAGTCCTAGTGTTGCACCATCCCCCCTTTTTTTGCGGCGCGACGGAGCCAGTGGAAGGGATCCTCGCGGGTGCGATCGCGCCGGCGCCAGTGCAGAACTCCGCGGTCAGGCGCGCTTGACGGTTTTATTGGGTCGCGTCGCGAGTTCGTCTCGTTTTGCGGCGCGGGGCTACCTATATATTGATGCGCAATGGAATCCCGCGAATGAGGAGGTCGCCCGAGCATTAAGGGGGGAGGGGGAGCGCCACTGAGGGTAACAGAGGACTGCTCCGAGGGAAACTCAGGAACGGGGCACGGATTCGTCACCGTAGTCGGAAGTCCCGAGCGGGATCGGAGCGCATTTGTGGCAGTGGGTGATGAATCTAGGACCGTTCGCGTCACTGTAGCGAAGATGACGCGGGGGAGAGTGGGTAAGAGGTTTGTTGAATCGTATCTGCTTTTTGTGGGAATCCGAATTTGTGGAGAGCCGCAGATCGCACACGGAAAGGCAGCGCGAGCTCCACGCAGCGCCGTCGGTGGTCGCGGAACTGACGCTGTTGGAGAGGTAAATCCCCTCTACGGATAGAGGCGATCCCTACTAGCCCAGCAAGGGTCTAGCAACAATCACACAATGCTGCCACGCATGCTCCTAGTTACAATTAAACAAGAAGTAAAGAACACCTACTTGGATTCCTGCGCTGTCGTTTGGCGAAGAGATGTTGCCTTCGCTCCTTCGCTTCAGCTGGTCACAATCCTCCGCGATCTCCGCGAATGGACACCTGCACACACGAAGAAAAAGCAAACGCAAGCGTGAAATCTAGTAAAAGCAACCATATGTCAGTCAGAAAAGACATAATTCACATTTACCCATTGCATAGACAAACGAGAATGGAACAATAATAGCAGTCATCTATTATTAATCAGAATAGAGAAGAATACAACCAAATGTTCTGACGTCGGTAACCTTCTCAGGAGGGGCCAGTCAGCATGTATCTCAAGCATTCACCTTTGAGGATGATTCTCCCAAGACAAACAACTCTCTCTCTCTCTTACAAATGTCACAAACAACCTTCCCTAAGCAATCAATCACTTCCACACCTAGCACACCAAACCTATAGCAGCAATCTGAGCACTACAAGCTCTGTACAATCCAAGCTATTCCAAGCTAAATCTAACTAGCTGCTCATGGTAATGGTGAGAGTTTATATAGGAGAAGGAGTCTCCTAAAAAGGTGGAAGGATGAGCTTATCTTCAAGGGAAGTTGTTGGAAAGGGTCGAACAGACATGCCATAGAAAGCAGTCGACATTCACAAAGCTAACAACCAAGACTGGAGGGATCTGGAAGGCAGGTTGTTTGAACAAATTCGCCCAAACTGGATCAGCGCGGATTATAGGGAAATCGCCGCGCTGTTGGCGCATCTCCATAACTGAAGAAGTCATGTCAGCGCAGAAGCACACGGGAAAGGCGCGCTGTGGACCATCGCGGAAAAGTGATGTTCTTCCGCGCTGGCAGCGCACAGCATACACTGGAAGGCGCCTGTCATCGCGGTTATTTTAGGAACAGACGCGCTGATGAACAAAACTTTGGAAAAATGGGTTTTTAAGCCAGTTCAGGGATCAAGCACTTAGTGATTGTGAATTCTGGGCACAACAGGGTGACTGACAGGAAGGCAGTGATAAATTACTGTGTAACAGATGCCCCCTAAAGCATGAAGACCGAGAGAGCGGGAGGGGTGAAATGCTTTACAACACACGCCGAACTGGAACACCACCAAGAAGGCCCGAAGATCTCTGACAATCAAGTACATGCAGTCTAGGCATGGGCGCAGCCATCCAAAAGACATGCGAGAATGGTCTGTGGAATGGACGCAGCCACCCAGTCAAAGAGACCAAAAGAACTGAGAAGGTATGGTCGCAGCCATCCATGAAGACTCAGGTATGGGCGCAGCCATCCATCAATGAGTCATGTAATGATTATCCACAAAATCGCAGCCTGGACCATAAACAGACAGGGGTCCAGGGTCTTGCGCTCCGTCCCGATCCGAACAAAGTACAAGTTCAAACATGTGAATACATGGGTTGAAGTCGAACATGCATGAACATCGTCTGATTACCAGTCAATGATGAAAAATGTTAACAGACGCGAGAGGTACCACCAATAATGACAATGGCCCTCAAGGTACCATAGGTACAATCCGCGGCATGTGAATCAATGAGCTGGTGTCGAACACCCACGGAATCATTTGATCGGAGGCCAATGATGTAAACCTCACGTCGAACACGAAGAACCTGCCATTAGGGCATGCAGGCTCTAAGGCACCTGAAAGGAGTCTCTAAGTCACTTTCCCGGATAGTGAGTCAGAGTCGACGAGAAAGGACCTTGATCGAAGGTGGGCCATGATGATTCCCACATCATCGACACGAGACAGAGGCATAATAGTTTGTGTGAGATAGCGAACGAGGTTGCATTGTGGCAGAGGACAACTTCTCTCGAACATATAACGGCACTGTAACGGGTTTGGCAGTACTTGACATCAAATGAGCAGAGGATAAGGTGATGATGGCAATGAGCAGATGAGAGGTCAAATAGGATATCCCAAACCCATGGAGGTTAGTGAAAACAAAATGAGATGACCCTACCCAGACACGAAGCAGCGGAGTGCCATGTTCGAGAGCGACGTACTGCCGGGACGACTGTAATCATAGTTCCATTTTCCCCACCTTTGCAGGCAGGTACCCCGATTATTTTGGATGACAAGCTTGACGGGGATAACATATGCTTGATGTGTGTCATTTTGACAATATCCGATGTCATTGAGTGTTTAACGAGCCCGACAAAGGAAAAACTCGGCTTCTTTTCTTGTTTCGAGAGTCTGAAAAGAATGCGGAAAAGGAGACTCCAGGGGGGTCCCTTTTCGTACAGTTTGTGTCTCCCGAGCCCGAAAAAGTATAAAACGATGCTCGAAAGAACCGCCCGGCCATTACAACCGAGGAGTACTTTTCATGAATAGTGTCTTCGACCTGAAAAAGTAAAAAAGCGGCCGAAAACACGTCGTTTTAGAGCCGATATCGAGCGCGAAACGACAAACACCCGGCGATCTTTTTTGGTCCAACGTTCGGAAAAAGAGCTTAAAAACGACCGCCTTTCATTCCCTTTAACGAGCTGAAAGGAAGCTCGGCTATCTTCTCTTGTTTAACGTCGGAAAAGAGCTTAGAGACGACACTTTTGGGGATCACATGAACGGTGGACCGTCATGACCAAGCTGCTGTACCTGCACCTGCACAAGAGCACTACTCGCATAAATCCATTCGATATACGTGAAAAACATATTAAAACATGCATTTAACAAATTCAGGGCTAGAGTTATGGTTAAAAATGGTAAAAACCCAAAAATATGACAATTTAGGAGTTTTTACTATAAATAGGGGGGAGTAATAAGTCATTTTTACCATTTTACTATTCCGGAACGTGAAGGACGTGGAGGAGCCAGAAAGTTGACGGAGCGATTTCTAGCCCGTACAGACACCGTTTTCCGATCCGCTTCTTCCAGGTAGGTTCTCGTTCCCTTGCCCTGCATTTTGGTTCATTTTAGTAGGATTTTAACGGTTGAATTTGCCCAATTGGGCAGGTTCTTGGTGCATGGATGCGCCCTCGGTCAGCGCGGATATCCCCCACGGGGTCGCGCTGACCGATTTAGGACAAAACGTGGCCAACTTCGGGTCAGCGCGGAAAACCCGTGTTCTTCCGCGCTGACCTCGAAATTTTACAAAGGGCTGCCATGGCCAGCGCGGCTGTTTCTAAAACAGCCGCGCTGGCGCGGAAAAAATTTTGTTTTTGAAAATGAACGTGAATTTTTACATGCCAGCACTTCTAACTTGTTTTTTATGGCTTGTGCAGGACATCATGGCTTTCCAATGGCAGGAGAGAGTTCACGATGTGGAAGATATAGCCGCTTGGGGGGATGTGAATTGTTGCAATGCCATGCGGGCTTGCGGTTTCATGAAATTCTTTCTCACGCCGCGCCTGAGAGCTCAGCATGATCTTCTGGAGCTGCTGATTAGAGCATGGAACCCGGTGGATATGAAGTTCACCATCCATGGTCACGATATTGAGTTCGACCACATGGATATCTTTTTCTTGACTGGGTTATCGCGCCGAGGTGCGAGGCCCATCTTGGAGGGGCAGCGACCTAGCGGCGGCACTTTGGATGACCTGATGGCTCGGGTTTGCCCGGAGGCAGTAAAGACGCGAAGTGGGAAAGTAGCAATCCCCACAGTGAGAGACATAGTGTTGCGCACCATCCTGTTCATGGTGACCCGGGCAGCGGGTAGCACGGCTAACCATGAGGCTTCAGAGACTCATCTCCTACTAGCTCTTGATTGCCTCGAACCTACAGTGTTTGATTGGTGCACGGCAGTGTCCAACAACATGAAGAGGCAATTGAGTAACTGCCGTCGCGGGGAGACGAAGCAGTTCGGCTATGGATCGATCCTGGTCCCGCTCATTCTGGAGCGAGTGCCAGCCATGCGGCTGCAGACGATGGCTGTGGATGCCCCCAGGGATCCTCGGGAGACGAGGGCCTCACGATGGGCTCGTATCATGCCACGTGGGGGTGGCGGCCGGCCACATAGCTGGGGAGCATTTTTCAGAGACTGGCTGGATCAGCAGGAGATCTTTGTGCAGGATTGGCCATATGCGGGTATGGATTTCCGCAATGACCCTGATTTGGCACTGCCCCCAGGTGAACAGTGGGATGATGCAGGTATGACACTTTTGACTTTTGAGTTTTGCAATGTTTTTTAATTTTTTATGTACATGTCCTAATAAATGTCTTGTTATGCAGATGTGGGGCCTACTAGACCGATTGGCCTGGCTGCCACGGCACGGAGAGAGGGCCAGGGAGCCGGAGCTTTGGCCTTAGCCCCTCCAGGGGTTAACGCGTCGGAGACTGTGGCTCGCAACCTTGAGGGGTTGCTGGAGGGGGTGCCTGACTACCAGGGGGTCGAGGAGGTCCCCTTAGAGCATCAGATTAACACAGTGGGGGTGGAACCCAGGGTGCACCGCCTTCTGAGGCGGGTGGCACGAGCAGCTGTGTACTACAGAGAGCATCATCCAGCTGACTAGTTGTCTAGGTTTTATTTCCACTGCTATTTTGAGACATATGACTCAGATGTATTGAGATTTTTGGACATGCACATCTATTTTTGAGCGCCTCAGTGCGCCACACGATATATATATATATACATACCGATTTTTGGATGGGTCATTGTTACATGTGATGATGTGTTCTTTATGTTATGCGTTTATTCAGTACAATTTGTGATCTTATGTATGAATTTGCACGACACTTGACCCCCGGATTTTATATTTTTTAATGCAAGCTTAAAAGCACACACATGCAAACTATGCTTGAAATGATTTATTTACACATGCTTATGGTCTTACTATGCTATCTATGCTTTCCTGTATGATGTTTATCTGTTACGCAAATGTCTATCTAATACATGATTTGCCAATGCATCAGTCAACGTATTTAATCGTCTCGGAATGTGCTGATAAGTAATGTAATCAAAATTCCGTTCTAACAATCTTACACGTAGGTACAACCTTAATATGCGCTGGTCTCTGACGGAATATCGTCCGTTGAGTTGATGGACAACCAGCTGGGAGTCCAGGTTCACCACTAGCTCTCGGATGCCGAGATCAACTGCTTCGGCAAGTAATTCGATTACAGCGCTGTACTCGGCAACGTTGTTAGTGGTACGACCTAGGCAGACACCCTGAAGGTCTAACAACTCTCCGTGAGGATCATAGATCACCCACACTGCCGAAGACAAATTACAAGTGCTACGGCAGGCGCCATCAACGAAACCAACATAAGGGGTACGAGACATCTGCGCAGGAAAGACAAAGCATAATAAGGGGCAAAAACACGCCTTTATACCAAAGCAAAAAGAAACTCATGCACTAAGAACTCAAAAACACACGTATATACAAAGTGAATGTGAGCAGCTATGCATAGTATTTCTTCAGATACAGCCCATTACGGGGCTTGTCAAGAGGATTTCCTTCATAGTCAATCAACTCATATGCGCCCTTTTGTAAAACACGTTTCACGATGTAGGGACCTAACCACATGGATTCAAGTTTTCCTGCCCCCAGCTTATCCTTAGCTTGATCGTAGAGCAGTACTAAGTCTCCCTCAACAAAGGAACGAGGATGAATATTCTGATCGAAGTGAGCTTTGACTCTCTTCTTCTGTGCTTCGATAGCCAGAGAAGCCAAACGACGAGTCTCGTCTAACCGTTCTAGGTAAAGAAGCCGTTCCTCCACCGGAGTGGTGTTGGGAAGCAACTCGACAGCTAATTTTAATGAAGGAATTTCACATTCGACGGGAAGGGTAGCCTCCAGTCCATAGACCAGTTGAAACGGGGTGAAACCGGTGGCATCCTTCACAGAAGTCCGGTAGGCCCACAAGGCCGGGAAAAGCATTAGATGCCAGTTTGACTTGTGTGTATTGACGGTGCGTTGAAGCATGGTGATCAAAACTTTGTTCACGGCTTCGACTTGACCGTTAGATTGAGGATAGTACGGTGACGAACTATCTTGACGCAAGCCTAGCTGGGTCGTTAATTCTGTCATCATATGATTTCGGAAATGCTTTCCGTGATCTGTGACAATAGCCCGAGGGACTCCGAAGCGAGTGATGATATGATTGAATAAAAACTGCGCCGCTGTGTGACCGTCCTCGTTTAATGTAGGCATCGCTTCAGCCCACTTGGTGAAATAATCCACAGCAACGATAATGTACCCATGCCCCCTGGCCGAACGAGGGTTACAGGACGTATAATCGATGCCTCACTTTGCAAATGGACCTACGGTTACGACAGGGTGCAGTGGTGCAACAGGTGCACGCATCTTCCGGTGGTAAACTTGGCACTCGTGGCATGCGCGTACAGCAAGGATGCAATCCTTGAAGATAGAAGGCCAGAAGTAACCAGCACGGAGGATCTTTTGAGCGGTAGCGTATCCGGACATATGGCCGCCACAAGCGCCGGAGTGGCAGTCATTCAAGACTCGCTCAGCCTCTTCGAAGGTTAAGCATCGGCGAAGAATAGAATCGACGCCGAGGCGGTACAGGGTGTCGCCCAGAATGCGATATGGTTGAGCTTGGTGACGAATTCGTCGTCGAGCATCTTTCGATGTGTTGGGACGAAACGAAGACGTTTGTAAATATACGATAATGTCCCCGTACCACGGGTCGAGAGTGCTGATGAGAAATAGCGTTTCATCCGGAATATGCTCCTCTGAATGAGATGGTGCAGACTGAGATGGTAAGGAACAGAGCAGTTCAGCAAAGACCAGTGATTTCTTAGACTTGGCGGCAGTGAATTCCAAGTCGAACTCTTGGAGGATTACGATCCACTTCGAGTATTTGCCCCCCAGCAACTGACGTAACAGGATATAGGTCATGGGGTTGCAATCAGAGACCACGGTCGTTGTGCGCAACAGGATGTAATGACGGAAACGTTGGACGGCACAGACAGCGGCCAATGCCAACTTCTCGACATATGCATAGCGAGTCTCCGTATCCTGAAGGTTGTGGCTAAGATAGTATACAACGTGCTCAGTGCCATCGTCGTCGTCTTGCACTAAAACCATGCCGATGGTGGTATCGGCAGCGGCCAGATAAAGGGTGTAGTCACGGTGGTAATTCGGAGGTCTTAGGAGCGGAGCTGAGACCAGAAGGTCTTTAAGACGCTCAAAAGATTGCTGAGCGATAGCGTCCCAACGAAAGGGCGTGTCTCGCTTTAGTAATCGTGTGAAACCCTTGGCCACCTCGGCATAATTTGGGATGAATCGTCTAAAAAAATTAGCTTTTCCCTGCAAGCTTTGTAACTGCTGTAGAGTGGCAGGGGGAGGAAGATTCAAAATGGCCTCGACCTTAAGGGGATCCAGACGGATGCCCTCCCGGGAGACGATAAACCCGAGTAGTCGGCCAGATTCCACGCAGAAGACACACTTATGCGGATTGAGTCGAATACGGTAGTGTCGACAGCGGAGAAAGATTTCACGTAAATGAGATGGATGGTGTTGACGTTTAGCTGAATGAGCTGGTAGGTCATCCAGATAAGGCTGTACGATGTGTCGGATATCATGAAAAGCATACGACATCGCACGCTGGAAAGTGGTGCCGGCATTTTTAAGACCGAAAGGTAGCTTCTTGTAAGCGAAGGTGCCCCAAGGACAAATGAAAGCGGTCTTGTGTTGGTCTGCGGGGGCTATGTTGATCTGGTTGTAACCAGAGAAACCGTCCATGAACGAATAAATTTCGCTTCCTGCGCAATCATCGATAAGCTGATCAATAAAAGGCGTAGGAAAATTATCTTTTGGACAGGCGCGATTGATATCGCGATAGTCAACACAAACCCGAATAGTGCCCTGCTTTTTATTGACAGGAACTATATTAGATACCCACTCCGTGAGGGGAATGGCATAAATGAAACCAGCTCTAAGGAGTTTTTCAACTTCGGCCTTGATGGCTGCAGCCTTTCGAGGGTGCACTGGGCGTAAACGCTGACGAACAGGCTTAGCGCCGGGATAGGTAGGGATTTCGTGCTCCACGATACTGGGGTCAATGCCGGGCATTTCCTCGTAAGACCATGCGAAAACATCACGAAATTCACGAAATAAATCTGTATAAAGTTGAATTTCCTCAGGAGTGCATGTGACTCCAATGTAAATATTCTCGACAACCCCTGTTTTGACAGAGATGTCGATAGCCAGAGTCTGCGTAATGTTACCCATGTTTCCTTCCGAAGACACTTGATATAACTGAATAGGCGTTTGGAGAGGGATAGATGGGACACATGAAGCAAACCGTCCGAGACATGTGGCCATTTCCGAATGAGGAGGGAGAAACGAAGAGCGATGGTGGTGATCTGACCAAGGGAGCTCTTCGGTAGACATAGTCTCGATGATAGCCTTGTCGGAGGGAAATGATTCCTTCAGGGGATCCGAAGTGGCCTTTTCTCCCAACCAAGGGAAGTGGTCATATGAATCGGGAACGCTGCTTGGAAGAGCAGGTTCAGGGGGTGAAGCCGATGCAGCGACTATCTCGATGTAGTTGAGCTCGGCAGGGCTCAACGGCATCATCTCGCCCCAAGAGTCTTCCTGACTCAAGGGAGGGAGAACCCATGGATCAGAACGTACTGTGATCATGTTAACAGAGGCGAGATTTGGAGGCGGGAGGGGAAAGACTCCCATTAAGGAGGGATCTTTAAATAATCCGGCACCCACACTCACTAGCGATTTGGAGGTATGCTCCACGAATGGTACATTCCCTTCAGAAGAGGAAGCAAAAAAGGACAGCTGGTCCACCGTAACGATTCTCCCTTGATGGGGGAAACGAACGACACGGAATAAGGAGGAGGCCACGGCTTGCATGGCATAAGTCCAGCTTCGTCCTAGGAGGAGGTTGTAAGTGAGATTAGCGTCAACGACTTCAACCTCCACTTCGACCGTTTTCCCTTCTAAAGAGATAGGTAAACGCGGGAGGATACCATATGGACGAGATTCTCTTCCATCGAAAGCCTCAAGGGTGGTGGGAGACTGGCTCAGAGCAGGCGAACCAATAGCCTTCCAACAAGCAACCGACATGATGCAGGTTGAGGCTCCTTCGTCAATGACAGTACGGTGAATCGTCTTGCCTTTGATGAGAACTTGTATAAGGAAAGCCACCTGATGAAGCAGTCTCTGCGTGAAACCTTCGAGATCAAAAGAAATTAAATCCGAATCTGCCGGGTCTATGCCACCAATCGCTGATAGCAGAGACTTCCTCTGGGAGGGGCAGCTCTGGAGGACTTCTAACGCGGACATAGCAGACGGAGCCTGAGCTAAGTCCTCGACAATGCTATAATGCTGGGCAACACGAGCATTGGGGTTATAAGATGACTTCCTGAGTACACCTTTGGGAGGGGGTCGGGGGATCGTCTCGGTGCTGGGCCGTTCAATGTGAAGAGGGCCAGAATTGGACGTAGTAGCGCTGGAGGGGACCTCCGGCTCTTTCCCGGCTGAAGATGGATAATCTTTCGCTCGAGTTGTGACATGGATGGGGATGGTTCCAGCCATGAACACTTGAGAACCGAACGAGGGGTCTGCCACCTGATGCGTCTGCTGGGATGGGAAAGGCTCTTTAAGCACGGCGGGGGACCCTGAAACACCTTTCAAAAGCCGACTAACCTCGGACCGCCTGGGGCAATCTTTGGTGTAGTGATCCTCCTCGCAAATGAGACAAGGATACTTAGGCTTCCGTTTGGCTCCTTCCTCGGAGGGAGGTTTAGGAGGGTTCTGCTTAGGTTGTCCGGATTTCTCTTTGGCCTTTCCTTTCTTTTTGCCTTTTGAGGATTTGTCTGCCGCGGTGGACTGAACGGCATTTACCTCTGAGGTATTCCCAGGAATAGATTGGCTCTGAGAAGCATTCTCGTTAGAGGCGTTTTGTTTCTGCTTCTCAGGGTTTGCGGTCGATTTCTTACTTGATGAATTTACGGAGCCAATAACCCCATCAACGGAAGGCTTTGGTGGAGCTTTGGTTTGTCCGTGCCTCGGGGCATCTGGCAAATACTCATACAAAGTACCTGACTGAGAATACACTAAGTCAAGGTATTGAGCTCGCGCGATTGCTTGCTCCTCAGTTACACACGCCCCCATTGCAATATCTTTGGCAATTTTAGGGACAAAGGACGTGGTAAACCAGTCGGTCAGGAGTTGATCGGGAATCCAAAATTTAATCAAACGACGGCGCCTTCTCCATTCATGTATATGATCGGAGATGTGCATTGCCGTATCCTGT
This sequence comes from Pinus tabuliformis, assembly GCA_031772625.1. Lineage (NCBI taxonomy): Eukaryota > Viridiplantae > Streptophyta > Pinopsida > Pinales > Pinaceae > Pinus > Pinus tabuliformis. Next base: position 24,882,585 of record CM062808.1, on the reverse strand, counting down.
TTCAGAGACGTGAGCAAATTGGTCCCAGTCTCGTACCGAATGGGTAACTGAAAATGAGTCAGAAAGGCCATAGCCAACGAGTTAAAGTCTGAAAACATGCCGCGGTTAAGTTCGATGTACCATTTTGCAGCTGAACCAGTGAGAGTCCTCTGGAAGAGGCGAAGTCGGATAGAATCATCAAGCCATGAGTTAGATGAACACCAAAGGTGATAAGTCATTACATGGGCCTGAGGATCCTCTCCGGCTTTGCCGTCGAACTTTGGACAGTCACCTGGTATCTTGGTCGGAACCGGTGGCCAATATGAGTTATGCAAAATAGGATCGTTTGTTAACTTGGACACATCGGGTAGTTCCAACGTAGCCAAAAATGGTAGCTGCGGGTTGAAGGACATCTGTGGCTGAGGGTTCGAGGCGGTATTAGGGTTCCACCCAGATTGGGGTTGCCCCCACGAACTTTGTCCGGACGGGCCCGGCCCAAAAGGACCTGGCGCGTAGGAATTTTGCCCTGATGGACCTGGCCCAAAAGGACCTGGCGCATAGGGAGTTTGTCCGTGGGAGTTTTGTCCATGTGCGGACGACCGTCCCTGTGTTTGCCCCCCAGTTCCCCATGAATTAGCAGCTTGCCCGCCAGGTTGACCATATTGATAATTTTGATAAGGAGTGACCTGTGGTTGCTGATAATTTTGATAAGGAGCATACTGATTTTGCCCCTGGGGTTGCTGGTAGCCATGTGACTGCTGGGTCCCATACGGAGCCTGGTAGGCAGGCTGCGTTTGGTATGAGGGTTGATAACCTGTTTGAGTTTGAGGCCCAGAGTAGTGTCCTTGAACCGGCTGAGGTTGAGCCATACGTCCCGAAGGTTGACTTGGTCGGATTCGAGATGGACCTGGTTGGCTAGCAGGATAGCCTTGCTGGCCGCCAGGTTGTCCATGTGCCACCAAGGGTTGTCTTCGCGGAACGGGTGGTCGAATTGGCTGGATAGCTGGTTGACGTCGAGGTTGGCCAGCTTGTCCAGGTTGACGATGAGGGTAGACAACGGGTTGATTTGGCTGTATAGATGGTTGGCCCGTTTGTCCCCCACCGTAACCGGGTTGGGAAGAGGGCTGGGCTTGCTGTACGGCAGGCTGCCCTCCTTGGTATATGGGCTGAGCAGAGGGTTGGCCTTGCTGTATAGCAGGTTGCCCCCCTCGCCCAGAAGGATTTGTGATTTGAGGGGTAGGTTGGCCCTGTTGAACATAGGGTTGTCCACCCTGCCCAAGGGGATACCCTTGCTGGACGGCTGGTTGATTTGAAGGATTGTAAACTGAGCCAGTTTGTCCAGAGGGGTACCCTTGCTGGAAACCAAGTTGGTCTTGTTGAAAAGACGGTTGCTCTGGTTGCCCAATAGGTTGATTTTGATATGAATATGGCGGACCTCCAATGCCCATAGGTTGTTCCTGGTAAGGTTGACCTTGTGGGTGCCCAGATTGTCCTGGGTCGGGCGGGCCATACAGTGGTTGCCCCTGGGGGTTTTGCACATGGAATGGCGGGCCTTGATTGGGTGGTCCTATGGGCTGCCGGGGAGGATCTCGGTTTCCAAAGAACACAGTAGTGTCATCATACATGACGTTCAAAGGTTCCTCGTTTTCTTCAAAAGGGCGACGAGGGAGATTTGAGATGTCCTCAAGAAACTCACCATTTTCATCATAGTAGAAGAAAGGACCTTCGTAATCCGGGTCCGTTATAGGTTCCCCATAAGCATCATACGGTCCTGATCCTGGAACTCCTCCAACAAAAGAACCAGCTTGAGGGATTTCAGACGAGGAAACCGGTACAGCACTGATGACCGGAGTCGAACGCGCTATACAAACAGTAGGTTGAGTGGGAACTGAGGTGACGGGCGGGTTGAGCTCTGTCGTGAGGGGTGGAAAAAGGGGCTGCGAAACAAAAGGTCCGATGGAGGCAGCGAGACTAGGATCCCATATAGTGTTAGAAGTTGTTCTAGCGGCATACCTATCCCTCAGTGATTGATATCGCGAAGGGAGGGGAGAGGAAGCCGGGATCGGGGTCTCGATGTCTGTGACCGCGGGTGTCTCGATGTCTGTGACTGCGGGTGTCTCACCTGTACTGGAAGCTGTCCCCTCCATTGGAGATGACATACCTAGAGGGGTACGAGGGGTACGGGGGGTATGTTCCGGCTCCCAGACGGGATTCCAATCCTCTATGTAATCTGGGTTGCCTGGGGCACGTACGTTGATAGGCTGGATACTCGGAACAATGGGAAGAGTACCGCTTACAACTGGTACCTCGGGAGCAACAGAGGACGGAGAACCTTGATCACTCAGACCAGGGGTTGATGAGTCAGCCAGGATGACCAGACCCCTTAGAACTCCTAAAGGAAACTACCGATAAAACCCTACTCAAAACTATCGCACACAAGATCTTAAAAGGGTAATGTTATCGTGGCCAAATTAATTTTAAGACGCAAGAACCAAACTTGACCTTTTCATATTTCAGGAGTCGAGAAAAGGACAAAAGATGACTCCAGTCTCCTTCGAATGTTTAATGAGCACGAAGTGACAAGACGCTCACAGGCACCTTTTCGTTTAGGGAGTCCGAAAAGGATCAAAAGCGACTGCTCTGGAACTCTAGGTAGAAGGTGTGCCAAACTTTTCGCAAAACCACAGAATACTTTTTAGGGTACGGGTGGTCAATCTTCGTGAATGCTGTGTTCACTGCATTGCGAATCGTAGGGCGGCCGACTCGGCTTCCTATGGATAAAGGATAAAAGCCTAGTGGGGTCTCCCTATATACTCGACGGTACGTGGGAGCGCAGTCCGTGTTAGACCACTATCGAGTCACAGAAGGAGGAATCACCCAACCTAATGTGAAACAATAGTGACTATGTTTTAAGACGCCGGAACACGTCTCTAACCTAGACCTCTAAATATTTGCGTTTAGTTCCAATGCGTTTTTAGATTCATTTGGTTCATTTTACAGTTGATCTTGAGATTAAGTTTCGATTTCAAGCTCTATCGTATGTTCGCTCACAATTACTTAGATGCAATCTATATGCAAAAGAATTTCGTTTTGTTCGATGAATTCTAGCTATGAGAGAGCAAGGAATTTTAAATCAAACCAAACGAACACAAACAAACAAGTAGCTAAATGCAACTAAAGCGAGGAAAGGAAACTTTTCTTTCGAAGATGCAAGCCAACGAAATGTTCTTTTCCTTTTCGAATTTTTAAAGCAAGCTACTAATTTGATTTCTTTTCAATGACATAAAGCACCTAAAGGAATTTGGAGGAACCTGAACACCAAGCAAACTACTTAATGAGAGCACACAAAGTTCCCGAAACGCTCAACCAAAGTTTCGAAATCAAAAGAAACAAAGCAATGCACGAGCTATGTGATCTAAGCTCTGCAAAACAAGCAAGGATTGTAAGAAAGGGGGAAGCGAAAAGAGACCACTTGGAAACACAATCCAAAACACTCTAACAATCACTGAACCAATGCGAAAACAAGTCTAGAACCAGCTGGTCAAACAAGCAAACAAAAATCCTCACGGTAGGCTTGACACACACACGGCCACTAGATGTCCTAGGGCTAGAGCGCGAAATCAATAGAGAAAAGCAAACACCCGACGGACGAGAGTCACGACCAGTCAATTAGAGACTCAACACAATCCAGCAATTGCAAAAGTAAGGATGGAAACACGAACCAAGCAGCGAAAGCAAAAGAAGGGAAGGTATTTGCAAACTCAAAACTGAGCAAAACGAAACCCTATGAAGCTAAGCTCCGTAATAAAACAGTTCAAAGTTCAGACAGTGAAAAACAAGTCATTAGATAGGTGGAGAGAAGAAGGGAAAGTCACAGCAAGAGGTTTAGGAGGCCAATTTGGTCAAAAATGGATTTTTCAGGCTCAACGCGGGTAGCCTTCAGCAACTCGGCGCTGACAGGGAGAGGCCTATAGCAACTTTGCGACGTCAGCGCGGAAGGACAGGGATAAAGCGCGCTGTCTCAAAAAAACGAGGTCAGCGCGGAAATAAAACACACAGACGCGATGACGAAAACCACAAGGAAGCGGGGGCGCGATGTCAGTGCGGAAGAACACGAATAAAGCGCGCTGCCCTTGAAAACGAGGTCAGCGCGACTGTTAGACGTACAGGCGCGATGAAGAGAAAACCAAAGAACAGGGTCGCGATGTCAGCGCGACTGTTCGGAAATAAAACGCGCTGAGAGCAAAAAACAAGGAAAGCCAAAATAAAAACTTCCAAAACCAAAGGCAGGAGCTTTTCAACAATAAAAATGTTTCCCAGAAACACCCAGAAAGTTCATAAGCAACAGAGACAATCCCAAAAATTCGGAAAGAGGTCAATCAAAACCAAACACAAAAGTGGACTCCAGAGACAATAAGGCTGATCCCCAGCGGAGTCGCCAAATTGTTGGAGAGGTAAATCCCCTCTACGGATAGAGGCGATCCCTACTAGCCCAGCAAGGGTCTAGCAACAATCACACAATGCTGCCACGCATGCTCCTAGTTACAATTAAACAAGAAGTAAAGAACACCTACTTGGATTCCTGCGCTGTCGTTTGGCGAAGAGATGTTGCCTTCGCTCCTTCGCTTCAGCTGGTCACAATCCTCCGCGATCTCCGCGAATGGACACCTGCACACACGAAGAAAAAGCAAACGCAAGCGTGAAATCTAGTAAAAGCAACCATATGTCAGTCAGAAAAGACATAATTCACATTTACCCATTGCATAGACAAACGAGAATGGAACAATAATAGCAGTCATCTATTATTAATCAGAATAGAGAAGAATACAACCAAATGTTCTGACATCGGTAACCTTCTCAGGAGGGGCCAGTCAGCATGTATCTCAAGCATTCACCTTTGAGGATGATTCTCCCAAGACAAACAACTCTCTCTCTCTCTTACAAATGTCACAAACAACCTTCCCTAAGCAATCAATCACTTCCACACCTAGCACACCAAACCTATAGCAGCAATCTGAGCACTACAAGCTCTGTACAATCCAAGCTATTCCAAGCTAAATCTAACTAGCTGCTCATGGTAATGGTGAGAGTTTATATAGGAGAAGGAGTCTCCTAAAAAGGTGGAAGGATGAGCTTATCTTCAAGGGAAGTTGTTGGAAAGGGTCGAACAGACATGCCATAGAAAGGAGTCGACATTCACAAAGCTAACAACCAAGCCTGGAGGGATCTGGAAGGCAGGTTGTTTGAACAAATTCGCCCAAACTGGATCAGCGCGGATTATAGGGAAACTGCCGCGCTGTCGGCGCATCTCCATAACTGAAGAAGTCATGTCAGCGCGGAAGCACACGGGAAAGGCGCGCTGTGGACCATCGCGGAAAAGTGATGTTCTTCCGCGCTGGCAGCGCACAGCATACACTGGAAGGCGCCTGTCATCGCGGTTATTTTAGGAACAGATGCGCTGATGAACAAAACTTTGGAAAAATGGGTTTTTAAGCCAGTTCAGGGATCAAGCACTTAGTGATTGTGAATTCTGGGCACAGCAGGGTGACTGACAGGAAGGCAGTGATAAATTACTGTGTAACAGACGCCTTTTTCTCCCCTCCCTCTGTCCTTCCCTTTCCTTCCCCCCTTCGTTCTTCCCTTGGTCCGCTGGCTGCCCGCGGGGCGGGGCGGGGCGCGCCGCCAAATCGGGGAAGAGGGCGAGCTCCCGCGCCGCGGCGAAGGGCGTTGGACGTAGGGCCATGGGTGGGCACCATGCCCTGCGCGTGGCTCGGCGGTCTCCCTTGAAGAGGGGGAGGGGGCGAGATCTTTGCGGGTGCGATCATATCGGTTTTAATGCACCGGATCCCATAAGAACTCCGCAGTTAAGCGCGCTTGGGCTAGAGTAATACTGGGATGGGTGACCTCCCGGGAAGTCCTAGTGTTGCACCCTCCCCCCTTTTTGTGCGGCGCGGCGGAGCCAGTAGAAGGGATCGTCGCGGGTGCGATCGCGCCGGTGCCAGTGCGGAACTCCGCGGTGAGGCACGCTTTACAGTTTTATTGGGTTGCATCGCAGGTTTGTCTCGTTTTGCGGTGCAGGGCTGCCTATATATTGATGAGCAATGGAATCCCGCGAATGAGGAGGTCGCCCGAGCATTAAGGGGAGAGGGGGAGCGCCACTGAGGGAAACAGAGGACTGCTCCGAGGGAAACTCGGGAACGGGGCACGGATTCATCACCCTAGTCGGATGTCGCGAGCGGGATCGGAGCGCATTTGCGGCAGTGGGTGATGAATCTAGGACCGTTCGCGTCACTGTAGCGAAGATGACGCGGGGGAGAATGGGTAAGAGGTTTGTTGAATCGTATCTGCTTTTTGTGGGAATCTGAATTTGGGGAGAGCCGCGATCGCGCGCGGAAAGGAAGCGCGAGCTCCACACAGCGCCGTCGGTGGTCGCGGAACTTACGCCTTTTTCTCCCCTCCCTCTCTCCTTCCCTTCCCTTCCCCCCTTCGTTCTTCCCCTGGTCTGCTGGGGCATGCCGCCAAGTCGGGGAAGAGGGCGAGCTCCCGCGCCGCGGCGAACGGCGTGGGACGGAGGGCCATGGGTGGGCGCCATGCCCTGCGCGTGGCTCGGCGGTCTCCCTTTAAGAGGGAGAGGGGGCGAGATCTTTACGGGTGCGATCATACCAGCGTTAATGCCTCAGATCCCATCAGAACTCCGCAGTTAAGCGCGCTTGGGCTAGAGTAGTACTGGGATGGGTGACCTCCCGGGAAGTCCTACTGTTGCACCCTCCCCCCTTTTTGTGCGATGTGGCGGAGCCAGTGGAAGGGATCCTCGCGGGTGCGATCGCACCGGCGCCAGTGCGGAACTCCGCAGTCAGGCACGCTTGACGGTTTTATTGGGTCGTGTCGCGTGTTCGTCTCGTTTTGCGGCGCGGGGCTGCCTATATATTGATGCACAATGGAATCCCGCGAATGAGGAGGTCGCCCGAGCATTAAGGGGGGAGGGGGAGCGCCAATGAGGGAAACAGAGGACTGCTCCGAGGGAAACTCGGGAACGGGGCATGGATTCATCACCCTAGTCGGAAGTCACGAGCACGATCGGAGCGCATTTGCGGCAGTGGGTGATGAATCTAGGACCGTTCGCGTCACTGTAGCGAAGATGACGCGAGGGAGAGTGGGTAAGAGGTTTGTTGAATCGTATCTGCTTTTTGTGGGAATCCGAATTTGGGGAGAGCCGCGGATCGCGCACGGAAAGGCAGCGCGAGCTCCACGCAGCGCCGTCGGTGGTCGCAGAACTTACGCCTTTTTCTCCCCTCCCTCTCTCCTTCCATCCCCTTCCCCCCTTCGTTCTTCCCCTGGTCCGCTGGCTGCCCGCGGGGCGGGGCGGGGTGCGCCGCCAAGTCGGGGAAGAGGGCGAGCTCCCACGCCGCGGCGAACGTCGTCGGACGGAGGGCCATGGGTGGGCGCCATGCCCTGCGCGTGGCTCGACGGTCTCCCTTGAAGAGGTGGAGGGGGCGAGATCTTTGCGGGTGCGATCATACCAGTGTTAATGCACCGGATCCCATCAGAACTTCGCAGTTAAGAGCGCTTGGGCTAGAATAGTACTGGGATGGGAGACCTCCCGGGAAGTCCTAGTGTTGCACCCTCCCCCATTTTTGTGCGTCGCGACGGAGCCAGTGGAAGGGATCCTCGCAGGTGCGATCGCGCTGGCGCCAGTGCGAAACTCCGCGGTCAGGCGCGCTTGACAGTTTTATTGGGTCGCGTCGCGTGTTCGTCTCGTTTTGCGGCGCGGGGCTACCTATATATTGATGCGCAATGGAATCCCGCGAATGAGGAGGTCGCCCGAGCATTAAGGGGGGAGGGGGAGCGCCACTGAGGGAAACAAAGGACTGCTCCGAGGGAAACTCGGGAACGGGGCACGGATTCGTCACCCTAGTCGGAAGTCGCGAGCGAGATCGGAGCGCACTTGCGGCAGTGGGTGATGAATCTAGGACCGTTCGCGTCATTGTAGCGAAGATGACGCGGGGGAGAGTGGATAAGAGGTTTGTTGAATCATATCTGCTTTTTGTGGGAATTCGAATTTGGGGAGAGCCGCGGATCGCGCACGGAAAGGCAGCGCGAGCTCCACGTAGCGCCGTCGGTGGTCGCGGAACTTACGCCTTTTTCTCCCCTCCCTCTCTCCTTCCCTTCCCTTCCCCCCTTCGTTCTCCCCTTGGTCCGCTGGCTGCCCGCGGGGCGGGGTGGGGTGCACCGCCAAGTCGGGGAAGAGGGCGAGCTTCCGCGTCGTGGCGAACGACGTCGGACGGAGGGCCATGGGTGGGCGCCATGCCCTGTGCGTGGCTCGATGGTCTCCCTTGAAGAGGGGGAGGGGGCAAGATGTTTGCGGATGTGATCATACCGGCGTTAAAGCACCGGATCCCATCAGAACTCCGCAGTTAAGCGCGCTTGGGCTAGAGTAGTACTGGGATGGGTGACCTCCCGGGAAGTCCTAGTGTTGCACCCTCCCCCCTTTTTGTGCGGCGCGGCGGAGCCAGTGGAAGTGATCCTCGCGGGTGCGATCGCGCCGGCGCCAGGGAGGAACTCTGCGGTCAGGCGCGCTTGACGGTTTTATTGGGTCGCGTCGCGTGTTCGTCTGGTTTTGCGGCGCGGGGCTGCCTATATATTGATGCGTAATGGAATCCCGTGAATGAGGAGGTTGCCCGAGCATTAAGGGGGGAGGGGGAGCGCCACTGAGGGAAACAGAGGACTGCTCCGAGGGAAACTCGGGAACGGGGCACGGATTCGTCACCCTAGTCGGAAGTCGCGAGCGGGATCGGAGCGCACTTGCGGCAGTCGGTGATGAATCTAGGACCGTTCGCGTCACTGTAGCGAAGATGATGCGGGGGAGAGTGGGTAAGAGGTTTGTTGAATCGTATCTGTTTTTTGTGGGAATCCGAATTTGGGGAGAGCCGCGGATCGCGCACGGAAAGGCAGCGCGAGCTCCACGCAGCGCCGTCGGTGGTCGCGGAACTGACGCCTTTTTCTCCCCTCCCTCTCTCCTTCCCTTCCCTTCCCCCCTTCGTTCTTCCCCTGGTCCGCTGGGGCGCGTCGCCAAGTCGGGGAAGAGGGCGAGCTCCCGCGCCGCGGAGAACAACGTGGGACGGAGGGCCATGGGTGGGCACCATGCCCTGCGCGTGGCTCGACGGTCTCCTTTGAAGAGGGGGAGGGGGCGAGATCTTTGCGGGTACGATCATACCAGCGTTAATTCACCGGATCCCATCAGAACTCCGCAGTTAAGCGCGCTTGGGCTAGAGTAGTACTGGGATGGGTGACCTCCCGGGAAGTCCTAGTGTTGCACCCTCCCCCCTTTTTGTGCGGCGCGGCGGAGCCAGTGGAAGGGATCCTTGCGGGTGCGATCGCGCTGGCGCCAGTGCGGAACTCCGCGGTCAGACGCGCTTGACGGTTTTATTGGTTCGCGTCGCGTGTTCGTCTCGTTTTGCGGCGCGGGGCTGCCTATATATTGATGCGCAATGGAATCCCGCGAATGAGGAGGTCGCCCGAGCATTAAGGGGGGAGGGGGAGTCCCACTGAGGGAAACAGAGAACTGGTTCCGAGGGAAACTATGGAACGGGGCATGAATTCATCACCCTAGTCGGAAGTCGCGAGCGGGATCGGAGCGCATTTGCGGCAGTGGGTGATGAATCTAGGACCGTTCGCGTCACTGTAGCGAAGATGACGCGGGGGAGAGTGGGTAAGAGGTTTGTTGAATCGTATTTGCTTTTTGTGGGAATCCAAATTTGGGGATAGCCGCGGATCGCGCACGGAAAGGCAGCGCGAGCTCGACGCAGCGCCGTCGGTGGTCGCGAAACTTACGCCTTTTTCTCCCCTCCCTTTCTCCTTCCCTTCCCTTCCCCCCTTCGTTCTTCCCCTGGTCCGCTGGCTGCCCGCGGGGCCGGGCGGGGCGCATCGCCAAGTCGAGGAAGAGGGCGAGCTCCTGCGCCGCGGTGAACGGCGTCGGACGAAGGGCCATGGGTGGGCGCCATGCCCTGCGCGTGGCTCGGCGGTCTCCCTTGAAGAGGGGGAGGGGGCGAGATCTTTTTCGGTGCAATCATACCAGCGTTAATGCACTGGATCCCATCAGAACTCCGCAATTAAGCGCGCTTGGGCTAGAGTAGTACTGGGTTGGGTGACCTCCCGGGAAGTTCTAGTTTTGCACCCTCCCCCCTTTTTGTGCGGCGCGGCGGAGCCAGTGGAAGGGATCCTCGCGGGTGCGATCGCGCCGACGCCAGTGCGGAACTCCGCGGTCAGGCACGCTTGATGGTTTTATTGGGTCGCGTCGCGTGTTCGTCTCGTTTTGCGGCGCGGGGCTGCCTATATATTGATGCGCAATGGAATCCCGCGAATGAGGAGGTCGCCCGAGCATTAAGGGGGGAGGGGGAGCGCCACTGAGGGAAACAGAGGACTGCTCCGAGGGAAACTCGGGAACGGGGCACGGATTCGTCACCCTAGTCGGAAGTCGCGAGCGGGATCGGAGCGCACTTGCGGCAGTGGGTGATGAATCTAGGACCGTTCGCGTCACTGTAGCGAAGATGACACGGGGGAGAGTGGGTAAGAGGTTTGTTGAATCGTATCTGGCGAGGTGCGGCACCACCCTGCACTTTCTTTTTAACAATACTCATGCACATGGACTACGTCTTTCCACATTAACATACTTAATTCATCTTTCTCAATTAAGTAAAATGCATTAATCTTCATACACGTTCATAATCAATATGCAATTAAAACGAGAACATAACAATTGCACACAATTATAGAGGGAGGGGCAACTCCCGAACAAGTTCGCCCAATAATAATATATTGTGAAAATCTTCAATAATACATCATACAAGTGTGCCTGGCAAAGTCCAAGGCCAACACTTAGAAAATATTACAACCACGGCAAGACAACCTTTTACATACACATTTGTGCACCTTTGCCCAAGAGCGGGTCCCCACACGGGTCACCAAGACGCTCATACAATTCTGCACCAAGACCGTGTACAAAACTTCCTCAACCGAGATAATACTTCACATAACCAAGCCTTAAGACATGCGAGATCTCTTCAACTCCAATGCGCATGAGATATGCGCATATCTCAAGACTTTCGCACTTCCCTCTTGTCCTTATGCGAAGGAGAGCAAGTGAAGTTCGATGGAGAAATGAAGCTTCATCCTCCATAATATATACGCTCTTCTCCATGTGTTTTAAGGGGGGTGCACCACTCATGGCCGACCCCACCTTACACATATAAGCCCACGTATATATTATTATTATATTCTTATTATTTTAATTAACCCACACATATTTATATGTGCCTCCATATAATATGCTTATGTGTTTATTCGTTGCTCCAAATGAGCCCAAGCTTTTATGTTTATACGTACTCCATTGTGGGTTTATGGAAGGGGTGTCTAGCCTTAAGGCTTCACCACATACGCCCGCAACATACATAATAACATGTCGGTCTCACTCCATTTGACAACGCATATAAACCATATTCAACACTTGATTTTATTTCAAGTGTTTCCCTTCGTCGCTTCTGAAATGTCGCACATTATCGTCGCAACCGGCTCGCTGTTTCGTCGCAGGGGCGGGTCGCCCGCCGGGGCGCCCGCCCATCGTTCACGGGTCGCCCGCCCGGGCGCCCGCCCATCGTTCACGGGTCGCCCGCCGGGGCGCCCGCTCATTGTTCCGCCGTGCCCGCTGTTATATCCACGCTCGCCCGCGCTCATCAGCTCGCCGCTCCGTCGGTTGACTCGCCTGTACATCGCAGACCCGCGCCCATCAGCTCGTCGCACCGCCGGGTGACTCGCCCGTGCAGGCCCGCGCCCGCCAACTCGTCATGCCGCCGGGTGACTCGTCCGTTTGTTAACTCGTCGGGTGACCCGCCCATGTAGACCCGCGCCCATCGTGCACGGGGCGCCCGCCCGTCGTGCAAGGGCGCCCGCCCACCGTCGTGTGTGCCTACCCCGGGTCGTGTCCACCGCCCGACCGTCGTGTGAAGGGGCGCTCGCTCGTCGCGCACCTGCCCGAGTCGCGAGGGCCTTACATTCTCCTCCACCCGAAATCGTTGTCGTCCTCGACAACATACCATCTCGGTAGCTCTCCACCAAGATCAACATCAACGGGAAGTCATCTCAATCACCATATGTCGTCCTCATGTGAACTGCTGCCATGATACTCCAACATAATGCCAACATATCTCTGCGCACTGCTAGCTCCCATGTCTGAACTAGTTGGGTAGCTAATCCAACTATCACGCCCAAACGATGAGAATGCACATCCTCATGCCACCATCGGTCGTTCCTCAAAGCATCCTGTCACATCCTCGACTCATCAAGAATCAATCCCCATAATCCATGCTCAGGTCCATGAGAACTCCATCCATCTCATCTGCAACATGCTGTCCACGGTGTGTTGGTGTTAATGTGCTACAAGTGATCAGCCACATCTATCCCAACATCATCATGTGCGTAAAGTAGTTGAGTCTCGGCTCAACCCATCATCATCGTAACTCCATCGCTCCAAAGTGTCTCATATCGATCCTCCACATCAAGTCACCCTTCCAAGCCATGCCCATACATGTACTTTGGAAGTATGCATCCCATACTGCATCAAAGTCTCCTGACCTCGGCTCCTCAATGCATCGAATCCTCTAAGTCCACCATGTATGAAGTCTCCCAAAAGTCACAACGATCTCATGTCATCATGAGCTCCTCCACCAAAGGTCCACCAAGACTATCTCTTGGTCTCGACCATGAGAAGTTCATCTAAGCATCATCATCACGAGTCCCTTCCATCACAGCTCCTCCACCAAGACTATCTCTTGGTCTCGGCCATGAGAAGTCCACCCAAGGGTGTGCCCTTCAATCTGTCCATGAGTCACGCCGGGCACTTAGCCATGTGGCTAAAGCATGACCCAATCATCCACAACGATCATCAAGTTCCACCCTTGTCACGGGCCTTTGTACCTTCAACCATAAGGTCACAAGTAGCCCCAACAAGCTCCGCAGTAATCGACAATCCTTGCTTCTTCATACAAGGTCCCATCATAGTCATCCATGGCAAGATCCTCCATAGCATAGGCAAACTGATTTTGCCTTCCACTGCACACGGTCCATCTACCAAATGCTCAAATGGAACACAAGTATCATCATCACGAGGCTCCTCCATATGAGTGACCTCATCCATACATGTTGACAAACTGCACGATCCTGGGTCAACCTGATCATCCTCAAGTTCTTCTTCCACCGTAGTCAAGCTTGCAACATCTTCTTCACGGGAGGGGACAACAACAGCCTTGCTGCCCTTCAAGAAATCTCGTCCAAGTATCATGTCGAAGGTCTTCAACTTCATCACTATGAAGTCCAACTGACCTCTCCATCCTTCTATCTGTATAGGTACATCGTGTACCAAACCGACCACCTTAGCTCTAGAGTCCACTGTCTCGACCTCCATAATAGATGTCAGCCCCGTCTCTTTTGCTAACCGTGTAGTCACAAAGTTATGTGCAACATTCGTGTCTACCAGGGCTTGAACGGTTTTACCATAAACCATCAAGTCTATGTAACCCAAACTGTTCTCCATAACCTTCATCACGAGCAACCCTGCTCAAACCGAGTCTTGAAATCTTCACGAGCAACCTTGCTCACCAGCTCTGACCGAGCTCTGATACCACCTTTACTTCGGTAAAGGTGTGTAGCAGCTTCAATACCGGATCAGCTGCTCTGATACCACCTGTCACGCCCCCAAGCCTACGGTAGTCTTCCAACCGTGTCTGGCGAGGTGCGGCACCACCCTGCACTTTCTTTTTAACAATACTCATGCACATGGACTACGCCTTTCCACATTAACATACTTAATTCATCTTTCTCAATTAAGTAAAATGCATTAATCTTCATACACGTTCATAATCAATATGCAATTAAACCGAGAACATAACAATTGCACACAATTATAGAGGGAGGGGCAACTCCCGAACAAGTCCGCCCAATAATAATATATTATGAAACTCTTCAATAATACATCATACAAGTGTGCCTGGCAAAGTCCAAGGCCAACACTTAGAAAATATTACAACCACGGCAAGACAACCTTTTACATACACATTTGTGCACCTTTGCCCAAGAGCGGGTACCCACACGGGTCACCAAGACGCTCATACAATTCTGCACCAAGACCGTGTACAAAACTTCCTCAACCGAGATAATACTTCACATAACCAAGCCTTAAGACATGCGAGATCTCCTCAACTCCAATGCGCATGAGATATGCGCATATCTCAAGACTTTCGCACTTCCCTCTTGTCCTTATGCGAAGGAGAGCAAGTGAAGTTCGATGGAGAAATGAAGCTCCATCCTCCATAATATATACGCTCTTCTCCATGTGTTTTAAGGGGGGTGCACCACTCATGGCCGACCCCACCTTACACATATAAGCCCACGTATATATTATTATTATATTCTTATTATTTTAATTAACCCACACATATTTATATGTGCCTCCATATAATATGCTTATGTGTTTATTCGTTGCTCCAAATGAGCCCAAGCTTTTATGTTTATACATACTCCATTGTGGGTTTATGGAAGGGGTGTCTAGCCTTAAGGCTTCACCACATACGCCTGCAACATACATAATAACATGTCGGCCTCACTCCATTTGACAACACATATAAACCATATTCAACACTTGATTTTATTTCAAGTGTTTCCCTTCGTCGCTTATGAAATGTCGCACATTATCGTCGCAACCGGCTCGCTGTTTCGTCGCAGGGGCGGGTCGCCCGCCCGTCGTGCACGGGTCGCCCGTCGAGGCGCCCGCCCATCATTCACGGGTCGCCCGCCCGGGCGCCCGTCCATCATTCACGGGTCGCCCGCCGGGGCGCCCGCTCATTGTTCCGCCGTGCCCACTGTTATATCCACGCTCGCCCGCGCTTATCAGCTCGTCGCCCCGTCGGTTGACTCACTTGTACATCGCAGACCCGTGTCCATCAGCTCGTCGCATCGCCGAGTGAATCGCCTGTGCAGGCCCGCACCCGCCAACTCGTCATGCCACCGGGTGACTTGTCCGTTTGTTAACTCATCAGGTGATCCGCCTGTGTAAACCCGCGCCCATCGTGCATGGGGAGCATGCTCGTTGTGCAAGGGCGCCCGCCCACCATCGTGTGTGCCTACCCCGGGTCGTGTCCACCGCTTGACCGTCGTGTGAAGGGGCGCTCGCTCGTCGCGAGGGCCTTACATGACCCCCCGGGAAGTCCTAGTGTTGCACCCTCCCCCTTTTTTGTGCGGCTCGGCGAAGCCAGTGGAAGGGATCCTCGCGCGTGCGATCGCGCCGGCGCCAGTGCGGAACTCCGCGGTCAGGCGCGCTTAACGGTTTTATTGGGTCGCGTCGCGTGTTCGTCTCGTTTTGCGGCGCTGGGCTGCCTATATATTGATGCGCAATGGAATCCCGCGAATGAGGAGGTCGCCCGAGCATTAAGGGGGGAGGTGGAGCTCCACTGAGGGAAACAGAGGACTGCTCCGAGGGAAACTCGGGAACGAGGCACGGATTCGTCACCCTAGTCGGAAGTTGCGAGCGGGATCGGAGCGCACTTGCGGTAGTGGGTGATGAATCTAGGACCGTTCGCGTCACTGTAGCGAAGATGACGCGGGGGAGAGTGGGTAAGAGGTTTGTTAAACGTATCTGCTTTTTGTGGGAATTCGAATTTGGGGAGGGCCGCGGATCGCGCACGGAAAGACAGCGCGAGCTCCACGCAGCGCCGTCGGTGGTCGCGGAACTTACGCCTTTTTCTCCCCTCCCTCTCTCCTTCCCTCCCCTTCCCCCCTTCGTTCTTCCCTTTAGTCTGCTGGCTGCCCGCGGGGCAGGGCGGGGCGCGCCGACAATTCGGGGAAGATGGCGAGCTCCCGCGCAGCGGCGAACGACGTTGGATGGAGGGCCATGGGTGGGCGCCATGCCCTGCGCGTGGCTCGGCGGTCTCCCTTGAAGAGGGGGAGGGGGCGAGATCTTTGCGGGTGCGATCATACCAACGTTAATGCACCGGATCCCATCTAAACTCCACAGTTAAGCGCGCTTGGGCTAGAGTAGTACTGGGATGGGTGACCTCCCGGGAAGTTCTAGTGTTGCACCCTCCCCCCTTTTTGTGCGGCGCAGCGGAGCCAGTGGAAGGGATCCTCGCGGGTGCGATTGCGCCGGCTTTAGCGCAGAAGTCTGCGGTCAAGCGCGCTTGACGGTTTTATTGGGTCGCGTCGCGTGTTCGTCTCGTTTTGCGACGCGGGGCTGCCTATATATTGATGCGCAATAGAATCCCGCGAATGAGGAGGTCGCCCGAGCATTAAGGGGGGAGGGGGAGCGCCACTGAGGGAAACAGAGCACTGCTATGAGGGAAACTCGGGAACGGGGCACGGATTCATCATCCTAGTTGGAAGTCGCGAGCGGGATCGGAGCGCATTCGCGGCAGTGGGTGATGAATCTAGGACCGTTCGTGTCACTGTAGCGAAGATGACGCGGGGGAGAGTGGGTAAGAGGTTTGTTGAATCGTATCTGCTTTTTGTGGGAATTCAAATTTGGGGAGAGCCACGGATCGCGCACGGAAAGGCAGCGCGAGCTCCACACAGCGCTGTCGGTGGTCGCGGAACTTACGCCATTTTCTCCCCTCCCTCTCTCCTTCCCTTCCCTTCCCCCCTTCATTCTTCCTCTGGTCCACTGGATGCCCGCTGGGCGGGGCGGAGTGCGTTGCTAAGTCGGGGAGGGGGCGCCATGCCCTGCGCGTGGCTCGGTGGTCTCCCTTGAAGAGGGGGAGGGGGCGAGATCTTTGTGGGTGCGATCATACCAGCGTTAATGCACCGGATCCCATCAGAACTCCGCAGTTAAGCGCGCTTTGGCTAGAGTAGTAGTGGGATGGGTGACCTTTCGGGAAGTCCTAGTGTTGCACCCTCCCCCCTTTTTGTGCGGCGCGGCGGAGCCAGTGGAGGGGATCCTCGCGGGTGCGATCGCGCCGGCGCTAGTGCGGAACTCCGCGGTCAGGCGCGCTTGATGGTTTTATTGGTTCGCGTCGCGTGTTCGTCTCGTTTTGCGGCACAGGGCTGCCTATATATTGATGCGCAATGGAATCCCGCGAATGAGGAGGTCGCCCGAGCATTAAGGGGGGACGGGGAGCGCCACTAAGTGAAACAGAGGACTGCTCCGCGGGAAACTCAGGAACTGGGCACGGATTCATCACCCTAGTCGGAAGTCACGAGCGGGATCGGAGCGCATTTGCGGCAGTGGGTGATGAATCTAGGACCGTTCGCATCACCGTAGCGAAGATGACGCGGGGGAGAGTGGGTAAGAGGCTTGTTGAATCGTATCTACTTTTTGTGGGAATTCGAATTTGGGGAGAGCCGCGGATCGCGCACGGAAAGGCAGCGCGATCTCCACGCAGCACCGTCAGTGGTCGCGAAACTTACGCCTTTTTCTCACCTCCCTCTCTCCTTCCCTCCCCTTCCCCCATTCGTTCTTCCCCTGGTCCGCTGGCTGCTCGCGGGGCGGGGCAGGGCGCGCCGCCAAGTCGGGGAAGAGGGCGAGCTCCCGCGCCGCGGCGAACGGCGTCGGACGGAGGGCCATGGGTGGGCGCCATGCCCTGCGCGTGGCTTGGCGGTCTCCCTTGAAGAGGTGGAGGGGGCGAGATCTTTGCGGGTGCGATCATACCAGCGTTAATGCACCGGATCCCATCATAACTCCATAGTTAAGTGCGCTTGGGTTAGAGTATTATTGGGATGGGTGACCTCCCGGGAAGTCCTAGTGTTGCACCCTCCCCCCTTTTTGTGCGGCGTGACGGAGCCAGTTGAAGGGATCCTTGCGGGTGCGATCGCGTCGGCGCCAGTGCAGAACTCCGCGGTCAGGCGCGCTTGACTGTTTTATTGGGTCACGTCGCGTGTTCGTCTCGTTTTGCGACGCGGGGCTGCCTATATATTGATGCGCAATGGAATCCCGCGAATGAGGAGGTCGCCCGAGCATTAAGGGGGGAGGGGGAGCGCCACTCAGGGAAACAGAGGACTGCTCCGAGGGAAACTCGGGAACGGGGCACAGATTCGTAACCCTAGTCGGAAGTCGCGTGCGGGATCGGAGCACATTTTCGGCAGTGGGTGATGAATCTAGGACCGTTCGCGTCAGTGTAGCGAAGATGACGCGGGGGAGAGTGGGTAAGAGGTTTGTTGAATCGTATCTGCTTTTTGTGGGAATTCAAGTTTGGGGAGAGCCGCGGATCGGGCACGGAAAGGCAGCGCGAGCTCCACGCAGCGCCGTCGGTGGTCGCGGAACTTACGCCTTTTTCTCCCCTCCCTCTCTCCTTCCCTTCCCTTCCCCCTTTCGTTCTTCCCCTGGTCTGCTGGCGTGCCGCCAAGTCGGGGAAGAGGGCGAGCTCCCGCGCCGCGGCGAACGGCGTCGGACGGAGGGCCATGGGTGGGCGCCATGCCCTGCGCGTGGCTCGGCGGTCTCCCTTGAAGAGGGGGAGGGGGCGAGATCTTTGCGGGTGCGATCATACCAGTGTTAATGCACCGGATCCCATCAGAACTCCGCAGTTAAGCGCGCTTGGGCTAGAGTAGTACTGGGATGGGTGACCTCCTGGGAAGTCCTAGTGTTGCACCCTCCCCCACTTTTGTGCGGCGCGGCGGAGCCAGTGGAAGGAATCCTCGCGGGTGTGATCGCGCCGGCGCCAGTGCGGAACTCTGCGGTCAGGCGCGCTTGACAGTTTTACTGGGTCGTGTCGCGTGTTCGTCTCGTTTTGCGGCGCGGTGCTGCCTATATATTGATGCACAATGGAATCTCGCGGATGAGGAGGTCGCCCGAGCATTAAGGGGGGAGGGGGAGCGCCACTGAGGGAAATAGAGGACTGCTCCGAGGGAAACTCGGGAACGGGGCACGGATTCATCACCCTAGTCGGAAGTCGCGAGCGGGAACGGAGCGCATTTCCGGCAGTGGGTGATGAATCTAGGACCGTTTGCGTCACCGTAGCGAAGATGACACGGGGGAGAGTGGGTAAGAGGCTTGTTGAATTGTATCTGCTTTTTGTGGGAATTCGAATTTGGGGAGAGCCGCGGATCGCGCACGGAAAGGCAGCGCGAGCTCCACGCAGCATCGTCGGTGGTCGCGGAACTTACGCCGTTTTCTCCCCTCCCTCTCTCCTTCCCTTCCCTTCCCCCCTTCGTTCTTCCTCTGGTCCGCTGGTGCGCCGCCAAGTCGGGGAAGAGGGCGAGATCCCGCGCCGCGGCGAACGACGTCGGACGGAGGGCCATGGGTGGGCGCCATGCCCTGCGTGTGGCTCGGCTGTCTCCCTTGAAGAGGGGGAGGGGGCGAGATCGTTGCGGGTGCGATCATACCGGTGTTAATGCATCAGATCCCATCAGAACTTCGCTGTTAAGCGTGCTTGGGCTAGAGTAGTACTGGGATGGGTGACCTCCCGGGAAGTCCTGGTGTTGCACCCTCCCTCGTTTTTGTGTGGCACGGCGGAGCCAGTGGAAGGTATCCTCGCGGGTGCGATCGCGCCGGCGCCAGTGCGGAACTCCGTGGTCAGGTGCGCTTGACGATTTTATTGGGTCGCGTCGCGTGTTCGTCTCGTTTTGCAACGCGGGGCTGCCTGTATATTAATGCGCAATGGAATCCCGCGAATGAGGAGGTCACCCGAGCATTAAGGGGGGAGGGGAAGCGCCACTGAGGGAAACAGAGGACTGCTCCGAGGGAAACTCGGGAACGGGGCACGGATTCATCACCCTAGTCGGAAGTCGCGAGCGGGATCGGAGCGCATTTGCGGCAGTGGGTGATGAATCTATGACCGTTCGCGTCACTGTAGCGAAGATGACGTGGGAGAGAGTGGGTAAGAGGCTTGTTGAATCGTATATGCTTTTTGTGGGAATTCGAATTTGGGGAGAGCCGCGGATCACGCACGGAAAGGCAGCGCGAGCTCCATGCAGCGCCCTCGGTGGTCGCGGAACTTACGCCTTTTTCTCCCCTCCCTCTCTGCTTCCCTTCCCTTCCCCCCTTCGTTCTTCCCTTGGTCCGCTGGCTGCCCGTGGGGCGGGGCGCGCCGCCAAGTCGGGGAAGAGGGCGAGCTCCCGCGCCTCGGCGAACGGCGTCGGACGGAGGGCCATGGGTGGGCGCCATGCCCTGCGCGTGGCTCGGCGGTCTCCCTTGAAGAGGGGGAGGGGTCGAGATCTTTGCGGGTGCGATCATACCAGTATTAATGCACCAGATCCCATCAGAACTCCGCAGTTAAGCGCCCTTGGGCTAGAGTAGTATTGGGATGGGTGACCTCTCGGGAAGTCCTAGTGTTGCTCCCACCCCCCTTTTTGTACGGCGCGGTGGAGCCAGTTGAAGGGATCCTCGCGGGTGCGATCGTGCCGGCGCCAGTGTAGAACTCCACAGTCAGGCGCGCTTGACGGTTTTATTGGG
Organism: Pinus tabuliformis; assembly: GCA_031772625.1. NCBI lineage: Eukaryota > Viridiplantae > Streptophyta > Pinopsida > Pinales > Pinaceae > Pinus > Pinus tabuliformis. The sequence continues at coordinate 24,862,181 of CM062808.1, read as the reverse complement.
TCGCATCACGTGTTCGTCTCGTTTTATGACGCGGGGCTGCCTATATATTGATGCGCAATGGAATACCGCGAATGAGGAGGTCGCCCGAGCATTAAGGGGGGAAGGGGAGCGCCACTGAGGGAAACAGAGGACTGCTCCGAGGGAAACTCTGGAACGGGGCATAGATTCATCACCCTAGTCGGAAGTCGCGTGCGGGATCGGAGCGCATTTGCGGCAGTGGGCGATGAATCTAGGACCGTTCGCGTCACTGTAGCGAAGATGATGCGGGGGAGTGTGGGTAAGAGGTTTGTTGAATCATATCTGCTTTTTGTGGGAATTCGAATTTGGGGAGAGCCGCGGATCGCGCACGGAAAGGCAGCGCGAGCTCCACGCAGCGCCGTCGGTGGTCGCGGAACTTACGCCGTTTTCTCCCCTCCCTCTCTCCTTCCCTTCCCTTCCCCCCTTCGTTCTTCCTCTGGTCCGCTGGCGCGCCTCCAAGTCGGGGAAGAGGGCGAGCTCCCGCGCCGCCACGAACAGCGTCGGACGGAGGGCCATGGGTGGGCGGCATGCCCTGCGTGTGACTCGGCGGTCTCCCTTGAAGAGGGGGAGGGGGCGAGATCTCTGCGGGTGTGATCATACCAGCGTTAATGCACCGATTCCCATCAGAACTCTGCAGTTAAGCACGCTTGGGCTAGAGTAGTACTGGGATGGGTGACCTCCCGGGAAGTCCTAGTGTTGCACCCTCCCCCCTTTCTGTGCGGCGCGGCGGAGCCAGTCGAAGGGATCCTCACGGGTGCAATCACGCTGGCGGCAGTGCGGAACTCCGTGGTCAGGTGCGCTTGACGGTTTTATTGGGTCGCTTCGCGTGTTAGTCTCGTTTTGTGATGCGGGGCTGCCTGTATATTGATGCGCAATGGAATCCCGCGAATGAGGAGGTCGCCCGAGCATTAAGGGGGGAGGGGGAGCGCCACTGAGGGAAACAGAGGACCGCTCCGAGGGAAACTCCGTAACGGGGCACGGATTCATCACCCTAGTCGGAAGTCGCGAGTGGGATCGGAGCGCATTTGCGGCAGTGGGTGATGAATCTAGGACCGTTCGCGTCACTGTAGCGAAGATGACGTGGGGGAGAGTGGGTAAGAGGCTTGTTGAATCGTATCTGCTTTTTGTGGGAATTCGAATTTGGGGAGAGCCGCGGATCATGCACGGAAAGGCAGCGTGAGCTCCACGCAGCGCCCTCGGTGGTCGCGGAACTTACGCCTTTTTCTCCCCTCCCTCTCTCCTACCCTTCCCTTCCCCCCTTCGTTCTTCCCCCGGTCCGCTCGCTGCACGCGGGGCGGGGCGCGCCGCCAAGTCGAGGAAGAGGGCGAGCTCCCACGCCGCGGCGAATGGCGTCAGACGGAGGGCCATGGGTGGGTGCCATGCCCTGTGCGTGGCTTGGCCGTCTCCCTTGAAGAGGGGGAGGGGGCAAGATCTTTGCGGGTGCGATCATACCAGCATTAATGCACCGGATCCCATCAGAACTCTGCAGTTAAGCATGATTGGGCTAGAGTAGTACTGGGATGGGTGACCTCCCTGGAAGTCCTAGTGTTGCACCCTCCACCCTTTTTGTGCGGCGCGGAGGAGCCAGTGGAAGGGATCCTCGCGGGTGCGATTGCGACGTCGCCAGCGCGGAACCCTGCGGTCAGGCGCGCTTGACGGTTTTATTGGGTCGCGTCGCATTTTCGTCTCGTTTTGCGACGCGGGGCTGCCTATATATTGATGCGCAATGGAATCCCGCGAATGAGGAGGTCGCCCGAGCATTAAGGGGGGAGGGGGAGCGCCACTGAGGGAAACAAAGGACTGCTACGAGGGAAACTCGGGAACGGGGCACGGATTCATCACCCTAGTCGGAAGTCGCGAGCGGGATCGGAGCGCATTCGCAGCAGTGGGTGAGGAATCTAGGACCGTTCGCGTCACTGTAGCGAAGATGACGCGGGGGAGAGTGGGTAAGAGGTTTGTTGAATCGTATCTGCTTTTTGTGGGAATTCGAATTTGGGGAGAGCCACGGATCGCGCACGGAAAGGCAGCGCGAGCTCCACGCAGCGCCATCGGTGGTCGCGGAACTTACGCCGTTTTCTCCCCTCCCTCTCTCCTTCCCTTCCCTTCCCCCCTTCGTTCTTCCTCTGGTCCGCTGGTGCGCCGCCAAGTCGGGGAAGAGGGCGAGCTCCCGCGCCGCGACGAACGGCGTTGGACGGAGGGCCATGGGTGGGCGCCATGCCCTGCACGTAGCTCAGCGGTCTCCCTTGAAGAGGGGGAGGGGGCGAGATCGTTGCGGGTGCGATCATACCGGTGTTAATGCACCGGATCCCATCAGAACTCCGCAGTTAAGCGCGCTTGGGCTAGAGTAGTACTGGGATGGGTGACCTCCCGGGAAGTCCTAGTGTTGCACCCTCCCCCCTTTTTGTGCGATCGCGCCGGCGCCAGTGCGGAACTCCGCGGTCAGGCGCGCTTGACGGTTTTATTGGGTTGCGTCGCGTGTTCGTCTCGTTTTACGACGCGGGGCTGCCTGTATATTGATGCGCAATGGAATCCCGCGAATGAGGAGGTCGCCTGAGCATAAGGGAGGAGGGGGAGCGCCACTGAGGGAAACAGAGGACTACTCCGAGGGAAACTCGGGAAGGGTGCACGGATTCATCACCCTAGTCGGAAGTCGCGAGCGGGATCGGAGCGCATTTGCGGAAGTGGGTGATGAATCTAGGACCGTTCGCGTCACTGTAGCGAAGATGACGTGGGGGAGAGTGGGTAAGAGGCTTGTTGAATCGTATCTGCTTTTTGTGGGAATTCGAATTTGGGGAGAGCCGCGGATCACGCACGGAAAGGTAGCGCGAGCTCCACGCAGCGCTGTCGGTGGTCGCGGAACTTACGCCTTTTTCTCCCCTCCCTCTCTCCTTCCCTTCCCTTCATCCCTTCGTTCTTCCCCTAGTCCGCTGGCTGCCCGTGGGGCGGGGCGGGGCGCGCCGCTAATTCGGGGAAGAGGGCGAGCTCCCGCGCCATGGCGAACGGCGTCAGACGGAGGGCTATGGGTGGGACCCATGCCCTGCGCGTGGCTCGGCGGTCTCCCTTGAAGAGGGGGAGGGGGCGAGATCATTACGGGTGCGATCATACCAGCGTTAACGCATCGGATCCCATCAGAACTCCAGAGTTAAGCGCGCTTGGGCTAGAGTAGTACTAGGATGGGTGACCTCCCGGGAAGTCCTAGTGTTGTACCCTCGCCCCTTTTTGTGCGGCGCTGCGGAGCCAGTTGAAGGGATCCTCGCGGGTGCGATCGCGCTGGCGCCAGAGCGGAACTCCGCGGTCAGGCGCGCCTGACGGTTTTATTGGGTCACGTCGCGTGTTTGTCTCGTTTTGCGATGCGGGGCTGCCTATATATTGATGCGCAATGGAATCCCGCGAATGAGCTGTCACGCCCCCAAGCCTACGGTAATTTGTTTTTCCCGTGCCCGGCTTGGTGCGGCACCACCGTGTACTTTCTTTTCGTTAATACTTGTACATATGGACTACGCCTTTCGCATAAACATACTTAATTCTGTCTTTCTCAATTAAGTACAATGCATAAAACTTCATACACGTTTATAACCAATATGCAATTAAACAATAAACATAACAATTGCAAACAACCGTGTAGAATGGGAGGGGCAACTCCCGAACGAGTCCGCCCAATAATAATATATATTATGAAACCTTTCAATAATACAATCATACAAGTGTGCCGGGCAAAGTCCACGACCAACACTTAGAAATATTACAATCAAGGCAACCTGCCTTTTACATACACAATTATGCACCTTTTCCTATGAGCGGGTACCCACACGGGTCACCAAGACACTCACACAATTCTGCACCAAACCGTGTATCCAAATCTCCCTCAACCGAGACCTCACTTCACATAACCCAAGCTCCAAAATATGCGAAGTCCTTCTAGCCTTTATGCGCATGATGAATGTGCATCCCTTAGAACCTTCGCACCTTTTCCTTGTCTCTTATGCGAGGATCCTTGAGCGAAGATCGATGATGAGAATGAAGTCTCATCCTCCACAATATATACGCATCTTCCTTATGTTTCAAGGGGGTTGCTTAACTTATGGTTGACCCCACTAATTAACACATAAGCCCACGTATTATATACGTTTTATATTAATTAATCCACACATATTTATATGTGTGTACAGCCTCCATATAATATGCTTTCTTCTTATGTTTTTAAGGGGGGTGCTCCACTCATGGTTGCCCCCATCATCTTACATATAAGCCCTCACATATTATATTTTATTTTTACAACCCACGCATATTTACATTCTTTGGCATATGCGTATAAGTCCTTATGGCATATTAATATTCCCGCCCAACACTTAGCCACATTCGGCCTAAGTGCCTTTCATCGCACAGTTTGTCGTAACCGGCTCGCTATTTCGTCACATTGTGTCAACCTCCCGTCGCACTGCAACCGCAACTCGCCGTTTCGTCGCACGCTGCCCGCTACCTTTTGCTGTTCGTCGCATCCGCCCGTCCATCGTATGCCGCTGCCCATCGTGTAGCAAGGCATGCGCCCATCGTGCACGGGTCACCCGCTGGGGCGCCTGCCCATCGCTCACGGGTCGCCCGCCCGGGTTGCCCGTTCCCCTTGTCCGCCGGCTCACCGTGCACGGGTCGCCCGCCCAGGTCGCCCGCCCGGGTTGCCCGTTCCCCTTGTCCGCCGGCTCACCGTGCACGGGTCGCCCGCCCAGGTCACCCGCCCATCGTGCACAGGTCGCCCAAGTGTCGGAGGTAGCTCGCCTACTTGTCGCACTGTCCATCGTCGTGCCAAAACGCGCCCGTCATCGTGCCAAGAAGCGTCCGTCGTCGTGCACGGGGGTGCTCGCCCATCGTGCACGCCTGCCCGAGACTCAAGGGCCTTACATTCTCCTCCACCTGAAATCGTTGTCGTCCACGACAACGTACCATCTCGGTAGCTCTCCACCAAGACCATCATCAACAAGAAGTCATCTCAATCCATGATGACTAGCCACCATGTGTCGTCCTCATGTGAACTGCTGCCATGATACTCCAACATAACGCCAACATATCTCTGTGCACTTCGCGAACCCAAGTCTGAACTAGTTGGGTAGCTAATCCAACCATCACGCCCAAACAATGAGAATGCACATCCTCATGCCACCATCAGTCGTTCCTCAAAGCATCCTGTCACATCCCCGACTCATCAAGAATCAACTCCCATAATCCATGCTCAGGTCCATGGAACTCCATCCACCTCATCTGCAACATGCTGTCCACGGTGTGTTGGTGTCAATGTGCTACAAGTGATCAGCCACATCTATCCCAACATCATCATGTGCGTAAAGTAGTTGAGTCTCGGCTCAACCCATGTCCAAATGTAGCCACCAAGGCCTCACCATCATCGTAACTCCATCACTCCAAAGTGTCTCATATCGATCCTCCACATCAAGTCACCCTTCCAAGCCATGCCCATACATGTACTTTGGAAGTATGCATCCCATACTACATCAAAGTCTCCCGACCTCGGCTCCTCAATGCTTCAAATCCTCTAAGTCCACCATGTATGAAGTCTCCCAAAGTCACAACGATCTCATGTCATCATGAGCTCCTCCACCAAAGGTCCACCAAGACTATCTCTTGGTCTCGGCCATGAGAAGTCCATCTAAGCATCATCATCACGAGTCCCTTCCATCACAGCTCCTCCACCAAGGTGTCCATCAAGACTATCTCTTGGTCTCGGCCATGAGAAGTCCACCCAAAGGTGTGCCCTTCAACCTGTCCATGAGTCATGCCGGGCACTTAGCCATGTGGCTAAAGCATGACCCAATCATCCACAACGATCATCAAGTTCCACCCTTGTCACGGGCCTTTTCACCTTCAACCATAAGGTCACAAGTAGCCCCAACAAGTCCTTCAGCAGGTAACAACCCTTGCTTCTCCATACAAGGTCCCATCATAGTTGTTACGCAGTAATTTATCACTGCCTTCCTGTCAGTCACCCTGCTGTGTCCAGAAGTCACAATCACTAGGTGTTTGATCCCTGAACTGGCTTAAAAACCCACTTTTCCAAAGTTTTGTGCATCAGCGCGTCTGTTCCTAAAATAACCGCGATGACAAGCGCCTCCCAGTGTATTTCATGCGCTGCCATCGCGGAAGAACATCACTTTTCCGCGATGATGCACAACGCGCCTTTCCTGTGTTCTTCCGCGCTGACATGACTTGTTCAGTTATTGATATGTGCTGACAGCGCGGCAGTCTCCCTATAATCCGCGCTGATCCAGTTTGGGCGAATTTGTTCAAACAACCAGCCTTCCAGATCTCTCCAGGCTTGGTTGTTAGCTTTGTGAATGTCGACTCCCTTCTATGGCATGTCTGTTCGACCTTTTGCAACTACTTCCCTTGAAGATAAGCTCATCCTTCCACCCTTTTAGGAGACTCCTTCTCCTATATAAACTTCCACCATTACCATGAGCAGCTAGTTGGAACTAGTTAGACTTAGCTTGGATTGTACAGAGCTTATAGTGCTCAGATTGCTGCTATAGGTTTGGTGTGTTAGGTGTGGAAGTGATTGATTGCTTGGGGAAGTTTGTTTGTGACATTTGTGTGAGAGAGAGAGAGTTGTTTGTCTTGGGAGAACCATCCTCAAAGGTGAATGCTTGAGATACATGCTGACTGATCCCTCCTGAGAAGTTTATCGACGTCAGAACATTTGGTTGTACTCTTCTCTATTCTGATTAATAATAGATGACTGCTATTATTGTTCCATTCTCGTTTGTTTATGCAATGAATAAATGTGAATTATGTCTTTTCTGACTGACATATAGTTACTTTTACTAGATTTCACGCTTGCGTTTGCTTTCTCTTCGTGTGTGCAGGTGTCCGTTCGCGGGGATCGCGGAGGACTGTGACCAGCTGAAGCGAAGGAGCGAAGGCAACATCTCTTCGTCAAACGACAGCGCAGGAATCCAAGTAGGTGCTCTTAACTTCTTGTTTAATTGTAACTAGGAACATGCGTGGCAGCATTGTGTGATTGTTGCTAGACCCCTATTGGGCTAGTAGGGATCGCCTCTATCCGTAGAGGGGATTTACCTCTCCAACAATTTGGCGACTCCACTGGGGATGAGCCTTATTGTCTCTTGAGTCCACTTTTGTGTTTGGTTTTTGATTGACCTCTTGTCAAGTTTTGGGGATTGTCTTTGTTGCTTATAAACTTTTTGGGTCTTTCTGGAAAGCGTTTTTATTATTGAAAAGCTCCTGCCTTTGGTTTGGGAAGTTTTTATTTTGGCTGTCCTTGTTTTTTGCTCTCAGCGCGTTTTATTTCGGAACAGTCGCGCTGACATCGCGACCTCGTTCTTTGGTTTTTTCTTCATCGCGCCTGTACGTCTAACAGCCGCGCTGACCTCGTTTTCAAGGGCAGCGCGCTTTATTCGTGTTCTTCCGCGCTGACATCGCGCCCCCTCTTCTTTGTGATTTCGGTCATCGCGTCTGTGTGCTTTATATCCGCGCTGACCTCGTTTTTTCGAGACAACGCGCTTTATTCGTGTCTTTCCGCGCTGACGTCGCAAAGTTGCTGAAGGCCTCCCCCTGTCAGCGCCAAGTTGCTGAAGGCTACCCGCGCTGAGCCTGAAAAACTCGTTTTTGACCAAATTGGCCTCCTGAACCTCTTGCTGTGACTTTCCCTTCTTCTCTCCACTTGTCCAATGACTTGTTTTTCACTGTCTGAACTTTGAACTGTTTGATTACAGAGCTCAGCTCCATAGGGTTTCGTTTTGCTCGGTTTTGAGTTTGCAAACACCTTCCCTTCTTGCTGCTTGGTTCGTGTTTTCATCCTTACTTTTGCAATTGTTGGATTGTGTTAAGTCTCTAATTGACTGGTTGTGACTCTGGTCCGTCGGATGTTTGCTTTTCTCTATTGATTTCGCACTCTGAACCCTAGGACATCTAGTGGCCGTGTGCGTGTCAAGCCTCCCGTGAGGATCTCTGTTTGCTTGATTGACCAGCTCGTTCTAGACTCGTTTTCGCATTTGTTCAGTGATTGTCAGAGTGTGTTGGATTGTGCTCCCAAGTGGTCTTTTTCGCTTCCTCCTCGCTTGCGATCCTTGCTTGTTTTGCAGAGCTTAGATCACATAGCTCGTGCATTGCTTTGTTTCCTTTTGATTTCAGAACTTTGGTTGAGTGTTTCGGGAACTTTGTGTGCTTTCATTAAGTAGTTTACTTGGTGTTCAGGTTCCTCCAAATTCCTTTAGGTGTTTTATGTCACTGAAAAGAAATCAAATTAGTAGCTTGCTTTAAAATTCGAAAAGGAAAAGAACATTTCGTTGAATTGCATTTTCAAAAGAAAAGTTTCCTTTCCTCGCTTTAGTTGCATTTAGCTACTTGTTTGTTTGTATTCGTTTGGTTTGGTTTAAAAAATTCTTTGCTCTCTCGTAGCTAGAATTCATCGAACAAAACGAAATTCTTTTGCATATAGATTGCATCTAAGTAATTGTGAGCGAACATACGATAGAGCTTGAAATCGAAACTTAATCTCAAGATTAACTGTAAAATGAACCAAATGAATCTAAAAACGCATTGGAACTAAACGCAAATATTTAGAGGTCTAGGTTAGAGACGTGTTCCGGCGTCTTAAAACATAGTCACTGTTGTTTCACATTAGGTTGGGTGATTCCTCCTTCTGTGACTCGATAGTGGTCTAATACGGACTGCGCTCCCACGTACCGTCGAGTATATAGGGAGACCCCACTAGGCTTTTATCCTTCATCCATAGGAAGCCGAGTCGGCCGCCCTACGATTCGCAATGCAGTGAACACAGCATTCACGAAGATTGACCACCCGTACCCTAAAAAGTATTCTGTGGTTTTGTGAAGAGTTTGGCACACCCTCTACCTAGAGTTCCAGAGCAGTCGCTTTTGATCCTTTTCGGACTCCCTAAACGAAAAGGTGCCTGTGAGCGTCTTGTCACTTCGTGCTCATTAAACATTCGAAGGAGACTGGAGTCATCTTTGTCCTTTTCTCGACTCCTGAAATATGAAAAGGTCAAGTTTGGTCCTTGCGTCTTAAAATTAATTTGGCCACGATAACATCACCTTTTCTAGGTCTTGTGTGCGATAGTTTTGAGCAGGTTTTATCGGTAGTTTCCTTTAGGAGTTCTAAGGGGTCTGGTCATCCTGGCTGACCCATCAACCTCTGGTATAAGTGATCAAGGTTCTCCATCCTCTGTTGCTCCCGAGGTACCAGTTGTAAGCGGTACTCTTCCCATTGTTCCGAGTATCCAGCCTATCAACGCACGGTCCCCAGGCAACCCAGATTACTTAGAGGATTGGAATCCCGTCTGGGAGGAAGATTGGGATACCCCCCGCACCCCCCGTACCCCTTTAGGTATGTCATCTCCGATGGAGGGGGCAGCTTCCAGTACAGGTGAGACACCTGCGGTCACAGACATCGAAACACCCGTGGTCACAGACATCGAGACCCCGATCCCGGCTTCCTCTCCCGTCCCTTCACGATATCAATCGCTGAGGGATAGGTATGCCGCTAGAACAACTTCTACCACTATATGGGATCCTAGTCTCGCTGCCTCGATTGGCCCTTTTGTTTCGCATCCTCTTTTCCCACCCCTCACGACAGAACTCAACCCGCCCGTAACCTCAGTTCCCACTCAACCTACTGTTTGTGTAGCGCGTTCGACTCCGGTCGTTAGTGCTATACCGGTTTCCTCGTCTGAAGTCCCTCAAGCTGGTTCTTTTGTTGGAGGCATTCCAGGATCAGGACCGTATGATGCTTATGGGGAACCTATAACGGACCCAGATTACGATGGTCCTATCTTCTTCTATGATGAAAATGGTGAGTTTCTTGAGGAAATCTCAGGTCTCCCTCGTCGCCCTTTCGAAGAAAACGAGGAATCTTTGAATGTCATGTATGACCACACTACTAAGTACTTTGGAAACCGAGACCCTCCTCGGCAGCCCATAGGGCCACCCAATCAGGACCCGCCATTCTACGTGCAGCCCCCCCAGGGGCAACCACTGTATGGCCCGCCTGACCCAGGACAATCTGGGCATCCACAAGGTCAACCTTACCAGGAACAACCTATGGACATTGGAGGTCCGCCATATCCATATCAGAATCAACTTACTGGGCAGCCAGAGCAACCGTCTTTTCAAGACTAGCTTGGTTTCCAGCCAGGGTACCCCTCTGGACAAACTGGCCTAGTTTACAATCCTTCAAATCAACCAGCCGTCCAGCAAGGGTATCCCCTTGGGCAGGGTGGACAACCCTATGTTCAACAGGGCCCACCTACCCCTCAAATCACAAATCCTTCTGGGCGAGGGGGGCAACCCTCTGCTCAGCCCATATACCAAGGAGGGCAGCCTGCCGTACAGCAAGCCCAACCCTCTTCCCAACCCGGTTACGGTGGGGGACAAACGGGCCAACCGTCTATACAGCCAAATCAACCCGGGGTCTACCCTCATCGTCAACCTGGGCAAGCTGGCCAACCTCGACGTCAACCAGCTATCCAACCAATTCGACCACCCGTCCCGCGAAGACAACCCTTGGTGGCACATGGACAACCTGGCGTTCAGCAAGGCTATCCTGCTGGCCAACCAGGTCCATCTCGAATCCGACCAAGTCGACCTTCGGGACGTATGGTCCAACCTCAACCGGTTCAAGGACAATACTCTGGGCCTCAGACTCAAACAGGTTATCAACCCTCATACCAAACGCAGCCTGCCTACCAGGCTCCGTATGGGACCCAGCAGTCACATGGCTACCAGCAACCCCAGGGGCAAAATCAGTATGCTCCTTACCAAAATTATCAGCAACCACAGGTCACTCCCTATCAAAATTATCAATATGGTCAACCTGGCAGGCAAGCTGCTAATTCATGGGGAGCTGGGGGGCAGACACAGGGACAGTCGTCCGCACATGGACAAAACTCCTACGGACAAACCCCCTATGCGCCAGGTCCTTTTGGACCAGGTCCATCGGGACAAAGTTCCTACGCGCCCGGTCCTTTCGGGCCAGGTCCGTCCGGACAAAGTTCGTGGGGGCAACCCCAATCTGGGTGGAACCCTAATACCGCCTCGAACCCTCAGCCACAGATGTCCTTCAACCCGCAGCTACCATTTTTGGCTACGTTGGAACTCCCCGATGTGTCCAAGTTAACAAACGATCCTATTTTACATAACTCATATTGGCCACCGGTTCCGACCAAGATACCAGGTGACTGTCCAAAGTTCGACGGCAAAGCCGGAGAGGATCCTCAAGCCCACGTAATGACATATCACCTTTGGTGTTCATCTAACTCATGGCTTGATGATTCTATCCGACTGCGCCTCTTCCAGAGGACTCTCACTGGTTCAGCCGCAAAATGGTATATTGAACTTAACCGCGGCATGTTTTCAGACTTTAACTCGTTGGCTATGGCCTTTCTTACTCATTTTCAGTTACCCATTCGGTACGAGACTGGGACCAATTTGCTCACGTCTCTGAAACAGGATACGGCAACGCACATCTCCGATCATATACATGAATGGAGAAGGCGCCGTCGTTTGATTAAATTTTGGATTCCCGATCAACTCCTGACCGACTGGTTTACCACGTCCTTTGTCCCTAAAATTGCCAAAGATATTGCAATGGGGGCGTGCGTAACTGAGGAGCAAGCGATTGCGCGAGCTCAATACCTCGACTTAGTGTATTCTCAGTCAGGTACTTTGTACGACTATTTGCCAGATGCCCCGAGGAACGGACAAACCAAAGCTCCACCAAAACCGTCTGTTGATGGGGTTATTGGCTCCGTGAATTCATCAAGTAAAAAATCGACCGCAAACTCTGGGAAGCAGAAACAAAACGCCTCTAACGAGAATGCTTCTCAGAGCCCATCTATTCCTGGGAATACCTCCGAGGTGAATGCCGTTCAGTCCACCGCGGCAGACAAATCCTCGAAAGGCAAAAAGAAAGGAAAGGCCAAAGAAAAATCCGGACAACCTAAGCAGAATCCTCCTAAACCTCCCTCCGAGGAAGGAGCCAAGCGGAAGCCTAAGTATCCTTGCCTCATTTGTGAGGAGGATCACTACACCAAGGACTGCCCCAGGCGATCCGAGGTTAGTCGGCTTTTGAAAGGTGCTTCAGGGTCCCCTGCCGTGCTTAAAGAGCCTTTCCCATCCCAGCAGACACATCAGGTGGCAGACCCTTCTCAATCCTCTTCCTCGTTCGGTTCTCAAGTATTCATGGCGGGAACTATCCCCGTCCATATTACGACTCGAGCGAAAGATTATCCATCTTCAGCCGGGAAGGAGCCGGAGGCCCCCTCCAGTGCTCCCGCGTCCAGTTCTGGCTCTCTTCACATTGAACGACCCAGCACCGAGACGATCCCCCGACCCCCTCCCAAAGGTGTACTCAGGAAGTCATCTTATAACCCCAATGCTCGTGCCGCTCAGCATTATAGCATTGTCGAGGACTTAGCTCAGGCTCCGTCTGCTATGTCCGCGTTAGAAGTCCTCCAGAGCTGCCCCTCCCAGAGGAAGTCCTTGCTATCAGCGATTGGTGGCATCGACCCGGCAGATTCGGATTTAATTTCTTTTGACCTCGAAGGTTTCACGCAGAGATTGCCTCATCAGGTGGCTTTCCTTATACAAGTTCTCATCAAAGGCAAGACGATTCACCGTACTGTCATTGATGAAGGAGCTTCAACCTGCATCATGTCGGTTGCTTGTTGGAAGGCTATTGGTTCGCCTGCTCTGAGCCAGTCTCCCACCACCCTAGAGGCGTTCGATGGAAGAGAATCTCGTCCACTTGGTATCCTCCCGCGTTTACCTATCTCTTTAGAAGGGAAAACGGTAGAAGTCGAGGTTGAAGTCGTTGACGCTAATCTCACTTACAACCTCCTCCTAGGACGAAGCTAGACTTATGCCATGCAAGCCGTGGCTTCCTCCTTATTTCGTGTCGTTCGTTTTCCCCATCAAGGGAAAATCGTCACAGTGGACCAGCTGTCCTTTTTTGCTTCCTCTTCTGAAGGGAATGTACCATTCGTGGAGCATACCTTCAAATCGCTAGAGAGTGTGGGTGCCGGATTATTTAAAGATCCCTCCTTGATGGGAGTCTTTCCCCTCCCACCTCCAAATCTCGCTTCCGTTAATATGATCACAACACATTCTGATCCATGGGTTCTCCCTCCCGTGAATCAAGAAGACTCCTGGGGCGAGATGATGCCATTGAGCCCCGCCGAGCTCAACTACATCGAGATAGTCGCTGCATCGGCTTCAACCCCCGAACCTGCTTTTCCAGGCAGCGTTCCCGATTCACCTGAAACCTTCCCTTGGTTGGGAGAGAAGGCCACTTCGGACCCCCTGAAGGAATCATTTCCCTCCGACGAGGCTATCATCGAGACTATGTCTCCCGAAGAGCTCCCTTGGTCAGATCACCACCATCGCTCTTCGTTTCTCCCTCCTCATTCGGAAATGGCCTCGTGTCTCGGAAAGTTCGCTTCATGTCTCCCACATATCCCTCTCCAAACACCTATCCAGTTATATCAAGTGTCTTCGGAGGGGAACATGGGTAACATTACGCAGACTTTGGCTATCGACATCTCTGTCAAAACAGGGGTTGTCGAAAATATTCATATTGGAGTCACATGTACTCCTGAGGAAATTCAAATTTACACAGATCTATTTCGTGAATTTCGTGATGTTTTCGCATGGTCTTACGAAGAAATGCCCGGCATTGACCCTAGTATCGTGGAGCACGAAATCCCTACCTATCCTGGGGCTAAGCCTGTTCGTCAGCGTTTACGCCCAGTGCACCCTCGAAAGGCTGCAGCCATCAAGGCCGAAGTTGAAAAGCTTTTTCGAGCTGGTTTCATTTATGCCATTCCCCTCACGGAATGGGTATCTAATATAGTTCCTGTCAATAAAAAACAGGGCACTATTCGGGTTTGTGTTGACTATTGCATCCTTGCTGTACGCGCATGCCATGAATGCCAGGTTTACCACCGGAAGATGCGTGCACCTGTTGCACCACTGCACCCTGTCGTAACCGTAGGTCCATTTGCCAAATGGGGCATCGATTATACGTCCTGTAACCCTCGTTCGGCCGGGGGGCATGGGTACATTATCGTTGCCGTGGATTATTTCACCAAGTGGGCCGAAGCGATGCCTACATTAAACGAAGACGGTCACACAGCGGCGCAGTTTTTATTCAATCATATCATCACTTGCTTCGGAGTCCCTCAGGCTATTGTTACAGATCACGGAAAGCATTTCCGAAATCATATGATGACAGAGTTAACGACCCAGCTAGGCTTGCGGCAAGATAGTTCGTCACCGTACTATCCTCAATCTAACGGTCAAGTTGAAGCCGTGAACAAAGTTTTGATCACCATGCTTCAACGCACCGTCAATATACACAAGTCAAACTGGCATCTAATGCTTTTTCCAGCCTTGTGGGCCTACCGGACTTCTGTGAAGGATGCCACCGGTTTCACCCCGTTTCAACTGGTCTATGGACTGGAGGCTACCCTTCCCGTCGAATGTGAAATTCCTTCATTAAAATTAGCTGTCGAGTTGCTTCCCAACACCACTCCGGTGGAGGAACGGCTTCTTTACCTAGAACGGTTAGACGAGACTCGTCGTTTGGCTTCTCTGGCTATCGAAGCACAGAAGAAGAGAGTCAAAGCTCACTTCGATCAGAATATTCATCCTCGTTCCTTTGTTGAGGGAGACTTAGTACTGCTCTATGATCAAGCTAAGGATAAGCTGGGGGCAGGAAAACTCGAATCCATGTGGTTAGGTCCCTACATCGTGAAACGTGTTTTACAAAAGGGCGCATATGAGTTGATTGACTATGAAGGAAATCCTCTTGAAAAGCCCCGTAACGGGCTGTATCTGAAGAAATACTATGCATAGCTGCTCACATTCACTTTGTATATACGTGTGTTTTTGAGTTTTTACTGCATGAGTTTCTTTTTGCTTTGGTGTGAAGGCGTGTTTTGCCCCTTATTATGCTTTCTCTTTCCTGCGCAGATGTCTCGTACCCCTTATGTTGGTTTCGCTGATGGTGCCTGCCGTAGCACTTGTAATTTGTCTTCGGCAGCGTGGGTGATCTACGATCCTCACGGAGAGTTGTTAGACCTTCAGGGTGTCTGCCTAGGTCGTACCACTAACAACGTTGCCGAGTACAGCGCTGTAATAGAATTACTTGCCGAAGCAGTTGACCTCGGCATCCGAGAGCTAGTGGTGAACCTGGACTCCCAACTGGTTGTCCATCAACTCAACAGACGATATTCCGTCAGAGACCAGCGCATATTAAGGTTGTACCTACGTGTAAGATTGTTAGAACGGAATTTTGATTACATTACTTATCAGCACATTCCGAGACGATTAAATACGTTGACTGATGCATTGGCAAATCATGTATTAGATAGACATTTGCGAAACAGATAAACATCATACAGGAAAGCATAGACAGCATAGTAAGACCATAAGCATATGTAAATAAATCATTTCAAGCATAATTTGCATGTGTGTGCTTTTAAGCTTGCATT
This sequence comes from Pinus tabuliformis, assembly GCA_031772625.1. NCBI lineage: Eukaryota > Viridiplantae > Streptophyta > Pinopsida > Pinales > Pinaceae > Pinus > Pinus tabuliformis. The sequence goes on along the minus strand of CM062808.1, from coordinate 24,846,628 downwards.
AAAAATATAAAATCCATGAGTCGAGTGTCATGCAAATTCATACATAAGATCACAAATTGTACTGAATAAACGCATGACATTAAGAACACATTATCACATGTAACAACGACTCATCCAAAAATCGGTATGTATATATATATATATCGTGTGGCGCACTAAGGCGCTCAAAAATAGAAGTGCATGTCCCAAAATCTCAATACATCTGAGTCATAATGTCTCAAAATAAACAGTGGAAATAAAACCTAGGTGACTAGTCAGCTGGATGATGCTCCCTATAGTACACAGCTGCTCGTGCCACCCGCCTCAGAAGGCGGTGCACTCTGGGTTCCACACCCACTGTGTGAATCTGATGCTCCACGGGGACCTCCTCGACCCCCTGGTAGTCTGGCACCCCCTCCAGCAACCCCTCAAGGTTGCGAGCCACAGTCTCCGGTGTGTTAACCCCTGGAGGGGCTAGGGCCAAAACTCCGGCTCCCGGACCCTCTCTCCGTGCCGTGGCAGCCAGGCCAATCGGTCTAGTAGGCCCCACATCTGCATAACAAGACATTTATTAGGACATGTACATGGAAATTAAAAAACAATACAAAACTCAAAAAGACAAAAAGTGTCATACCTGCATCGTCCCACTGTTCACCCGTAGGCAGTACCAAATCAGGATCATTGCGGAAATCCATCCCCGCATATGGCCAATCCTGCACGAAAATCTCCTGCTGATCCAGCCAGTCTTTGAAAAATGCCCCCCAGCTATGTGGCCGACCGCCACCCCCACGTGGCATGATACGAGCCCATCGTGAGGCCCTCATCTCTCGAGGATCTCTAGGGGCATCCACAGCCATAGACTGCAGCCGCATGGCTGGTACTCGCTCCAGAATGAGCGGGACCAGGATCGATCCGTAGCCGAACTGCTTCGTCTCCCCGCGACGGCAGTTGCTCAATTGCCTCTTCATGTTATTGCACACTGCCGTGCACCAATCAAACACGGTAGGCTCGAGGCACTCGAGAGCTAGTAGGAGATGGGTCTTAGACGCCTCATGGTTCGCCATGCTACCCGCCGCCCGGGTCACCATGAACAGGATGGTGCGCAGCACTATGTCTCTCACTGTGGGGATCGAGCACTTCCCACTCTGCGTCTTCACCGCCCCCGGGCAAACCTGAGCCATCAAGTCATCCAGAGTACCGCCGCTAGGGCGCTGCCCCTCCAAGATGGGCCTTGCACCTCGGCGCGACAATCCAGTCAAGAAAAAGATGTCCATGTGGTCAAACTCAATGTCGTGACCACGGATGGTGAAGTTTTGGTCCACCGGGTTCCATGCCCTGATCAGCAGCTCCAGAAGATCATGCTGGGCCCTCAAACGCGGCGTAAGGAAGAATTTCATGAATCCGCAAGCCCGCATGGCGTTGCAGCAATTCACATCTCCCCAAGCAGCTACATCTTCTACATCGTGAACTCTCTCTTGCCATTGAAAGGCCATGATGTCCTGCACAAACCATAAAAACAAATTAGAAATGCCTCCATGGAAAAATTTACGTTCATTTATCAAAAACAAAATTTTTTCCGCGCCAGCGCGGCTGTTTTAGAAACAGCCGCGATGACAATGGCGGCCCTTTGTAAAAAATGCGAGGTCAGCGCGGAAGAACACGGCTTTTCCGCGCTGACCCGAAGTTGGCTACGTTTGTTATTTTTCGGTCAGCGCGACCCCGTGGGCGATTTCCGCGCTGACCGAGGGCGCACCCATGCAAATAAAAAATGCCCAATTGGGCCAATTCGACCGTTAAAAACCGACTAAAATGAACCAGAATGCAGGGCAAGGGAACGAGAACCTACCTGGAAGAAGCGGATCTGGAAATGGTCTCCGTACGGGCTGGAAATCGCTCCGTCAACTTTCTGGCTCTTCCACGTCCTTCACGTTCTCAAATAGTAAAATGGTAAAAATGACTTATTACTCCCCCCTATTTATAGTAAAAACTCCTAAATTGCCATATTTTTTGGGTTTTTACCATTTTTAACCATAAAACTAGTCCTGGTTTTGTTTTGAGCATGTTTTAATGCGTTTTTTACGTATATCGAATGGATTTATGCGGGTAGTGCCCTTGTGCAGGTACAGGTATAGCAGCTTGGTCATGCCGGTCCACAATTCATGTGATCCCCAAAAGTGTCGTCTCTAAGCTCTTTTCCGACGCTAAACAAGAGAAGATAGCCGAGCTTCCTTTCAGCTCGCTAAAGGGAATGAAAGGCGGTCGTTTTTAAGCTCTTTTTCCGACCGTTAAACCAAAAAGATCGCCGGGTGTTTGTCGTTTCACGCTCGATATTGGCTCTAAAACGACGTGTTTTCGACCGCTTTTTACTTTTTCAGGTCAGAGACACTATTCATGAAAAGTACTCCTCGGTTGTAATGACCGGGCGGTTCTTTCGAGCATAGTTTTATACTTTTTCGGGCTCGAGAGACACAACTGTACGAAAAAGGACCCCCCTGGAGTCTCCTTTTCCGCATTCTTTTCAGACTCTCGAAACAAGAAAAGAAGCCGAGTTCCTCCTATGTCAGGCTCGTTAAACACTCAATGACATCAGATATTGTCAACATGACACACATCAAGCATATGTCATCCCCGTCAAGCTTGTCATCCAAAAATAATCGGGGTACCTGCCTGCAAAGGTGGGGAAAATGGAACTATGATTACAGTCGTCTCGGCAGTACGTCACTCTTGAACATGGCACTCCGCTGTTTCGTGTCTGGGTGGGGTCATCTCATCTCGTTTTCACTAGCCTCCATGGGTTTGGGATATCCTATTTGACCTCTCATCTGTTCATTGCCGTCACCATCCGCTGCTCATTTGATGTCGAGTACTGCCAAATCCGTTACAGTGCCGTTATATGTTCAAGAGAAGTTGTCCTCTGCCACAATGCAACCTCGTTCGCTATCTCATCACAAGCTATTATACCTCTGTCTCGTGTCGATGATGTGGGAATCATTATGGCCCACCTTCGATCAAGGTCCTTTCTCGTCGAATTCAGCTCATTATCCGAGAAAGTGACTTAGAGACTCCTTCCAGGTGCCTTGGAGCCTGCATGCCTCAATGGCAGGTTCTTCGTGTTCGACGCAAGGTTTTACATCATTGGCCTTCGATCGAATGATTCCGTGGGTGTTCGACACCAACTCATTGATTCACACACCACGGATTGTACCTATAGTACCTTGAGGGCCATTGTCATTATTGGTGGTACCTCTCGCGTCTGTTAGCAGTTTTCATCATTGACTGGTAATCAGACGATGTTCATGCATGTTCGACTTCAACCCATGTATTCACATGCTTGGACTTGTACTCTGTTCGGGTCGAGATGGAGCGCAAGACCCTGGATCCTTGCTCACCGTGGTCCAGGTTGCGATTTTGTGGATAATCATTACATGACTCATTGATGGATGGCTGCGCCCATACCTGAGTCTTCATGGATGGCTGCGACCATACCTTATCAGTATTATGGTCTCTTCAACTGGGTGGCTGCGTCCACACCATAGACCATTCTTGCATGTCTTTTGGATGGCTGTGCCCATGCCTAGACTGCATGTATTTGATTGTCAGAGATTTTCGGTACTTCCTGGTGGTGTTCCAGTTCGGCGTGTGTTGTAAAGCATTTCACCCCTCCCACTCTCTCGGTCTTCATGCTTTAGGGGGCATCTGTTACGCAGTAATTTATCACTGCCTTCCTGTCAGTCACCCTGCTGTGTCCAGAAGTCACAATCACTAGGTGTTTGATCCCTGAACTGGCTTAAAAACCCACTTTTCCAAAGTTTTGTGCATCAGCGCGTCTGTTCCTAAAATAACCGCGATGACAAGCGCCTCCCAGTGTATTTCATGCGCTGCCATCGCGGAAGAACATCACTTTTCCGCGATGATGCACAGCGCGCCTTTCCTGTGTTCTTCCGCGCTGACATGACTTGTTCAGTTATTGATATGTGCTGACAGCGCGGCAGTCTCCCTATAATCCGCGCTGATCCAGTTTGGGCGAATTTGTTCAAACAACCAGCCTTCCAGATCTCTCCAGGCTTGGTTGTTAGCTTTGTGAATGTCGACTCCCTTCTATGGCATGTCTGTTCGACCTTTTGCAACTACTTCCCTTGAAGATAAGCTCATCCTTCCACCCTTTTAGGAGACTCCTTCTCCTATATAAACTTCCACCATTACCATGAGCAGCTAGTTGGAACTAGTTAGACTTAGCTTGGATTGTACAGAGCTTATAGTGCTCAGATTGCTGCTATAGGTTTGGTGTGTTAGGTGTGGAAGTGATTGATTGCTTGGGGAAGTTTGTTTGTGACATTTGTGTGAGAGAGAGAGAGTTGTTTGTCTTGGGAGAACCATCCTCAAAGGTGAATGCTTGAGATACATGCTGACTGATCCCTCCTGAGAAGTTTATCGACGTCAAAACATTTGGTTGTACTCTTCTCTATTCTGATTAATAATAGATGACTGCTATTATTGTTCCATTCTCGTTTGTTTATGCAATGAATAAATGTGAATTATGTCTTTTCTGACTGACATATAGTTACTTTTACTAGATTTCACGCTTGCGTTTGCTTTCTCTTCGTGTGTGCAGGTGTCCGTTTGCGGGGATCGCGGAGGACTGTGACCAGCTGAAGCGAAGGAGCGAAGGCAACATCTCTTCGTCAAACGACAACGCAGGAATCCAAGTAGGTGCTCTTAACTTCTTGTTTAATTGTAACTAGGAACATGCGTGGCAGCATTGTGTGATTGTTGCTAGACCCCTATTGGGCTAGTAGGGATCGCCTCTATCCGTAGAGGGGATTTACCTCTCCAACAATAGTCATCCATGGTAAGATGTCTCCTTGCATAGGCAAACTGATTTTGCCTTCCACTGCACACGGTCCATTTACCAAATGCTCAAATGGAACACAAGTATCCATACTTACTTTATCAATATGAGGCTCCTCCATATGAGTGACCTCACCCATCCATGTCGATAAGCTGCACGATCCTGGTTCAACTTGGTCACCTTCAAGTTCTGCCTCCATCGAGTCCCCATCATCATGTGACTCTCCTATGTGAGTGTCCATCCATGCTGCCAAACTGTATGACCCTGGTTCAACTTGATTAAACTCAAGTTCGCCCTCCATCATATCCTCATCATCACATGGTCCTTCCATATGAGTATCTTCATCTGTCCATGTCCATGAGCTGCATGACTCTGGCTTAGCTTGATTATCTTCAAGTCTAACCTCCATCATAGTTAAGTCTTCAACATTTTTGGCCATCATGACTTCCTCTTCCTCGTCTGCAACTTCATCCATTGCCTGACTGATTTGAAGAAGTCCTTCTCGTCCAAGCATTACATCAATGCCATCTGTATTTATCACTATGAAGTCCAGCTGACCTCTACATCCTTCCATCTGTACAGGTACCTCTCATATCAAGCCTACTGCCAAATTCCACAAGGTTATTTCCCAGTTTTCCATAGTAGATATCAGCCCCACTTCTTCTACTAACCGTGCTGATATAAGGTTATATGAGCCACCCGTGTTTGCCAACGCTTGAACATCTTTGCCACAAATCTTCAAGGTTACAAGACCTCGGTTGTTCTCCATGACCTTATCTTCACCTGTCAACTGCCACGAGCAACCCTGCTCACCAGCTCCGACCGAGCTCTGATACCACCTGTCACGCCCCCAAGCCTACGGTAATTTTTTTTTTTCCCGTGCCCGGCGGGGTGCGGCACCACTGTGTACTTTCTTTTCGTTAATACTTGTACATATGGACTACACCTTTCGCATAAACATACTTAATTCTGTCTTTCTCAATTAAGTACAATGCATAAAACTTCATACACGTTTATAACCAATATGCAATTAAACCATAAACATAACAATTGCAAACAACTGTGTAGAATGGGAGGGGCAACTCCCGAACGAGTCCGCCCAATAATAATATATATTATGAAACCTTTCAATAATACAATCATACAAGTGTGCCGGGAAAAGTCCACGGCCAACACTTAGAAATATTACAATCAAGGCAACCTGCCTTTTACATACACAATTATGCACCTTTTCCTATGAGCGGGTACCCACACGGGTCACCAAGACACTCACACAATTCTGCACCAAACCGTGTATCCAAATCTCCCTCAACCGAGACCTCACTTCACATAACCCAAGCTCCAAAATATGCGAAGTCCTTCTAACCTTTATGCGCATGAGGAATGCGCATCCCTTAGAACCTTCGCACCTTTTCCTTGTCTCTTATGCGAGGATCCTTGAGCGAAGATCGATGATGAGAATGAAGTCTCATCCTCCACAATATATACGCATCTTCCTTATGTTTCAAGGGGTTGCTTAACTTATGGCCGACCCCACTAATTAACACATAAGCCCATGTATTATATACGTTTTATATTAATTAATCCACACATATTTATATGTGTGTACAACCTCCATATAATATGCTTTCTTCTTATGTTTTTAAGGGGGGTGCTCCACTCATGGTTGCCCCCATCATCTTACATATAAGCCCTCACATATTATATTTTATTTTTACAACCCACGCATATTTACATTCTTTGGCATATGCGTATAAGTCCTTATGGCATATTAATATGCCCGCCCAACACTTAGCCACATTCAGCCTAAGTGCCTTTCGTCGCACAGTTTGTCGTAACCGGCTCGCTATTTCGTCGCATTGTGTCGACCTCCCGTCGCACTGCAACCGCAACTCGCCGTTTCGTCGCACGCTGCCCGCTACCTTTTGCTGTTCGTCGCATCCACCTGTCCTTCGTATGCCGCTGCCCATCGTGTAGCAAGGCGCGCGCCCATCGTGCACGGGTCGCCCGCCCGGGTCGCCCGTTCACCTTGTCCGCCGGCTCACCGTGCACGGGTCGCCCACCCGGGTCGCCCGCCCGTCGTGCACGGGTCGCCCAAGTGTCGGAGGTAGCTCGCCCGCTTGTCGCACTGCCCGTCGTCGTGCCAAAACGCGCCCGTCGTCGTGCCAAAAAGCGTCCGTCGTCGTGCACGGGGGCGCCTGCCCATCGTGCATGCCTGCCCGAGACTCAAGGGCCTTACAGGTGACCTCCCGGGAAGTCCTAGTGTTGCACCCTCCCCCATTTTTGTGCGGCGCGGTGGAGCCAATGGAAGGGATCCTCGCGGGTGCGATTGCGGCGGCGCCAGCGCGGAACCCTGCTGTCAGGCGCGCTTGACGGTTTTATTGGGTCGCGTCGCGTTTCCGTCTCATTTTGCGACGCAAGGCTGCCTATATATTGATGCACAATTGAATGCCGCGAATGAGGAGGTCGCCCGAGCGTTAAGGGGGGAGGGGGAGCGCCACTAAGGGAAACAGAGGACTGCTACGAGGGAAACTCGGGAACGGGGCACAGATTCATCACCCTAGTCGGAAGTCGCGAGCGGGATCGAAGCGCATTCGCGGCAGTGGGTGATGAATCTAGGACCGTTCGCGTCACTGTAGCGAAGATGACGCGGGGGAGAGTGGGTAACAGGTTTGTTGAATCGCATCTGATTTTTGTGGGAATTCGAATTTGGGGAGAGCCGCGGATCGCGCACGGAAAGGCAACGCGAGCTCCACGCAGCGCCGTCGGTGGTCGCGGAACTTACGCCATTTTCTCCCCTCCCTCTCTCCTTCCCTTCCCTTCCCCCCTTCGTTCTTCCCCTGGTCCGCTGGCTACCCGCGGGGCGGGGCGGGGCGCGCCGCCAATTCAGGGAAGAGGGCGAGCTCCCGCGCCGCGGCGAATGGCGTCGGACGGAGGGCCATGGGTGGGCCCCATGCCCTGCGCGTGGCTCGACGGTCTCCCTTGAAGAGGGGGAGTGGGCGAGATCGTTGCGGGTGTGATCATACCAACGTTAATGCATCGGATCCCATCAGAACTCCGCAGTTAAGCGCGCTTGGGCTAGAGTAGTAGTGGGATGGGTGACCTCCCGGGAAGTCCTAGTGTTGTACCCTCCCCCCTTTTTGTGCGGCGCGGTGGAGCCAGTTGAAGGGATCCTCGCGGGTGCGATCGCGCCGACGCCATAGCGGAACTTCGCGGTCAGGCGCGCTTGACGGTTTTATTGGGTCGCGTCGCGTGTTCGTCTTGTTTTGCGACGCGGGGCTGCCTATATATTGATGTGCAATGGAATCCCGCGAATGAGGAGGTCGCCCGAGCATTAAGGGGGGAGGGGGAGCGCCACTGAGGGAAACAGAGGACTGCTCCGAGGGAAACTCGGGAACGGGGCACGGATTCATCACCCTAGTCGGAAGTTGCGAGCGGGATCGGAGCGCATTCGCAGCAGTGGGTGATGAATCTAGGACCGTTCGCGTCACTGTAGCGAAGATGACGCAGGGGAGAGTGGGTAAGAGGTTTGTTGAATCGTATATGCTTTTTGTGGGAATTCGAATTTGGAGAGAGCCGCGGATCGCGAACGGAAAGGCAGCGCGAGCTCCACGCAGCACCGTCGGTGTTCGCGGAACTTACGCCTTTTTCTCCCCTCCCTCTCTCCTTCCCTTCCCTTCCCCCCTTCATTCTTCCCCTGGTCCGCTGGCTGCCCGCGGGGCGGGGCGCGCCGCCAAGTCGGGGAAGAGGGCGAGCTCCCGCGCCGCGGCGAACGGCGTCGGACGGAGGGCCATGGGTGGGCGCCATGCCCTGCGCGTGGCTCGACGGTCTCGCTTGAATAGGGGGAGGGGGCGAGATCTCTGCGGGTGCGATCATACCAGTGTTAATGCATCGGATCCCATCAGAACTCCGCAGTTAAGCGCGCTTGGGCTAGAGTAGTACTGGGATGGGTTACCTCCCGGGAAGTCCTAGTGTTGCACCCTCGCCCCTTTTTGTGCGGCGCGGCGGAGCCAGTTGAAGGGATCCTCGCGGGTGCGATCGCGTCGGTGCTAGTGCGGAACTCCGCGGTCAGGCGCGCTTGACGGTTTTATTGGGTCGTGTCGCGTGTTCGTCTCGTTTTGCGACGCGGGGCTGCCTATATATTGATGCGCAATGGAATCCCGCGAATGAGGAGGTCGCCCGAGCATTAAGGGGGGAGGGGGAGTGCCACTGAGGGAAACAGAGGACTGCTCCGAGGGAAACTCGGGAACGGGGCACGGATTCATCACCCTAGTTGGAAGTCGCGTGCGGGATCGGAGCGCATTTGCGGCAGTGGGTGATGAATCTAGGATCGTTCGCATCACTGTAGCGAAGATGACGCGGGGGAGAGTGGGTAAGAGGTTTGTTGAATCGTATCTGCTTTTTGTGTGAATTCGAATTTGGGGAGAGCCGCGGATCGCGCACGGAAAGGCAGCGCGAGCTCCACGCGAGCTCCACGCTCCCTTCGTTCTTCCCCTGGTCTGCTGGCTGCCCGCGGGGCGGGGCGCGCCGCCAAGTCGGGGAAGAGGGCGAGCTCTCGCGCCGCGGCGAACGGCGTCGGACGGAGGGCCATGGTTGGGCGCCATGCCCTGCGTGTGGCTCGGCGGTCTCCCTTGAAGAGCGGGAGGGGGCGAGATCTTTGTGGGTGCGATCATACTAGCATTAATGCACCGGATCCCATCAGAACTCCGCAGTTAAGCGCGCTTGGGCTAGAGTAGTACTGGGATCGGTGACCTCCCGGGAAGTCCTAGTGTTGCACCCTCCCCCCTTTTTGTGCGACGCGACGGAGCCAGTGGAAGGGATCCTCGCGGGTGCGATCGCGCCGGCGCCAGTGCGGAACTCCGCGGTCAGGCGCGCTTGACGATTTTATTGGGTCGCATCACGTGTTCGTCTCGTTTTGCGACGCGGGGTTGCCTATATATTGATGCACAATGGAATCCCGTGAATGAGGAGGTCGCCCGAGCATTAAGGGGGGAGGGGGAGTGCCACTGAGGGAAACAGAGGATTGCTCCGAGGGAAACTCAGGAACGGGGCACGGATTTAGAACTTCGCAGTTAAGCGTGCTTGGAATAGAGTAGTACTGGGATGGGTGACCTCCCGGGAAGTCTTAGTGTTGCACCCTCGCCCCTTTTTGTGTGGCGCGGTGGATCTAGTGGATGTGATCCTCGCGGGTGCGATCGCGTCGGCGTCAGTGCGGAACTCCGAGGAATCCCGTGAATGAGGAGGTCGCCCGAGCATTAAGGGGGGAGGGGGAGCACCACTGAGGGAAACAGAGAACTGCTCCGAGGGAAACTCCGGAACAGGGCACAGATTCATCACCCTAGTCGGAAGTCACGAGCATGATCGCAGCGCATTACGACAGTGGGTGAAGAATCTAGGACCGTTCGTGTCACTGTAGTGAAGATGATGCGGGGGAGAGTAGGTAAGAGGTTTACTAAATCGTATCTGATTTTTGTGGGAATTCGAATTTGGAAAGAACCGCGGATCGCGCACGAAAAGGCAGCGCGAGCTTCGCGCAACGCCCTCGGTGGTCGTGGAACTTACACCTTTTTCTCCCCTCTCTCTCTCCTTTCCTTCCCTTCTGCCCTTCGTTCTTCCCCTGGTTCGCTAGCTCCTCGTGGGGCTGGGCGCGCCGCCAAGTCGAGGAAGAGGGTGAGCTCCCGCGCCGCGGCGAACGGCATTGGACGAAGGGCCATGGGTGGGCGCCATGCCTTGCGCGTGGCTCAACGGTCTCCCTTGAAGAGGGGGAGGGGGCGAGATCTCTGCAGGTGCGATGATACCAGTGTTAATGCACCGGATCCTATCAGAACTCTGCAGTTAAGCGCGCTTGGGCTAGAGTAGTACTGGGATGGGTGACCTCCCGTGAAGTTCCAATGTTGCACCCTCCCCCCTTTTTGTGCAGCGCGGCGAAGCCTATGGAAGTGATCCTCGTGGGTGCGATCGCGCCAGCGTCAGTGCGAAACTCCACGGTTAGGTGCGCTTGACGGTTTTATTGGGTCGCGTCGTGTGTTCGTCTCGTTTTGCGACGCGGGGCTGCCTATATATTGATGTGCAATGCAATCCCATGAATGAGGAGGTTGCCCAAGCATTAAGGGGGAAGGGGGAGCACCACAGAGGGAAACAGAGTACTGCTCCGAGCGAAACTCGGGAACAGGGCACGGATTCATCACCCCAGTCGGAAGTTACGAGCGTGATCGCAGTGCATTGCGGCAGTGGGTGATGAATCTAGGACCATTCGCGTCACTGTAGCAAATATGACGCAGGGGAGAGTAGGTAAGAGGTTTATTAAATCGTATCTACTTTTTGTGGGAATTCGAATTTGGGAAGAACCATGGATCGCGCAGGGTAAGGCAGCGCGAGCTCCACATAGCGCCGTGTGTGGTCGCGGAACTTACGCCTTTTTCTCCCCTCTCTCTCCTTTCCTTCCCCTCCCCCCTTCATTTTCCCCCTAGTTCGCTGGTTCCCCATGGGGTGGGGCGCGCCGCCAAGTCGGGGAAGAGGGCAAGCTCCCGCGCCACGGCGAACGGCGTCGGACGGAGGGACATGGGTGTAACGCCTTGCGGTTGCATAACCGGGCGCCCGCGCTCCGCATTTGGAAAAAATGTCTAAGGCAAGAAGTGCGAGCGTCCGAAGGTGAGGCACGATTGTAATAACATGTGCGGGCAAGTGGGCGCTCACATATTTATAGGGCAAGTTGGGCAGCTCACCACACAAGCCGACCAAGAAGTGTATAAAACGATGGGCAAGCCGGTGGTGCAAAGCGTTTGGAGACACAATGGTTGGGGCGCACATTATAACATTTCGAGATTCAGCCGAGAGGGAAGTCACCACCGTGCGAGCATATAAACTCTTGGGTGATGATGGCATTTGGAGCAATCACACTTCGCATCATCTCCTCGCATAAGAGGTAGTGCGGAGGCACACTTAGAGCCGCAACAAAGAAGTGTGGATGCGGCCACCGAGTCGGGCAAGTCAAGGCACGTCGTGCAGCGCAGTTGGGGCGCGGGTGGAGGGCGTAGTGAGGCACCTGCCCGCCAAACTTGGTACATGGTCTCGGTGTGTTGTTGTATTGTATTTTGGTGAAGTGTTGTGGTGTGACCGCTGTGCGCTCTTGCACGGGCAGGCGCCCAACCTCGTTTATGAACGCCGGTGGAGCTTTACTCCCGGTCATTTTAACATTTTCTCATATATAATAAAAGAAGACATTCTCTTGCATATTGTTGATGTTATATTGCTGTTCTGTATCTTATTAATGGATTCCGCACATTAATAATGTAATTCATGCTTATTATGAATTGTTGAAGGCGTAGTTCGTAAAGTAAATCTAACAATGGGAAAAGTTCGTTACTTAGGCGGTGCCGCACCCGGCCAATTTAAGGAAAAAAGAATTGGGGGCATGACAGGTGGTATCAGAGCTGATTCAGGGTTGAAGAAGCTTGACGAAAAGCTGATACCAACCTTTACAGTTGGTATCAGAGCAGGTTCACAGGGAGTGAAGCCGTTGCTTGATGATGAACGCAGAGAACAAACATGTATGCAGGGAAAAGTTATGGAGAAATCATGGATGAACAGTCTGGTTTTCGTGGACTTGATGGTTCATGGCAAGGCCATTCAAGCTCTGGTGGACACGGGAGCCACTCATAACTTCATGACGACTCGGTTGGCAAAAGAGGTTGGACTGATGATCTTCCCATCGAATGTGGAAGTCAAGGCAGTGAACTTTAGAGCTAAGGTGGCGGGTTTGGTACACGAAGTACCTGTGCAGATAAAAGACTGGAAGGGTCAGTTGGACTTCACAGTGATGGAGATGAACGACTTTGATATGATAGTCGGATAGGATTTCTTGAAGGGCAACAAGGCTATTGTTGTCCCCTTCTGTGATGAGGTGGTGCTGGTTGGACAGTCACAAACTTGGACTTTGCCCACTCATAGGCAACGGGGGGAAGTCAGGGTGTAGCATGTTTCGGCACTGAGTTTGGAGAATGCTATGAAGGAATCAGATATGGAGACATATGTGGTGATGTTCAAGGGAGTCGAAGGTGATGGAGTGGGGATGCCTGTTCCAGCCGAGATTTCCGAGGTGCTGACCAAATATGCAGATTTGATGCCTGATGAGCTACCAAAGAAACTTCCACCAAGGCATGCAGTGGACCATAGCATTGAGCTTGAGCCAGGAAAGCAACCCCGGGAAAAAGCACCTTATCGGTTGTCAAGACCTGAGTTGGAGGAGTTGAAATGACAGTTAAAGGAGTTAACTGATGTAGGTTTCATCAGACCTTCAAGGTCCCCTTATGGAGCTCCGGAATTATTCCAGCGGAATAAGGATTCGAATGAGCTACGGATGTGCTGTGATTACCATGCATTGAACAAGCAGACGGTAAGGAACAGGTATCCTTTGCCATTGGCTGCTGATTGCTTTGACAAGATTGCGAAAGCCCAAGTGTTTTCCAAGCTGGACTTGAGGCATGGGTATTATCAGGTACGGATAGCTGAAGGAGACGAGAAGAAGACCGCGATAGTAACAAGGTATGCTAGCTTTGAGTTCCTTGTTATTCCATTCAGGTTGTGTAATGCTCCTGCTACGTTTTTCACTTTGATGAATGATGTCCTACGACCATACTTGGATTCGTTTGTAGTAGTGTACTTGGATGATATAATGGTGTTCAGTGACAACATGGAGGATCATAAGAAGCACTTGGCGATGGTGTTCGAGGCACTGAGAGAAAATCAGTTGTTCTTGAAAAAGTCTAAGTGTGTGTTCGCTCAGACCGAGATTCTCTTCCTTGGACATATTGTTGGTCAAGGGTACATACGGATGGAGCCGAGCAGAGTGAAGGCGATTGAGGACTAGGTAGAACCGAAGAATGTCCATGCGATGAGGGTGTTCTTGGGCATGACCAACTACCAACGGATGTTTGTAGAGGGGTACTCCAAGGTGACATCGGCACTGACAGACTTATTGAAGAAAGACAAGAGGTGGAGTTGGACGAGAAAATGTCAAGAGGCATTTGATGACTTGAAGAAGAGGATGATTACAGCACCGACACTAAAGTTACCTGACTTCGAGAGACCGTTTGAGGTACGCACTGATGCTTCAGATTTTACCATAGGAGGGGTTCTTATGCAGGATGGGCATCCGGTGCCGTACGAGAGTTGGAAGTTGTAGGATAGAGAACGGAGGTATCCGGTCCATGAGAAGGAGATGACTGCCATCATCCACTGTCTTCATGTGTGGAGGCATTACCTGATTGGGAAGTCGTTTGTTGTCAAGACTGATAACGTAGCAGCAAGTTATTTTGCATCACAACCGAAGCTTTCTGCGAAGCAAGCTCGTTGGTAGGACTTCTTGGCAGAATTCGACATGACTATCAAGTATAGACCGGGAAGACACAATGCGGTAGCAGATGCCCTTAGCAGGAAGGGACAACTTGCAGCATTGGAGGGAGAAGACCGGGTAGCTAGGAGTAGGAGTCGAGTTCAGATGTCAGAAGAGATGCATAATAAGATCAAGGAAAGTGTTGAAACCGATACTTTGGTGCATAATATAGTGAAGCATATAAAGGAGGGGAAGAAACGAAAGTTCTTTCTACGAGACGGATTCTTGTTCTTTGGAAACTGAATCTATGTTCTAAAGTCATCTGGACTTAGGAGGCGCCTTTTGAAGGAGTGCCACAACTCGCCATGGGCTGGCCACCCAGGGATGCGTCGTTCTTTGGCATTGTTGGAGAGAGGATTCTTTTGGGAGAAGATGTGGGAGGATGTAGAGGAGTATGTACATACGTGCATCATTTGTCAGTAGGACAAATCGGATACTCAGAGGCAAGGAGGACTATTGCAGCATTTACGGATTCCAGAGAGGCCGTGGATGAGTGTCTCGATGGACTTCATCACTCAGTTGCCACGGTTTCAAGGGTATAATGCGATAATGGTCGTGGTTGATCATTTTTCCAAGTATGTTGTCTTTGTTCCTACAAAGATGCCTTGTGGAGCCGAGAGGACTGTGGAGTTGTTCTTTAAGAACATAGTGAAGTATTGGGGGATGCCATTGAGCATTGTGTCGGATAGAGATCCGCATTTTACAAGCAGATTTTGGACCACATTGTTCAAGTTAGTCGGGATAGAGTTGTTGATGAGTTCGAGTTACCATCCGTAGACAGATGGACAGACCGATAGGAGCAAGGCATTGCTAGAGGACTACTTGCGACATTATGTGACGGCTGATCAGAATAATTGGCCTGAACCCTTGGATATTGCTCAGTTTAGCTACAATATTCAAAAGAGTTCTGCGACGGGGTATAGTCCATTTGAGTTGTTGAATGGACAGATGCCGGTTGCACCGCATACATAAGTAGTGACAGGAGGTTTTTTGAGGAGTCCTCATGCGAAGAAGTTCATGAAGGCTTGGGAGGAGACCTTGGAGTTAGCACGGTTGCGCTTGCACGATGCTGCAAGGAGGATGAAAAAGTATGTTGATCGTGGGAGACGGGAGGCGCACTTCAGTGTGGGAGATATGGTGTTTCTCAGGATTACCGGGGAGCAGTTTCAGCCAGCCAAGGGGATTGTGAGCAAACTGACACGGAAGTATGAGGGACCATTCCGAGTGAAGAAGAGAGTGGGGGAAGTTGCTTACGAGGTAGAGCTTCCGCACCATATGCACATGAAGCATCCAATTTTTCATGTGAGTCAGTTGAAGAGATGTAGACTTGATTCAGACCATCCAGAGAGAGATGAACCGCCGAGAGGACCAGCCGGGATTGTGGACAAGCTAGGACTGGAGTTGGATAAGATCTTGAGCTACAGAACTACAAGGATTGGTTGCCACATGAAACGGGAGTATCTTGTTAGATGGAAGAACGCATCGGAGGAGGAAAGCTGGGAATCAGAGGACTCACTTTGGAGATGGAAGAAGAAGATTGCTAAGTATGAACAGAAGATACTGAGTCAGTCGGGATTGTCGAGGGCGACAATGATTTCCAGTGGGGGAGGATGTAACGCCCTGCGATTGCATAACCGGGCGTGCGCACTCCGCACTTGGAAAACTGACTAAGGAAAGAAGTGCGAGCGTCCAACAGTGAGGCGTGGTTGTAATAACGTGGGTGGGCAAGTGGGCGCTCACATATTTATAGGGCGAGTTGGGCAGCTCACCACACAAGCCGACCAAGAAGTGTATCAAACGATGGGCAAGCTGACGGTGCAAAGCGTTTGGAGACACAATGGTTGGGGCGCACATTATAACATTTGGAGAGTCGGCCAAGAGGGAAGTCGCCATCGTGGGAGCGTATAAACTCTTGGGAGATGATGGCATTTGGAGCAATCACACTTCGCATCATCTCCTCGCATAAGAGGTAGTGCGAAGGTGCACTTAGAGCCGCAGCAAAGAAGTGTGGATGCGCCCGCCGAGTCGGGCAAGGCAAGGCACGTCGTGCAGCGCGGTTGGGGCGCAGGTGGAGGGCATAGTGAGGCGCCCACCCGCAAAACTTGGTACACGGTCTCGGTTGTAGAGGGGCGCTGGTATGCACGGGTGCGCCTTCCCGTTTGGGCATAAGATCGTGTGTTGTTGTATTGTATTTTGGTGAAGTGCATTGTATTTTGGTGAAGTGTTGTGGTGTGACTGCCATGCGCTCTTGCACGGGCGGGCGCCCAACCTCGTTTATGAACGCCGGTGGAGCTTTGCTCCCTGTCATTGTAACATTTTATCATATATAATAAAAGAAGATGTTCTCTTGCATATTGTTGATGTTATATTGCTGTTCTATGTATTATTAATGGATTCCGCACATTAATAATGTAATTCATGTTTATTATGAATTAATGAAGTCGTAGTTCGTAAAGTAAATCTAACAATGGGAAAAGTTGGTTACATAGGCGGTGCCAAACCCGACCAATTTAAGGAAAAAATAATTGGGGACGTGATAATGGGTGGGCGCCATGCCCTGCGCGTGGCTTGGCGGTCTCCCTTGAAGAGGGGGAGGGGGCGAGATCTTTGTGGGTGCGATCATACCAGCGTTAATGCACCGGATCCCATCAGAACTCCACAGTTAAGCGCACTTGGGCTAGAGTAGTAATGAGATGGGTGACCTCCCGGGAATTCCTAGTGTTGAACCCTCCCCCCTTTTTGTGCGGCGCAACGGAGCCAATGGAAGTGATCTTCGCGGATGCGATCGCGCCGGCGTCAATGCGGAGCTCCACGTAGCGTCGTCGGTGGTCGCGGAACTTACTCCTGTTTCTCCCCTCTCTCTCTCCTTCCCTTCCCTTCCCCCCTTCATTCTTCCCGTGGTTCGCTGGCTCCCTGCGGGGCGGGGCGCGCCACCAAGTCGGGGAAGAGGGCGAGCTCCCGCGCAGCGGCGAACGACGTTGGACGAAGGGCCATTGGTGGGCGCCATGCCATGCGCGTGGCTCGGCGGTCTCCCTTGAAGAGGGGGAGGGGGCGAGATCTTTGCGGGTGCGATCATACCAGCGTTAATGCACCGGATCCCATCAGAACTCCGCAGTTAAGCGCTTGGGCTAGAGTAGTACTGGGATGGGTGACCTCCCGGGAAGTCCTAGTGTTGCACCCTCCCCCCTTTTGTGCGGTGCGGAGGAGCCAGTGGAAGAGATCCTCCGGGTGCGATCGTGCAAGCGTCAGTGCGGAACTCCGCGGTTAGGCGCGCTTGATGGTTTTATTGGGTCGCGTCGCGTGTTCGTCTCTTTTTGCGACGCGGGGCTGCCTATATATTGATGCGCAATGGAATCCCGCGAATGAGGAGGTCACCCGAGAATTAAGGGGGGAGGGAAGCACCAATGAGGGAAACAGAGGACTGCTCCGAGGGAAACTCGGGAACAGGGCAAGGATTCGTCACCCTAGTCGGAAGTCACGAGCGGGATAGCAGCGCATTACGGCAGTGGGTGATGAATCTAGGACCGTTCGCGTCACTGTAGCGAAAATGATGCGAGGGAGAGTAGGTAAGAGGTTTATTAAATCGTATATGCTTTTTGTGGGTATTCGAATATGGGAAAAACCGCGGATCGCGCACGGAAAGGCAACGCAAGCTCCACGCAGCGCCGTCGGTGGTCCCGGAACTTATGCCTTTTTCTCCCCTCTCTCTCTCCTTTCCTTCCCTTCGCCCCTTCGTTCTTCCCCTAGTTCGCTGGCTCCCCGTGGGGCTGGGCGCGCTGCCAAGTCGGGGAAGAGGGCGAGCTCTCTTGCCGCGGCGAACGACGTCGGACGAAGGGAAATTGGTGGGCACCATACCCTGTGCGTGGCTCGACAGTTTCGCTTGAAGAGGGGGAGGGGGCGAGATCTTTGCGGGTGCGATCATACCAGCATTAATGCATCGGATCCCATCAGAATTCCGCAGTTAAGTGCGCTTGGTCTAGAGTAGTACTGCGATGGGTGACCTCTCGGGAAGTCCTAGTGTTGCACCCTCCCACCTTTTTGTGCGGCGCGGCGGAGCCAATGGAAGTGATCCTCACGGGTGCGATCGCACCGGCGTCAGTGCATAACTCCGCGGTTAGGCGCGCTTGACGATTTTATTGGGTCGCATCGCGTGCTCATCTCATTTTGCGACGCGATGCTGCCTATATATTGATGCGCAATGGAATCACGCGAATGAGGAGGTCGCCCGAGCATTACGGGGGGAGGGGGAGCACCACTAAGGGAAGCAGAGGACTGCTCCGAGGGAAACTTGGGAATAGGGCACAGATTCGTCACCCTAGTCAGAAGTCACAAGCGGGATCGCAGCGCATTGTGGCAGTGGGTGATGAGTCTAGGATTGTTCGCGTCACTATAGCAAAGATGACGCGGGGGAGAGTAGGTAAGAGGTTTATTAAATCGTATCTGCTTTTTGTGGGAATTCGAATTTGGGAAGAACCACGGATCGCGCACGGAAAGGTAGCGCGTGCTCCACGCAGCGCCGTCGGTGGTCACGGAACTTACGCCTTTTTCTCCCCTCTCTCTCTCCTTTCCTTCCCCTCCCCCCTTCGTTCTTCCCCTGGTTCGCTGGCTCCCCGTAGGGCGGGGTGCGCCGCCAAGTCGGGGAAGAGGGCGAGCTCCTGCGCCGCGGTGAATGACGTCGGACGGAGGGCCATGGGTGGGCGCCATGCCCTACGCGTGGCTCGGCGGTCTCCCTTGAAGAGGGGGAGCGGGCGAGATCTTTGCAGGTGCGATCATACCAATGTTAATGCACCGGATTCCATCAGAACTCCGCAGTTAAGCGCGCTTGGGCTAGAGTAGTACTGGGATGGGTAACCTCCCAGGAAGTCCTAGTGTTGCACCCTCCCCCCTCTTTGTGCGACACGACGAAGCCAGTGGAAGTGATCCTCGCGGGTGCGATCGCGCCGGCATCAGTGTGGAACTCCGCGGTTAGGCGCGCTTGACGGTTTTATTGGGTCGCATCACGTCACCTGTTCGTCTCGTTTTGCGACGCGGGGCTACCTATATATTGATGCGCAATAGAATCCTGCGAATGAGGAGGTTGCCCGAGCATTAAGGGGGGAGGGGGAGCACCACTGAGGGAAACAAAGGATTGCTCCGAGGGAAACTTGGGAACAGGGCACAGATTCGTCACCGTAGTCGGAAGTCACGAGCAGGATCACAGTGCATTGCGGCAGTGGATGAATCTAGGACCGTTCGTGTCACTGTAGCAAAGATGATGCTGGGGAGAGTAGGTAAGAGGTTTATTAAATCGTATCTGCTTTTTGTGGGAATTCAAATTTGGGAAAAACCACGGATCGTGCACGAAAAGGCAGTGCGAGCTCCACGCAGCACCGTCGATGGTCGCGGAACTTACGCCTTTTTCTCCCCTCTCTCTCTCCTCTCCTTCCCTCCCCCCCTTCGTTCTTCCCCTGGTTAACTGGCTCCGTGCGGGGAGGGGCACGCCGCCAAGTCGGGGAAGAGGGCGAGCTCCCGCGCCGCTGCGAACGTCGTCGGACAGAGGGCCATGGGTGGGCGCCATGCCCTGCGCGTGGCTCGGCGGTCTCCCTTGAAGAGGGGGAGGGGGCGAGATCTTTGTCGGTGCGATCATACCAGCGTTAATGCACCGGATCCCATCAGAACTCCACAGTTAAGCGCGCTTGGGATATAGTAGTACTGGGATGTGTGACCTCCCGGAAAGTCCTAGTGTTGCACCCTCCCCGCTTTTTGTGCGACACGGTGGAGCTAGTGGAAGTGGTCCTCGCGGGTGCAATCGCGCCGGCGTCAGTGCAGAACTCCGCGGTTAGGCGCGCTTGATGATAATATTGGTTCGCGTCGCGTGTTCATCTCGTTTTGCGATGCGGGGCTGCCTAGATATTGATGCATAATGGAATCCCGCGAATGAAGAGGTCGCCCGAGCATTAAGGGGGGAGGGGGGGCACCACTGAGGGAAACAGAGGACTGCTCCGAGGGAAACTCGAGAATAGGGCACGGATTCGTCACCCTAGTCGGAAGTCACGAGCGGGATCGTAGCGCATTGCGGCAGTGGGTGATGAATCTAGGACCGTTCGCGTCACTGTAGCAAAGATGACGCGGGGGAGAGTAGGTAAGAGGTTTATTAAATCGTATCTGCTTTTTGTGGGAATTCGAATTTGGGAAGAACCGCGGATCGCACATGGAAAGGCAGCGCGAGCTCCGCGCAGCGCCGTCGGTGGTCGCGGAACTTGTTAGCGCTTGAGATTTCACCCTAGGCTGAGGAAGGTAAACCTTCAAGGCAACATCAAACCATTTCACCTCGTAGCTAGCCCTACGAGGTATGAGAAGGCTCTCTCGGGTCAGATTCGATAGATCTTTCAATATTATAAGCTGACCAATTAGGAATAAAGATTTTAGGCTAGTAAATTGATAAGGGAGGTTGATTTAAAGATTTTTGGGGTTTTTGGTGGCAATTGGAGGGAGTGCAATTCAGGGTGCGGGGATTGGGCTCAGTTTTTGCAGGGGGATCTTTGGGGCAAGGTAGGAGTGAGTGCTGATGCCTTAATCTGAGATGGATGATCAGGAATGATAGAGGAGGAGCTAAAGAGGGCAAACAACAACTTTGAATCCTCTTTAGACAGTGGAAAACATAGATATTGAACAAAATTAAAAGCTGAGCATGGCATGCATGAATTCAAACTTTATCACTTCATCTGTTCAATTAGCAGCAAAGAAAGAGATGGAACACATAAACAAACTTACAATAACATGTAGAGAACACACCATCAACACAACAATCCACAAGAATCCACAATGATGTCTGCAAAACCCTGGCCTTCCTTTTCCTTAAATTGCAGTAATAGATGTACAATATACAATAATGCTTCTCCCACAAGAGTCCAACCATGAAAATGAGCAAGAGAAGGCATAATATAGACCATCTAACTCCTTTCCCCACCTCTAGGGGTCGAGCTCAGCTTCCTAGGAGCAGTTTGAACTAATTCTAAACTTAGCACTAGATAATAGGCAGTCAAAACAACTTGCCTCTAAAACTTAGCTAACTCATCCATGCATTAAATATTCACTATTTACATCAAGGAAGCTTCTAGAAGGGTTAAGAGAGATTAAATCTATCAATGTGCCATGAAAATTATCCATACATCCATCATTTACAAGTACAAATGATCAACCAAGGTAAAAAACAGAGTTTGCAGGCCTGAAAAGTCAAAACTGGCAATTTTAGCTCGAGTGGTCGCGCCCCCTGCTCGAGTGGTCGTGCCCCTTTGCAGCACTTTTTGAGTGGGTTCTAGTTGTCCAAATCAAGTGCAAGATGGCTCATTGGAAAGCTCTGTGTGTCTACTTTCCATCCCAAGTGGAATTTCTGGATTTGGAGTTGATTTGACCCCTCAAAAGTCAATTCTCCCAAGGTCACTTTCTGCAACTCAAAAAGTGGGCAGAAAGTCAAAATTTTGATGTATTTTGAGCTTTTGGAGGCCCAAATCTCAAAATCAAGTTGACCCCAAGTATAGGTAATTCTAATTTTTGCATGCCCTTTCCAAAAATGTCAACTTTTTGTGATTCTGAGCAGTCCTCCCGAGTGGTCGCGCGGGGGGTGAGACCACTCCAATGGCCAAAACCTGTAAATTGCACAAAAAATTCACAAATGACAAAATTTTCTCCAAATTTCTTGAAATTTGGGCTGGGAGTCCCCAATCAAGTACCATGCTCAGTCAAAGAGGCTTTGGCCAAAGTTTGGAGTGGATCGGGCGTTTTCCTTCGTTTTTGTGCTTTGGCCAACCGTCCTTGGAGCACCTTCGTTCTCGCCGGTATTTTTGACATTTCTCTCAAACCATGACACCTGTGTAAAAAGTAAAGGAGGTTTTTCTTCTTTGGCATGTTTTGGACAAAAACCTCTCTCAGTTTTCCAAAATTCATCTTTTATTGCTCTAAAACATCATTTGAGTGCAACTTGTCCCGATGTGTGAAACAAGGAATTTTGTCGAAATGGAGCGAAATGAAGGGGATAGGGGGCTTCTAAATTCTTGGGGAAATTTTTGGAAGTAGGGAGGGATGTTAGGAAGAAGGGGAAAGTGGAATCGTAGAAATTGAGCGAGGGGAAGGGGTACAAAAGGGCAAAACACAGGCCCAACCTAGAAAATTGCCAGGTTGTAGCTAGAAACTAGGGTTTGTGGAAAAATGAGGAATTTGGCGGAACTAAGGGATGGAAAGTGTTTTATAAGGTACTTTAAGGATAGGGGAAGGTGTATGAACATCAGGAAACAAGTTTTGCCGGTGATTTGACCATCCAAGAGAAACTGGCTTCAAAACCCTAGGAGAGGGAAATGAGCTTGCCTAGGCACAACTGAAGCATGAACAAGATGTGAAATGACTCATTAGACACTGACATGATAATGACAACCCTATGAATGATGATAAACTCAGCTGAATGATGACATAGACTGACATTTGGGCAAACCCTAGGCCTAATGCCTAGTGACCAAATTTTGCTTGAAGACTCACTGAAATGACAAAATTTGACCTTGACACTTCAAAATCACTTTGTAAGAGCATATTTGATCACTGTAGGAAGGCTGGAAAGACTGACACTAACATTGGCTCCAATGGGGATGGTAGCTCCTTGGAGGTGCCAAGAACCTTAGACCTCTGGGAGAGCAGACCAGTGCCGTATTTATTGGGCGATGGAGTCATTATTTAACAAACAATACAAGACTTTGACTCATTTATTGAATGAAAACTTGACTGAAAACTGACTGAAACTTAACTGAAGCTTGACTCAAACTGACTCGATGGCAAACTGAAATAACTTGAAAAACTCACTCAACAAACCAAACACAAATGACTCATGACTGACTTAACTAAAACAAGAACTTACAAAGCTTTTTGAAGGGCAGCAGTCCATCAAGATTTGAAATCATGATGACAACCACCTGCGATTCTTACATGACAATGTACATCAAACTATATCAAAATGCCAATGCAACCAATGAAGCAGATGCCTTCTTGATTGATTCTTCTGATTAGATCTTCTGGTCAACAATACAAAACTATCACTGGGCATCCAAAAACATAGCTGACCATGATCTCCTTCATCACTGAACACTGCAATAAACACTATCACTGCTAGCTGCAACAAACTTGCTAGAGGATCATGAAGAACATGAAGATTTGCCATTGCCACCTCCTGCTGAAAGAACAAGGTTTCCTTTGCCTCAAATTCTGATCTACCTTCATCATGTGCTTCAGTAAAAGTATGCTCATGGGCTTCAAAAAATTCTGAACAAGTAGGTGAGCAAATCTCCTCTTGAAATAACATTTCAACACATGAGACATATGAAGAATCTGAAAGGTAATCCTGTATGCTATGATCTTCGGTAGTCAGACAATATGGTGGGTGATCTTCAAAAGATATGACAGCCGGACTATCATCTTTGTGAAGGAAAACATTATCTATTTGCTGATCTACAAAACTAATTACAAGACTGTCATCATTTTCAAAAGAGGAAGAAGTTTCACCAACACTTTCGTGACCATGTGCACACTGCCGATTTGCTTTAGCTTGGGTTGTAGCATGACCTTTCAAAAGCTGATCTATCTCCTCTTCAGACAAAGGAGATAAGACTTTCTGTTTCCCTTTGCTCAAACAAGTCTTGTCTTCTTGAAATAACATTTCAGAACATGAAAAATCTGAATGACAGTCATGATCTTCTGAAACTTGGAAACATTGTTGATCATCTTCATATGACATGGCAATCAAACTATCCAAATTATGATTGAAAGAAGAGTTTTCACTTACTTGAACAAAGATCTCATCTTGCTATTCATGAGCTGACTGAATGACCTCCTCATGAAGATCTAGTTCCGGTGAGGTGGGAGCACTTAGATTTGTAACTTCGTTTTCTTCATGCCAACTGATCTCAACAGTCGAGTTCTTCTTTATAGGATTCAACACAAGGTATTCTTGGTCACCATGATCTGAATTAGCTGAGTTGACTGCATTACATTCTAAAATTGAATCTTGGCTACCTTGCACGCTGTCTTCTTCTGTGGGCAGATCTGAAACAAGCTCTTCTTTTTCATCAATTACAGCCATATGACCATCTTCAGCTTGCTGATCTTGATTCTGGTGCAAAATTTCATGACCATCTTGATGGGTATCCATTAGATTCTCTTCATGTTGCTGCATTGGATGTTCATACAATGCTTCCATGATCTCTTCATCCATGAAATTATCATCTTCATAAAAATTCTCAAGGCTTTCAATAAAACTATAGGCATGCTTGCAACAGTCTTGAACCAAATTCAATGATGGATAAGAGTCCTTATATCTTTCAATGAACATAGCATGAAAATCCTTTAAACAGTAAATACAAGCAGGCGGCAAACTTTCATACCATGATTGAGCTGTACCTTCCAGAGTGGCCAAGAATATTTTCATCAAGCAATCTTCAGGAAAATCCACCTTCAACTTACGAATATGCATATGAAATCTAACTAGATGAAGTGCAACATCCTTCTTACCATCATCTTTAAATATAGGAAGATTCCTTGACCAATCTACCTTTGGAATTTTATTTGGAAAACCTGGAATGTGATCTCGGCTCAAGGGAGCATATCTTCTTGCAATCCGATCCATCTTGAAAAGCTCAAAGCTACTGATCTCTCTGCAGTGAAGTCACCATGAAGCATTGATCTCTGGAGTTTTTAGTGAAGGAGTCGCCAGGTGAATGATTTCAGCCTTTCAAGTGTTTGATCGTTGTTCACCATCAACAATCAGATCTGAACTTGATATATGTACTGGGGTAAAATGCAATCGAAGTGGTCGTATTCACAAGCTCACAGAGATTGACTGAAGCAGCGTTTATCTACTAACGCTGATGTAAAACAAGAGCGTTTTCGAAGGCTTCTGGCGTAACTTCAGGCTCCGTCTAAGACTTATGAAACAAACACATCAACCCACAAACAAGTTTGTTCTCCCCAGTATGGTCGCCACTATGTTAGCGCTTGAGATTTCACCCTAGGCTGAGGAAGGTAAACCTTCAAGGCAACATCAAACCATTTCACCTCGTAGCTAGCCCTACGAGGTATGAGAAGGCTCTCTCGGGTCAGATTCGGTAGATCTTTCAATATGATAAGCTGACCAATTAGGAATAAAGATTTTAGGCTAGTAAATTGATAAGGGAGGTTGATTTAAAGATTTTTGGGGTTTTTGGTGGCAATTGGAGGGAGTGCAATTCAGGGTGCGGGGATTGGGCTCAGTTTTTGCAGGGGGATCTTTGGGGCAAGGTAGGAGTGAGTGCTGATGCCTTAATCTGAGATGGATGATCAGGAATGATAGAGGAGGAGCTAAAGAGGGCAAACAACAACTTTGAATCCTCTTTAGACAGTGGAAAACATAGATATTGAACAAAATTAAAAGCTGAGCATGGCATGCATGAATTCAAACTTTATCACTTCATCTGTTCAATTAGCAGCAAAGAAAGAGATGGAACACATAAACACACTTACAATAACATGTAGAGAACACACCATCAACACAACAATCCACAAGAATCCACAATGATGTCTGCAAAACCCTGGCCTTCCTTTTCCTTAAATTGCAGTAATAGATGTACAATATACAATAATGCTTCTCCCACAAGAGTCCAACCATGAAAATGAGCAAGAGAAGGCATAATATAGACCATCTAACTCCTTTCCCCACCTCTAGGGGTCGAGCTCAGCTTCCTAGGAGCAGTTTGAACTAATTCTAAACTTAGCACTAGATAATAGGCAGTCAAAACAACTTGCCTCTAAAACTTAGCTAACTCATCCATGCATTAAATATTCACTATTTACATCAAGGAAGCTTCTAGAAGGGTTAAGAGAGATTAAATCTATCAATGTGCCATGAAAATTATCCATACATCCATCATTTACAAGTACAAATGATCAACCAAGGTAAAAAACAGAGTTTGCAGGCCTGAAAAGTCAAAACTGGCAATTTTAGCTCGAGTGGTCCCGCCCCCTGCTCGAGTGGTCGCGCCCCTTTGTAGCACTTTTTGAGTGGGTTCTAGTTGTCCAAATCAAGTGCAAGATGGCTCATTGGAAAGCTCTGTGTGTCTACTTTCCATCCCAAGTGGAATTTCTGGATTTGGAGTTGATTTGACCCCTCAAAAGTCAATTCTCCCAAGGTCACTTTCTGCAACTCAAAAAGTGGGCAGAAAGTCAAAATTTTGATGTATTTTGAGCTTTTGGAGGCCCAAATCTCAAAATCAAGTTGACCCCAAGTATAGGTAATTCTAGTTTTTGCATGCCCTTTCCAAAAATGTCAAATTTTTGTGATTCTGAGCAGTCCTCCCGAGTGGTCGCGCGGGGGGTGAGACCACTCCAATGGCCAAAACCTGTAAATTGCACAAAAAATTCACAAATGACAAAATTTTCTCCAAATTTCTTGAAATTTGGGCTGGGAGTCCCCAATCAAGTACCATGCTCAGTCAAAGAGGCTTTGGCCAAAGTTTGGAGTGGATTGGGCGTTTTCCTTCGTTTTTGTGCTTTGGCCAACCGTCTTTGGAGCACCTTCATTCTCGCCGGTATTTTTGACATTTCTCTCAAACCATGACACCTGTGTAAAAAGTGAAGGAGGTTTTTCTTCTTTGGCATGTTGTGGACAAAAACCTCTCTCAGTTTTCCAAAATTCATCTTTTATTGCTCTAAAACATCATTTGAGTGCAACTTGTCCCGATGTGTGAAACAAGGAATTTTGTCGAAATGGAGCGAAATGAAGGGGATAGGGGGCTTCTAAATTCTTGGGGAAATTTTTGGAAGTAGGGAGGGATGTTAGGAAGAAGGGGAAAGTGGAATCGTAGAAATTGAGCGAGGGGAAGGGGTACAAAAGGGCAAAACACAGGCCCAACCTAGAAAATTGCCAGGTTGTAGCTAGAAACTAGGGTTTGTGGAAAAATGAGGAATTTGGCGGAACTAAGGGATGGAAAGTGTTTTATAAGGTACTTTAAGGATAGGGGAAGGTGTATGAACATCAGGAAACAAGTTTTGCCGGTGATTTGACCATCCAAGAGAAACTGGCTTCAAAACCCTAGGAGAGGGAAATGAGCTTGCCTAGGCACAACTGAAGCATGAACAAGATGTGAAATGACTCATTAGACACTGACATGATAATGAAAACCCTATGAATGATGATAAACTCAGCTGAATGATGACATAGACTGACATTTGGGCAAACCCTAGGCCTAATGCCTAGTGACCAAATTTTGCTTGAAGACTCACTGAAATGACAAAATTTGACCTTGACACTTCAAAATCACTTTGTAAGAGCATATTTGATCACTGTAGGAAGGCTGGAAAGACTGACACTAACAGAACTTACGCCTTTTTCTCCCCTCTCTCTCTCCTTTCCTTCCCCTCCCGAGTTCATTCTTCCCCTGGTTCGCGCCGACAAGTTGGGGAAGAGGGCGAGCTCCCACGCCGTGGCGAATAGCGTCGGACGGAGGGCCATGGGTGGGCGCCATGCCCTGTGCGTGGATCGGCGGTCTCCCTTGAAGAGGGGGAGGGAGCGAGATTTTTGCGAGTGCGATGATACCAGCGTTAATGCACCAGATCCCACCAGAACTCCACAGTTAAGCGCGCTTGGGCTAGAGTAGTACTGGGATGGGTGACCTCCCGCGAAGTCGTAGTGTTGCACCCTACCCCCTTTTTGTGCGGCGCGGCGGAGCCAGTGGAAGTGATCCTCGCGGGTGCGATCGCACCGGCGTCAGTGCGGAACTTCACGGTTAGGCGCGCTTGACGATTTTATTGGGTCACGTCGCATGTTCGTCTCGTTTTGCGACGCCGGGTTGCCTATATATTGATGCGCAATGGAATCCCGTGAATGAGGAGGTCCCTTGAGCATTAAGGGGCTAGGGGGAGCACCACTGAGGGAAACAGAGGACTACTCCGAGGGAAACTCGGGAACAGGGCACGGATTCATGACCCTAGTCGAAAGACACGAGCGGGATCAGAGCACATTGCGGTAGTGGGTGATGAATCTAGGACTGTTCGCGTCACTGTAGCGAAGATGACGCAGGGGAGAGTAGGTAAGAGGTTTATTAAATCGTATCTGTGTTTTGTGGGAATTTGAATTTGCGAAGAACCGTGGATCGCGCACGGAAAGGCAGCCCGAGCTCCGCACAACGCCGTCGGTGGTCGCGGAACTTACGCCTTTTTCTCCCCTCTCTCTCTCCTCTCCTTCCCTTCCCCCCTTCGTTCTTCCCCTAGTTCGCTGGCTCCCCGCGGGGCGGGGCGCGCCGCCAAGTCGGGGAAGAGGGCGAGCTGTCGCGCCGCGGTGAACGCCGTCAGACGGAGGGCCATGGGTGTGCGCCATGCCCTGCGCGTGGCTTGGCGGTCTCCCTTGAAGAGGGGGAGGGGGCGAGATCTTTGCGGGTGTGATCATACCAGCGTTAATGCACTGGATCCCATCAGATCTTTGCAGTTAAACGCGCTTGGACTAGAGTAGTACTGTGATGGGTGACCTCCTGGTAAGTCATAGTGTTGCACCCTTGCCCCTTTTTGTGTGGCGCGACAGAGCCAGTGGATGTGATCCTCGCGGGTGCGATCGCGCCGGCGTCAGTGCGAAACTCCGTGGTTAGGCGCGCTTGATGGTTTTATTGTGTCGCTTCGCGTGTTCATCTTGTTTTGCGATGCGGGGCTGCCTATATATTGATGCGCAATGGAATCCCGCGAATGAGGAGGTCGCCCGAGCATTAACGGGGGAGGGGTAGAGCCACTGAGGGAAACAAAGGACTGCTCTGAGGGAAACTCTGGAACAGGGCACAGATTCATCACCCAAGTCGAAAGTCACGACCGGGATCGCAGCGCATTGCGGCAGTGGGTGATGCATCTAGGACCGTTCGCGTCACTGTAGCGAAGATGACGCAGGGGAGAGTAGGTAAGAGGTTTATTAAATCGTATCTACTTTTTGTGGGAATTCGAATTTGGGAAGAACCGCGGATCGCGCACGGAAAGGCAGCACAAGCTCCGTGCAGCGCCGTCAGTGGTCGCGGAACTTACGCCTTTTTCTCTCCTATCTCTCTCCTTTCCTTCCCCTCCGCCCTTCGTTCTTCCCCTGGTTCGTTGGCTCCCCGCGGGGCGGGGCGCACCGCCAAGTCGGGGAAAAGGGCAAGCTCCCGCGCTGCAGCGAATGGTGTCGGACGGAGGGCCATGGGTGGGTGCCATGCCCTGTGCGTGGCTCGACGGTCTCCCTAGAAGAGGGGGAGGGGCCGAGATCTTTGCGGGTGCGATCATACCAGCGTTAATGCACCGGATCCCATCAGAACTCTGCAGTTAAGCGTGCTTGGGCTAGAGTAGTACTGGGATGGGTGACCTCCTGGGAAGTTCGAGTGTTGCAACCTCCCCCCTTTTTGTGCGGCGCGGCGGAGCCAGTGGAAGTGATCCTCACGGGTGCGATCGCGCCGGCGTCAGTGCGAAACTTCGCGGTTAGGCACACTTGATGGTTTTATTGGGTCGCGTCGTGTGTTCGTCTCGTTTAGCGATGCGAAGCTGCCTATATATTGATGCGTAATGGAATCCCGCAAATGAGGAGGATGCTCGAGCATTAAGGGGGGAGGGGGAGCACCAATGAGGGAAATAGAGGACTGCTTTGAGGGAAACTCAGGAACAGGGCACGGATTCATCACCCTAGTCGGAAGTCACGAGCGGGATCGCAGCGCATTCCGCCAGTGGGTGATGAATCTAGCACCGTTTGCGTCACTGTAGCGAAGATGACGCGGGGGAGAGTAGGTAAGAGGTTTATTAAATCATATCTGATTTTTGTGGGAATTTGAATTTGGGAAGAACCGTGGATCGCACACGGAAAGGCAGCGCGAGCTCCACACAGCGCCGTGTGTGGTCGCGGAACTTACGCCTTTTTCTCCCCTCTCTCTCTACTTTCCTTCCCCTCTACCCTTCATTCTTCCCCTTGTTCGCTGGCTCCCCGCGGGGCGGGGCGTGCCGCCAAGTCGGGGAAGAGGGCTAGCTCGCGCGCCACAGCGAACGGCGTCGGACGGAGCACCATGGGTGGGCGCCATACACTGCGCGTGGCTGGGCGGTCTCCCTTGAAGAGGTGGAGGGGGCGAGATCTTTGCGGGTGCGATTATACTAGCGTTAATACACCGGATCCCATCAGAACTCTGTAGTTAAGCGCGCTTGGGCTAGAGTAGTACTGGGATGGGTGATGTTATGAAACCAGCTCAAGAAATGATAGATCAACGCCTTAGAATTCAGCCTCTTCGAGGGGGCAACCTCCTTTACATTACATAAATGAACAATTCTTGGATGATACAAATGACAAAACCTCCTTTCTATATATAGGAGTCTAGGGAGTCACAATATAATCCAGCCGACCTAACAATAATAATATAAAGCCACATAAATAACAATAGAGGGATTCTATGGGGCACAGAAATAACAATATGGGGGTAATAGGGGCACAACAATATAAATAAGGGGTATAACTACAATATTAATGGGGTAATCACTAGTATTATAGGGACCCAACATGCCCCTCTCCTTCAAAAAAGTGTTGTCCTCAACGCTTGAGTAGTTCTGGATACTTCTGCATAAAATTCTCATCCTCCCATGTGGAATCTTCAGCCGATAAGTTCTTCCACTTGATAAGATACTCTGAAATTGATCGATTTCGTATCTGTCGAGTTCTTGTTTCTGTGACTGCTTCCGGTTCCAATATAATTTTTCCTTCCTCGTCAAGTTCTGGCAATATTTTTTGAATTGGGAGCTTGTCACCTATAACCTTCTTTAAACATGAAACATGGAAAACTGGGTGCAATCGAGAAGCTGTAGGAAGCTCCAATTTGTATGCCATAGTACCAATCTTTTGCAACACCTTGTATGAACCATAATACTTTGGTGATAATTTATTATCCTTCTTATCTTGCTTTAGGGACATCTGCATATATGGTTGTAGCCATAGGAATACCCAATCACCTACATCAAAACTTCTTTCACTGTGATGTTGATCTGCCTGTTGTTTCATTCTATTTTGTGCCAACACGAGGTTATCCTTTAAGAGTTGGAGGACTTGTCGTTGATGTTCGATGTGATGTTCCACTGCCTGAACCATAGAATTTTCTCTTAAATATGATGTTATGGATGGTGGTTGATACCCATAAAGTGCCATAAATGGGGTCATTTTTGTTGCTGTATGGAAGGAAGTGTTATACCACCATTCAGCTAGAGGCAACCATTTGACCCATTGTGTCTGCTTATCAGATACAAAGCAACAAAGATATCCTTCCAAACATTTGTTTACTATCTCAGTTTGCCCATCAGATTGAGGATGATAAGATGAGCTATGAGCTAACTGAGTACCAAGACAAGAAAATAATTCTGTCCAAAAATTTCCAGTGAAAATGGGATCTCTGTCACTTACAATAATCTTTGGGTTTCCATGTAGCTTTTGAACTGTTTCCATAAATGCAGTAGAAACTGTACTGGCTTTAAATGGATGTGATAATGCACAAACGTGTGCATACTTGGTAAGTCTATCAACTACCACCATGATGACACTCTTTCCCTCAGACTTGGGTAAACCTGTGATAAAATCCATTGAAACCTCCTCCCAACGTTGGCTTGGAATGGATAAAGGTTGTAATAGACCCGGTGTCTTAATTGTTTCAACTTTATTTTGCTGGCAAACCAAACATTCTGCCACAAACTTTTGAATATCTGATTTAAGGCCATCCCAAAAAAATTCCTTCTTAACCCTGTGGTAAGTTTTTAAAAATCCTGAGTGCCCTCCTAAGGGAGAAGTGTGCAATTCCATAAGAATCTTTTGTTTTAGTTGGGAATTCTTACAGAGGTATAAGCGATCTTTGTACCATAACGAATCATTTTGCCAGCTAAATGTATCAGAAGTATTGGAATCTTGTTGTAGCTTTCGAATAAGTGCCCACACTTCTTCGTCATTCTTCCATTCCTCCCTTGCTTCGTTTATCCAATCTGGTTGGATAATAGAAATGGCACACAACAATGCTTCCACATCCTCATCCTTTCTTGAGAGTGCATCTGCCACCACATTTTGCTTCCCCTTTTTGTAGATGATTTAAAAGTCATAACCCAACATCTTTCTGACCCACTTTTGTTGCTCTTCAGAGGATAATCTTTGTTCTAAAAAGTATTTAAGGCTATCATGATCCGTTTTTACCTTGAAGTGTCTTCCCATTAGGTAGGGTCGCCATTTCTTAAGTGCATGGAGTATTGCCAACATTTCCTTCTCATAAATAGCTTTGCTTAAAAACTTTCCCTTGATTGGACGACTTTCAAAAGCAATGGGTCTTTCATTTTTCATTAGAACAGCACCAATTCCATTTCCTGAAGCATCACATTCCACAATAAAGGTTTTTGTGAAGTCCGGTGTAGCTAAGACCGGTGCTTGGCACATTGCCTCTTTAAGATGTTCAAAGGCCTTTGTTGCTTCCGGAGTCCATGAAAATGAATCTTTCTTCAATAATTTGTTAGAGGTGCTGCTATTCTCCCATAATTCTTAACAAACTTGCGATAATACCCTGTCAACCCAAGAAATCCTCGCAGATGCTTTATGGATGTGGGGATTTTCCATTCCTTAATGGCTTTAATTTTGCTGGGGTCTACCTTAACTCCTTCATGAGATACAATATGACCCAAATATTCCACCTCCTGGACTCCAAAGAAACATTTGGATCTTTTTGCATATAATTGTTTCTCCTCCAATAGTTGTAGCACCCTGTCAACATGTTCAACATGATCCTTCCAAGACTTGCTGTAGATTAGTATATCATCAAAAAATACTAACACAAATTTTCTAAGGAATGTTTTGAAAATTGAATTCATCAAATCTTGAAATGTTGAAGGTGCATTGGTAAGACCAAAAGGCATGACCAAAAATTCATAATGACCCTCATGAGTTCTAAATGCCATTTTCGGAATGTCTTCAACCTTCATTCTAATTTGATGATATCCCGAACGAAGATCCAACTTGGTGAAGTAAATTGATCCATGCAATTCATCCAGTAATTCATCAATAACAGGAATGGGGAACTTATCTTTAATAATGAGCTTGTTGATCTCCCTATAATCCGGACACATGCGCCATGATCCATCCTTCTTGTGCACCAATACTACTGGAGCTGAGAAAGAACTTTGACCCGGTTGAATTATACCAGCCTCTAGCATTTCTGCAACCATACGTTCAATTTCACTTTTTTGGACATAGGGATATCTGTACGGCCTGATGTTTGGAGGAACACTTCCTGGAATTAGATGAATAGCATGATCATGATCACGCATAGGTGGGAGACCCTTGGGAGTCTCAAATACCTTGGAATTATTTTCCAAGACTTTTTGGAGATTTGGAGAAATAGATGATTCCAATGTGGAAACATCTAGCGAGCATAATTGTGCAATTACACCTCTTTGCTCTTTTTTTAGAAGCTTTGTCATACCATGAGAGCTGATTATCTTTCCTGGTTTCCCTGCAATACCCATTAATTCAACTTCCTTTCCTTCCGTAGAAAATTTGATGAAAAGTTCTTGAAAATTAAAAGCTATTGTACCCAAGGATTGTAGCCATTGGACTCCTAGTACAACATCCGCACCTCCCATTGGAATGGAAAGCATTGGGCTAGTCAATACATATTCTCCCATGGATAGCTTGATATTATGGAACTTTCCAGAGCAATTTATTGTTCCTCCATTTGCAATCATCACTTGACACTCTGGTGCTAGATATAGGAAGCAATTCAATTCTTTTGCTACCCTACAATGAATAAAATTGTGGGTGCTTCCTGAATCAATCAACACTATTACCTTTTTCTTCTTGATTTTTCCTTCTATCTTGATGGTTTGAGGAGTGGTAATTCCCGCCAATGCATTACAAGATATGGTCAGATTTATTTGTTCTTCATCTAGGCTTTGTTCCTGAAGTATATCTTCTTCTTTTGACCTTTCTTGCTCCTTTTCTTCTTCCTCTTCACAATCTATGTAGAATAATTTCTTCTCAACACACTTATGACCTTTTGTGTATTTGCTATCACAACTGTAACAAAGCCCTTTTGCTCTTTTTTCTTCCAATTGTTATCGTGTCAACCTTATAGGTTGTGGAAGACTAGGGGCAACAACACTTCCGTCTTTATAGTTGTGAGTGGTATGCTTCCTGGTTGCCATAATTTTGCTTTCCATTTTTCTTGCTAACCTGAATGCCTTCTCTAATGAATCAGGTTCTCAAAGGCGAATATCATGTTGGATATTATCCTTTAAAGACCCTATGAACACATCAATCCTATGCTCCTCTGGAATATCTTTTACCCTTATGTTCAATTTTTGGAACTCCTCAATGTGCTCCATTACTGAACCCTTTTGTTTGAGACTTATCAATTGGCTAAAAAAAGTGTTGCTTTTTGTATCTTCATAATGTGCTATCAATTCTTCCGTAAAAATTGCCCAAGTGATAAATTGTTTACAAGAGAAAAGCCATTGATACCATACAAAATGATTTGGTTCCAAATATACAGTTGCCATACGTACCTTTTGTGCGTTTTGCACATTATTGAGATCAAAGAATTGCTCCATCTGTAATATCCATGTGGCGGGATCCTTGCCATCAAACTTCCTCATATCGATTTTTGGAATATGGTGATTCTTCAATCCAACATTAGTGTCTATGGAATCATGATTAACATTTCTTTTGTTCTCATCATGAGTTTCCTTTACTACCTTTTCACCATTAGTGACCCTTTCTTGTAGCAACTTCTTCAATTCTTCCATGTCTGTCTTCATATCTATCTTCAAATCTGCCATGTCTCTCTTCAAATCTGTCTTCGAATCATCCATCTTAGCTTCCATGCCCTTTATCTTAGATTCCATGCCATTTATCTTAGATTCCACGCCATTTATATTAGATTCCACGCCACTTATCTTAGCTTCTGTTAGCTTTTGTGAGCGTGACATTTGTTGCACTTGTTCTTGTAATTTTGATAGATCATGTAGCATTTCTTCCTCTTCTTCATGGGTCATGCTAGAGCTTTCAGGTTCCTTACTAGGTGTTTGCATTTTCTTTCCTCGGGGCATCAGTTACCGATAATAATGCTTTACTATGCCCTTTGAATTCCGTTAAACCAAGCTTACACAAAAATTAAAAAAAAACTACACATTGTTTTTCACTTTATAGAAGCCTGATATTGAATCTGATGTATCTCTGTAATTTCGGATCATCCAATTCTGAAATTTCTACCTGTAGTAGCCTTCTACGTCCTCTTTCCAATGCCACAAGTCTGAGCCAAATTGGATTCTTCAAGGAAGCATTATGTGAAATCTCCCACAGTGACTTGTTTTTAGACTGGTTCAGTAGAGCGAACTTGTACGATGTGCCATGAGTCACTGTTTCAACCTTTGAATCTGAAACACACACACAAGAAACTACAGTCCGTCCTCTTTCTGTACCTTCTTACAAAATTTCAATCCGATTCCCAGAGAGAAAGTTATGACGATTTTCCCTAGGTCACCTGTTTTGAATGTAATTCAGGAGTCTGCAAAAAGGCCAACTTCCTCAGATCATATCTCCGCAAATATCGCGCGAAAAGCTCTGAAATTCGGATCCAAGGTTCAGCACGATTTCTTCTCAAATGGGTTTTATTTGCGACTTCTGAAACGTCACAGAAAAAAGTTATATGAAAATTCCACGATGACCTGTTTGGAGCAGCGAAACCCTAGAATCCAAAGCTCTGATACCAAATGTTATGAAACCAGCTCAAGAAAAGATAGAAAAGATAAATCAACGCCTTAGAATTCAGCCTCTTCGAGGGGGAAACCTCCTTTACATTACATAAATGAACAATTCTTGGATGATACAAATGACAAAACCTCCTTTCTATATATAGGAGTCTAGGGAGTCACAATATAATCCAGTCGACCTAACAATAATAATATAAATCCACAAAAATAACAATAGAGGGATTCTATGGGGCACAGAAATAACAATATGGGGGTAATAGGGGCACAACAATATAAATAACGGGTATAACTACAATAATAATGGGGTAATCACTAGTATTATAGGGACCCAACAGGTGACCTCCCAGGAAGTCCAGTGTTGCACCCTCCCCCCTTTTTGTGCAGTGCGACGGAGCTAGTGGAAGTGATCCTCGTGGGTACGATCGCACCGGCGTCAGTGCAGAACGTCGCGGTTAGGTGCACTTGACGATTTTATTGGGTCGTGTCGTGTGTTCCTCTCGTTTTTTGATGTGGGGCTGCCTATATATTGAAGTGCAATGGAATCCCGCGAATGAGTAGGTCGCCCGAGCATTAAGGGGGGAGGGGGAGCACCATTGAGGGAAACAAAGAACTGCTCTGAGGGAAACTCGGGAACAGGGCACAGATTCATCACCCTAGTCGGAAGTCACGAGCGAGATCGCAATGCATTGCGGCAGTGGGTGATGAATCTAGGACCGTTCGTGTAACTGTAGCGAAGATGACGTGGGGGAGAGTAGGTAAGAGGTTTATTAAATCGTATCTGCTTTTTGTGGGAATTCGAATTTGGGAAGAACCGCGGATCGCGTACAGAAAGGCAGTGCGAGCTCCGCGCAGCGCCGTCGGTGGTCGTAGAACTTACGCCTTTTTCTTCCCTCTCTCTCCTTTCCTTCCCCTCCGCCCTTCGTTCTTCCCCTGGTTCGCTGGCTCCCCGCGGGGTGGGACGTGCCGCCAAGTCGTCGAAGAGGGCGAGCTCCCGCGCCACGGCGAACGGCGTCGGACGGAGGGCCATGGGTGGGTGCCATGCCCTGCGCGTGTTTCAGCGGTCTCCCTTGAAGAGGGGGAGGGGGCGAGATCTTTGCGAGTGCGATGATACCAATGTTAATGCACCGGATCCCATCAGAACTCCGCAGTTAAGCGTGCTTGGGATAGAGTAGTACTGGGATGGGTGACCTCCCGAGAAGTCCCAGTGTTGCACCCTCCCCCCTTTTTATGCGGCGCGACGAAGCCAGTGGAAGTGATCCTCATGGGTGCGATCGCGCCAACGTCAGTGCGGAACTCTACGGTTACATGCTCTTGACGGTTTTATTGGGTCGCGTCGTGTGTTCGTCTCGTTTTGCGACGCGGGGCTGCCTATATATTGATGCGCAATGGAATCCTGCGAATGAGGAGTGTTGTGGAGGTAAATCCCCTCTGCGGACAGAGGCGATCCCTACTAGCCCAAATGGGGTCTAGCAACAATCAAACAACGCTAACACACAGGTTCCTAATTGCAAATCAAAGACCGATGATGAGGGCCTACCTGGATTCCAACGCTAATATTTGTAGAAGTGTTGTCGCTCCCGTTCCTTTGCTCCGGCTGGTCACAATCCCCACGATCTTCGTGAATGGACACCTGCACATGCAAAGAACGAAACAAATACAAGCATAAAATCCAATAGATGCAACTATATATCAGTCATAAAGGATATAACTCAATCATCATTACAAAGACAATAAGAGTGGAACCATAATGATAGTCGTCTATTATTGATAAACAATAAAGAAGAATACAACCATAGTTCTGACGTCAAATCCTCCTTTAGCTGGGTGATCAGAAACACATGCCTTGCAAAGCTTGTTGGGAATGGGGAACAAGCCTCTCTCTCCTTGGTCACTTGGATAAGAATCTCCTCACTTAAGATTTAGCCTCATGGGAATGAATAAGACTCCTTGTAGCAAGAACTTAGTAATTCTCAGACTTTGAGACTTAGAATTTTGAACTTGGAGACTAACTTGTCAAAGGAAAAAGGACAAGCTTTTATAGATAGAGGAGAAGGAGTTAGGGTCATCCACAAGATTCATGGGATTGGCTTTATCACTAAGAAGCTTCCATGAGAGGTGGAGAACTACTTCCCTTCTATGGAGATTCGAAGCCCAACTGAACTAATTCAAGATGGAATTAGTTCATGAATAGGTTAGGAAGAACCTTCGTAAGTTTGTTTGTTAAAAACTTTACCCAACTGGGCTGGCGCGAGTGCGACTCTGAGACAGAGCGCCAGCTGGCGCGCCCTCTTTGGAGGATTTCCCCTATTGGCGCGAGTGATACACAGTGGAACCACGCCAATGGAAAAAGGGCTATTTTTATGGGTATTTTGCACAAGGTGTCTTCAGGGCATATGAAGTACATACTCAAGGGGATACAATGCAAGTGTTTTCAGGTTATGTCACTTCTCACAGGTCCCAGAATAAGTCCTCCAATGTGCGGGAGAAGGGGTAACAGGGACGGTGACAAATTACTGTGCAACAAGGAGGTCGCCCGAGCATTAAGGGGGGAGGGGGAGCACCACTGAGGGAAATAGAGGACTGCTCCGAGGGAAACTCAGGAAGATTGCACAGATTCATCACCCTAGTCGGAAGTCATGAGCGGGATCGCAGCGCATTGCAGCAGTGGGTCATGAATCTAGGACCATTCATGTCATTGTAGCGAAGATGACGCGGGGGAGAGTAGGTAAGAGGTTTACTAAATCGTATTTGCTTTTTGTGGGAATTCGAATTTGGGAAGAACTGCGGATCGCGCACGGAAAGGTAGCGCGAGCTCCACGCAGTGCCGTCGGTGGTCAAGGAACTTATGCCTTTTTCTCCCCTCTCTCTCTCCTTTCCTTCCCCTCCCCCCTTCGTCCTTCGCCTGGTTCGCTGGCTCCCCGTGGGCCGGGGCGCGCCGCCAAGTCGGGGAAGAGGGCGAGCTCCCACGCCGCGGTGAATGGCGTCGGACAGAGGGCCATGGGTGGATGCCATGCCCTGCGCGTGGCTCGGCGATCTCCCTTGAAGAGGGGGAGGGGGCGAGATCTTTGCGGGTGCGATGATACCAGCGTTAATGCACCGGATCCCATCAGAACTCCGCAGTTAACCACGCTTGGGCTAGAGTAGTACTGGGATAGGAGACCTCCCGGGAAGTCCCAGTGTTGCACCCTCCCCCCTTTTTGTTCGGCGTGGCGGAGCTAGTGGAAGTGATCCTTGCGGGTACGATCGCGCCGGCGTTCGTGCGGAACTCCGCGGTTAGGCGCGCTTGACGATTTTATTGGGTCACGTTGCGTGTTCGTCTCGTTTTGTGACGCGGGGCTTCCTATATATTGATGCGCAATGGAATCCCGCGAATGAGGAGGTCACTCGAGCATTAAGGGGCGAGGGGGAGCACCACTAAGGGAAACAGAGGACTACTCCGAGGGAAACTCGGGAACAGGGCATGGATTCATCACCCTAGTCGGAAGTCACGAGCGGGATCGCAGCGCATTGCGGCAGTGGGTGATGAATTTAGGATTGTTCGCGTCACTGTAGCAAAGATGATGCGGGGGAGAGTAGGTAAGAGGTTTATTAAATCGTATCTGCTTTTTGTGGGAATTTGAATTTGGGAAGAACCGCGGATCGCACACGGAAAGGCAGCGCAAGCTCCGCGCAGTGTCGGCGGTGGTCACGGAGCTTACGCCTTTTTCTCCCCTCTCTCTCCTTTCCTTCCCCTCCCCCCTTCGTTCTTCCCCTGGTTCGCTGGCTCCCTACGGGGCGGGGCGCGCCGCCAAGTCGGGGAAGAGGGCGAGCTCCCGCATTGCGGCGAACGACGTCGGACAGAGGGCCATGGGTTGGCGCCATGCCCTGCGCATGGCTCGGCGGTCTCCCTTGAAGAGGGGGAGGGGGCGAGATCTTTACGGGAGTGATCATACCAGTGTTAATGTACCGGATCCCATCAGAACTCTGTAGTTAAGCGCGCTTGGGCTAGAGTAGTACTGGGATTGGTGACCTCCCGGGGAGTCCCAATGTTGCACCCTCCCCCTTTTTGTGCGGAGCGGCGGAGCCAGTGGAAGTGATCCTTGCAGGTGCGATTACGCCGGCGTCAGTGCGGAACTCCGCGGTTAGGCGCGCTTGACAGTTTTATTAGGTCGTGTCGCGTGTTCGTCTCATTTTGCGACGCAGGGCTGCCTATATATTGATGCGCAATAGAATCCCGCGAATGAGGAGGAGCCCGAGCATTAAGGGGGGAGGGGGAGAACCACTGAGGGAAACAAAGGACTGCTCCGAGGGAAACTCAGGAACAGTGCACAGATTCATCACCCTAGTCGGAAGTCACGAGGGTGATCGCATCACATTGCGGCAGTGGGTGATGAATCTAGGACCGTTCGTGTCACTGTAGCGAAGATGACACGGGGGAGAGTAGGTAAGAGGTTTATTAAATCGTATATACTTTTTGTGGGAATACGAATTTGGGAAGAACCGCGGATCGCGCACGGAAAGGAAGCGCGAGCTTCACGTAGCACCGTCGGTGGTTGCGGAACTTACACCTTTTTCTCCCCTCTCTCTCTCCTTTCCTTCCCTTCCCCCCTTTGTTCTTCCCCTAGTTCGCTAGCTCCCCGTGGGGCGGGGCGTGCCGCCAAGTCGGGGAAGAGGGCGAGCTCCCATGCCACGGCGAACGGCGTTGGACGGAGGGCCATGGGTGGCCGCCATGCCCTGCGCGTGGTTCGGCGGTCTCCCTTGAAGAGGGGGAGGGGGCGAGATCTTTGCGGGTGCGATCATACCAGAATTAATGCACCGGATCCCATCAGAACTTCGCAGTTAAGCGCGCTTGGGCTAGAGTAGTACTGGAATGGGTGACCTCCCGAGAAGTCCTAGTGTTGCACCCTCCCCCCTTTTTGTGTCGCACGGCGGAGCCAGTGGAAGTGATCCTCGCGGGTGCGATCGCGCCAGCGTCAGTGCGAAACTCCGCGGTTAGGCGCGCTTGACAGTTTTATTGGGTTGCGTCTCATGTTCATCTCGTTTTGCGATGTGGGGCTGCCTATGTATTGATGCTCAATGGAATCCCGCGAATGAGGAGGTCACCCGAGCATTAAGGGGGGAGGGGGAGCACCACTGAGGGAAACAGAGGACTGCTCCAAGGGAAACTCGGGAACAGGGCACGGATTCATCACCCTAGTCAGAAGTCACGAGCGGGATCGCAACGCATTACGGTAATGGGTGATGAGTCTAGGACCGTTCGCGTCAATGTAGCGAAGATGACATGGGGGAGAGTAGGTAAGAGGTTTATTAAATCGTATCTGCTTTTTGTGTGAATTCGAATTTGGGAAGAACCGCGGATCGTGCACGGAAAGGCAGTGTGAGCTCCACGCAGCGCCGTCGTTGGTCGCGGAACTTACGCCTTTTTCTCCCCTCTCTCTCTCCTCTCCTTCCCTTCCCCCCTTCGTTCTTCCCCTGGTTCGCTGGCTCCCCGCTGGGCGGGGCACGCCGCCAAGTCGGGGAAGAGGGCGAGCTCCCGTGCCGCGGCGAATAGCGTCGGACGGACGGCCATGGGTGGGCGCCATGCCCTGCGCGTGGCTCGGTTGTCTCCCTTGAAGAGGAGGAGGGGGCGAGATCTTTGCGGGTGCGATCATACCAGCGCTAATGTACCGGTTCCCATTAGAACTCTGCAGTTAAGCGCACTTGCGCTAGAGTAGTACTGGGATGGGTGACCTCCCGGGAAGTCCCAGTGTTGCACCTTATCCCCTTTTTGTGCGGCGCAGCAGAGCCAGTGGAAGTGATCCTCGCGGGTGCAATCGCACCAGCGTCAGTGCAGAACTCCGCGGTTAGGCGCGCTTGACGGTTTTATTGGGTCGCGTCGCGTGTTCGTCTCGTTTTGCAATGTGGGGCTGCCTATATATTGATTTGTAATGGAATCCCGCGAATGAGGAGGTCGCCCGAGCATTAAGTGGGAAGGGGGAGCACCACTGAGGGAAACAGAGGACTGCTCTGAGGGAAACTCGGGAACAGGGCATGGATTCATCACCCTAGTCGGAAGTCACGAGCGGGATCGCAGCGCATTGCGGCAGTGGGTGATGAATCTAGGACCGTTCGGGTCACTGTAGCAAAGATGATGCGGGGGAGAGTAGGTGAGAGGTTTATTAAATCGTATCTGCTTCATTTGGGAATAACCGCGGATCGCGCATGGAAAGGCAGCGCAAGCTCCATGCAGCGACGTTGGTGGTCGCGGAACTTACGTCTTTTTCTCCCCTCTCTCTCTCTCCTTTCCTTCCCTTCCCCCCTTCGTTATTCCCCTAGTTTGCGGGCTCCCCACAAGGCGGGGTGAGCCGCCAAGTCGGGGAAGAGGGCAAGCTCCCGCGCCGTGGTGAATGACGACGGACGGAGGGCCATTGGTGGGCGCCATGCCCTACGCGTGGCTCGGCGGTCTCCCTTGAAGAGGGGGAGAGGGCGAGATCTTTCCAGGTGCGATCATACCAGCATTAATGTACCGGATCCCATCAGAACTCCACAGTTAAGCGTGCTTGGGCTAGAGTAGTACTGGGATGGGTGACCTCCCGGGGAGTCCCAGTGTTACACCCTCCACCTTTTTGTGCGGCGCGGCGGAGCCAGTGGAAGTGATCCTTGCGGGTGCGATTGCGCCGGCATCAGTGCGGAACTCCGCGGTTAGGCGCGCTTGATGATTTTATTGGGTTGCGTCATGTGTTCGTCTCGTTTTGCGACGCGGTGCTACCTATATATTGATGCGCAATGGAATCCCGCGAATGAGGAGGTCACCCGAGCATTAAGTGGGGAGGGGGAGCACCACTGAGTGAAACAGAGGACTGCTCCGAGATAAACTCGGGAACAGGGCACAAATTCGTCACCCTAGTCGGAAGTCAATAGCAGGATCGCAGCGCATTGCGGCAGTGGGTGATGAATCTAGCACCCTTCGTGTAAGGCCTTCGTGAGCAAAGTGCAATGGGCACCGGTGATTCGTGCACGAGAGCGGGCGCACGGGCGGGCGCGCGGACAAAATGTACGACGGGTGCGACACTTGTGCAGAGGAAATGCGACATAAAGTGCGACGTTAGAAAAACACTTATGCGACTAAGTGTTGAGGTAAACGCACGTATATATACGATGTAAAGAAAGGAAGCAAGCCAACTTGGGAATGATGACAAGTGGGCGTGCGTTGAAGACTTGTGGGGTCGGCCATGGGGCTGCACACCCCCTTAAAACTCACGCAGAGTTGGGTATAAGTAAGTGAGCATGGAGGCTCATTTCAACAAGAGACATTCGCTCATACATCTACGCAAGGAAGATAAGAAGAGTGCGCAGTTTGGTGAAGGAAATGTGCATATCTCATGCACATTAGACTTGGAGATTGCGCAGACTTGTATCTTGGTTGGTGGTTGGAAAAGCGTGCCATGTGTTGGGTGAATTCTAAAATACAGTTTTGTGCAGGACTTGGTAAAGTGATTTAGTGGCTCGGGTGAGCACTATCCTTTATGCAAGAGGTGTACATGTATTATAAAAGGCAGGTTGCCTATCTATTGTAATATTTGGTTAAGTGTGAGACTTGGTTCGGCCAAGACACACTTGTGTTGTAAATATGATATTCTTAATAATATTGTCGGGTAGACTCACATTACGAGGAGTTGCCCCTCCCCTTTATACTTGTTGCAATTGTTGATCTCGGTTTAATTGCATGATGATAATGAATGAGTATGGACTTGATTAAGTATAAAGGATAATTTATTTTACTTAGTTGAGAAACACAAGCTAAGTATGTTAATGTGAAAGTAGGCGTAGTCCACGAATGTTAGTATTGGTGAAAAGAACGCGTTCGGTGGTGCCGGACCTCGCTATAAGCGGTTGGAAGAATACCGCAGGTGTAGGGGCGTGACAGTTGGTATCAGAGCTCGGTTGGAGCTGGTGGTGAGCAAGGTTTTCTCGTGAAGGTTTGAAGTTGATGACAGGTGACATTGAGACTTGAACAAGGTTCAGGTGTTGAAGCATTTGAAGGTAGTTTCAAGACTCGGTTTGAGCAAGGTTGCTCGTGACAGTGTAAGCGGGTTTAGCAGAGGTGAAGCTTAGTGCTTGGACCAAGCTGAACGATGAGGCATGGCAAGTTTGGGAGAAGGTGAAGGGAAGCTCTTGCTTACCTTATACAGGTTGAAGAGGTTGAAGGAAGAGAATCCCTGGATTCGAGAGGAACTTGCAGTCTTGGAAAAGAATGTTGAAGATGAGCTTCTTCAACTTGGATGGAAAATGGAGCAAGGTGAAGTTGCAGATTGTGCCAACAAGGAAGAGGAAGCCGTGATAGTTGAAGATGTTGCAGACATGACCATGATGGAGGATGAACTTGAGGATGATCAAGTTGGACCAGGATCGTGCAGTTTGCGGACATGGATGAATGAGGAAGAGCCTCATGATGATGAAGTAAGTATTGATACTTGTGTTTCATTTGGGCATTTGGTAGATGCAGGGAGAGGCAAAGCCAGTTTTCCTATGCTGGTGAGGATCTTACCATGGATGACTAGGATGAGACCTTGTATGGAGAAGCAAGG
This sequence comes from Pinus tabuliformis, assembly GCA_031772625.1. NCBI lineage: Eukaryota > Viridiplantae > Streptophyta > Pinopsida > Pinales > Pinaceae > Pinus > Pinus tabuliformis. The sequence continues at coordinate 24,802,092 of CM062808.1, read as the reverse complement.
ATTGTCGATTGTTGCAGGACTTGTTGGGGCTGCTTGTGACCTTGTGGTAGAAGGTACAAGGACCCGTGACAAGGGAGGAACATGATGATCATTGCGGATGAATGGGTCATGCTTTAGCCACTTTGGCTAAGTGCCCGGCATGACTCATGGGCATATTGAAGGGCACACATTTGATGATGCTTGGGTGGACTTCTCATGGCCGAGACCAAGAGATAGTCTTGGTGGACACTTTGGTGGAGAAGCTATGATGAAGAGACTCATGATAATGATGATATGGTTGGGTGACCGAGTTCACTAAACTGAAGATTGAAGACTTGGATGAGGATGACCGATTGTTGTGATGGGTCTACTTGGTTGGACTACATGGGAAACTTAGTCATGGACATCAGGTTGGAGGCATGGAGCATGGCAGTCTTATGTAGGGACATCGTGTGGGAGCACTTGTAGAGGTGTCAATGGACATCTGATGAGGAGTGCCAAGGCAAGGATGTTGTGCAGATGGATTTGCTAGTGTGACATGGAGACTTATTACTTATGAGCTTATGGAGAGGTTGTGCACTCTTGTACAACAAGGCCATGGACTTGGATAGATTTGTGAGCTGATTATGGAGCACTTCTACTACATGGAGATGTTGGTTGTAGATGACTTATGGAGCTCATGATGACATGAGATTGTTGTGACTTTTAGGGACTTCATATATGGTGGACTTAGAGGATTTGATGCATTGAGGAGCTGAGGTTAGGTGACTTTGATGCAGTATGGGATGCATACTTTCAAAGTACATGTATGGGCATGGCTTGGAAGCGTGACTTGATGTGGAGGATCGATATGAGACACTTTGGAGTGATGGAGTTACAATGATGATGATGATGATGCCTAGGTGGCTGCACTTGGGCATGGGTTGCGCCGAGACTCAACTACTTTTGGCACATGGACAAGTGAGACAAGTGCATACTTGTTTCTATGGCAGTCTTGAGGGATGGCACATTGTAAATATGATGAAGAGGTGCTTCATGGACCTAGATGTGGCACATCGAGAGTCGGGTTGAGGAGATGATCTCTTCACATGGAGAAGACACACATGATGATGTTGGATAGATGTGGCTGATTTCTTGTAGCACATTGACACCAAACATCATGGACAACATGTTGCAGATGAGGTGGACGGAGTTCCATGGACCTGAACATGGATTATGGAGATAGATTCTTGATGAGTCAAGGATGTGGCAGATGTTTGAGAAACGAATGATGATGGCATGAGGATGTTCACTCTCATGGTTTGAGCATGGCAGTTGGACTGGCCATCTGACTAGTTCAAACATGGGGACGCGTAGTGTACAGAGATGTGTTGGAATTATGTTGGAGTATCATGGCAGCAGTTCACATGAGGACACATGATGAAGACAAGAGGTTAGTAATCATGGATCGAGATGACATCTGATGGAGAGCATACCTTGGTATGGTGAGCTTGGTGGCAGTTGGTCACTAAGTCGAAGCATGATGGAGATGAGGTTCTACATATGTTGCAGGGATGTTTGCCTTATGTGGAGGAATTGACATCATGGATATTGATGATCTTGGTGGATGGCTACCGAGATGGTATGCTGTCGAGGACGACAATGATTTCAGGTGGAGGAGGATGTAAGCCCTTTGTGAGCAAAGTGCGATGGGCACCGACGATTCGTGCACGAGAGCGGGCGTGCGGGTGGGCGCACGGGCGCGCGGACAAAATGTGTGACGGGTGCGACACTTGTGCGGAGGAAATGCGACATAAAGTGCGATGTTAGAAAAACACTTATGCGACTAAGTGTTGAGCTAAACGCACGTATATATGCGATGTAAAGAAAGGAAGCAAGCCGACTTGGGAATGAAGACAAGTGGGCGTGCGTTGAAGACTTGTGGGGTCGGCCATGGGGCTGCACACCCCCTTAAAACTCACGCAGAGTTGGGTATAATTAAGTGAGCATGGAGGCTCATTTCAACAAGAGACATTCGCTCATACATCTACGCAAGGAAGACAAGAAGAGTGCGCAGTTTGGTGAAGGAAATGCACATATCTCATGTGCATTAGACTTGGAGATTGCGCAGACTTGTATCTTGGTTGGTGGTTGGCAAAGCGTGCCATGTGTTGGGTGAATTTTGAAATATGGTTTTGTGCAGGACTTAGTAAAGTGAATTAGTGGCTCGGGTGAGCATTATCCTTTATGCAAGAGGTGTACATGTATTATAAAAGGCAGGTTTCCTATCTATTGTGATATTTGGTTAAGTGTGAGACTTGGTTTGGCCAAGACACACTTGTGTTGTAAATCTGATATTCTTAATAATATTGTCAGGTAGACTCACCTTACGGGGAGTTTCCCCTCCCCTTTATACTTGTTGCAATTGATGATCTCGGTTTAATTGCATGATGATAATGAATCAGTATGGGCTTCATTAAGTATAAAGGATAATTGCTTTTACTTAGTTGCGAAACACAAGCTAAGTATGTTAATGTGAAAGTAGGCGTAGTCCACGAATGTTAGTATTGGTGAAAAGAACGCGTTTGGTGGTGCCGCACCTCGCTATAAGCGGTTGGAAGACTACCGCAGGTGTAGGGGCGTGATAGTTCGCGTCACTGTAGCGAAGATGACGTGGGGGAGAGTAGGTAAGAGGTTTATTAAATCGTATCTGCTTTTTGTGGGAATTCAAATTTGGGAATAACCGCGGATCGCGCATGGAAAGGCAGCGCGAGCTCCACGCAGCGCCGTCGGTGGTCGCGGAACTTATGCCTTTTTCTCCCCTCCCTTTCTCCTTCCCTTCCCTTCCCCCCTTTGTTCTTCCCCTGGTCGCTGGCTCCCAGCAGGGCGGGGTGCGCCACCAACTCGGGGAAGAGCGCGAGCTCCCGCGCTGCCGTGAACGGCGTCGGACAGAGGGCCATGCGTGGGCACCATGCCCTGTGCGTGGCTCGGCGGTCTCCCTTGAAGAGGGGGAGGGGGCGAGATCTTTGCGGGTGCGATCATACCAACGTTAATGCACCGGATACCATCAAAACTCCGCAGTTAAGCGCGCTTGGGCTAGAGTAGTACTGGAATGGTTGACCTCCCAGGAAGTCGCAGTGTTGCACCCTCCCCCCTTTTTGTGCGGCACGAATGAGCCAATGGAAGTGATCCTCGAGGGTGCGATCGCGCCGGCATTAGTGCAGAACTCCGCGGTTAGGCGCGCTTGACAGTTTTATTGGGTCGCGTCGCGTGTTCATCTCGTTTTGTGACGCGGGGCTGCTTATGTATTGATGCGCAATGGAATCCCGCGAATGAGGAGGTCGCCCGAGCATTAAGGGGGGAGGGGGAGCACCACTGAGGGAAACAGGGGACTGCTCCGAGGGAAACTCGGTAACAGGGCACGGATTCGTCACCCTAGTCGGAAGTCACGAGCGGGATCGCAGTGCATTGCAGCAGTGGGTGATGAATCACTATAGCGAAGATGACGCGAGGGAGAGTAGGTAAGAGGTTTATTAAATCGTATCTGCGTTTTGTGGGAATTCGAATTTGGGAAGAACCACGGATCGCGTACAGAAAGGTAGCGTTAGCTCCGCGCAGCGCCCTCGGTGGTTGCGGAACTTATGCCTTTTTCTCCCCTCTCTCTCCTCTCCTTCCCTTCCCCCCTTCGTTCTTCCCCTGGTTCACTGGCTCCCTGCTGGGCGGGGCGCACCGCCAAGTCGGGGAAGAGGGCGAGCTCTTGCGCCGCGGAGAACGGCGTCGGACGGAGGGCCATGGGTGGGCGCCATGCCCTGCGCGTGGCTTGGCGGTCTCCCTTGAAGAGGGGGAGGGGGCGAGATCTTTGCGGGTGTGATCATACCAACGTTAATGCACCAGATCCCATCAGAACTCCGCAGTTAAGCGTGCTTGGGCTAGAGTAGTACTGGGATGGGTGACCTCCCGGGAAGTCTTAGTGTTGCACCCTCGCCCCTTTTTGTGTGGCGCGGTGGATCTAGTGGATGTGATCCTCGCGGGTGCGATCAGGCCGGCGTCAGTGCGGAACTCCGTGGTTAAGCGCGCTTGATGGTTTTATTGGGTCGCGTCACGTGTTCGTCTCATTTTTCAACGCGGGGATGCCTATATATTGATGCGCAATGGAATCCCGTGAATGAGGAGGTCGCCCGAGCATTAAGGGGGGAGGGGGAGCACCACTGAGGGAAACAGAGAACTGCTCCGAGGGAAACTCCGGAACATGGCACAGATTCATCACCCTAGTCGGAAGTCATGAGCGGGATCGCAGTGCATTACGGCAGTGGGTGATGAATCTAGGACCGTTCGTGTCACTGTAGTGAAGATGATGCGGGGGAGAGTAGGTAAGAGGTTTATTAAATCATATCTGATTTTTGTGGGAATTCGAATTTGGGAAGAACCGCGGATCGCGCACGAAAAGGTAGCGCGAGCTTCGCGCAGCGCCCTCGGTGGTCGTGGAACTTACGCCTTTTTCTCCCCTCTCTCTCTCCTTTCCTTCCCTTCCCCCCTTCATTCTTCCCCTAGTTCGCTGGCTCCCCGCGGGGCGGGGTGCACCGCCAAGTCGGGGAATAGTGAGCTCCCGCGCCGCAGCGAACGACGTCGGACGGAGGGCCATGGGTGGGCGCCATGCCCTGCGCGTGGCTCAGCAGTCTCCCTTGAAGAGAGGGAGGGGGCGAGATCTGTGCGGGTGCGATGATACCAACGTCAATGCACCGGATCCTATCAGAACTCTGCAGTTAAGCGCGCTTGGGCTAGAGTAGTATTGGGATGGTTGACCTCCTGGGAAGTTCCAGTGTTGCACCCTCCCCCCTTTTTGTGCAGCGTGGCGGAGCCTGTGGAAGTGATTGTCGCGGGTGCGATCGCGCCAGCGTCAGTGCGAAACTTCGCGGTTAGGTGCGCTTGACGGTTTTATTGAGTTGCGTCGCGTGTTCGTCTTGTTTTGCGATGCAGGGCTGCCTATATATTGATGCACAATGCAATCCCGCGAATGAGGAGGTTGCGCAAGCATTAAGGGGGAAGGGGGAGCACCACTGAGGGAAACATAGGACTGCTCCGAGGGAAACTCGAGAACAGGGCACGGATTCATCACCCTAGTCGGAAGTTACAAGCGGGATCGCAGTGCATTGCGGCAGTGGGTGATGAATCTAGGACCGTTCGCGTCACTGTAGTGAAGATGACGCAGGGGAGAGTAGGTAATAGGTTTATTAAATCGTATCTGCGTTTTGTGGGAATTCGAATCTGGGAAGAACCATGGATCGTGCACGGTAAGGCAGCGCGAGCTCCACACAGCGCCGTGTGTGGTCGCGGAACTTACGCCTTTTTCTCCCCTCTCTCTCCTTTCCTTCCCCTCCCCCCTTCATTCTTCCCCTGGTTCGCTGGCTCCCCATGGGGTGGGGCGCGCCGCCAAGTCGGGGAAGAGGGCAAGCTCCCGAGCCACGGCGAACAACGTTGGATGGAGGGCCATGGGTGTAACGCCTTGCGGTTGCATAACCAGGCGCCCGCGCTCCGCACTTGGAAAAAATGACTAAGGCAAGAAGTGCGAGTGTCCGACGGTGAGGCACGGTTGTAATAACGCGTGCGGGCAAGTGGGCGCTCACATATTTATAGGCCGAGTTAGGCAGCTCACCACACAAGCCGACCAAGAAGTGTATCAAACGATGGGCAAGCCAGTGGTGCAAGCGTTTGGAGACACAATGGTTGGGGCGCACATTATAACATTTCGAGATTCGGCCGAGAGGGAAGTCGCCACCGTGCGAGCGTATAAACTCTTGGGTGATGATGGCATTTGGAGCAATCGCACTTCGCATCATCTCCTCGCATAAGAGGTAGTGCGAAGGTGCACTTAGAGCCGCAACAAAGAAGTGTGGATGCGCCCACCGAGTCGGGAAAGGCAAGGCACGCCGTGCAACGCAGTTGGGGCGCGGGTGGAGGGCATAGTGAGGCGCCCGCCCGCCAAACTTGGTACACGGTCTCAGTTGTAGAGGGGCGCGTGTGTGCATTGGTGCGCCCGCCCGTTTGGGAATAAGATCGTGCGTTGTTGTATTGTATTTTGGTGAAGTGTTGTGGTGTGACCACCGTGCGCTCTTGCACGGGCGGGCACCCAACTTCGTTTATGAACGCCGGTGGAGCTTTACTCCCGGTCATTGTAACATTTTCTCATATATAATAAAAGAAGACATTCTATTGCATATTGTTGATGTTATATTGCTGTTCTATGTATTATTAATGGATTCCGCACATTAATAATGTAATTCATGCTTATTATGAATTGTTGAAGGCGTAGTTCGTAAAGTAAATCTAACAATGGGAAAAGTTGGTTACTTAGGCGGTGCCGCACCCGGCCAATTTAAGGAAAAAAGAATTGGGGGCGTGACAGGCGGTATCAGAGCCGATTCAGGGTTGAAGAAGCTTGACGAAAAGCTAATACCAACCTTTACAGTTGGTATCAGAGCAGGTTCACAGGGAGTGAAGCCGTTGCTTGATGATGAACGCAGAGAACAGACATGTATGCAGGGAAAAGTTATGGAGAAATCATGGATGAACAATCTGGTTTTCGTGGACTTGATGGTTCATGGCAAGGCCATTCAAGCTCTGGTGGACATGGGAGCCACTCATAACTTCATGATGACACGGTTGGAAAAAGAGGTTGGACTGATGATCTTCCCATCGAATGTGGAAGTCAAGACAGTGAACTCTAGAGCTAAGGTGGCGGGTTTGGTACACGAAGTACATGTGCAGATAAAAGACTGGAAGGGTCAGTTGGACTTCACAGTGATGGAGATGAACGACTTTGATATGATAGTCGGATAGAATTTCTTGAAGGGCAACAAGGCTATTGTTGTCCCCTTCTATGATGAGGTGGTGCTGGTTGGACAGTCACAAACTTGGACTTTGCCCACTCATAGGCAACGGGGGGAAGTCAGGGTGTAGCATGTTTCGGCACTGAGTTTGGAGAAGGCTATGAAGGAATCAAATATGGATACATATGCGGTGATGTTCAAGGGAGTCGAAGGTGATGGAGTGGGGATGCATGTTCCAGCCGAGATTTCCGAGGTGCTGACCAAATATGCAGATTTGATGCCTGATGAGCTACCAAAGAAACTTCCACCAAGGCGTGCAGTGGACCATAGCATTGAGCTTGAGCCAGGAAAGCAACCCCGGGCTAAAGCACCTTATCGGTTGTCAAGACCTGAGTTGGAGGAGTTGAAACGACAGTTAAATGAGTTAACTGATGTAGGTTTCATCAGACCTTCAAGGTCCCCTTATGGAGCTCTGGTATTATTCCAGCGGAAGAAGGATTCGAATGAGCTACGGATGTGCTGTGATTACCGTGCATTGAACAAGCAGACGGTAAGGAACAGGTATCCTTTGCCATTGGCTGCTGATTGCTTTGACAAGATTGCGAAAGCCCAAGTGTTTTCCAAACTGGACTTGAGGCATGGGTATTATCAGGTGCGGATAGCTGAAGGAGACGAGAAGAAGACCGCGATAGTAACAAGGTATGGTAGCTTTGAGTTCCTTGTTATGCCATTCAGGTTGTGTAATGCTCCTGCTACGTTTTGCACTTTAATGAATGATGTCCTACGACCATACTTGGATTCGTTCTTAGTAGTGTACCTGGACGATATAATGGTGTTCAGTGACAACATGGAGGATCATAAGAAGCACTTGGCGATGGTGTTCGAGGCACTGAGAGTAAATCAGTTGTTCTTGAAGAAGTCTAAGTGTGTGTTCACTCAGACCGAGATTCTGTTCCTTGGACATATTGTTGGTCAAGGGTACATACTGATGGAGCCGAGCAGAGTGAAGGCGATTGAGGACTAGGTAGAACCGAAGAATGTCCATGCGATGAGGGTGTTCTTGGGCATGACCAACTACCAACGGATGTTTGTAGAGGGGTACTCCAAGGTGACATAGGCAGTGATAGACTTATTGAAGAAAGACAAGAGGTGGAGTTGGACGAGCAAATGTCAAGAGGAATTTGATGACTTGAAGAAGAGGATGATTAGACACTGAAGTTGCCTGACTTTGAGAGACTGTTTGAGGTACACACTGATGCTTCGGATTTTTCCATAGGAGGGGTTCTTATGCAGGATGGGCATCCGGTGCCGTACGAGAGTTGGAAGTTGCAGGATAGAGAATGGAGGTATCCGGTCCATGAGAAGGAGATGATTGCCATCATCCACTGTCTTCATGTGTGGAGGCATTACTTGATTGGGAAGCCGTTTGTTGTCAAGACTGATAACGTAGCAGCAAGTTATTTTGCATCACAACCGAAGCTTTCTGGGAAGCAAGCTCGTTGGCAGGACTTCTTGGCAGAATTCGACATGACTATCGAGTATAGACCGGGAAGACACAATGCGGTAGCAGATGCCCTTAGCAGGAAGGGACAACTTGTAGCATTGGAGGGAGAAGATTGAGTAACTAGGAGTAGGAGTCGAGTTCAGATGTCAGAAGAGATGCATAATAAGATCAAGGAAAGTGTTGAAACCGATACTTTGGTGCAGAATATAGTGAAGCAGATAAAGGAGGGGAAGACACGAAAGTTCTTTCTACGAGACGGGTTCTTGTTCTTTCGAAACCGACTCTATGTTCCAAAGTCATCTGGACTTAGGAGGCACCTTTTGAAGGAGTGCCACGACTCGCCATGGGCTGGCCACCCAGGGATGCGTCATTCTTTGGCATTGTTGGAGAGAGGATTCTTTTGGGAGAAGATGTGGGAGGATGTACATACGTGCATCATTTGTCAGTAGGACAAATCGGATACTCAGAGGCAAGGAGGACTGTTGCAACGTTTACCGATTCCAGAGAGGCCATGGATGAGTGTCTCGATGGACTTCATCACTCAGTTGCCATGGTTTCAAGAGTATAATGGGATAATGGTCGTGGTTGATTGTTTTTCCAAGTATGTTGTCTTTGTTCCTACAAAGATGCCTTGTGGAGCCGAGCGGACTGCGGAGTTGTTCTTTAAGAACATATTGAAGTATTGGGGGATGCCATTGAGCATTGTGTCGGATAGAGATCCACGTTTTACAGGAAGATTTTGGACCACATTGTTCAAGTTAGTCGGGACAGAGTTGTTGATGAGTTCGAGTTACCATCCGTAGACAGATGGACAGACCGATAGGATCAACACGTTGCTAGAGGACTACTTGCGACATTATGTGACGGCTGATCAGAATAATTGGCCTGAACTCTTGGATATTGCTCAGTTTAGCTACAATATTCAAAAGATTTCTGCGACGGGGTATAGTCCATTTGAGTTGGTGAATGGACAGATGCCGGTTGCACCGCATACATACGTAGTGACAGGAGGTTTTTTGAGGAGTCCTCATGCGAAGAAGTTCATGAAGGCTTGGGAGGAGACCTTGGAGTTAGCACAGTTGCGCTTGCACGATGTTGCAAGGAGGATGAAAAAGTATGTTGATCATGGGAGACGGGAGGCACACTTCAGTGTGGGAGATATGGTGTTTCTCAGGATTATCAGGGAGCAGTTTCAGCCAGCCAAGGGGACTATGAGCAAACTGACACGGAAGTATGAGGGACCGTTCCGAGTGAAGAAGAGAGTGGGGGAAGTTGCTTACGAGCTAGAGCTTCCACACCATATGCACATGAAGCATCCAATTTTTCATGTGAGTCAGTTGAAGAGATGTAGACTTGATTCAGACCATCCAGAGAGAGCTGAACCGCCGAGAGGACCAGCCGGGATTGTGGACAAGCTAGGACTGGAGTTGGATAAGATCTTGAGCTACAGAACTACAGGGATTGGTTGCCACATGAAACGGGAGTATCTTGTCAGATGGAAGAACGCATCGGAGGAGGAAAGCTGGGAATCAGAGGACTCACTTTGGAGATGGAAGAAGAAGATTGCTAAGTATGAACGGAAGATACTGAGGCAGTCGGGATTGTCAAGGGCGACAATGATTTCCAGTGGGGGAGGATGTAACGCCCTGCGGTTGCATAACCGGGCGCGCGCACTCCGCACTTGGAAAACTGATTAAGGAAAGAAGTGCGAGCGTCCAATGGTGAGGTGCGGTTGTAATAACGTGCACGGGAAAGTGGGCGCTCACATATTTATAGGGCGAGTTGGGCAGCTCGCCACACAAGCCGACCAAGAAGTGTATCAAACGATGGGCAAGCTGACGGTGCAAAGCGTTTGGAGACACAATGGTTGGGGCGCACATTATAACATTTGGAGAGTCGGCCGAGAGGGAAGTCGCCATTGTGGGAGCGTATAAACTCTTGGGCGATGATGGCATTTGGAGCAATCACACTTCGCATCATCTCCTCGCATAAGAGGTAGTGAGAAGGTGCACTTAGAGCCGCAGCAAAGAAGTGTGGATGCGCCCGCCGAGTCGGGCAAGGCAAGGCACGTCGTGCAACGCGGTTGGGGCGCAGGTGGAGGGCATAGTGAGGCGCCCGCCCGCCAAACTTGGTACATGGTCTTGGTTGTAGAGGGGCGTGGGTATGCACGGGTGCGCCTGCCCGTTTGGGCATATGATCGTGTGTTGTTGTATTGTATTTTGGTGAAGTGTTGTGGTGTGACTGCCATGCGCTCTTGCACGGGCGGGCGCCCAACCTCGTTTATGAATGCCGGTGGAGCTTTGCTCCCGGTCATTGTAACATTTTATCATATATAATAAAAGAAGATGTTCTCTTGCATATTGTTGATGTTATATTGCTGTTCTATGTATTATTAATGGATTCCGCACATTAATAATGTAATTTATGTTTATTATGAATTATTGAAGGCGTAGTTCGTAAAGTAAATCTAACAATGGGAAAAGTTGGTTACATAGGCGGTGCCAAACCCGACCAATTTAAGGAAAACATAATTGGGGACGTGATAATGGGTGGGTGCCATGCCGTGCGCGTGGCTCGGCGGTCTCCCTTGAAGAGGGGGAGGGGGCGAGATCTTTGTGGGTGCGATCATACCAGCGTTAATGCACCGGATCCCATCAGAACTCCGCAGTTAAGCGTGCTTGGGCTAGAGTAGTACAGGGATGGGTGACCTCCCGGGAAGTCCTAGTGTTGAACCCTCCCCCCTTTTTGTGTGGTGCGGCGGAGCCAATGGAAGTGATCCTTGCGGGTGCGATCGCGCCGGCGTCAGTGCGGAACTCTGCGGTTAGGCACGCTTGACGGTTTTATTGGGTCGCGTCGCATGTTCGTCTCGTTTTGCGACGCGGGGCTACCTATATATTGATGCGCAATGGAATCCCGCAAATGAGGAGGTCGCCCGAGCATTAAGGGGGGAGGGGGAGCACCACTGAGGGAAACATAGGACTGCTCTGAGGGAAACTCGAGAACAGGGCACGGTTCATCACCTTAGTCGGAAGTCACGAGCGGGATCGCAGTGCATGGCGGCAATGGGTGATGAATCTAGGACCGTTCGCGTTACTGTAGCGAAGATGACGCGGGGGAGAGTAGGTAAGAGGTTTATTAAATCGTATCTGCTTTTTGTGGTAATTCGAATTTGGGAAGAACCGCGGATCGCGCACAGAAAGGCAGCACGAGCTCCACGCAGCGCCGTCGGTGGTAGCGGAACTTACACCTTTTTCTCCCCTCTCTCTCTCCTTTCCTTCCCTGCCCCCCTTCGTTCTTCCCCTGGTTTGCTGGCTCCCCGCTGGGCGGGGAGCGCCGCCAAGTCGGGGAAGAGGGCGAGCTCCCACATTTTGGCGAATGGCGTCAGACGGAGGGCCATGGGTGGGCGATATGCCTTGCGCGTGGCTTGGCGGTCTCCCTTGAAGAGAGGGAGGGGGCGACATCTTTGCGGGTGCGATCATACCAGCATTAATGCACCGGATCCATCAGAACTCCGCAGTTAAGCGCGTTTGGGCTAGAGTAGTATTGGGATGGGTGACTGTTACACAGTAATTTATCACTGCCTTCCTGTCAGTCACCCTGCTGTGTCCAGAAGTCACAATCACTAAGTGTTTGATCCCTGAACTGGCTTAAAACCCATTTTTCCAAAGTTTTGTGCATCAGCGCGTCTGTTCCTAAAATAACCGCGATGACCAGCGCCTCACAGTGTATCTCGTGCGCTGCCATCGCGGAAGAACATCACTTTTCCGCGATGACGCACAGTGCGGCTTTCCCGTGTTCTTCCGCGCTGACATGACTTGTTCAGTTATTGTTATGTGCTGACAGCGCGGCAGTCTCCATACAATCCGCGCTGATCCAGTTTGGGCGAATTTGTTCAAACAACCAGCCTTCCAGATCTCTCCAGGCTTGGTTGTTAGCTTTGTGAATATCGACTCCCTTCTATGGCATGTCTGTTCGACCCTTTGCAACAACTCCCCTTGAAGATAAGCTCATCCTTCCACCTTTTTAGGAGACTCCTTCTCCTATATAAACTTCCACCATTACCATGAGCAGCTAGTTAGAAACTAGTGGGAACTAGCTAGACTTAGCTTGGATTGTACAGGGCTTGTAGTGCTCAGATTGCTGCTATAGGTTTGGTGTGTTAGGAGTGGAAGTGATTCATTGCTTGGGGAAGTTTGTTTGTGACATTTGTGTGAGAGAGAGAGAGTTGTTTGTCTTGGGAGAACCATCCTCAAAGGTGAATGCTTGAGATACATGCTGATTGATCCCTCCTGAGAAGTTTATCGACGTCAGAACATTTGGTTGTACTCTTCTCTATTCTGATTAATAATAGATGACTGCTATTATTGTTCCATTCTCGTTTGTTTATGCAATGGATAAATGTGAATTATGTCTTTTCTGACTGACATATAGTTACTTTTACTAGATTTCACGCTTGCGTTTGCCTTCTCTTCGTGTGTGCAGGTGTCCGTTCGCGGGGATCGCGGAGGACTGTGACCAGCCGAAGCAAAGGAGCGAAGGAGACATCTCTTCGTCCAACGACAGCGCAGGAATCCAAGTAGGTGCTCTTTACTTCTTGTTTAAGTGTAACTAGGAACATGCGTGGCAGCATTGTGTGATTGTTGCTAGACCCCTATTGGGCTAGTAGGGATCGCCTCTATCCGTAGAGGGGATTTACCTCTCCAACAATTTGGCGACTCCGCTGGGGATCAGCCTTTTTGTCTCTTGAGTCCACTTTTGTGTTTGGCTTTGATTGATCTCTTTTTGGGTTTTTGGGATTGTCTTTATTGCTTATGAACTTTCTGGGTGTTTCTGGAAAGCGTCTTTATTATTAAAAAGCTCCTGCCTTTGGTTTGGGAAGTTTTTATTTTGGCTTTCCTTGTTTTTTACTCCCAGCGCGTTTTATTTCGGAACAGTCGCGCTGACATCGCGACTCTGTTCTTTGGTTTTCTCTTCATCGCGCCTGTACGTCTAACAGCCGCGCTGACCTCGTTTTCAAGGGCAGCGCGCTTTATTCGTGTTCTTCCGCGCTGACATTGCGCCCACTCTTCTTTGTGATTTTGGTCGTCGCGTCTGTGTGCCTTATATCCGCGCTGACCTCGTTTCTTCTAGGGCAGCGCGCCTTTTCCCTGACTTTCCGCGCTGACGTCGCAAAGTTGCTGAAGGCCTCCCCCTGTCAGCGCCAAGTTGCTGAAGGCCTCCCCCTGTCAGCGCCAAGTTGCTGAAGGCTACCCGCGCTGAGCCTGAAAAACTCATTTTTGTCCAAATTGACCTCCTAAACCTCTTGCTGTGACTTTCCCTTCTTCTCCCCACTTGTCTGATGACTTGTTTTTTCACTCTCTGAACTTTGAACTGTTTGATTACGGAGCTCAACTCCATAGGGTTTCGTTTTGCTTGGTTTTAAGTTTGCAAACAACTTCCCTTCTAGCTGCTTGGTTCGTGTGTTCATCCTTACTTTTGCGATTGCTGGATTGTGTTTGGGTCTCTAATTGACTGGTTGCGACTCTGGTCCGTCGGATGTTTGCTTTTCTCTATTGATTGCGCACTCTGAACCCTAGGACATCTAGTGGCCGTGTGTGTGTCAAGCCTCCCGTGAGGATCCCTGTTTTCTTGATTGACCAGCTCGTTCTAGACTCGTTTTCGCATTTTTTCAGTGATTGTCAGAGTGTATTGGATTGTGCTTCCAAGTGGTCTTTTTCGCTTCCTCCTTGCTTGCGATCCTTGCTTGTTTTGCAGAGCTTAGATCACATAGCTTGTGCATTGCCTTGTTTCCTTTTGATTTCGAGACTTTGGTTGAGTGTTTTCGGGAACTTTGTGTGCTCTCATTAAGTAGTTTACTTGGTGTTCAGGTTCCTCCAAATTCCTTTAGGTGTTTTATGTCACTAAAAAAGAAAACGAATTAGTAGCTTGCTTTAAAATTCGAAAAGGAAAAGAACATTTCATTGATTTGCATTTTCAAAAGAAAAGTTTCCTTTCCTCGCTTTAGTTGCATTTAGCTGCTTGTTTGTTTGTATTCGTTTTGTTTAAAAAATTCTTTGCTCTCTCGTAGCTAGAATTCATCAAACGAAACAAAATTCTTTTGCATATAGATTGCATCTAAGTAATTGTGAGCGAACATACGATAGAGCTTGAAATTGAAACTTAATCTCAAGATCAACTATAAAATGAACCAAATGAATCTAAAAATGCATTGGAACTAAACGAAAATATTTAGAGGTCTAGGTTAGAGACGTGTTCCGGCGTCTTAAAACATAGTCACTGTTGTTTCACATTAGGTTGGGTGATTCCTCCTTCTGTGACTCGATAGTGGTCTAACATGGACTGCGCTCCCACGTACCGTCGCGTATATAGGGAGACCCCACTAGGCTCTTATCCTTTATCCTTAGGAAGCCGAGTCGGCCGCCCTACGATTCGCAATGCAGTGAACACAGCATTCACGAAGATTGACCACCCGTACCCTAAAAAGTATTCTGTGGTTTTGCGAAGAGTTTGGCACACCCTCTACCTAGAGTTCCAGAGCAGTCGCTTTTGATCCTTTTCGGACTCCCTAAACGAAAAGGTGCCTGTGAGCGTCTTGTCACTTCGTGCTCATTAAACATTCGAAGGAGACTGGAGTCATCTTTGTCCTTTTCTCGACTCCTGAAATATGAAAAGGTCAAGTTTGGTCCTTGCGTCTTAAAATTAATTTGGCCACGATAACATCACCTGGTTAGATCTTGTGTGCGTTAGCTTGAGTAGGTTTCGTTTTCGTTTGCTATGGCAACTTTTCCAGGATTCACTAACCCAGGTTCCCCCTCTGATGGGAACCCAGGACAATTCCCTCCTCTTGGGAATGTTGGTGCCTCGTATATGGCGACGTTGTCCCTACCAGGGTTAACTGTCGGGTTGCCTGTGTGGTTGTTTTCAACCTCTTTGGTCTCTACCGTATCGGCTGTTAGTCCATCAGTCCCTCCACCTGAACAACATCATGTTGATCCTAAGGTGGATCTCTCCCCTTCGACGCCTACCTCTACGTCTTCCTCTTGTACTTCGCCTGGTGAAAGTCTCGATTCGCATAACCAGGTGGCTAAGAAGAAGAAGAGGAAGACCAAGAAGAAGAAGTCCCCTAAGGGAGAGCCTACACACATAGTCCCCCCCTCAAGTCCAGCTATCCACTCCACTATACCTGAAGTCGGGTCACCTTCTGCTCCTCCGCGGAAGGTCAAGTTTCCTTGTCGATTATGCAAGGAGGACCATCTGCTTCGTGATTGTCCTGGCATTCCCAAGGTACTAGAAGTATGGTCTCACGATCCGGCCCGCCCTTCATCGTCCACTGATGATCATGGCGATGCTACCTCATCAGTTGGGAATGGTAAGGAGAAAGGGAAGTTTCGAATCCCCTGTCGACTTTGTGAAGGCAAACATCCCCTTCACCTTTGTCCACTCATGGATAAAGCCTCTGCTGTGTTGGAAAGTCTTGCTGCTCCCCCGAATCCATTTCCCGCCGGTTATCAACGTCTTTCTACAATTGTAGATCGCACCCTTGTTGACAAAGAGATTGCTTCAGATTCCTCTCTTGTCCAGGCTCCTCTTCCCGAACCTGGCTGTCCCCAGCCTGTTCCAGACCCGCCGTTGGTCGGAAAGAGTGTTGATTCGAGTTCCCCCCCTCTCGAGCACTCTATTTCGGAAGAGCAAAATTCTCATGTTCTTCTCGTCTCGGCAAATCCTCCGGAGCCTGATAATGGTGTTTCCACCCCAACCTCTCCCGAGGATTCAGAGTCGGTTCTTTCCGAGCAGGGGGGCAACCATATGGTTCCCCCACCAAGTAGCTCGGTCATTTCCTTTGATTGGAGTCGTTTGACTACCCCTCCCCTTCCATCCCATGTGCCTTTCTGGGTCACCGCCTATGCTTGCAATAAGGCGCTGCCCGGCACTGTGTTAGACGAAGGAGCATCGGTTAGTCTCATGCCCGTTACTACTTGGCGAGCTTTGGGTTCCCCATCGCTTGTACCTGTCGCACCGCATCTCACCGCGTTTGATGGAGGAACGAGTCAGCCATTAGGGATCCTCCCGAAGTTTCCTATTACTTTGGGAGGCAAGACCGTCTATATAGACGTCTCGGTTACCCAAGGTTCTTTAGACTTCAGTCTTCTCCTTGGTCGTGATTATGTGTATGCCATGGGAGCCCTTGTTTCTTCACTTTTCCGTGTGGTTTGTTTTCCACACGATGGAAGAATCGTGACGTTCGATCAATTATCGTTCGTTCGTCCACAAGCCCCTTCGGCGCACTCGTCCTTCCCTCCTGGCTTTCATCCACAAGTTGCATCTGCCTCGCCGCAAATCAACTATGTGGCCACCTACCCCGTGCCCGTACCCAGTGATGACACCATCGTGCATAGTGTCCTGGGGGCATTAGGTCCTGATTTCCAAGATGTCGGCCTTCCCTCCGGAGCCACTTTCTTGGGGGCCTCCACTTCCCGTTCATTATGATGAAGTCTGGATGGAGCATAGTTCTTTTCCTATGTCAAGCTCCTTAAAAAATGAAACTGGGTTTGGTCGGAGCATAGTTCCTTTCCGGTGTCAAGCTCCTTAAAAAATGAAACTAGGCTTGGTGGAGCATAGTTCCTGCTCTTGTGTCAAGCTCGTTAAAAAATGAAACAAGGGTTATGAGGATAGTTCTTTTACTGTGTCAACCTCATTAAAAAATGAAACACCTCCCTTTTCAGATCGAGTCTTTGATTAAGATCTCGTAAAATCCCAGTCGAGTCTTTCCAAGATCTCGAAAGTGAACCTTCATTCCATCCACTTTGTTGAATGCAATGAAGCTTGGGGGGCATGTACCTCGATTTGCGTTATTATGCTGGGGGCATGCGAACTTATAACAAGCATAGTTTTTCGTTTCAAGCTTGTGTAAACATGAAACCAAATCCAAGCAAAGTTCTCCACGGTTCAAGCTTGTGTAAAAATGAACCCATACCCGATTTACATCTCGTGATTGCCATTTTTATTCGCTGAATTCTGCTAGATGAGCCTTGGTTGTTTCATTCCATTGCTACCATCTCTTTGGCCGATCATATGCTCTCACTTGGTTGTTTATCCTTTCCTGAGGAACCGCAGCGATGAGTGGTTTTGATTAGCCAGCCTCTTGACCATTACATGTTTTGAGCAGTTCCACCATTACCGGAACCAGTTGCTACCCTTTATACCACTCGTTCCTCTAGGACGAGTCGCCTTTAAGCTCTTTTCTGACTCGTAAAATATGAAAAGATTGCCGAGTATTTTTCCCTTTTTGACTCGTTAAAGAGAATAAAAATGGAGGTCTGCTTTCAGCTCTTTTCTGACCGTTTAAAGATGAAAAGATTGCCGAGTCCCCCTCTCGACTCGTTAAAGAAATGAGAGGCGGTCACCTTTAAAGCTCTTTTTTCGACCGTTTAAACTAAAAAGATTGCCGGGTTTTTGTCGTTTCGCACTCGTTATTGGCTCTAAAACGACGTACTTCTGACCGCTTTTTTACTTTTTCGGGTCGAAGTCACTATTTACGAAAAGTACTCCTCGATCGTGATGGTCGGGCGGTTCTTTCGAGCATTGTTTTATACTTTTTCGGGCTCGAGAGACACAACTGTACGAAAAAGGACCCCCCTGGAGTCTTCTTTTCTGCTGTCTTTTCAGGCTCTCTAAACAAGAAAAGACGCCGAGTTTTTCCTTTGTCAGGCTCGTTAAACACTTGATGACATCGGATATTTTTCGAGCATATGCTATCCCCGTCAAGCTTGTCGTCCAAAAATAACCGGGGTACCTGCCAGAAATGGTGGGGAAAATGGAACTGTAATCATAGTCGTGTCGGCAGTATGTCACTCTTGAACATGGCACTCTTCTGCTTCGTGTCTGGGTGGGGTCATCTCATTTTGTTTTCACTAGCCTCCATGGGTTTGGGATATCCTATTTGACCTCTCATCTGCTCATTGCCATCATCACCTTATCCTCTGCTCATTTGATGTCAAGTACTGCCAAACCCGTTACAGTGCCGTTATATGTTCAAGAGAAGTTGTCCTCTGCCACAATGCAACCTCGTTCGCTATCTCTCACAAATTATTTTTCCTCTGTCTCGCGTCGATGATGTGGGAAACATTATGGCCCACCTTCGATCAAGGTCCCTTCCTGTCGACTTCAGCTCATTATCCGGGAAGGTGACTTAGAGACTCCCTTCAGGTGCCTTAGAGCCTGCATGCCCTAATGGCAGGTTCTTCGTGTTCGACGCAAGGCTTACATCATTGGCCTTCGATCGAATGATTCCGTGGGTGTTCGACACCAACTCATTGATTCACACACCACGGATTGTACCTATAGTACCTTGGGGACCATTGTCATTATTGGTGGTACCTCTCGCGTCTGTTAACAGTTTTCATCATTGACTGGTAATCAGACGATGTTCACGCATGTTCGACTTCAACTCCTGTATTCACATGCTTGGACTTGTACTTTGTTGGGGTCGAGATGGAGCGCAAGACCCTGGATCCTTGCTTGTTATGGTCCAGGCTGCGATTTTGTGGATAATCATTACGTGACTCATTGATGGATGGCTGCGCCCATACCTGAGTCTTCATGGATGGCTGCGACCATACCTTATCAGTTTTTTGGTCTCTTTGACTGGGTGGCTGCATCCATTCCACAGACCATTCTCGCATGTCTTTTGGATGGCTGCGCCCATGCCTGGACTGCATGTATATGATTGTCAGAGATTTTTCGGTACTTCCTGGTGGTGTTCCAGTTCGGCGTGTGTTGTAAAGCATTTCACCCCTCCCACTCTCTCGGTCTTCATGCTTTAGGGGGCATCTGTTACACAGTAATTTATCACTGCCTTCCTGTCAGTCACCCTGCTGTGTCCAGAAGTCACAATCACTAAGTGTTTGATCCCTGAACTGGCTTAAAACCCATTTTTCCAAAGTTTTGTGCATCAGCGCGTCTGTTCCTAAAATAACCGCGATGACCAGCGCCTCACAGTGTATCTCGTGCGCTGCCATCGCGGAAGAACATCACTTTTCCGCGATGACGCACAGCGCGGCTTTCCCGTGTTCTTCCGCGCTGACATGACTTGTTCAGTTATTGTTATGTGCTGACAGCGCGGCAGTCTCCATACAATCCGCGCTGATCCAGTTTGGGTGAATTTGTTCAAACAACCAGCCTTCCAGATCTCTCCAGGCTTGGTTGTTAGCTTTGTGAATATCGACTCCCTTCTATGGCATGTCTGTTCGACCCTTTGCAACAACTCCCCTTGAAGATAAGCTCATCCTTCCACCTTTTTAGGAGACTCCTTCTCCTATATAAACTTCCACCATTACCATGAGCAGCTAGTTAGAAACTAGTGGGAACTAGCTAGACTTAGCTTGGATTGTACAGGGCTTGTAGTGCTCAGATTGCTGCTATAGGTTTGGTGTGTTAGGAGTGGAAGTGATTCATTGCTTGGGGAAGTTTGTTTGTGACATTTGTGTGAGAGAGAGAGAGTTGTTTGTCTTGGGAGAACCATCCTCAAAGGTGAATGCTTGAGATACATGCTGACTGATCCCTCCTGAGAAGTTTATCGACGTCAGAACATTTGGTTGTACTCTTCTCTATTCTGATTAATAATAGATGACTGCTATTATTGTTCCATTCTCGTTTGTTTATGCAATGGATAAATGTGAATTATGTCTTTTCTGACTGACATATAGTTACTTTTACTAGATTTCACGCTTGCGTTTGCCTTCTCTTCGTGTGTGCAGGTGTCCGTTCGCGGGGATCGCGGAGGACTGTGACCAGCCGAAGCAAAGGAGCGAAGGAGACATCTCTTCGTCCAACGACAGCGCAGGAATCCAAGTAGGTGCTCTTTACTTCTTGTTTAAGTGTAACTAGGAACATGCGTGGCAGCATTGTGTGATTGTTGCTAGACCCCTATTGGGCTAGTAGGGATCGCCTCTATCCGTAGAGGGGATTTACCTCTCCAACAGTGACCTCCCGGGAAGTCCTAGTGTTGCACCCTCCCCCCTTTTTGTGCGGCGCGGCGGAGCCAGTGGAAGTGATCCTCACGGGTGCGATCGCGCCAGAGTCAATGCGGAACTCTGCGGTTAGGCGTGCTTGACAGTTTTATTGGGTCGCGTCGCATGTTCATCTCATTTTGCGACGCGGGGCTGCTTATATATTGATGCGCAATGGATTCCCGCGAATGAGGAGGTTGCCCGAGCATTAAGGGGGAAGGGGGAGCACCACTGAGGGAAATAGAGGACTGCTCCGAGGGAAACTCTGGAACAGGGCACAGATTCATCACCCTAGTCAGAAGTCACGAGCGGGATCGC
The DNA here is from genome assembly GCA_031772625.1 of Pinus tabuliformis. NCBI lineage: Eukaryota > Viridiplantae > Streptophyta > Pinopsida > Pinales > Pinaceae > Pinus > Pinus tabuliformis. Next base: position 24,781,477 of record CM062808.1, on the reverse strand, counting down.
AACGCGTTGCGGCAGTCGGTGATGAATCTAGGACCGTTCGCGTCACTGTAGCGAAGATGATGCGGGGGAGAGTAGGTAAGAGGTTTATTAAATCGTATTTGCTTTTTGTGGGAATTTGAATTTGGGAATAACCGCGGATCGCGCACGGAAAGGTAGCGCGAGCTCCACGTAGTGCCGTCGGTGGTCGTAGAACTTACTCCTTTTTCTCCCCTCTCTCTCTCCTTCCCTTCCATTCCCCCCTTCGTTCTTCCCCTAGTTCGCTGGCTCCCTGCGGGGCGGGGCGCGCTGCCAAGTCGGGGAAGAGGGCGAGCTCCCGCGCAGCGGTGAACGACGTTGGACGGAGGGCCATTGGTGGGCACCATGCCATGCGTGTGGCTCGGCGGTCTCCCTTGAAGAGGGGGAGGGGGTGAGATCTTTGCGGGTGCGATCATACCAGCGTTAAGGCATCGAATCCCATTAGAACTCCGCAGTTAAGCGTGCTTGGGCTAGAGTAGTACTCGGATGGGTGACCTCCCGGGAAGTCCTAGTGTTGCACCCTCCCCCCTTTTTGTGCGGTGCGGCGGAGCCAGTGGAAGTGATCCTCGCGGGTGTGATCGCGCTGGCGTCAGTGTGGAACTCCGCGGTTAGGCGCGCTTGACGGTTTTATTGGGTCACGTCGCGTGTTCGTCTCGTTTTGCGATGCGGGGCTGCCTATATATTGATGCACAATGGAATGCCGTGAATGAGGAGGTCGCCCGAGCATTAAGGGGGGAGGGGGAGCACCACTGAGGGAAACAGAGGACTACTCCGAGGGAAACTCGGGAACAAGGCACAGATTCGTCACCCTAGTCGAAAGTCACGAGCGGGATCGCAACGCATTGCAGCAGTGGGTGATGAATCTAGGACCGTTCGCATCACTGTAGCGAAGATGACGCGGGGGAGAGTAGGTAAGAGGTTTATTAAATCGTATCTACTTTTTGTGGGGATTCGAATTTGGGAAGAACTGCAGATCATGCACGGAAAGGTAGCGCGAGCTCCATGCAGCACCGTCGATGGTCGCGGAACATATGCCTTTTTCTCCCCTCTCTCTCTCCTTTCCTCCCCTTCCCCCCTTCGTTCTTCCCCTGGTTCGCTAGCTCCCCGCGGGGTGGGGCGCGCCGCCAAGTCGGGGAAGAGGGCGAGCTCCCACGCCGCGAAGAATGGCGTTGGACGGAGGGCCATGGGTGGGCGCCATGCCCTGCGCGTGGCTCAGCAGTCTCCCTTGAAGAGAGGGAGGGGATGAGATCTTTGTGGGTCCGATCATACCAGCGTTAATGCATCGGATCCCTCCAGAACTCCGCAGTTAAGCGAGCTTGGGATATAGTAGTACTGGGATGGGTGACCTCTCGGGAAGTCCTAGTGTTGCACCCTCCCCCGTTTTTGTACGGCGCGACGAAGCTAGTGGAAGTGATCCTCGTGGGTGCAATCGCGCCGACGTCAGTGCGGAACTTCGCGGTTAGGCGAGCATGATGATTTTATTGGTTCGCGTCGCGTGTTCGTCTCGTTTTGCGACGCGGGGCTGCCTATATATTGATGCGCAATGGAATCCCGCGAATGAGGAGGTCACCGGAGCATTAAGGGGGGAGGGGGAGCACCACTGAGGGAAACAGAGCACTACTCTGATGGAAACTCGGGAATAGGGAACGGATTCGTCACCCTAGTCGGAAGTCACGAGCGGGATCGCAGCGCATTGCGGCAGTGGGTGATGAATCTAGGACCGTTTGCGTCACTGTAGCGAAGATGACGGGGGGGAGAGTAGGTAAGAGGTTTATTAAATTGTATCTGCTTTTTGTGGGAATTCGAATTTTGGAAGAACCGCGGATCGCGCACGGAAAGGCAGCGCGAGCTCCACGCAACGACGTCAGTGGTCGCGAAACTTACGCCTTTTTCTCCCCTCTCTCTCTCCTTTCCTTCCCTTCCCCCCTTCGTTCTTCCCCTGGTTCGCTGGCTCCCCGCGGGGTGGGGCGCGTTGCCAAGTCGGGGAAGAGGGCGAGCTCCCACGCCGCGGTGAACGATGTCGGACGGAGGGCCATGGGTGGGAGCCATGCCCTGCGCGTGGCTCGACGGTTTCCCTTGAAGAGGGGGAGGGGGCGAGATCTTTGCGGGTGCTATCATACCAGTGGTAATGTACTGGATCCCATCAGAACTCCGTAGTTAAGTGCGCTTGGGCTAGAGTAGTACTGGGATGGGTGACCTCCCGGGAAGTCCTAGTGTTGCACCCTCCCCTCTTTTTGTGCGACACAGCGGAGCCAGTGGAAGTGATCCTCGCGGGTGTGATCGCGCCAGCGTTAGTGCGGAACTCCGCGGTTAGGCGCGCTTGACGATTTTATTGGGTCACGTCGTGTCGCGTGTTCGTCTCGTTTTGCAATGCGGCGCTGCCTATATATTGATGCGCAATGGAATCCCGTGAATGAGGAGGTTTCCTGAGCATTAAGGGGGGAGGGGGAGCACCACTGAGGGAAACAGAGGACTACTCCAAGGGAAACTCGGGAACAGGGCATGGATTCATCACCCTAGTCGAAAGTCACGAGCGGGATCGCAGCGCATTGCGGCAGTGGGTGATGAATCTAGGACCGTTCGCGTCACTGTAGCAAAGATGACGTTGGGGAGAGTAGGTAAGAGGTTTATTAAATCATATCTGCTTTTTGTGGGAATTCGAATTTGGGAAGAACCGCAGATCGCGCACGGAAAGGCAGCGCGAGCTCCACGCAGCGCCGTCGGTGGTCGCGGAACTTACGCCTTTTTCTCCCCTCTCTCTCTCCTTTCCTTCCCTTCCCCCCTTCATTATTCCCCTGGTTCCCTGGCTCCCCGCAGGGTGGGGCGCACCACCAAGTCGGGGAAGAGGGCGAGCTCCCACGCCGCGGCGAATGACGTCGGACGGAGGGCCAACGGTGGGCGCCATGCCCTGGGTGTGGCTCGACGATCTCCCTTGAAGAGGGGGAGGGGGCGCGATCTTTGCGTGTGCGATCATACCAACGTTAATTCATTGGATCCCATCAGAACTCCGCAGTTAAGTGCGCTTGGGCTTGAGTAGTACTGGGATGGGTGACCTCCCGAGAAGTCCTAGTGTTGCACCCTCCCCCTTTTTTGTGCGGCACGGCGGAGCCTGTGGAAGTGATCCTCGCGGGTGTGATCGCGCCGGTGTCAGCGCGGAACTCCGTAGTAGGCGCGCTTGACGGTTTTATTGGGTTGCGTCGCGTGTTTGTCTCGTTTTGCGACGTGCGGCTGCCTATATATTGATGCGCAATGGAATCCCGCGAATGAGGAGGTCGCCCGAGCATTAAGGTGGTAGGGGGAGCACCACTGAGGGAAATAGAGGATTGCTCCAAGGGAAACTCGGGAACAGGGCACAGATTCATCACCCTAGTCAGAAGTGACGAGCGGGATCGCAACGCATTGCGGCAGTGGGTTATGAATCTAGGACCGTTCGCGTAACTGTAGCGAAGATGATGCGGGGTAGAGTAGGTACGAGGTTTATTAAATCGTATCTGCTTTTTGTGGGAATTCGAATTTGGTAAGAACCGCGGATCGCGCATGGAAAGGAAACTCGAGCTCCACGCAGCACCATCGATGGTCGCAGAACTTACGCCTTTTTCTCCCCTCTCTCTCTCATTTCCTTCCCTTCTCCCCTTCGTTCTTCCCCTGGTTCGCTGGCTCCCCGCGGGGCGGGGCGCGCCGCCAAGTCGGGGAAGAGGGCGAGCTCCCGCGTCGTGGCGAATGACGTCAGACGGAGGGCCATTGGTGGTCGCCATGCCCTGCGCGTGGCTCGGCGGTCTCCCTTAAAGAGGGGGAGGGGGTGAGATCTTTGCGGGTGAGATCATACCAGCGTTAATGCATCGGATCCCATCAGAACTCCACAGTTAAGCGTGCTTGGGCTAGAGTAGTACTGAGATGGGTGATGTAAGGTCCCCGAGTTGAGCCGGGCGCGGTGCGACGAGCGGGCGAGTTGACACGGGCGCGGGCGTGGTTCGACGAGCGGGAAAGTTGACACGGCGGGCGCACATGACGGGGGCGTGGGCGCGCGAGTGGGCAAACGCACACGACGATGCGACGTTTTTGCGAGCCGCTTGCGACGAAAGCCTGAACGACAGTTTACGACACTTGGAGAAATACAAAGAATGAAGAGCGATGGAAGGGAGGTTTATATCCTACGAGCGTGGAGATGATTTGGAGGTTGTCCGACATACTCCAAGGCGTTCAAGGGTGTGATAAAACATAGTTGTGTGGTCGGCCCAAAGGCCACCACACTCCCTTGCCACACATATATATTGGAGCGGCTAAATCTCATTTGCAACAACGAACTTCACCAACAATCTTCGCATATAGGTGCAGAACTACAAGTGCGCAGAGAGGACAAGTAGGAGCACATATCTCATGTGCTAAACTTGGGTCTAAGTCGTACGGTTGTGAGTAGCATTTGGAAAGTCGAAGTTTGGGCAAGGAGTGCCATGGGTGAATTAGAGTGCGGATTTGTGCTGGATTTGGCGAGGGTGTCTTGGTGGCTCGGGTGAGCACCCGCCCATCGTGCAAGGTGTGCACACGGTTGTAAAGGCAGGGTTGCCTTTGATTGTAAAATTGGTTAAGTATGAGACTTGGTCTTGCCAAGACATACTTGTATATTGTACACTGATATTCTTAATATATTATCGGGCAGACTCATTGTTCAGGGAGTTGCCCCTCCCTTTATATTGTGCAATTGTTGTTCTCTTTTATAATTGCTGATGGTAATGAATGAGTATGGGTGTTCATTAGTATAAAGGATAAACATGATATTGCTTGGTTGCGAAACACAAACTAAGTAAGGAAAAAGTATAATAGGAGTAGTCCACGAACATTAGTATTGGTGAAAAGAAAGTGTTCGGTGGTGCTGCACCTCGCTATAAGCGGTTGGAAGACTACCGGAGGTGTAGGGGCGTGACAGGTGGTATCAGAGCTTCGGTTTGAAGCCGGTGAGCAGGGTTGCTCGTGACAGTGGAAAGGGTACTTGCAGGTGAAGGAAGTCGTTTCACACAAGTGGAACAAGGGTTGGTTCAGGTTGCAGGTGACTTGGTGAAGCTTGTTACACAGTAATTTGTCACTGTCTTCCTACCAATCTTCCTACTGTGTCATGAGTCCAAATCATCCATGCTCATGCTCTCTAATGTTGCCAAATGACCCACTTTGCCAAAGTTTCTGCATCATCGCGACTGTTGTCAAAATAAACGCGCTGATGAGCGCTCCAAAACAGACCGAATGCGCTGCCAGCGCGGAAGTACACGTGATTCCCACGCTGGTCGAATTTCATGAGACAGCGCGTCTGTTATTTGTATCTGATCGTGTTGATATGACCTTCTCTGTTATTCAGCAGCGATGTCAGCACTCCAGTGCAGTTGTGAACCCGTGCTGATCCAGTTTGGGCGAGTTTGTTCTAACAGCCAGCTTTCCAGATGACTCCAGACCTAGTTGTTGGCCTTGTAAATGTCGCCTTCCCTTCTCTGGCATGTCTATTTCGTCATTTGAGCCACCTTCCTTGGAGATAAGCTCATCCTCCCACCATTCATGGAGACTCCTTCTCCTATTTAAGCCTCCACCATTGACATGAGATGCTAGTTTTGGAATTCATAGTGCTTTGAGTGTTGCTGCTAGTGTGTGAGCTTGATAGGTAGCTGGTGTGACAAGTGTGGGATTGCTAGAGAGCTAATTAAGGAAGGTTGTGAAGTGTTTCTTTCTTGTGTAAACTTGTGCGAGAGAGAGCTTTTGTCTTGGGAGATCTACTTTCAAGGGTGAATGCTTGAGAGACTTGCTGGCTGGACCCTCTTGAGAAGGATTTGACGTCAGAACTATGGTTGTATTCTTCTTTGTTTATTAATAATAGACGACTATCATTATGGTTCCACTCTTATTGTCTTTATGATGGTATTTGAGTTATATCCTTTCTGACTGATATATAGTTACATCTACTGGATTTTATGCTTGTGTTTGTATCGTTCTTTGCATGTGCAGGTGTCCGTGCACGAGGATCGTGAGGATTGTGACCAGCCGGAGCAAAGGAACGGGAGCTTCAACTCTTCTACAAGTATTAGCGTTGGGATCCAGGTAGGCCTTCATCATTGGTCTTTTATTTGTAATTAGGAACCTACGTGTTAGCGTTGTTTGATTGTTGCTAGACCTTGTTTGGACTAGTAGGGATCGCCTCTGTCCGCAAAGGGGATTTACCTCCACAAAAAAGCTGGTAAAGAATCGTGAAGGATGTCTATCTTGCAGGAAATTGGTTTTGCAACCTTCAAGGAATTTGAAGGGAGTCTACTTGAAGAATCAAGGGAGGTTGAACAAAAGTTTACAGAATGGGGCAAAGGCTTGTTCAAAGCAAAGGATGCTCTTTGTGCCTTGGCCAAGAAAGGGATTTCTGACAGGAATAGGGACGAAGCCTATCAACTTGCGAAGGAAGTGGACTTGTTTGAAGCAGAACTCAAGGAATTGGAGATAAGGCAGAAGTTGATTCGAAAGAAGTGGGAATGGCTAACTCTTGAGGTGAAGCATTCCATAGCTTTGACTCGTAAAGGGAAAGCTGCAGAAGATAAGAATAATGAAGATGCTTCTGTGGGGATGATGCAGATACTTGGTGCTTCTGCTACTATGGAGGTGGCCTCTAGGAGGGATCCTAAGAGGAACAAATTAGAGTATGTTCGAATGAAGGTTGAAGTTGCTGATGTACTCACTATGGTGGATAGTGGGGCTTCTCACAACTTCATGGGTGAAGATACTGCGAGAAGAATTGGGCTGAAATTTGTACCAGCAAAGGCACAAATGAAGACAATGAATTCTCCTCCTATTGAGATTCTTGGTATAGCTGAGAAGGTGGACACTACACTTGGTGAATGGACAGGGAAGGTTGACTTCACTATAGTGCGGATTAATGACTATGAAGCTGTATTGGGGATGGAATTCATGAAACAATTTGATGCTATGATTGTTCCACATTTGAAGAAGCTCTACATTTATGATGGAAGGGAAGATGTACCCATTGGTGTGACAAGACCTGATTTTAAATTGGGAGTGATGCAAATGGAGGATGAGAAGAGAATGGGAGACATGAGTAAGCGATTGTATACTGTTGAGGCAAAGCTTACTGAGCAGTCATTGGTCATCAGGTCACTTTCAGATAGCATCTTGGATTTGTCAAGAAGGCTAGAGTTGGTTGAGGATAATGATGATGGTGAGGAGGTATATGTGAGGCCGGATGTCCAGAAGGAAGACCGGGTTGCTTATCTACAAAGGATGGAGATTGAGGATCCTGATAGATGGATCGAGTTGATTAGTGAGGGAGAGCCTTCAGGCTCTACTCCCTCTACATCTTCTTAGATGGATGAGAAGATGGGGCTCATTGTTAGCTGCTCATGGCAGTGAGTCCCTAAACATGTTGAGCAGGTATGATTGATGGTGCAGGGATGGCTTGGCATCAAGCATCATGACATGTTGCAGATGAGATGGATGGAGTTTCCATGGACCTAAGCATGGATTATGGAGATAGATTCTTGATGAGTCAAGAATGTGGCAGGATGTTTTGAGGAACAACTGATGAGGACATGAGGATGTTCACTCTCATGGTTTGAGCGTGACAGTTGGATTAGCTACCCAACTAGTTCAGACATGGGGTCGCGAAGTGTGCAGAAATATGTTAGCATTGTGTTGGAGTATCATGACAGAGGTTCACATTAATGACACATGATGAGGTCGACACGAGATGTTGCAGTGGAGATTGTGACAGAGGGGTCGATGATCATGGATCGAGATGATATCTGATGGAGGACATACCGTTGAGGTGTATACCTTGGTATGGAGTACTTGGTGGTAGTTGGTCACTAAGTTGGAGACATGATGGAGATGGAGTTCTACATATGTTGCAGGGATGTTTGCCTTATGTGGAGGAGTTGACATCATGGATAGTGATGATCTTGGTGGATGGCTACCGAGATGGTATGTTGTCGAGGACGACAATGATTTCAGGTGGAGGAGGATGTAAGGTCCCCGAGTTGAGCAGGCGAGCGCACACGATGGGCGCGCGGGTGAGCGCACAGGGCTGGCGCGCGGGCAGGCGCGCAGGCGGGCGGACACACACGACGATGCGACGTTTCTGTGAGCCACTTGCGACGAAAGCCTGAACAACAATTTACGACACTTGGAGAAATACAAAGAATGAAGAGCGATGGAAGGGAGGTTTATATCCTACGAGCGTGGAGATGATTTGGAGGTTGGCCGACATACTCCAAGGCGTTCAAAGGGTGTGATAAAACATAGTTGTGTGGTCGGCCCAAAGGCCACCACACCCCCTTGCCACACATATATATTGGAGCGGTTAAAGCTCATTTGCAACAACAAACTTCACCAACAATCTTTGCATATAGGGGTAGAACTAAAAGTGTGCAGAGAGGACAAGTAGGAGCGCATATCTCATGCGCTAAACTTGGGTCTAAGTCGTACGGTTGTGAGTAGCATTTGGAAAGTCGAAGTTTGGGCAAGGAGTGTCGTGGGTGAATTAGAGTGCGGATTTGTGCCGGACTTGGCGAGGGTGTCTTGGTGGCTCAGGTGAGCACCCGCCCATCGTGCAAGGTGTGCACACGGTTGTAAAGGCAGGGTTGCATTTGATTGTAAAATTGGTTAAGTATGAGACTTGGTCTTGCCAAGACATACTTGTATATTGTAAACTGATATTCTTAATATATTATCGGGCAGACTCATTGTTCAGGGAGTTGCCCCTCCCTTTATACTGTGCAATTGTTGTTCTCTTTTATAATTGCTGATGATAATGAATGAGTATGGGTGTTCATTAGTATAAAGGATAAACATGATATTGCTTGGTTGCGAAACACAAACTAAGTAAGGAAAAAGTATAATAGGAGTAGTCCACGAACATTAGTATTGGTGAAAAGAAAGTGTTCGATGGTGTCGCACCTCGCTATAAGCGGTTGGAAGACTACCACAGGTGTAGGGGCATGACAGATGACCTCCCGGGAAGTCCTAGCGTTGCACCCTCCCCGCTTTTTATGCGGCACAGTGGAGCCATTGGAAGTGATTCGCGCGGGTGCGATCGTGCCGACGTCAGGGCGGAACTCCGCGGTTAGGCGCGCTTGACCGTTTTATTGGGTCGCGTCGCGTGTTCATCTCATTTTGCGACGTGGGGTTGCCTATATATTGATGCGCAATGGAATCCCGCGAATGAGGAGGTCGCCCGAGCATTAAGGGGGGATGGGGAGCACCACTAAGGGAAATAGAGGACTGCTCCGAGGGAAACTCGGGAACAGGGCACGGATTCATCACCCTAGTCGGAAGTCATGAGCGGGATCGCAGCGCATTGCGGCAGTGGGTGATGAATCTAGGACCGTTTGCGTCACTGTAGCGAAGATGATGCAGGGGAGAGTAAGTAAGGGGTTTATTAAATCGTATCTACTTTTTGTGGGAATTCGAATTTGGGAAGACCCGCGGATCGCGCATGGAAAGGCAGCGTGAGCTCCACGCAGCACCGTCGGTGGTCGTGGAACTTATGCCTTTTTCTCCCTTCTCTCTCTCCTTTCCTTCCCTTCCCCCCTTCGTTCTTCCCCTGGTTTGCTGGCTCCCCGCGGGGCGGGGCACGCCGCCAAGTCGGGGAAGAGGGCGAGCTCCCGCGCCGCGGTGAACAGTGTCAGACGGAGGGCCATGGGTGGGCGCCATGCCTTGCGCGTGGCTCGGCGGTCTCCCTTGAAGAGGGGGAGGGGGCGAGATCCTTTGGGTGTGACCATACCAGCGTTAATGCATCGGATCCCATCAGAACTCCGCAGTTAAGCGTGCTTGGGCTAGAGTAGTACTGGGATGGGTGACCTCCTGGGAAGTCCTAGTGTTGCACCCTCCCCCCTTTTTGTGCGGAGCGACGGAGCCAATGGAAGTGATCCTCGCGGGTGCAATCGCGCCTGCGTTAGTGCGGAACTCCGCGGTTAGGCGCGCTTGACGGTTTTATTGGGTCGTGTCGCGTGTTCGTCTCGTTTTGTGACGCAGCGCTGCCTATATATTGATGCGCAATGGAATCCCATGAATGAGGAGGTCGCTCGAGCATTAAGGGGGGAGGGGGAGCATCACTGAGGGAAACAGAGGACTGCTCCGAGGGAAACTCGGGAACAGGGAACGGATTCATCACCGTAGTTGGAAGTCACGAGCGAGATCGCAGCGCGTTGCAGCACTGGGTGATGAATCTAGCACCGTTCGTGTCACTGTAGCGAAGATGATGCGGGGAGAGTAGGTAAGAGGTTTATTAAATCGTATTTTCTTTTTGTGGGAATTCGAATTTGGGAAGAACCGCGGATCGCGCATGGAAACGCAGTGCGAGCTCCACGCAGCGCCGTCGGTGGTCGCAGAACTTACTCCTTTTTCTCCCCTCTCTCTCTCCTTTCCTTCCCTTCCCCCCTTCGTTCTTCCCTTGGTCCACTGGCTCCGCGCGGGGCGGGCATGCCGCCAAGTCGGGGAAGAGGGCGAGCTCCCGCGCCGCGGTGAACGACGTTGGACGGAGGGCCATGGGTGGGCGCCATGCCCTACGCGTGGCTCGGCGGTCTCCCTTGAAGAGGGGTAGGGGGCGAGATCTTTTTGGGTGCGATCATACCAGCGTTAATGCACCGGATCCCATCAAAACTCCGCAGTTAAGTGCGCTTGGGTTAGAGTAGTACTGTGATGGGTGATGTCACGCCCCCAATTCTTTTTTCCTTAAATTGGCTAGGTGCGGCACCGCCTAAGTTACCAAATATTTCCATAGTTAGATTAACTTTACGAACTACGCCTTCAAAAATTCATAATAACCATGAATTAACATTATTAATGTGCGGAATCCATTAATAATACATGAACAGCAATAATAACCTAACAATATGCAAGAGGAAATCTTCTTTTATTATATATGAATAAATATTACAATGACCGGGAGCGATGCTCCACCGGCGTTCATAAATGAGGTTGGGCACCCGCCCGTGCAAGAGTGCACGACGGTCACACCACAACACTCCACCCAAAATACAATACAACAACACACGATCTTATGCCCAAACGGGCGGGCGCGCCCATGCACACCCGCGCCCCTCTACAACCGAGACCGTGTACCATGTCCGGCGGGCAGGCGCTTCACTATGCCCTCCACCCACACTCAACTGCGCTGCACGATGTGCCTTGCCTTGCCCGACTCGGCGAGCGAATCCACACTTCTTTGCTGCGGCTCTAAGTGCGCCTTCACACTTCTCCTTGTGCGATGAGACAATGCGAAGATTGCTTGTCCAAATGAGCGCATATCCAACTTTTTTATATGCCTCTCCAACGTGTGGTGACCTCCAACTGGCCGACCCTTCAAACGCCCAGCCAGCGCGCCCAAACGATGTGAAAAACGCTCCTCCCATGAGTCGGCCCACCCGTCGTTCAGCACGCCCAGCTGCCATATAAACGATGGTCGCCCAAACGCTCTCATAACTATGTCGCGCCTTGGTCACCATCGCACTTTTTCTGCCTCAGTTGTTTTCCGCAGAGGTAGGCGCGCGCGCCTGGTCGCCTAGTGACCACAGGTCGTCACATCCTCCCCCACTGGAAATCATTGTCGCCCTTGACAATCCTGATTGCCTCAGTATCTTTCGTTCATACTTTGCAATCTTCTTCTTCCATCTCCAAAATGAGTCCTCCGATTCCCAGCTTTCCTCCTCCGGTGCATTGTTCCATCTGACAAGATACTCCCATTTCATGTGGCAACCAATCCCTGTAGTTCTGTAGCTCAAAATCCTCTCCAACTCCAGTTCTGGCTTGTCCACAATCCCGGCTGGTCCTCTTGGCGGTTCAGAGCTCTCTGGATGGTCTGAATCAAGTCTACATCTCTTCAAATGACTCACATGAAAAACTGGATGCTTCATGTGCATATGGTGCGGAAGCTCCAGCTCATAAGCAACTTCCCCCACTCTCTTCTTCACTCGGAATGGTCCCTCATACTTCCATGTTAGTTTTCTTGGAGTCCCCTTAGCTGGCTGAAACTGCTCCCCGGTAATCCTAAGAAACACCATATCTCCCACACTGAAGTGTGCCTCCCGTCTCACACGATCAGCATACTTTTTCATCCTCCTTACAGCATCGTGCAAGCACAACCGTGCTAACTCCAAGGTCTCCTCCCAAGCCTTCATGAACTTCTTCGCATGAGGAATCCTCAAGAAGCCTCCTGTCACTACGGTATGCGGTGTAACCGGCATCTACCCATTCACCAACTCAAATGGACTATACCCCATCGCAGAACTATTTTGAATATTGTAGCTAAACTGAGCAATATCCAAGAGTTCAGGCCAATTCTTCTAATCAGCCGTCACATAATGTCTCAAGTAGTCCTCCAGCAATGTGTTGATCCTCTCGGTCTGCCCATCTGTCTGTGGATGGTAACTCGAACTCATCAACAACTCTGTCCCGACTAACTTGAACAATGTGGTCCAAAATCTGCCTATAAAATGCGTATCTCTATCCGACACAATGCTCAATGGCATCCCCCAATACTTCACTATGTTCTTAAAGAACAACTCCGCAATCCGCTCGGCTCCACAAGGCATCTTTGTAGGAACAAAGACAACATACTTGGAAAAACGATCAACCACGACCATTATCCCATTATACCCCTGAACCTATGGTAACTGAGTGATGAAGTCCATCGAGACACTCATCCATGGCCTCTCTGGAATCGGTAAAGGCTGCAACAGTCCTCCTTGTCTCTGAGTACCCGATTTGTCCTGCTGACAAATGATGCACGTATGTACATACTCCTCTACATCCCCCCGCATCTTCTCCCAAAATAATCCTCTCTCCAACAATGCCAAAGAACGACGCATCCCTGGGTGGCCAGCCCATGGCGAGTCGTGGCACTCCTTCAAAAGGTGCCTCCTGAGTCCAGATGACTTTGGAACATAGAGTCGGTTTCCAAAGAACAAGAACCCGTCTCGTAGAAAGAACTTTCATGTCTTCCCCTCCTTTATCTGCTTCACTATATTCTGCACCAAAGTATCGGTTTCAACACTTTCCTTGATCTTATTCTGCATCTCTTCTGACATCTGAACTCGAATCCTACTCCTAGCTTCCCGGTCTTCTCCTTCCAATGATGCAAGTTGTACCTTCCTGCTAAGGACATCTGCTACCGCATTGTGTCTTCCCGGTCTATACTCAATAGTCATGTCGAATTCTACCAAGAAGTCCTACCAACGAGCTTGCTTCGCAAAAAGCTTCGGTTGTGATGAAAAATAACTTGCTACAACGTTGTCAGTCTTGACAACAAATGGCTTCCCAATCAGGTAACGCCTCCACACATGAAGACAGTGAATGATCACAGTCATCTCCTTCTCATGAACCGGATACCTTCGTTCTCTATCCTACAACTTCCGACTCTCGTACGCCACCGGATGCCCATCCTGCATAAGAACCCCTCCTATGGAAAAATCCGAAGCATCAGTGTGTACCTCAAACGGTCTCTCGAAGTTAGGAAACTTCAGTATCGGTGCTGTAACCATCCTCTTCTTCAAGTCATCAAATGCCTCTTGAAATTTATCCGTCCAACTCCACCTCTTGTCTTTCTTCAATAAGTCTGTCAGTGCCAATTTCACCTTGGAGTACCCCTCTACAAACTTCCGTTGGTAGTTGTTCATGCCCAAGAACACCCTCATCTCATGGACATTCTTCGATTCAACCCAGTCCTCAATCGCCTTCACTCTGCTCGTCTCCATCCGTATGTACCCTTGACCAACAATATGCCCAAGGAACAGAATCTTAGTCTGAGCGAACACACACTTAGACTTCTTCAAGAACAACTGATTTGCCCTCAGTGCCTTGAACACCACCGCCAAGTGCTTCTTATGATCCTCCATGTTGTCACTGAACACCACTATATTGTCCAAGTACACTACTACGAACGAATCCAAGTATGGTCGTAGGACATCATTCATCAAAGTGCAAAACATAGCAGGAGCATTGCATAACCCGAATGGCATAACAAGGAACTCAAAGCTACCATACCTTGTTACTAACGCGGTCTTCTTTTCGTCTCCTTCAGCTATCCGCACCTGATAATACGCATGCCTCAAGTCCAGCTTGGAAAACACTCGGGATTTCGCAAGCTTGTCAAAGAAATTAGCAGCCAATGGCAAAGGATACCTGTTCCTTACCGTCTGCGTGTTCAATGCACGGTAATCACAGCACATCTGTAGCTCATTCGAATCCTTCTTCCGCTGGAACAATACCGGAGCTCCATAAGGGGACTTTGAAGGTGTAATGAAACCTGCATCAGTTAACTCCTTTAACTGTCATTTCAACTCCTCCAACTCAGGGCCTGACAATCGATAAGGTGCTTTAGCCAGGGGTTGCTTTCCTGGCTCAAGCTCAATGCTATGGTCCACTGCACGCCTTGGTGGAAGTTTCTTTGGTAGCTCATCAGGCATCAAATCTGCGTATTTGGTCAGCACCTCGGAAATCTCGGCTGGAACAGGTGTCCCCACTCCATCACCTTTGACATCCTTGAACATCATCGCATATGTCTCCATATCTGATTCCTTCATAGCCTTCTCCAAACTCAATGCAGAAACATGCTGCACCTTGACTTCCCCCCTTTGCCTAGGAGTGGGCAAAGTCCAAGTTTGTGTCTGTCCAACCAGCACCACCTCATCATAGAAGGGAACAACAATAGCCTTGTTTCCCTTCAAGAAATCTTGTCCGAGTATCATATCAAATTCGTTCATCTCCATCACTGTGAAGTCCAACTGACCCTTCCAGTCTTTTATCTGCACAGGTACTTCGTGTACCAAACCCGCCACTTTAGCTCTAGAGTTCGCTGCCTTGACTTCCACATTCAATGGAAAGATCATCAGTCCAACCTCTTTTTCCAACCGTGTCGTCATGAAGTTATGAGTGGCCCCCGTGTCCACTAGAGCTTGAATGGTCTTGCCATGAACCATCAAGTCGACGAAACCCATACTGTTCATCCATGATTTCTCCATAACTTTTCCCTGCATACATGTCTGTTCTCTGCGTTCATCAAGCAACGACTTCACCCCCTGTGAACCTACTTCATCAAGCTTCTTCAACCCTAAATCAGCTTCACCTGTCATGAGAAAACCTGCTCTGATACCAACTGTCACGCCCCCAATTCTTTTTTCCTTAAATTGGCCGGGTGCGGCACCGCCTAAGTTACCAACTCTTTCCATAGTTAGATTAACTTTACGAACTACACCTTCAACAATTCATAATAACCATGAATTAACATTATTAATGTGCTGAATCCATTAATAATACATGAACAACAATAATAACTGTTGGAGAGGTAAATCCCCTCTACGGATAGAGGCGATCCCTACTAGCCCAGCAGGGGTCTAGCAACAATCATACAATGCTGCTACGCATGTTCCTAGTTACAATTAAACAAGAGGTAAAGAGCACCTACTTGGATTCCTGCGCTGTCGTTTGACGAAGAGATGTTGCCTTCGCTCCTTCGCTTCAACTGGTCACAATCCTCCGCGATCTCCGCGAATAGACACCTGCACACACGAAGAGAAAGCAAACGCAAGCGTGAAATCTAGTAAAAGCAACCATACATCAGTCAGAAAAGATATAATTCACATTTACCCATTGCATAGACAAACGAGAATGGAACAATAATAGCAGTCATCTATTATTAATCAGAATAGAGAAGAGTACAACCAAATGTTCTGACGTCGGTAACCTTCTCAGGAGGGGCCAGTCAGCATGTATCTCAAGCATTCACCTTTGAGGATGATTCTCCCAAGACAAACAACTCTCTCTCTCTCACACAAATGTCACAAACAACCTTCCCTAAGCAATCAATCACTTCCACACCTAGCACACCAAACCTATAGCAGCAATCTGAGCACTACAAGCTCTGTACAATCCAAGCTATTCCAAGCTAAGTCTAACTAGCTGCTCATGGTAATGGTGAGAGTTTATATAGGAGAAGGAGTCTCCTAAAAAGGTGGAAGGATGAGCTTATCTTCAAGG
The DNA here is from genome assembly GCA_031772625.1 of Pinus tabuliformis. Lineage (NCBI taxonomy): Eukaryota > Viridiplantae > Streptophyta > Pinopsida > Pinales > Pinaceae > Pinus > Pinus tabuliformis. Next base: position 24,765,451 of record CM062808.1, on the reverse strand, counting down.
GAAGTTGTTGGAAAGGGTCGAACAGACATGCCATAGAAGGGAGTCGACATTCACAAAGCTAACAACCAAGCCTGGAGGGATCTGGAAGGCTGGTTGTTTGAACAAATTCGCCTAAACTGGATCAGCGCGGATTATAAGGAAACTGCCGCGCTGTCGGCGCATCTCAATCACTGAAGAAGTCATGTCAGCGCGGAAGCACACGGAAAAGGCGCGCTGTGGACCATCGCGGAAAACTGATGTTCTTCCGCGCTGGCAGCGCACAACATACACTGGAAGGCGCCTGTCATCGCGGTTATTTTAGGAACAGACGCGCTGATGAGCAAAACTTTGGAAAAATGGGTTTTTAAGCCAGTTCAGGGAGCAAGCACTTAGTGATTGTTAATTCTGGGCACAGCAGGGTGACTGACAGGAAGGCAGTGATAAATTACTGTGTAACAGATGCCCCCTAAAGCATGAAGACCGAGAGAGTGGGAGGGGTGTTACACAGTAATTTATCACTGCCTTCCTGTCAGTCACCCTGCTGTGTCCAAGAAGTCACAATCACTAAGTGTTTGATCCCTGAACTGGCTAAAAACCCATTTTTCCAAAGTTTTGTGCATCAGCGCGTCTGTTCCTAAAATAACCGCGATGACCAGCGCCCCACAGTCTATTTCGTGCGCTGCCATCGCGGAAGAACATCACTTTTCCGCGATGACGCACAGCGCGGCTTTCACGTGTCCTTCCGCGCTGACATGGCTTGTTCAGTTGTTGTCATGTGCTGACAGCGCGGCAGTCTCCATATAATCCGCGCTGATCCAGTTTGGGCGAATTTGTTCAAACAACCAGCCTTCCAGATCTCTCCAGGCTTGGTTGTTAGCTTTGTGAATGTCGACTCCCTTCTATGGCATGTCTGTTCGACCTTTTGCAACTACTCCCCTTGAAGATAAGCTCATCCTTCCACCTTTTTAGGAGACTCCTTCTCCTATATAAACTTCCACCATTACCATGAGCAGCTGGTTAGAAAATAGCTAGACTTAGCTTGGATTATACAAGAGCTTGTAGTGCTCAGATTGCTGCTATAGGTGTGGTGTGTTAGGAGTGGAAGTGATTGATTGCTTTGGGAAGTTTGTTTGTGACATTTGTGTGAGAGAGAGAGACTAGTTTGTCTTGGGAGAACCATCCTCAAAGGTGAATGCTTGAGATACATGCTGACTGATCCCTCCTGAGAAGTTTATCGACGTCAGAACATTTGGTTGTACTCTTCTCTATTCTGATTAATAATAGATGACTGCTATTATTGTTCCATTCTCGTTTGTTTATGCAATGGATAAATGTGAATTATGTCTTTTCTGACTGGCATATAGTTACTTTTACTAGATTTCACGCTTGCGTTTGCTTTCCCTTCGTGTGTGCAGGTGTCCGTTCGCGGGGATCGCGGAAGGCTATGACCAGCTGAAGCGAAGGAGCAAGGGAAACATCCCCTCGACAAACGACAGCGCAGGAATCCAAGTAGGTGCTCTTTACTTCTTGTCTAATTGTAACTAGGAACATGCGTGGCAGCATTGTGTGATTGTTGCTAGACCCCTGTTGGGCTAGTAGGGATCGCCTCTATCCGTAGAGGGGATTTACCTTCTCAACAATTTGGCGACTCCGCTGGGGATCAGCCTTTTTGTTTTTGAGTCCACTTTTGTGTTTGGCTTTGATTGATCTCTTTGTGGGTTTTTGGGATTGTCTTTTGTGGCTTATGAACTTTCTGGGTGTTTCTGGAAAGCGTCTTTATTATTAAAAAGCTCCTGCCTTTGGTTTGGGAAGTTTTTGTTTTGGCTTTCCTTGTTTTTTACTCCCAGCGCGTTTTATTTCGGAACAGTCGCGCTGACATCGCGGCCCTGTTCTTTTGGTTTTCCCTTCATCGCGCCTGTACGTCTAACAGTCGCGCTGACCTCGTTTTCAAGAGCAGCGCGCTTTATTCGTGTTCTTCCGCGCTGACATCGCGCCCCCTCTTCTTTGCGATTTCGGTCATCGCGTCTGTGTGTCTTATATCCGCGCTGACCTCGTTTGTCCTAGGGCAGCGCGCTTTTTCTCTGACTTTCCGCGCTGACGTCGCAAAGTTGCTGAAGGCCTCTCCCTGTCAGCGCAAAGTTGCTGAAGGCTACCCGCGCTGAGCCTGAAAAACTTTTTTTTGTCCAATTTGACCTCCTGAACCTCTTGCTGTGACTTTCCCTGCTTCTCCCCACTTGTCTGATGACTTGTTTTTCACTCTCTGAACTTTGAACTGTTTGATTACGAAGCTCAACTCCATAGGGTTTCGTTTTGCTTGGTTTTAAGTTTGCAAACAACTTCCCTTCTAGCTGCTTGGTTCACGTTTTCGTCCTGACTTTCGCGATTACTGGATTGTGTTTGAGTCTCTAATTGACTGGTTGCAACTCTGGTCCATCGGATGTTTGCTTTTCTCTATTTGATTTCATGCTCTGAACCCTAGGACATCTAGCGGCCGTGTGTGTGTCAAGCCTCCCGCAAGGATCCCTGTTTGCTTGATTGACCAGCTCGTTCTAGACTCGCTTTTCGCATTTTTTCAGTGATTGTTAGAGTGTATTGGTTTGTGCTTCCAAGTGATCTTTTCCGCTTCCTCCTTGCTTGCAATCCTTGCTTGTTTTGCAGAGCTTAGATCACATAGCTCGTGCATTACCTTGTTTCCCTTTGATTTCGAGACTTTGGTTGAGTGTTTTGGGAACTTCGTGTGCTCTCATTAAGTAGTTTACTTGGTGTTCAAGTTCCTCCAAATTCCTTTAGGTGTGTTATGTCAATAAAAGGAAACGAATTAGTAGCTTGTTTTAAAATTCGAGAAGGAAAAGAACATTTCATTGATTTCCATTTTCAAAAGAAAAGTTTCCTTTCCTCGCTTTAGTTGCATTTAGCTACTTGTTTGTTTGTTTTCGTTTTGTTTCAAAAATTCTCTGCCCTCTCGTAGCTAGAATTCATCGAACGAAACGAAATTCTTTTGCATATAGATTGCATCTAAGTAATTGTGAGCGAACATACGATAGAGCTTGAAATCGAAACTTAATCTCAAGATCAACTATAAAATGAACCAAATGAATCTAAAAACGCATTGGAACTAAACGCAAATATTTAGAGGTCTAGGTTAGAGACGTGTTCCGGCGTCTTAAAACATAGTCACTGTTGTTTCACATTGGGTTGGGTGATTCCTCCTTCTGTGACTCGATAGTGGTCTAATACGGACTGCGCTCCCACGTACCGTCGAGTATATAGGGAGACCCCACTAGGCTTTTATCCTTTATCCATAGGAAGCCGAGTCGGCCGCCCTACAATTCGCAATGCAGTGAACACAGCATTCACGAAGATTGACCACCCGTACCCTAAAAAGTATTCTGTGGTTTTGCGAAGAGTTTGGCACACCCTCTACCTAGAAGTTCCAGAGCAGTCACTTTTGATCCTTTTCGGACTCCCTAAACGAAAAGGTGCCTGTGAGCGTCTTGTCACTTCGTGCTCATTAAACATTCGAAGGAGACTGGAGTCATCTTTGTCCTTTTCTCGACTCCTGAAATATGAAAAGGTCAAGTTTGGTCCTTGCGTCTTAAAAAATTAATTTGGCCACGATAACATCTCCTTTTTAGGTCTTGTGTGCGATAGTTTTGAGTAGGCTTTTATCGATAGTTTCCTTTAAGAGTTCTAAGGGGTCTGGTCATCCTGGCTGACCCATCACCTCCCGGTATAAGTGACCAAGGTTCTCAATCCTCTGTTGCTCCCGAGGTACCAGTTGAAGGCGGTACTCTTCCCATTGTACCGAGTATCCAGCCTATTAACGTACGGTCCCCCAGCAACCCAGATTACTTGGAGGATTGGAATCCCGTCTGGGAAGAAGATTGGGATACCCCCCAAACCCCCCGTACCCCTTTAGGTATGTCATCTCCGATGGAGGGGGCAGCTTCCAGCACGGGTGAAACACCCGCAGTCACAGACATCGAGACACCCGCGGTCACAGACATTGAGACCCCGATCCCGTCTTCATCTCCCCTCCCTCCACGATATCAATCGCTAAGGGATAGGTATGATGCTAGAACAACTTCTACCACCATATGGGATCCTTCTCTCGCGGCCTCGATTGGCCCTTTTGTTTCACAGCCTCTTTTCCCACCCCTCACCTCAGAACTCAACCCGATCGTCACCTCAGTTCCCGCTCAACCTACTGTTTGTGTAGCACGTTCGACTCCGGTCGTCAGTGCTGCGCCCATTCCCTCGTCTGAAGTTCCTCAAGCTGGTTCTTTTGTTGGAGGCATTCCAGGATCAGGACCGTATGATGCTTATGGGGAACCTATAACAGACCCAGATTACGATGGTCCTGTTTTCTTCTTCGATGCAAATGGTGAGTTCCTTGAGGAAATCTCAGGTCTCCCTCGTCACCCCTTCGAAGAGAACGAGGAATCTTTGAATGTCAGGTATGACCACACTACTAAGTACTTTGGAAACCGAGACCCTCCTCGGCAGCCCATAGGACCACCCAATCAGGACCCGTCATTCTACGTGCAGCCCCCTCAAGGGCAACCATTATATGGCCTGCCTGACCCAGGACAATCTGGGCACCCACAAGGTCAACCTTACCAGGAACAACCTATGGACATGGGAGGTCCGCCATACCCATATCAGAATCAACCTACTGGGCAGCCAGAGCAACCGTCTTTTCAAGACCAGCTTGGTTTCCAGCCAGGGTACCCCTCTGGACCAACTGGCTCAGTTTACAATCCCTCCAATCAACCAGCCATCCAGCAAGGGTATCCTTATGGCCAGGGTGGACAACCCTATATTCAACAAGGCCCACCTACCCCTCGAAACGCAAACCCTTCTGGGCAAGGGGGGCAACCCTCTGCCCAGCCTATATACCAAAGAGGGCAGCCTGCCGTACAGCAAGCCCAACCCTCTTCCCAACCCGGTTACGGTGGGGGACCAACGGGCCAACCGTCTATACAGCCAAATCAAACCGGGGCCTACCCTCACCGTCAACCTGGACAAGCTGGCCAGCCTCAGCGTCAACCAGCTATCCAACCAATTCGACCACCCGTTCCGCGAAGACAGCCCTTGGTGGCACATGGACAACCTGGCGTTCAGCAAGGCTATCCTGCTGGCCAACCAGGTCCATCTCGAATCCGACCAAGTCAACCTTCGGGACGTGTAGTCCAACCTCAACCGGTTCAAGGACAATACTCTGGGCCTCAGACTCAAACAGGTTATCAACCTCCATATCAAACGCAGCCTGCCTACCAGGCTCCGTATGCGACCCAGCAGTCACATGGCTACCAGCAACCCCAGGGGCAAAATCAGTATACTCCTTACCAAAATTATCAGCGACCACAGGTCACTCCCTATCAAAATTATCAATATGGTCAACCTGGCGGGCAAGCTGCTAATTCATGGGGAGCTGGGGGGCAAACACAGGGACAGTCGTCCGCACACGGACAAAACTCCTACGGACAAACTCCCTATGTGCCAGGTCCTTTCGGACCAGGTCCATCGGGACAAAATTCCTATGCGGCCGGTCCTTTCGGGCCAGGTCCGTCTGGACAAAGTTCGTGGGGGCAACCCCAATCTGGGTGGAACCCTAATATCGCCTCGAACCCTCAGCCACAGATGTCCTTCAACCCGCAGCTACCATTTTTGGCTACGTTGGAACTACCCGATGTGTCCAAGTTAACAAATGATCCTATTTTGCATAACTCATGGTGGCCACCGGTTCCGACCAAAATACCAGGTGACTGTCCAAAGTTCGACGGCAAAGCCGGAGAGGATCCTCAAGCCCACGTAATGACCTATCACCTTTGGTGTTCATCTAACTCATGGCTTGATGATTCTATCCGACTGCGCCTCTTCCAGAGGACCCTCACTGGTTCAGCCGCAAAATGGTACATCGAACTTCATCGCGGTATGTTTTCAGACTTTAACTCGTTGGCTATGGCCTTTCTTACTCATTTTCAGTTACCCATTCGGTACGAGACTGGGACCCATTTGCTCACGTCTCTAAAACAGGATACGGCAACGCACATCTCTGATCATATACATGAATGGAGAAGGCGCCGTCGTTTGATTAAATTTTGGATTCCCGATCAACTCCTGACCGACTGGTTTACCACGTCCTTTGTTCCTAAAATTGCCAAAGATATTGCAATGGGGGCGTGTGTAACTGAAGAGCAAGCGATTGCGCGAGCTCAATACCTTGACTTGGTATATTCTCAGTCAGGTACTTTGTATGACTATTTTCCAGATGCCCCGAGGCACGGACAAACCAAAGCTCCACCGAAACCGTCTGTGGATGGAGTTATTGGCTCCGTGAATTCACCAAGTAAGAAATCAACCGCAAACTTTGGGAAGCAGAAACAAAACGCCTCTAACGAGAATGCTTCTCAGAGCCCATCTATTCCTGGGAATACCTCCGAGGTAAATGCCGTTCAGTCCACCGCGGCAGACAAATCCTCGAAAGGCAAAAAGAAAGGAAAGGCCAAAGAAAAATCCGGACAACCTAAGCAAAATTCTCCTAAACCTCCCACCGAGGACGGAGCCAAGCGGAAGCCTAAGTATCCCTGCCTCATTTGCGAGGAGGATCACTACACCAAGGACTGCCCTAGGCGGTCCGAGGTTAGTCGGCTTTTAAAAGGTGCTTCAGGGTCCCCCGCCGTGCTTAAAGAGCCTTTCCCATCCCAGCAGACGCATCAGGTGGCAGACCCTTCTCAATCCTCTTCCTCGTTCGGTTCTCAAGTATTCATGGCAGGAACCATCCCCGTCCACGTCACGACTCGAACGAAAGAATATCCATCTTCAGCCGGGAAGGAGCCGGAGGTCCCCTCCAGCGCTCCCGCGTCTAGTTCTGGCCCTCTTCACATTGAACGGCCCAGCACCGAGACGATCCCCCGACCCCCTCCCAAAGGTGTACTCAGGAAGTCATCTTATAACCCCAATGCTCGTGCCGCACAGCATTATAGCATTGTCGAGGACTTAGCTCAGGCTCCGTCTGCTATGTCCGCGTTAGAAGTCCTCCAGAGCTGCCCCTCCCAGAGGAAGTCCCTGCTATCAGCAATTGGTGGCATCGACCCGGCAGATTCGGATCTCATTTCTTTCGACCTCGAAGGTTTCACGCAGAGATTACCTCATCAGGTGGCCTTCCTTATACAAGTTCTCATCAAAGGCAAGACGATTCACCGTACTGTCATTGATGAAGGAGCCTCAACCTGCATCATGTCGGTTGCTTGTTGGAAGGCTCTTGGTTCGCCTGCTCTGAGCCAGTCTCCCACCACCCTAGAGGCGTTCGATGGAAGAGAATCTCGTCCACTTGGTATCCTCCCGCGTTTACCTATCTCTTTAGAAGGGAAAACTGTAGAAGTCGAGGTTGAAGTCGTTGACGCTAATCTCACTTACAACCTCCTTCTAGGACGAAGCTGGACTTATGCCATGCAGGCCGTGGCTTCCTCTTTATTCCGTGTCGTTCGCTTTCCCCATCAAGGAAAAATCGTCACGGTGGACCAGCTGTCCTTTTTTGCTTCCTCTTCTGAAGGGAATGTACCATTCGTGGAGCATACCTTCAAATCGCTCGAGAGTGTGGGTGCCGGATTATTTAAAGATCCCTCCTTGATGGGAGTCTTTCCCCTCCCACCTCCAAATCTCGCCTCCGTTAACATGATCAGGACGCATTCTGATCCATGGGTTCTCCCTCCCGTGAATCAAGAAGACTCATGGGGCGAGATGATGCCTTTGAGCCCAGCCGAGCTCAACTACATCGAAATAGTTGCTGCATCGGCTTCAACCTCCGGACCTGCTTTTCCAAGCAGCGTTCCCGATTCACCTCAAACCTTCCCCTGGTTGGGAGAGAAGGCCACCTCGGACCCCCTGAAAGAATCATTCCCATCCGACGAGGCTATTATCGAGACTATGTCTCCCGAAGAGCTCCCTTGGTTTGATCACCACCATCGCTCTTCGTTCCTCCCTCCTTATTCGGAAATGGCCACGTGTCTCGGAAAGTTTGCTTCATGTCTCCCACATATCCCTCTCCAAACACCTATCCAGTTATATCAAGTGTCCTCGGAAGGGAACATGGGTAACATTACACAAACTTTGGCTATCGACATCTCTGTCAAAACAGGAGTTGTCGAAAATATTCATATTGGAGTCACATGTACTCCCGAGGAAATTCAAATCTACACAGATCTATTTCGTGAATTTCGTGATGTTTTCGCATGGTCTTACGAAGAAATGCCCGGCATTGACCCCAGTATCGTGGAGCACGAAATCCCTACCTATCCTGGGGCTAAGCCTGTTCGTCAGCGTTTACGCCCGGTGCACCCTCGAAAGGCTGCAGCCATCAAGGCCGAAGTTGAAAAGCTTTTTCGAGCTGGTTTCATTTATGCCATTCCCCTCACGGAATGGGTATCTAATATAGTTCCTGTCAATAAAAAACAGGGCACTATTCGGGTTTGTGTTGACTATCGCGATATCAATCGCGCCTGTCCAAAAGATAACTTTCCTACGCCCTTTATTGATCAGCTTATCGATGATTGCGCAGGAAGCGAAATTTATTCGTTCATGGACGGCTTTTCTGGTTACAACCAGATCAACATAGCCCCCGCAGACCAGCACAAGACCGCTTTCATTTGTCCTTGGGGCACCTTCGCTTACAAGAAGCTACCTTTCGGTCTTAAAAATGCCGGTGCCACTTTCCAGCGTGCGATGTCGTATGCTTTTCATGATATCCGAAACATCGTACAACCTTATCTGGATGATCTACCCGCTCATTCAGCTAAACGTCAAGACCATCCATCTCATTTACGCGAAATCTTCCTTCGCTGTCGACACTACCGTATTCGACTCAATCCGCATAAATGTGTCTTCTGCGTGGAATCTGGCCGACTACTCGGGTTTATCGTCTCCCGAGAAGGCATCCGTTTGGATCCCCTTAAAGTCGAGGCCATTGTGAATCTTCCTCCCCCTGCCACTCTACAGCAATTACAAAGCTTGCAGGGAAAAGCCAATTTTCTCAGACGATTCATCCCAAATTATGCCGAGGTGGCCAAGGGTTTCACGCGATTACTAAAGCGAGACACGCCCTTTCATTGGGACGCTATCGCTCAGCAATCTTTTGAGCATCTTAAAGACCTTCTGGTCTCAGCTCCGCTCCTAAGACCTCCAAATTACCACCGTGACTACACCCTTTATCTGGCCGCCGCCGATACCACCATCGGCATGGTTTTAGTGCAAGATGATGACGATGGCTCAGAGCACGTTGTATACTATCTTAGTCGCAACCTCCTTGATACGGAGACTCGCTATGCATATGTCGAAAAGTTGGCATTGGCTGCTGTATGTGCCGTCCAACGTTTCCGTCATTACATTCTGTTGCGCACAACGACCGTGATCTCTGACTGCAACCCCATGACCTATATTTTATCACGTCAGTTGCTGGGGGGCAAATACTCGAAGTGGATCGTAATCCTCCAAGAGTTCGACTTGGAATTTACTGCCGCCAAGTCCAAGAAATCCCTGGTCTTTGCTGAACTGCTCTGTTCCTTACCATCTCAATCTGCACCATCTCATTTAGAGGAGCGAATTCCGGATGAAACACTCTTTCTCATCAGCACTCTCGACCCATGGTACGGGGACATCATTGTATATTTACAAACGTCTTCGTTTCGTCCCAATACATCAAAGGAAGCCCGACGACGGATACGTCATCAGGCTCAACCGTATCGCATTTTGGGCGACACCCTGTACCGCCTCGGCGTCGATTCCCTTCTTCGCCGATGCTTAACTCTCGAGGAAGCTGAGCGAGTCATGAATGACTGCCACTCCGGCGCTTGTGGTGGCCACATGTCCGGATACGCTACCGCTCAAAAGATCCTCCGCGCTGGTTATTTCTGGCCTTCTATATTCAAGGATTGTATCCTTGCTGTACGCGCATGCCATGAATGCCAGGTTTACCACCGGAAGATGCGTGCACCTGTTGCACCACTGCACCCTGTTGTAACCGTAGGTCCATTTGCCAAATGGGGCATCGATTATACGTCCTGTAACCCTCGTTCGGCCGGGGGGCATGGGTACATTATCGTTGCCGTGGATTATTTCACCAAGTGGGCCGAAGCAATGCCTACATTAAACGAAGACGGTCACACAGCGGCGCAGTTTCTATTCAATCATATCATCACTCGCTTCGGAGTCCCTCAGGCTATCGTTACAGATCATGGAAAGCATTTCCGAAATCATATGATGACAGAGTTAACAAACCAGTTAGGCTTGCGTCAAGATAGTTCGTCACCCTACTATCCTCAATCTAACGGTCAAGTTGAAGCTGTGAACAAAGTTTTGATCACCATGCTTCAACGCACCGTCAATACGCACAAGTCAAACTGGCATCTAATGCTTTTCCCAGCCTTGTGGGCCTACCGGACTTCTGTGAAGGATGCCACCGGTTTCACCCCGTTTCAACTAGTCTATGGACTGGAGGCTACCCTTCCCGTCGAATGTGAAATTCCTTCATTAAAATTAGCTGTCGAGTTGCTTCCCAACACCACTTCGGTGGAGGAACGACTTCTTTACCTAGAACGGTTAGACGAGACTCGTCGCTTGGCCTCTCTGGCTATCGAAGCGCAGAAGAAGAGAGTCAAGGCTCACTTCGATCAAAATATTCATCCCCGTTCCTTTGTTGAGGGAGATTTAGTACTGCTCTACGATCAAGCTAAGGATAAGCTGGGGGCAGGAAAACTCGAATCCATGTGGTTAGGCCCCTACATCGTGAAACGTGTTTTACAAAAGGGCGCATATGAGTTGATTGATTATGAAGGGAATCCTCTTGACAAGCCCCGAAATGGGCTCTATCTGAAGAAGTACTATGCATAACTGCTCACAGTCACTTTGTATATACGTGTGTTTTTGAGTTTTTACTGCATGAGTTTCTTTTGCTTTGGTGTGAAGGCGTGTTTTTTTGCCCCTTATTATGCTTTCTCTTTCCTGCGCAGATGTCTCGTACTCCTTATGTTGGTTTCGCTGATGGTGCCTGCCGTAGTACTTGTAATTTGTCTTCGGCAGCGTGGGTGATCTACGATCCTCACGGGGAGTTGATAAACCTACAGGGTGTGTGCCTAGGTCGTACCACTAACAATGTTGCCGAGTACAGTGCTGTAATAGAATTGCTTGCCGAAGCAGTTGACCTCGGCATCCGAGAGCTAGTGGTAAACCTGGACTCCCAGTTGGTGGTCCATCAACTTAACAGGCAATATTCCGTCAGAGACCAGCGCATATTAAGGTTATACCTACGTGTGAGATTGTTAGAACGGAGTTTTGATTTCATTACTTATCAGCATATTCCAAGACGATTAAATACGTTGACTGATGCATTGGCAAATCGTGTATTAGACAGACATTTGCGAAACAGATAAACATCATACAAAGAAGGAAAGAACACCATAGTAAGACCATAAGCATATGTAAATAAGTCATTCCAAGCATAGTTTGCACGTGTGTTTTTAAGCTTGCATTAAACATATAAAATCCATGAGTCGAGTGTCATGCAAATCCATACATAAGATCACAAATTGTACTGAACAAACGCATAACACAAGATAATACATCATCACATGTAACAACGACTCATCCAAAAACCGGTATGTATATATATATATATCGTGTGGCGCACCGAGGCGCTCAAAAATAGAAGTACGTGTCCCAAAATCTCAGTACATCCGAGTCATAATGTCTCAAAATAAACAGTGGAAATAAAACCTAGGTGACTAATCGGCTGGGTGGTGCTCTCTGTAGTACACGGCCGCTCGTGCTACCCGCCTCAGAAGGCGGTGCACTCTGGGTTCCACACCCACTGTGTGGATCTGATGCTCCACAGGGACCTCCTCAACCCCCTGGAAATCCGGTACCCCCTCCAGCAACCCCTCAAGGTTGCGAGCCACAACCTCTGGCGTGTTGGCCTCTGGAGGGGCTAAGGCCAAAGCTCCGGCTCCTGGGCCCTCTCTCCGTGCCGTGACAGCCAGGCCAATCGGTCTAGTAGGCCCTACATCTGCGTGACAAGACATTTATTAGGACATGTACATAATAAAAAAAATATACAAAACTCAAAAAGACAAAAAGTGTCATACCTGCATCATCCCACTGTTCACCCGGAGGCAGCACCAAGTCAGGATCATTGCGGAAATCCATCCCTGCATATGGCCAATCCTGTACGAAGATCTCCTGTTGGTCCAACCAGTCTCTGAAATATACCCCCCAGCTATGTGGTCGGCCGCCACCCCCACGTGGCATAATCCGAGCCCATCGAGTGGCCCTCGTCTCTCGAGGATCTCTGGGGGCATCCACAGCCATAGACTGCAGCCGCATGGCTGGTACTCGCTCCAGAATAAGCGGGACCAGGATCGATCCATACCCGAACTGCTTCGTCTCTCCGCGACGGCAGTTGCTCAACTGCCTTTTCATATTGTTGCACACTGCAGTGCACCAGTCGAACACGGTAGGCTCGAGACACTCGAGGGCTAGTAGGAGATGAGTCTTGGACGCCTCATGGTTCGCCATGCTGCCCGCTGCCCGGGTCACCATGAACAGGATGGTGCGCAACACTATGTCTCTCACTGTGGGGATCGAGCACTTCCCACTCCGCGTCTTTACTGCCCCTGGGCAAACCTCAGCCATTAAGTCATCCAGGGTACCACCGCTAGGTCGCTGCCCCTCTAAGATGGGCCTCCCACCTCGGCGCGACAGCCCAGTCAAGAAGAAGATGTCCATATGATCGAACTCGATGTCGTGACCGCGGATGGTGAATTTTTGGTCCACCGGGTTCCATGCCCTGATCAGCAGCTCCAGCAAATCATGTTGGGCCCTTAGACGCGGCGTCAGGAAGAATTTCATGAATCCACACGCCCGCATGGCGTTGCAACAATTTACGTCTCCCCAAGCAGCCACATCCTCCACATCGTGAACTCTCTCTTGCCATTGAAAAGCCATGATGTCCTGCATGAACAATAAAACCGATCAGAAGTGCTTCCAGGAAAAAATTCACGTTCATTTTCAAAGAAACAAAATTTTTCCGCGCCAGCGCGACTGTTTTAGAAACAACCGCGCTGACAATGGCAGCTCTTTGTTAAAAATGCGAGGTCAGCGCGGAAGAACACGCCTTTTCCGCGCTGACCCGAAGTTGGTTACATTGCCTATTTTTCGATCAGCGCGACCCCGTGGGCAATTTCCGCGCTGACCGAGGGCGCACCCATGCAAATAAAAAATGCCCAATTGGGCCTATCCGACCGTTAAAAAACTCCTAAAATGAACCAGAATGCAGGGCAAAGGAATGGGAACCTACCTGGAAGAAGCAGATCTGAAAATGGTCTCCGGATGGGCTGGAAATCGCTCCGTCAACTTTTGGCTTCTCCACGTTCTTCGCACTCCAAATAGTAAAATGGTAAAAATGACTTATTACCCCCCCCTATTTATAGTAAAAACTCCTAAATTACCATATTTTTTGGGTTTTTACCATTTTTTGCCATAAAACTAGCCTTGGTTCTGTTTTCAAGCATGTTTCAAAATGTTTTTACGTATATCGAATGGATTTATGCGGGTAGTGCCCTTGTGCAGGTACAGGTATCGCAGCTTGGTCATGACAGTCCACGATTCATGTGATTCCCAAAGTGTCGTCTCTAAGCTCTTCTCCGACGTTAAACAAGAGAAGATGGCCGAGCTCCCTTTCAGCTCGTTAAAGGGAACGAAAGGCGGTCGTTTTTAAGCTCTTTTTCCGACCGTTAAACCAAAAAGATCGCCGGGTGCTTGTCGTTTCGCACTCGATATTGGCTCTAAAACGACGTGTCTTCGACCACTTTTTTACTTTTTCCGGTCGGCGACACTATTTATGAAAAGTACTCCTCGGTTGTAATGACCGGGCGGTTCTTTCGAGCACAGTTTTATACTTTTTCGGGCTCGAGAGACACAACTGTACGAAAAAGGACCCCCCTGGAGCCTCCTTTTCCGCATTCTTTTCAGACTCTCGAAACAAGAAAAGAAGCCGAGTTTTTCCTTTGTCAGGCTCGTTAAACACTCAATGACATCGGATATTGTCAACATGACACACATCAAGCATATGTTACCCCCGTCAAGCTTGTCGTCCAAAAATAATCGGGGTACCTGCCTGCAAAGGTGGGGAAAATGGAACTTTGATTACAGTCGTCTCGGCAGTACGTCGCTCTTGAACACGGCACTCCGCTGTTTCGTGTCTGGGTGGGGTCATCTCATCTCGTTTTCACTAACCTCCATGGGTTTGGGACATCCTATTTGACCTCTCATCTGTTTATTGCCATCATCATCCTACCCGCAGCTCATTTGATGTCAAGTACTGCCAAATCCGTTATAGTGCCGTTATGTGTTCAAGAGAAGTTGTCCTCTGCCACAAAGCAACCTCGTTCGCTATCTCATCACAAATTATTATACCTCTGTCTCGTGTCGCTGATGTGGGAATCATTATGGCCCACCTTCGATCAAGGCCACTTCTCGTCGACTTCAACTCATTATCCGAGAAAGTGACTTAGAGACTCCTTCCAGGTGCCTTGGAGCCTGCATGCCTCAATGGCAGGTTCCTCGTGTTCGACGCAAGGTTTACATCATTGACCTACGATCGAATGATTCCGTGGGTGTTCGACACCAACTCATTGATTCACACGCTACGGATTGTACCTATAGTACCTTGAGGGCCATTGTCATTATTGGTGGTACCTCTCGCGTCTGTTAACGGTTCTCATCATTGACCGGTAATCAGGCGATGTTCATACATGTTCGACTCCAACCCCTGTATTCACATGTGTGGACCTGTACTCTGTTCGGGTCGAGATGGAGCGCAAGACCCTGGATCCTTGCTCACTGTGGTCCAGGCTGCGATTTTGTGGATGATCATTACATGACTCATCGATGGATGGCTGCGCCCATACCTGAGTCTTCATGGATGGCTGCGACCATACCTTGTCTTTATTATGGTCTCTTTAGCTGGGTGGCTGCGTCCATACCATAGACCAGTCTTGCATGTCTTTTGGATGGCTGCGCCCATACCTAGACTGCGTGTACATGATTGTCAGAGATTTTTCGGTACTTCCTGGTGGTGTTCCAGTTCGGCGTGTGTTGTAAAGCATTTCACCCCTCCCACTCTCTCGGTCTTCATGCTTTAGGGGGCATCTGTTACACAGTAATTTATCACTGCCTTCCTGTCAGTCACCCTGCTGTGTCCAAGAAGTCACAATCACTAAGTGTTTGATCCCTGAACTGGCTAAAAACCCATTTTTCCAAAGTTTTGTGCATCAGCGCGTCTGTTCCTAAAATAACCGCGATGACCAGCGCCCCACAGTCTATTTCGTGCGCTGCCATCGCGGAAGAACATCACTTTTCCGCGATGACGCACAGCGCGGCTTTCACGTGTCCTTCCGCGCTGACATGGCTTGTTCAGTTGTTGTCATGTGCTGACAGCGCGGCAGTCTCCATATAATCCGCGCTGATCCAGTTTGGGCGAATTTGTTCAAACAACCAGCCTTCCAGATCTCTCCAGGCTTGGTTGTTAGCTTTGTGAATGTCGACTCCCTTCTATGGCATGTCTGTTCGACCTTTTGCAACTACTCCCCTTGAAGATAAGCTCATCCTTCCACCTTTTTAGGAGACTCCTTCTCCTATATAAACTTCCACCATTACCATGAGCAGCTGGTTAGAAAATAGCTAGACTTAGCTTGGATTATACAAGAGCTTGTAGTGCTCAGATTGCTGCTATAGGTGTGGTGTGTTAGGAGTGGAAGTGATTGATTGCTTTGGGAAGTTTGTTTGTGACATTTGTGTGAGAGAGAGAGACTAGTTTGTCTTGGGAGAACCATCCTCAAAGGTGAATGCTTGAGATACATGCTGACTGATCCCTCCTGAGAAGTTTATCGACGTCAGAACATTTGGTTGTACTCTTCTCTATTCTGATTAATAATAGATGACTGCTATTATTGTTCCATTCTCGTTTGTTTATGCAATGGATAAATGTGAATTATGTCTTTTCTGACTGGCATATAGTTACTTTTACTAGATTTCACGCTTGCGTTTGCTTTCCCTTCGTGTGTGCAGGTGTCCGTTCGCGGGGATCGCGGAAGGCTATGACCAGCTGAAGCGAAGGAGCAAGGGAAACATCCCCTCGACAAACGACAGCGCAGGAATCCAAGTAGGTGCTCTTTACTTCTTGTCTAATTGTAACTAGGAACATGCGTGGCAGCATTGTGTGATTGTTGCTAGACCCCTGTTGGGCTAGTAGGGATCGCCTCTATCCGTAGAGGGGATTTACCTTCTCAACAAGGGGTGAAATGCTTTACAACACACGCCGAACTGGAACATCACCAAGATGGACCGAAAATCTCTGACAATCAAGTACATGCAGTCTAGGCATGGGCGCAGCCATCCAAAA
Source organism: Pinus tabuliformis (assembly GCA_031772625.1). NCBI lineage: Eukaryota > Viridiplantae > Streptophyta > Pinopsida > Pinales > Pinaceae > Pinus > Pinus tabuliformis. The sequence continues at coordinate 24,749,016 of CM062808.1, read as the reverse complement.
GACATGCGAGAATGGTCTGTGGAATGGACGCAGCCACCCAGTCAAAGAGACCAAAAGAACTGATAAGGTATGGTCGCAGCCATCCATGAAGACTCAGGTATGGGCGCAGCCATCCATCAATGAGTCATGTAATGATTATCCACAAAATCGCAGCCTGGACCATAACAAGCAAGGATCCAGGGTCTTGCGCTCCGTCCCGATCCGAACAAAGTACAAGCTCAAGCATGTGAATATATGAGTTGAAGTCGAACATGCATGAACATCGTCTGATTACCAGTCAATGATGAAAACTGTTAACAAACGCGAGAGGTACCACCAATAATGACAATGGTCCCCAAGGTACTATAGGTACAATCCGTGGCGTGTGAATCAATGAGTTGGTGTCGAACACCCACGGAATCATTCGATCGAAGGCCAATGATGTAAGCCTTGCGTCGAACACGAAGAACCTGCCATCGAGGCATGCAGGCTCCAAGGCACCTGGAAGGAGTCTCTAAGTCACTTTCTCGGATAATGAGTTGGAGTCGACGAGAAAGGACCTTGACCGAAGGTGGGCCATGATGTTTCCCACATCATCGACACGAGACAGAGGCATAATAGTTTGTGTGAGATAGCGAACGAGGTTGCATTGTGGCAGAGGACAACTTCTCTTGAACATATAACGACACTGTAACGGGTTTGGCAGTACTTGACATCAAATGAGCAGCGGATAAAGTGATGGTGGCAACGAGAAAAATGAGAGGTCAAATAGGATATCCCAGACCCATGGAGGCTAGTGGAAACAGAATGAGATGAGCCCACCCAGACACGAAACAATGGAGTGCCATGTTCAAGAGCGACGTACTGCCGAGACGACTATAATCATAGTTCCATTTTCCCCACCATTGCTGGCAGGTACCCCGATTATTTTTGGATGACAAGCTTGACGGGGATAACATATGCTTGATGTGTGTCATTTCGACAATATCCGATGTCATTGAGTGTTTAACGAACCTGACAAAGGAAAAACTCGGCCTCTTTTCTTATTTCGAGAGTCTGAAAAGAATGCGGAAAAGGAGACTCCAGGGGGGTCCTTTTTTGTACAGTTTGTGTCTCTCGAGCCCGAAAAAGTATAAAACTATGCTCGAAAGAACCGCCCGGCCATTACAACCGAGGAGTACTTTTCATGAATAGTGCCCTCGACCCGAAAAGGTAAAAAAGCGGTCGAAAACACGTCGTTTTAGAATCGATATCGAGCGCGAAACGACAAACACCCGGCAATCTTTTTGGTTCAACGGTTGGAAAAAGAGCTTAAAACGACCGCCTTTCATTCCTTTTAACGAGCTGAAAGGAAGCTCGGCTATCTTCTCTTGTTTAACGTCGGAAAAGAGCTTAGAGACGACACATTTGGGGATCACATGAACGGTGGACCGTCATGACCAAGTTACTTTACCTGAACCTGCACAAGGGCACTACCCGCATAAATCCATTCGATATGTGTAAAAAACATATTAAGACATGCATTCAACAAATTTAGGGCTAGAGTTATGGTTAAAAATGGTAAAAACCCAAAAAATATGGCAATTTATGAGTTTTTACTATTAATAGGGGGAGTAATAAGTCATTTTTACCATTTTACTATTTTGGAACGTGAAGGACGTGGAGGAGCCAGAAAGTTGACGGAGCGATTTCCAGCCCGTACAGACACCGTTTTCCGATCCGCTTCTTCCAGGTAGGTTCTCGTTCCCTTGCCCTGCATTTTGGTCAATTTTAGTAGGATTTTAACGGTTGAATTTGCCCAATTGGGCAAATTCTTGGTGCATGGATGCGCCCTCGGTCAGCGCGGATATCCCCCACGGGTCCGCGCTGACCGAATTAGAACAAAACGTGGCCAACTTCGGGTCAGCGCGGAAAACCCGTGTTCTTCCGCGCTGACCTCGAAATTCGACGAAGGGCTGCCATAGCCAGCGTGGCTGTTTCTAAAACAGCCGCGCTGGCGCGGAAAAATTTTTGTTTTTTAAAAATGAACGTGAATTTTTAAATGCCAGCCCTTCTAACTTGTTTTTATGGCTTGTGCAGGACATCATGGCTTTCCAATGGCAGGAAAGAGTTCACGATGTGGAAGATATAGCCGCTTGGGGGGATGTGAATTTCTGCAATGCCATGCGGGCTTGCGGTTTCATGAAATTCTTCCTCACGCCGCGCCTGAGAGCTCAGCATGATCTTCTTGAGCTGCTGATTAGAGCATGGAACCCGGTGGATATGAAATTCACCATCCGCGGTCACGATATTGAGTTCGACCATATGGATATCTTTTTCCTGACTGGGCTGTCGCGCCGAGGTGCGAGGCCCATCTTGGAGGGGCAGCGACCTAGCGGCGGCACTTTAGATGACCTGATGGCTCGGGTCTGCCCGGAGGCTGTAAAGACGCGAAGTGGGAAAGTAGCAATCCCCACAGTGAGAGACATAGTGCTTCGCACCATTCTGTTCATGGTGACCCGGGCAGCGGGTAGTATGGCTAACCATGAGGCTTCAAAGACTCATCTCCTACTAGCTCTTGATTGCCTCGAGCCTACAGTGTTTGATTGGTGCACGGCAGTGGCCAACAACATGAAGAGGCAACTGAGTAACTGCCGTCGCGGGGAGACAAAGCAGTTTGGCTATGGATCGATCCTGGTCCCGCTCATCCTGGAGCGAGTGCCAGCCATGCGGCTGCAGTCGATGGCCGTGGATGCCCCCAGGGATCCTCGGGAGACGAGGGCCTCACGATGGGCTCGTATCATGCCACGTGGGGGTGGCGGCCGACCACAAAGCTGGGGAGCATTCTTCCGAGACTGGCTGGATCAGCAGGAGATCTTTGTGCAGGATTGGCCATATGCAGGCATGGATTTCCGCAATGACCCTGATTTGGCACTGCCCCCAGGTGAACAGTGGGATGATGCAGGTATGACACTTTGGCTCTGAGTTTTGCAATGTTTTTTAATTTTTTATGTACATGTCCTAATAAATGTCTTGTTATGCAGATGTGGGGCCTACTAGACCGATTGCCTGGTTGCCACGGCACGGAAAGAAGGACAGGGAGCCGGGGCTTTGGCTTTAGCCCCTCCAGGGGTTAACGCGTCGGAGACTGTGGCTCGCAACCTTGAGGGGTTGCTGGAGGGGGTGCCTGACTACCAGGGGGTCGAAGAGGTCCCCTTAGAGCATCAGATCAATACAGTGGGGGTGGAACCCAGGGTGCACCGTCTTCTGAGGCGGGTAGCACGAGCAGCTGTGTACTACAGAGAGCATCATCCAGCTGATTAGTTGTCTAGGTTTTATTTCCACTGCTATTTTGAGACATATGACTCAGATGTATTGAGATTTTCAGACACGCACATCTATTTTTGAGTGCCTTAGTGCGCCACATGATATATATATATATATACATACCGATTTTTTGGATGGGTCATTGTTACATATGATGATGTGTTCTTTATGTTATGCGTTTATTCAGTACAATTGTGATCTTATGTATGAATTTGCACGACACATGACCCACGGATTTTATATTTTTAAATGCAAGCTTAAAAGCACACACATGCGAACTATGCTTGAAACGATTTATTTACACATGCTTATGGTCTTACTATGCTATCTATGCTTTCCTGTATGATGTTTATCTGTTACGCAAATGTCTATCTAATACATGATTTTCCAATGCATCAGTCAACGTATTTAAACGTCTCGGAATGTGTTGATAAGTAATGTAATCAAAATTCCGTTCCAACAATCTTACACGCAGGTACAACCTTAATATGCGTTGGTCTCTGACGGAATATCGTCCGTTGAGTTGATGGACAACCAGCTGGGAGTCCAGGTTCACCACTAGCTCTCGGATGCCGAGATCAACTGCTTCGGCAAGTAATTCGATTACAGCGCTGTACTCGGCAATGTTGTTAGTGGTACGACCTAGGCAGACACCCTGAAGGTCTAACAACTCTCCGTGAGGATCGTAGATCACCCACGCTGCCGAAGACAAATTACAAGTGCTACGACAGGCACCATCAGCGAAACCAACATAAGGGGTACTGGACATCTGCGCAGGAAAGACAAAGCACAATAAGGGGTAAGACACACCTTTATACCAAAGCAAAATGAAACTCATGCACTAAAAACTCAAAAACACACGTATATACAAAGTGAATGTGAGAAGCTATGCATAGTATTTCTTCAGATACAGCCCATTACGGGGCTTGTCAAGAGGATTTCCTTCATAGTCAATCAACTCATATGCGCCCTTTTGTAAAACTCGTTTCACAATGTAGGGACCTAACCACATGGATTCGAGTTTTCCTGCCCCCAGCTTATCCTTAGCTTGATCGTAGAGCAGTACTAAGTCTCCCTCATCAAAGGAACGAGGATGAATATTCTGATCGAAGTGAGCTTTGATTCTCTTCTTCTGTGCTTCGATAGCCAGAGAAGCCAAACAACGAGTCTCGTCTAACCGTTCTAGGTAAAGAAGCCGTTCCTCCACCGGAGTGGTGTTGGGAAGCAACTCGACAGCTAATTTTAATGAAGGAATCTCACATTCGACGGGAAGGGTAGCCTCCAGTCCATAGACCAGTTGAAACGGGGTGAAACCGGTGGCATCCTTCACAGAAGTCCGGTAGGCCCACAAGGCCGGGAAAAGCATTAGATGCCAGTTTGACTTGTGTGTATTGACGGTGCGTTGAAGCATGGTGATCAAAACTTTGTTCACGGCTTCGACTTGACCGTTAGATTGAGGATAGTACGGTGACGAACTATCTTGACGCAAGCCTAGCTGGGTCGTTAACTCTGTCATCATGTGATTTCGGAAATGCTTTCCGTGATCTGTAACAATAGCCTGAGGGACTTCGAAACGAGTGATGATATGATTGAATAAAAACTGCGCCGCTGTGTGACCGTCTTCGTTTAATGTAGGCATCGCTTCGGCCCACTTGGTGAAATAATCCACAGCAACGATAATGTACCCATGCCCCCCGGCCGAATGAGGGTTACAGGACGTATGATCGATGCCCCATTTTGCAAATGGACCTACGGTTACGACAGGGTGCAGTGGTGCAACAGGTGCACGCATCTTCCGGTGGTAAACCTGGCACTCGTGGCATGCGCGTACAGCAAGGATGCAATCCTTGAAGATAGAAGGCCAGAAGTAACCAGAGCGGAGGATCTTCTGAGCGGTAGCGTATCCGGACATATGGCCGCCACAAGCGCCGGAGTGGCAGTCATTCAAGACTCGCTCAGCTTCCTCGAGGGTTAAGCATCGGCGAAGAATAGAATCGACGCCGAGGCGGTACAGGGTATCGCCCAGAATGCGATATGGTTGAGCTTGGTGACGAATTCGTCGCCGAGCATCTTTCGATGTGTTGGGACGAAACGAAGACGTTTGTAAATATACGATAATATCCCCGTACCACAGGTCGAGAGTGCTGATGAGAAATAGCGTTTCATCCGGAATATGCTCCTCTGAACGAGATGGTGCAGACTGAGATGGTAAGGAGCAGAGTAGTTCAGCGAAGACCAGTGAGTTCTTAGACTTGGCAGCAGTGAATTCCAAGTCGAACTCTTGGAGGATTACGATCCACTTCGAGTATTTGCCCCCCAGCAACTGACGTGACAGAATATAGGTCATGGGGTTGCAATCAGAGACCACGGTCGTCGTGCGCAATAGGATGTAATGACGGAAACGTTGGACGGCACAGACAGCGGCCAATGCCAACTTCTCGACATATGCATAGCGAGTCTCCGTATCCAGAAGGTTGCGGCTAAGATAGTATATAACGTGCTTAGTGCCATCGTCGTCGTCTTGCACTAAAACCATGCCGATGGTGGTATCGGCAGCGGCCAGATAAAGGGTGTAGTCATGGTGGTAATTCGGAGGTCTTAGGAGCGGAGCTGAGACCAGGAGGTCTTTAAGATGCTCAAAAGATTGCTGAGCGATAGCGTCCCAACGAAAGGGCGTGTCTCGCTTTAGTAATCGTGTGAAACCCTTGGCCACCTCGGGTAAATATGCTCGACGACCCCTGTTTTGACAGAGATGTCGATAGCCAAAGTCTGCGTAATGTTACCCATGTTTCCTTCCGAAGACACTTGGTATAACTGAATAGGCGTTTGGAGAGGGATAGATGGGACACATGAAGCAAACCGTCCGAGACATGTGGCCATTTCCGAATGAGGAGGGAGAAACGAAGAGCGATGGTGGTGATCCGACCAAGGGAGCTCTTCGGGAGACATAGTCTCGATGATAGCCTCGTCGGAGGGAAATGATTCCTTCAGGGGATCCGAAGTGGCCTTTTCGCCCAACCAAGGGAAGTGGTCACATGAATCGGGAACGCTGCTTGGAAGAGCAGGTTCAGGGGGTGAAGCCGATGCAGCGACTATCTCGATGTAGTTGAGCTCGGCAGGGCTCAACGGCATCATCTCGCCCCAAGAGTCTTCCTGACTCAAGGGAGGGAGAACCCATGGATTAGAACGTGCTGTGATCATGTTAACGGAGGTGAGATTTGGAGGCGGGAGGGGAAAGACTCCCATTAAGGAGGGATCCTTAAATAATCCGGCACCCACACTCACTAGCGATTTGGAGGTATGCTCTACGAACGGTACATTCCCTTCAGAAGAGGAAGCAAAAAAGGACAGCTGGTCCACCGTGACGATTTTCCCTTGATGGGGGAAACGAATGACACGGAATAAGGAGGAGGCCACGGCTTGCATGGCATAAGTCCAGCTTCGTCCGAGGAGGAGGTTGTAAGTGAGATTAGCGTCAACGACTTCAACCTCGACTTCTACCGTTTTCCCTTCTAAAGAGATAGGTAAACGTGGGAGGATACCATATGGACGAGATTCTCTTCCATCGAAAGCCTCAAGGGTGGTGGGAGACTGGCTCAGAGCAGGCGAACCAATAGCCTTCCAACAAGCAACCGACATGATGCAGGTTGAAGCTCCTTCGTCAATGACGGTACGATGGATCGTTTTGCCATTGATGAGAACTTGTATAAGGAAAGCCACCTGGTGAGGCAATCTCTGTGTGAAACCTTCGAGATCAAAAGAGATTAAATCCGAATCTGCCGGGTCTATGCCACCAATCGCTGATAGCAAGGACTTCCTCTGGGAGGGGCAGCTCTGGAGGACTTCTAATGTGGACATAGCAGACGGAGCCTGAGCTAAGTCCTCGACAATGCTATAATGCTGGGCAGCACGAGCATTGGGGTTATAAGATGACTTCCTGAGTACACCTTTGGGAGGGGGTCGGGGGATCGTCTCGGTGCTGGGCCGTTCAATGTGAAGGGGGCCAGAACTGGACGTAGGAGCGCTAGAGGGGACCTCCGGCTCTTTCCCGGTTGAAGATGGATAATCTTTCACTCGAGTCGTGACATGGATGGGGATGGTTCCAGCCATGAACACTTGAGAACCGAACGAGGAAGAGGATTGAGAGGGGTCTGCCACCTGATGCGTCTGCTGGGATGGGAAAGGCTCTTTAAGCACGACAGGGGACCCTGAAGCACCTTTCAAAAGCCGACTAACCTCAGACCGCCTGGGGCAATCTTTGGTGTAGTGATCCTCCTCGCAAATGAGACAAGGATACTTAGGCTTCCGTTTGGCTCCTTCCTCGGAGGGAGGTTTAGGAGTGTTCTGCTTAGGTTGTCCGGATTTTTCTTTGGCCTTTCCTTTCTTTTTGCCTTTCGAGGATTTGTCTGCCGCGGTGGACTGAACGGCATTTACCTCGGAGGTATTCCCAGGAATAGATTGGCTCTGAGAAGCATTCTCGTTAGAGGCGTTTTGTTTCTACTTCGCAGAGTTCGCGGTCGATTTCTTACTTGATGAATTCACGGAGCCAATAACCCCATCAACGGAAGGCTTTGGTGGAGCCTTGGTTTGTCCGGGCCTCGGGGCATCTGGCAAATACTCATACAAAGTACCTGACTGAGAATACACTAAGTCAAGGTATTGAGCTCGCGCGATTGCTTGCTCCTCAGTTACACACGCTCCCATTGCAATATCTTTGGCAATTTTAGGGACAAAGGACGTGGTAAACCAGTCGGTCAGGAGTTGATCGGGAATCCAAAATTTAATTAAACGACGGCGCCTTCTCCATTCATGTATATGATCGGAGATGTGCGTCGCCGTATCCTGTTTCAGAGACGTGAGCAAATGGGTCCCAGTCTCGTACCGAATGGGTAACTGAAAATGAGTTAAAAAGGCCATAACCAACGAGTTAAAGTCTGAAAACATGCCGCGGTTGAGTTCGATGTACCATTTTGCAGCTGAACCAGTGAGAGTCCTCTGGAAGAGGCGAAGGCGGATAGAATCATCAAGCCACGAGTTAGATGAACACCAAAGGTGATAAGTCATTACATGGGCTTGAGGATCCTCTCCGGCTTTGCCGTCGAACTTTGGACAGTCACCTGGTATCTTGGTCGGAACCGGTGGCCAATATGAGTTATGCAAAATAGGATCGTTTGTTAACTTGGACACATCGGGTAATTCCAATGTAGCCAAAAATGGTAGCTGCGGGTTGAAGGACATCTGTGGCTGAGGGTTCGAGGCGATATTAGGGTTCCACCCAGATTGGGGTTGCCCCCACGAACTTTGCCCGGACGGGCCAGGCCCGAAAGGACCTGGCGCGTAGGAATTTTGTCCCGACGGACCTGGTCCAAAAGGACCTGGTGCATAGGAGGTTTGTCCGTAGGAGTTTTGTCCATATGCGAATGACTGTCCCTGTGTCTGCCCCCCAGCTCCCCATGGATTAGCAGCTTGCCCGACAGGTTGACCATATTGATAATTTTGATAAGGAGTGACCTGTGGTTGCTGATAATTTTGGTAAGGAGCGTACTGATTTTGCCCCTGGGGTTGCTGGTAGCCATATGACTGCTGGGTCCCATACGGAGCCTGGTAGGCCGGCTGCGTTTGGTATGAGGGTTGATAACCTGTTTGAGTTTGAGGCCCAGAGTAGTGCCCTTGACCCGGCTGGGGTTGAACCATACGTCCCGAAGGTTGACTTGGTCGGATTCGAGATGGACCTGGTTGGCCAGCAGGATAGCCTTGCTGGGCGCCAGGTTGTCCATGTGCGACCAAGGGTTGTCTTTGCGGAACGAGTGGTCGAATTGGTTGGATAGCTGGTTGACGCCGAGGTTGGCCAGCTTGTCCAGGTTGACGATGAGGGTGGACAACAGGTTGATTTGGCTGTATAGATGGTTGGCCCGTTTGCCCCCCAGCGTGACCAGGTTGGGAAGAGGGCTGGGCTTACTGTATGGCAGGCTGCCCTCCTTGGTGTATGGGCTGAGCGGAGGGTTGGCCTTGCTGTATAGCAGGTTGCCCCCCTCGCCCAGAAGGATTCGTGATTTGAGGGGTAGGTTGGCCCTGTTGAACATAGGGTTGTCCACCCTGCCCAGGGAATTGACCAAACTGGGCGGTAGGTTGGCCCTGTTGTACGTAGGGTTGTCCGCCCTGCCCGAGAGGATACCCTTGCTGGACGACTGGTTGATTTGGAGGATTGTAAACCGAGCCAGTTTGTCTAGAGGGGTACCCTTGCTGGAAACCAAGTTGGTCTTGTTGAAAAGACGGTTGCTCTGGTTGCCCAGTAGGTTGATTTTGATATGGATATGGCGGACCTCCAATGCCCATAGGTTGTTCCTGGTAAGGTTGACCTTGTGGGTGCCCAGATTGTCCTGGGTCAGGCGGGCCATACAGTGGTTGCCCCTGGGGGGGTTGCACGTGGAATGGCGGGCCTTGATTGGATGGTCCTATGGGCTGCCTGGGAGGATCTCGGTTTCCATAGAACACAGTAGTGTTATCATACATGACATTCAAGGGTTCCTCGTTTTCTTCAAAAGGGCGATGAGGGAGACCTGAGATGGCCTCAAGAAACTCACCATTCTCATCATAGTAGAAGAAAGGACCTTCGTAATCCGGGTCCGTTATAGGTTCCCCATAAGCATCATACGGTCCTGATCCTGGAATTCCTCCAACAAAAGAACCAGCTTGAGGGTTTTCGGACGAGGAAACCGGTACAGCACTGACGACCGGAGTCGAATGCGCTATACAGACAGTAGGTTGAGTGGGAACTGAGGTGACGGGCGTGTTAAGCCCTGTCGTAAGGGGTGGAAAAAGGGGCTGCGAAACAAAAGGTCCGATGGAGGCAGCGAGACTAGGATCCCATATAGTCGTAGAAGTCGTTCTAGCGGCATACCTATCCCTCACTGATTGATATCGTGAAGGGAGGGGAGAGGTAGCCGGGATCGGGGTCTCGACGTCTGTGACCACGGGTGTTTCACCGGTACTGGAAGCTGTCTCATCCATTGGAGATGACATACCGAGAGGGGTACGAGGGGTACGGGGGGTATGATCCGGCTCCCAGATGGGATTCCAATCCTCTATGTAATCTGGGTTGCCTGGGGCACGTACGTTGATGGGCTGGATACTCGGAACAATGGGAAGAGTACCGCTTACAACTGGTACCTCGGGAGCAACAGAGGATGGAGAACCTTGATCACTTAGACCGGGGGTTGATGGGTTAGCCAGGATGACCAGACCCCTTAGAACTCCTAAAGGAAAACTACCGATAAAACCCTACTCAAAACTATCGCACACAAGATCTTAAAAAGGGTAATGTTATCGTGGCCAAATTAATTTTAAGACGCAAGAACCAAACTTGACCTTTTCATGTTTCAGGAGTCGAGAAAAGGACAAAAAGATGACTCCAGTCTCCTTCGAATGTTTAATGAGCACGAAGTGACAAGACGCTCACAGGCACCTTTTCGTTTAGGGAGTCCAAAAAGGATCAAAAGCGACTGCTCTGGAACTCTAGGTAGAGGGTGTGCCAAACTTTTCGCAAAACCACAGAATACTTTTTAGGGTACGGGTGGTCAATCTTCGTGAATGCTGTGTTCACTGCATTGCGAATCGTAGGGCGGCCGACTCGGCTTCCTATGGATAAAGGATAAAAGCCTAGTGGGGTCTCCCTATATACGCGACGGTACGTGGGAGCGCAGTCCGTGTTAGACCACTATCGAGTCACAGAAGGAGGAATCACCCAACCTAATGTGAAACAACAGTGACTATGTTTTAAGACGCCGGAACACGTCTCTAACCTAGACCTCTAAATATTTGCGTTTAGTTCCAATCCGTTTTTAGATTCATTTGGTTCATTTTACAGTTGATCTTGAGATTAAGTTTCGATTTCAAGCTCTATCGTATGTTCGCTCACAATTACTTAGATGCAATCTATATGCCAAAGAATTTTGTTTTGTTCGATGAATTCTAGCTACGAGAGGGCAAAGAATTTTAAATCAAACCAAACAAAATACAAACAAACAAGTAGCTAAATGCAACTAAAGCGAGGAAAGGAAACTTTTCTTTTGAAGATGCAAGCCAACGAAATGTTCTTTTCCTTTTCAATTTTTTTAAAGCAAGCTACTAGTTTGATTTCTTTTCAACGACATAAAGCACCTAAAGGAATTTGGAGGAACCTGAACACCAAGTAAACTACTTAATGAGAGCACACAAAGTTCCCGAAACACTCAACCAAAGTTTCCAAATCAAAAGAAACAAAGTAATGCACGAGCTGTGTAATCTAAGCTCCGCAAGACAAGCAAGGATTGCAAGCAAGGAGGAAGCAAAAAGAGACCACTTGGGAACACAATCCAAAACACTCTAACAATCACTGAACAAATGCGAAAACAAGTCTAGAACCAGCTGGTCAAAACAAGCAAACAGAAATCCTTACGGTAGGCTTGACACACACACGGCCTCTAGATGTCCTAGGGCTCAGAGTGCGAAATCAATAGAGAAAAGCAAACACCCGATGGACGAGAGTCATGACCAGTCAATTAGGGACTCAACACGATCCAGCAATTGCAAAAGTAAGGATGGAAACGCGGACCAAGCGGCGAAAGCAAAAGAAGGGAAGGTATTTGCAAACTCAAAAACTGAGCAAAAACGAAACCCTATGAAGCCAAGCTCCGTAATCAAGCAGTTCAAAGTTCAGACAGTGAAAAACAGGTCACTAGACAGGTGGAGAGAAGAAGGGAAAGTCACAACAAGAGGTTTAGGAGGCCAATTTGGTCAAAAATGAATTTTTCAGGCTCAGCGCGGGTAGCCTTCAGCAACTCGGCGCTGACAGGGGGAGGCCAATAGCAACTTTGCGACGTCAGCACGGAAGGACACGGATAAAGCGCGCTGTCTCAGAAAAACGAGGTCAGCGCGGAAATAAAGCACACAGACGCGATGACAGAAACCACAAAGAAGTGAGGGCGCGATGTCAGCGCGGAAGGACACGAATAAAGCGCGCTACCCTTGAAACGAGGTCAGCGCGACTGTTAGACGTACAGGCGCGATGAAGAAAAAACCAAAGAACAGGGTCGCGATGTCAGCGCGACTGTTCGGAATTAAAACGCGCTGAGAGCAAAAAACAAGGAAAGCCAAAATAAAAACTTCCAAAACCAAAGGCAGGAGCTTTTCAACAATAAAAATGCTTCCCAGAAACACCCAGAAAGTTCGTAAGCAACAAAGACAATCCCAAAAACTCGGAAAGAGGTCAATCAAAGCCAAACACAAAAGTGGACTCAAGAGACAAAAAGGTTGTTCCCCAGTGGAGTCGCCAAATTGTTGGAGAGGTAAATCCCCTCTACGGATAGAGGCGATCCCTACTAGCCCAGCAGGGGTCTAGCAACAATCATACAATGCTGCTACGCATGTTCCTAGTTACAATTAAACAAGAGGTAAAGAGCACCTACTTGGATTCCTGCGCTGTCATTTGACGAAGAGATGTTGCCTTCGCTCCTTCGCTTCAGCTGGTCACAATCCTCCGCGATCTCTGCGAATAGACACCTGCACACACGAAGAGAAAGGTTGGTTGTTTGAACAAATTCGCCTAAACTGGATCAGCGCGGATTATAAGGAAACTGCCGCGCTGTCGGCGCATCTCAATCACTGAAGAAGTCATGTCAGCGCGGAAGCACACGGAAAAGGCGCGCTGTGGACCATCGCGGAAAACTGATGTTCTTCCGCGCTGGCAGCGCACAACATACACTGGAAGGCGCCTGTCATCGCGGTTATTTTAGGAACAGACGCGCTGATGAGCAAAACTTTGGAAAAATGGGTTTTTAAGCCAGTTCAGGGAGCAAGCACTTAGTGATTGTGAATTCTGGGCACAGCAGGGTGACTGACAGGAAGGCAGTGATAAATTACTGTGTAACAATAACCCAACAATATGCAAGAGGAAATCTTCTTTTATTATATATGAAGAAATATTACAATGACCGGGAGCGACGCTCCACCGGCGTTCATAAACGAGGTTGGGCGCCTGCCCATGCAAGAGCGCACGACGGTCACACCACAACACTCCACCCAAAATACAATACAACAACACACGATATTATGCCCAAACGGGCGGGCGCGCCCGTGCACACCCGCGCCCCTCTACAACCGAGACCGTGTACCAAGTCCGGCGGGCGGGCACCTCACTACGCCCTCCACCTGCACTCAACCGCGCTGCACGATGTGCCTTGCCTTGCCCGACTCGGCGGGCACATCCACACTTCTTTCTTGCGGCTCTAAGTGTGCCTTCGCACTTCTCCTTGTGCAATGAGACAATGCGAAGATTGCTTGTCCAAATGAGCGCATATCCAACTTGTTTATACACCTCTCCAAACCTGTGGTGACCTCCAACCGGCCGACCCTTCAAACGCCCAGCCAGCACTCCCAAACGATGTGTAAAACGCTCCTCCCATGAGTTGGCCGACCCGTTGTTCAGCAAGCCCAGCTGCCATATAAACGATGGTCGCCCAAACGCTCTTATAACTATGTCGCGCCTTGGTCGCCATCGTACTTTTTCTGCCTTAGTTGTTTTCCGCGGAGGTAGGCACGCGCGCCCGGTCGCCCAATGACCGCAGGTCGTCACAGGTGACCTCCCGGGAAGTCCTAGTGTTGCACCCTCCCCCCTTTTTGTGCGGCGTGACAGAGCCAGTGGAAGTGATCCTCGTGGGTGCGATCGCGCCGGCGTCGGATGGAGGGCCATGGGTGGGCGCTGTTAGTGTTGGTCTTGAGCCCTCCATTAGTGATCAATAGCTCTTTGCATATGCATAGGTAGGTGTCTCATTAGTGTCAGTTTTTGCATCCCGCTAGGCATGCCATAAAACTGAATGGAGGGCTGGTCTTTGTTCCCTTCTTGGCTTAGCTGGATCAAGTCATACCACAATGAAATTGAGTCATACTTGTTTTTGTTTTTGTCTTGAGGTCCCATGGTCTTAGGTCTAGGGTTTTAAGTCAAAAATCACTGCAAGGTCATGAGTCCAAACCCAGTGAGTGCCCAGCAAGCCAGAAGGAGGTATGTACATCTGTTTCAATGTTATTTTCATCAGCTACAGGTCATTTAATGCCTTGGATTTAAAAACCCTGTTTTTAAGTCCAAGGTCATGAGAACTTTGTAAAAATAAAGAAATTTTCAAAAGTTTTCAAAAGTGCCGGCAACAACCCTGGTTCCTTCGCCACAGCCCATCAGATGGTCAACCTGCAAAAAGAACGAAGTCAAACGCCTCAAAGAGCTAATTTCAGGACAAAATGAACTCAAAAACAATGTTAAAAGAGAATGCAAAATGAAAACATTATAAAGTGGGTTTCTAAAGTCAAATTTTTTTAAAACGACCCTATAAAGGTAAATTCCCTCCTTGCAAAGTTTCATTGTGCATTTGAGAGCGAAAAATTACAAGCAAGAGGCAAAGAGGGCAAATTTGGGCGATTTCCAGCAAATTCCAGGCTTTGGAGGGTGCGCGACCACTCCACAGGGGTGCGCGACCACCTGGGTGGTGCGCGACCACTCCATCCAATTTTCGCAGTGTATTTTTGGTCGCGCGCGACCACTCCAAGGGTGCGCGACCACTCCAAGGAGGGGCGCGACCACTCGTTCCGCCTTCACAAAAACTCACCCAAACTTCAATTTTCTCTCAAATTCGCTCGTGGATTCTACAAGGTATGCCTCCTTTATTAAGTTTTGAATTGTGTCATGGATCCAAAGGAGGGTTATGGTCATAAATATCATGCAAGAAATTAATGAAAAATAGGTTAAGTGACTTGATGTCTTTGCAAGCTTATGTTAGGTTGTATTGTTTGTTTTTCAAGGTAATTTTTCCTTTATTCCCTTCCATTATTTTCCCATTATAAATTCACATGTGTTAGAGTGTCATTTTCATTAATCTCATTTGCAAAGAAGCGCTAAAACCCTACCCCAAATTCCATGAAACCCTAACCCCTCCTAAACCCTATTTCAAACCCTAGTTTTCTACCATGCATCATGCTCAAACCCTATACTATTACACACAGAAAATTATATATGTAAATTGCACAGCAAAAGAATGAAAACAAATATAGTAAAAAGAAAACAAAATGATGACAAGGCATGCTTATAATCACACAAAAATAGAGTAAAAAATATAACTTGCATAGCCTTATAAAAAACAAAAGAAAAATGTCATCTTGCTGTAAATATCAAAGGTTAGAAGCTGTGTGAAAATCATGACAAAGTTTATCAAATGTACCAGCTGCTAGCTATCAAAAAGGGGCAGTTTTGCTGTGCTAGGGTTTGTGCATTGACATGGTATCATCTCCCTTTCCCTAGACTCTGTTTTCCTACCTATTCCCCTCATGAAAAACCCAATTCAATTGCCTATCCCTTCTTCAAACTCCCTATGCATTTGAATCTCCTTCCCTATTGTCAAAACATGCAATGAAACCTTAATTCACTCATGACAAATGCAATTATGAAGCTGCCAGCACTATTGAAAGACTGCTGTTGTGAAAATTGGTTGGCAGACTTTGTTAATAGGTTTCATTACTCCCTAACCCTAATTCCCTATATCCCCTCATTCCCCTAATTCCCTTGATACAATCCCTCTCCCTTCCATTGCAAAATAATCACAGCAACCCTTCTCTTCCCCTTGTAATCAAATACCCAAAACCCCTGTTTTCCATTAGCATCAAATGGCCATTTTTACATGTGAAAAAACAGAGTATGCTTATGAAAGGCATCAAAAGACAAAATAAGCAAAGGAGCAGCCTGTTACTTGTACATCATTGATGCTACCCTATTCCCCTATGCCCATGCCATTATTTCCTCCATCATGGAGATTTTTATTGTCCTTTTCCTTAGTGCTCAAAATACAAATTTTCCCTAATAAAGTATTAATTTGCAAATGATGAGAGATAGAATGACATGTTTAACATTGTGTGATTGTTTCCTTCGAAATTCCCTGTTGTTTATATATATATTTTCCCTTTCCTTATGTAAATTCCCTCCCCTAACATTTCCCTCATGATTTTTCCCCTTGAAAACAGCATACTTCACAGCATTTTGCAGGCGGGGCAGCAGTCATCTTGGCTTATTTGTTCCACCTTGCTCAATAACATCATGTCAACCACTGAGACTAATGAGCAAGGTGATGACCGATCTTCATCCACGGAGGTTGAGACACAGCGGAGGCCTCGTAAGGGTGGCAAGGGTGGTCACCACAAGAGAGAAGATCCCATATCCTTGGCAGAGTTGCAGGCTTGCCCATTGGTAGTGACTGGCTTTCAGTACATGTCATGCTATCAGTTTTGCGAGAGGCTTGCACAGATTCAGCATCATAGGGAGCTGGCCCGGTTATTTGTTTTACACCTTCATGACGGGCAGGTCACCCTTGCAGGGGTGAATTTTGTGTTTTCTCCAGAGGCTATTTCACTGGCTACCGGGATACCCAATGTGGGTGAGGTGTGGCCAAAGCGCAAGTGGCTGGATTTTGTTTACTTTGAGCCATATGTCAGGCCAACATACATACACAACTTGTCAGGGAACTTTCCTTTCAGATTCCTCCGAGAGGAGTATGCTCCTATCATGCGGCTTATCATGCATTACTTCACATGTGAGGGAAGGTTTTCACGAGTCTTTGCTTGTCACATTCGCCTGTTGATGCACTTTACCCAAGTGAGGATGATGAACATCCCGGTTTACTTCTTCCAGGATATACAGAGGATGGTGTCCGTGTTTCAGAGGCAGTCCCCAGCTCAGCAGCTCAGGAGCTTGTGTCATCATGGTCTCATCCAGCTGGTTGTTTCCCATCAGCTGAGTCAGCAGGGCATTTCTTGGGCAGATTTTATCTCCCGTGAGTTCTTCACACAGCCACAGCCAGAGCCAGAGGTCATTCATGAGGTGGGAGGTCCATCACACCAGCCCGAGATTATTGTTCCGAGACATGTGGCTTCTTCCCCTCGGGTCACCTATCAGAGAGGTCCTAGGACCTTATTTGCAGCAGCTCGACGAGTATTTTCTCCACAGCAGGTGGAAGGGGTCTCGTCATCTTCTTCAGATCAGCGAGTGTTATCTCCACACCAGGTGGAAGGGGCCTCGCATTCTTCATCAGCAGAGGCAGTACGGGAGGGCAAGCAGCCCATGATTGAGGATGAGAGAGCTGGTGATACACATGATGATTTCATTGGTCGTGATGCCCGCTCTCCTTCTTCAGATTTTTATGAGATTATTAGGCAGAGAGAGGAGGAGAACCTCGTGTTGCAGCAAAAGCTCCAAATGGCTCAATGGACCATCACTTATCTAGAACAGCGCACCAAACAATTAGAAGAAGAAAAAGAACTTGATGAGCTATGGAGGATCCGCAATGATCGAACTTTGAACCGTAGGAGGCCCGGTGACCCATTGCCTGCTGACCGGGAGTCCATGCTTATCCGTGTGAATGCACACTTGGAGAGATTGTTGGAGAAGGCAAATCGTGACAAAGAGCTGCTACGCAACATGAAAACACACTATTGGGCAAGATTGCATGTTTGCAAGGCTAAAATGAAAATTCTCCAAAGGAAGCTGTCAGAGGCCCAGAAGAAGAAGAAAAGGACAAACCCACTCCGTATCTTGGCTGAGGCATCCCTCACTCACCATGGTACTCATTAGCCTTCATCCAGCAGCAAAATCAAAAAATTTTGAGAGTTTTGGAGAATTTTGGAAATTTTTTGGAAATTTACAGGTTTTTGCCTATGGAGTGGTCTCACCCCCCGCGCGACCACTCGGGAGGACTGCTCAGAATCACAAAAAGTTGACATTTTTGGAAACGGCATGCAAAAACTAGAATTACCTATACTTGGGGTCAACTTGATTTTGAGATTTGGGCCTCCAAAAGCTCAAAATACATCAAAATTTTGACTTTCTGCCCACTTTTTGAGTTGCAGAAAGTGACCTTGGGAGAATTGACTTTTGAGGGGTCAAATCAACTCCAAATCTAGAAATTCCACTTGGGATGGAAAGTAGACAGATCAAGATTTCCAATGAGCCATCTTGCACCTGATTTGGACCAGTGGAACCCACTCAAAAGTTGCTGCAAAGGGGCGCGACCACTCGAGCTGAATTTGGCAGTTTTGACTTTTCAGGCCAGAAAACACTGTTTTCACCTTGGTTGATTATTTTTACTTGTAGATGATGGATGAATGTATAATTTTCATGGCACATTGATAGATTTTATCTCTCTTTACCCTTCTAGAAGCTTCCTTGATGTAAAAAGTGAATAATTAATGCATGGATGAGTTAGCTAAGTAATAGAGGCAAGTTGTTTGACTACCTATTATCTAGTGCTTAGTTTAGAATCAGTTCAAACTGCTCCTAGGAAGCTGAGCTCGACCCCTAGAGGTGGGGAAAGGAGTTAGATGGTCTATATTATGCCTTATCTTGCTCATTTTCATGGTTGGACTCTTGTGGGAGAAGCATTATTGTATATTGTACATCTATTACTGCAATTTAAGGAAAAGGAAGGCCAGGGTTTTGCAGACATCATTGTGGATTCTTGTGGATTGTTGTGTTGATGGTGTGTTCTCTACATGTTACTGTAAGTGTGTTTATGTGTTCCATCTCTTTCTTTGCTGCTAATTGAACAGATGAAGTGATAAAGTTTGAATTCATGCATGCCATGCTCAGCTTTTAATTTTGTTCAATATCTATGTTTTCCACTGTCTAAAGAGGATTCAAAGTTGTTGTTTGCCCTCTTTAGCTCCTCCTCTATCATTCCTGATCATCCATCTCAGATTAAGGCATCAGCACTCACTCCTACCTTGCCCCAAAGATTCCCCTGCAAAAACTGAGCCCAATCCCCGCACCCTGAATTGCACTCCCTCCAATTGCCACCAAAAACCCCAAAAATCTTTAAATCAACCTCCCTTATCAATTTACTAGCCTAAAATCTTTATTCCTAATTGGTCAGCTTATCATATTGAAAGATCTACCGAATCTGACCCAAGAGAGCCTTCTCATACCTCGTAGGGCTAGCTACGAGGTGAAATGGTTTGATGTAGCCTTGAGAGTTTGTCTATCTCAGCCTAGGTGAATTCCAAGCGCTAACATAGTGGCGACCATACTGGGGAGAACATCTAAACCTTTGCTAATTGACGTGTTATTTCATAAGTCTTAGACGGAGCCTGAAGTTACGCCAGGTAGCCTTCGAAAACGCTCTTGTTTTACATCAGCGTTAGTAGATAAACGCTGCTTCAGTCAATCTCCGTGAGCTTGTGAACGTAGCGCTTCATTGACACTTTACCCCAGTACATGTATCAAGTTCAGATCTGATTGTTGATAGTGGACAATGATCAGACACTGACAAGGCTGAAATCATTCACTTGGCGACTCCTTTCACTGAAGAAATCCAGCAACCTATGCTTCATGGTGACTTCACTGCAGAGAGATCAATAGCTTTGAGCTTTTCAAGATGGATCAGATTGCAAGAAGATATGCCCACTTGAGCCGAGATCACATTCCAGGTTTTCCGAATAAAATTCCAAAGGTAGATTGGTCAAGGAATTTGCCTACATTTAATGATGATGGTAAGAAGGACGCTGCTTTACATCTAGTTAGATTTCACATGCATATTCGCAAGTTGAAGATCGATTTTCCTGAGGATTGCTTGATGAAGATATTCTTGGCCACTCTGGAAGGTGAAGCCCAATCATGGTATGAAAGTTTGCCGCCTGCTTGTATTTATTGTTTAAAAGATTTTCATGCTATGTTCATTGAACGATATAAGGACTCTTATCCATCATTGAATTTAGTTCAAGACTGTTGCAAGCATGCCTATAGTTTTATTGAAAGCCTTGAGAAGTTTTATGAAGATGATAATTTCATGGATGAAGAGATCATGGAAGCTCTGTATGAGAATCCATTTCAGCAACACACCGAAATCTTAGAGGATACTTGCCAAGATCAGCAGGCTGAAGATTTCAATATGGTTGAAAATGAGGAAAGAGCAAACGTTGTTTCAGATCTGCGCACAGAAGACAGCAGCATGCAACCCATCAAAGAGAGCTCTACTGTTGAGATCAGCTGGCATGAAGAAAACGAAGTTACAAATCTAAGTGCTCCCACCTCACCGGAACCAGATCTTCATGAGGAGGTCATTCAGTCAGCTCATGAACAACAAGGTGAGATCTTTGCTCAAGCAAGTGAAAAAGTTTTTCTTCATGAAATTGTGGTAAACGATATAAATGATCATCTTGTGCTTCAAGGACCATCTGAAATTTCTTTTCTCATGATTGAAGAATGTAATAAGGAACTTGATCATTTGGTTGTGATATCATATGAAGATGACCTACAGCGCATTCACACCATAGAAGAACAAAACATTCAGGATTCCATTTCAGATTCTTCCTCATATGTCTCATGTTTTGAAATGTTATTTCAAGAAGAGATCTGCTCATCCATTTGTTCGGAATTTTTTGAAGCTTATGAGCCTACTTTTACCGAAGCACATGATGAAGGCAGATTAGAATTTGAAACAAAGGACACCTTGATCTTTCAGCAGGAGGTGGCAGTGGCAAAACTTCATGTTTTTCATGATCCTCTAGCAAGTTTGTTGCAGCCAGCAGTGATAGTGTTTATTGCAGTGTTCAGTGATGAAGGAGATCATGGTCAGCTATGTTTTTGGATGCCCGGTTACCGGTATCTATTGTTGCTCATGAGATCTGATTGGGAGAATCAATCAAGAAGGCATCTGCTTGATTGGTTGCATTGGCATTTTGATATAGTTTGATGTATATTGTCTTGTAAGAAACACAGGTGGTTGTCATCATGATTTCAAATCTTGATGGACTGCTACCCTTCTATAAGCTTTGTAAGTTCTTGTTTTAGTTAAGTCAGTCATGAGTCATTTGTGTTTGGTCTATTGAGTGAGTTTTTTCAAATTATTTCAGCTTGTCATTGAGTCGGTTTGAGTCAAGCTTAAGTTAAGTTGCAGTCAGTGTTCAGTAAATTTTTCATCTAATAAATGTGTCAAAGTGTTGGGTCACATGTGTAAATAATGACTCCATTTCCCAATGATTGTAAGGCACTGGTCTGCTCTCCCAAAGGTCTAAGGTTCTTGGCACCTCCAAGGAGCTGCCATCCCCATTGGAGCCAATGTTAGTGTCGGTCTTGAGCCCTCCATCAGTGATCAATAGCTCTTTGCATATGCATAGGTAGGTGTCTCATTAGTGTCAGTTTTTGCATCTCGCTAGGCATGCCATAAAACTGAATGGAGGGCTGGTCTTTGTTCCCTTCTTGGCTTAGCTGGATCAAGTCATACCACAATGAAATTGAGTCATACTTGTTTTTGTTTTTGTCTTGAGGTCCCATGGTCTTAGGTCTAGGGTTTTAAGTCAAAAATCACTGCAAGGTCATGAGTCCAAACCCCGTGAGTGCCCAGCAAGCCAGAAGGAGGTATGTACATCTGTTTCAATGTTATTTTCATCAGCTACAGGTCATTTAATGCCTTGGATTTAAAAACCCTGTTTTTAAGTCCAAGGTCATGAGAACTTTGTAAAAATAAAGAAATTTTCAAAAGTTTTCAAAAGTGCCGGCAACAACCCTGGTTCCTTCGCCACAGCCCATCAGATGGTCAACCTGCAAAAAGAACGAAGTCAAACGCCTCAAAGAGCTAATTTCAGGACAAAATGAACTCCAAAACAGTGTTAAAAGAGAATGCAAAATGAAAACATTATAAAGTGGGTTTCTAAAGTCAATTTTTTTTAAAACGACCCTATAAAGGTAAATTCCCTCCTTGCAAAGTTTCAGTGTGCATTTGAGAGCGAAAAATTACAAGCAAGAGGCAAAGAGGGCGAATTTGGGCGATTTCCAGCAAATTCCAGGCTTTGGAGGGTGCGTGACCACTCCACAGGGGTGCGCGACCACCTGGGTGGTGCGCGACCACTCCATCCAATTTTCGCAGTGTATTTTTGGTCGCGCGCGACCACTCCAAGGGTGCGCGACCACTCCAAGGAGGGGCGCGACCACTCGTTCCGCCTTCACAAAAACTCACCCAAACTTCAATTTTCTCTCAAATTCGCTCGTGGATTCTACAAGGTATGCCTCCTTTATTAAGTTTTGAATTGTGTCATGGATCCAAAGGAGGGTTATGGTCATAAATATCATGCAAGAAATTAATGAAAAATAGGTTAAGTGACTTGATGTCTTTGCAAGCTTATGTTAGGTTGTATTGTTTGTTTTTCAAGGTAATTTTTCCTTTATTCCCTTCCATTATTTTCCCATTATAAATTCACATGTGTTAGAGTGTCATTTTCATTAATCTCATTTGCAAAGAAGCGCTAAAACCCTACCCCAAATTCCATGAAACCCTAACCCCTCCTAAACCCTATTTCAAACCCTAGTTTTCTACCATGCATCATGCTCAAACCCTACACTATTACACACAACAAATTATATATGTAAATTGCACAGCAAAAGAATGAAAACAAATATAGTAAAAAGAAAAGAAAATGATGACAAGGCATGCTTATAATCACACAAAAACAGAGTAAAAAATATAACTTGCATAGCCTTATAAAAAACAAAAGAAAAATGTCATCTTGCTGTAAATATCAAAGGTTAGAAGCTGTGTGAAAATCATGACAAAGTTTATCAAATGTACCAGCTGCTAGCTATCAAAAAGGGGCAGTTTTGCTGTGCTAGGGTTTGTGCATTGACATGGTATCATCTCCCTTTCCCTAGACTCTGTTTTCCTACCTATTCCCCTCATGAAAAACCCAATTCAATTGCCTATCCCTTCTTCAAACTCCCTATGCAATTGAATCTCCTTCCCTATTGTCAAAACATGCAATGAAACCTTAATTCACTCATGACAAATGCAATTATGAAGCTGCCAGCACTATTGAAAGACTGCTGTTGTGAAAATTGGTTGGCAGACTTTGTTAATAGGTTTCATTACTCCCTAACCCTAATTCCCTATATCCCCTCATTCCCCTAATTCCCTTGATACAATCCCTCTCCCTTCCATTACAAAATAATCACAGCAACCCTTCTCTTCCCCTTGTAATCAAATACCCAAAACCCCTGTTTTCCATTAGCATCAAATGGCCATTTTTACATGTGAAAAAACAGAGTATGCTTATGAAAGGCATCAAAAGACAAAATAAGCAAAGGAGCAGCCTGTTACTTGTACATCATTGATGCTACCCTATTCCCCTATGCCCATGCCATTATTTCCTCCATCATGGAGATTTTTATTGTCCTTTCCCTTGGTGCTCAAAATACAAATTTTCCCTAATAAAGTATTAATTTGCAAATGATGAGAGATAGAATGACATGTTTAACATTGTGTGATTGTTTCCTTCGAAATTCCCTGTTGTTTATATATATATTTTCCCTTTCCTTATGTAAATTCCCTACCCTAACATTTCCCTCATGATTTTTCCCCTTGAAAACAACATACTTCACAACATTTTGCAGGCGGGGCAGCAGTCATCTTGGCTTATTTGTTCCACCTTGCTCAATAACATCATGTCAACCACTGAGACTAATGAGCAAGGTGATGACCGATCTTCATCCACGGAGGTTGAGACACAGCAGAGGCCTCGTAAGGGTGGCAAGGGTGGTCACCACAAGAGAGAAGAGCCCACATCCTTGGCAGAGTTGCAGGCTTGCCCATTGGCAGTGACTGGCTTTCAGTACATGTCATGCTATCAGTTTTGCGAGAGGCTTGCACAGATTCAGCATCATAGGGAGCTGGCCCGGTTATTTGTTTTACACCTTCATGACGGGCAGGTCACCCTTGCAGGGGTGAATTTTATGTTTTCTCTAGAGGCTATTTCACTGGCTACCGGGATACCCAATGTGGGTGAGGTGTGGCCAAAGCGCAAGTGGCTGGATTTTGTTTACTTTGAGCCATATGTCAGGCCAACATACATACACAACTTGTCAGGGAACTTTCCTTTCAGATTCCTCCGAGAGGAGTATGCTCCTATCATGCGGCTTATCATGCATTACTTCACATGTGAGGGAAGGTTTTCACGAGTCTTTGCTTGTCACATTCGCCTGTTGATGCACTTTACCCGAGTGAGGATGATGAACATCCCGGTTTACTTCTTCCAGGATATACAGAGGATGGTGTCCGTGTTTCAGAGGCAGTCCCCAGCTCAGCAGCTCAGGAGCTTGTGTCATCATGGTCTCATCCAGCTGGTTGTTTCCCATCAGCTGAGTCAGCAGAGCATTTCTTGGGCAGATTTTATCTCCCGTGAGTTCTTCACACAGCCACAGCCAGAGCCAGAGGTCATTCATGAGGTGGGAGGTCCATCGTACCAGCTCGAGATTATTGTTCCGAGACATGTGGCTTCTTCCCCTCGGGTCACCTATCAGAGAGGTCCTAGGACCTTATTTGCAGCAGCTCGACGAGTATTTTCTCCACAGCAGGTGGAAGGGGTCTCGTCATCTTCTTCAGATCAGCGAGTGTTATCTCCACACCAGGTGGAAGGGGCCTCGCATTCTTCATCAGCAGAGGCAGTACGGGAGGGCAAGAAGCCCATGATTGAGGATGAGAGAGCTGGTGATACACATGATGATTTCATTGGTCGTGATGCCCGCTCTCCTTCTTCAGATTTTTATGAGATTATCAAGCAGAGAGAGGAGGAGAACCTCGTGTTGCAGCAAAAGCTCCAAATGGCTCAATGGACCATCACTTATCTAGAACAGCGCACCAAACAATTAGAAGAAGAAAAATAACTTGATGAGCTATGGAGGATCCACAATGATCGAACTTTGAAACGTAGGAGGCCCGGTGACCCATTGCCTGCTGACCGGGAGTCCATGCTTATCTGTGTGAATGCACACTTGGAAAGATTGTTGGAGAAGGCAAATCATGACAAAGAGCTGCTACGCAACATGAAAACACACTATTGGGCAAGATTGCATGTTTGCAAGGCTAAAATGAAAATTCTCCAAAGGAAGCTGTCAGAGGCCCAGAAGAAGAAGAAAAGGACAAACCCACTCCGTATCTTGGCTAAGGCATCCCTCACTCACCATGGTACTCATTAGCCTTCATCTAACAACAAAATCAAAAAAATTTGAGAGTTTTGGAGCATTTTAGAAATTTTTTGGAAATTTACAGGTTTTTGCCTATGGAGTGGTCTCACCCCCCGCGCGACCACTCGGGAGGACTGCTCAGAATCACAAAAAGTTGACATTTTTGGAAAGGGCATGCAAAAAATAGAATTACCTATACTTGGGGTCAACTTGATTTTGAGATTTGGGCCTCCAAAAGCTCAAAATACATCAAAATTTTGACTTTCTGCCCACTTTTTGAGTTGCAGAAAGTGACCTTGGGAGAATTGACTTTTGAGGGGTCAAATCAACTCCAAATCCATAAATTTCACTTGGGATGGAAAGTAGACAGATCAAGCTTTCCAATGAGCCATCTTGCACCTGATTTGGACCAGTGGAACCCACTCAAAAGTTGCTGCAAATGGGCGCGACCACTCGAGCAGGGGGCGCGACCACTCGAGCTGAATTTGGCAGTTTTGACTTTTCAGGCCAGAAAACACTGTTTTCACCTTGGTTGATGATTTTTACTTGTAGATGATGGATGAATGTATAATTTTCATGGCACATTGATAGATTTTATCTCTCTTTACCCTTCTAGAAGCTTCCTTGATGTAAAAAGTGAATAATTAATGCATGGATGAGTTAGCTAAGTAATAGAGG
This sequence comes from Pinus tabuliformis, assembly GCA_031772625.1. Lineage (NCBI taxonomy): Eukaryota > Viridiplantae > Streptophyta > Pinopsida > Pinales > Pinaceae > Pinus > Pinus tabuliformis. Next base: position 24,723,035 of record CM062808.1, on the reverse strand, counting down.
CAAGTTGTTTGACTACCTATTATCTAGTGCTTAGTTTAGAATCAGTTCAAACTGCTCCTAGGAAGCTGAGCTCGACCCCTAGAGGTGGGGAAAGGAGTTAGATGGTCTATATTATGCCTTCTCTTGCTCATTTTCATGGTTGGACTCTTGTGGGAGAAGCATTATTGTATATTGTACATCTATTACTGCAATTTAAGGAAAAGGAAGGCCAGGGTTTTGCAGACATCATTGTGGATTCTTGTGGATTGTTGTGTTGATGGTGTGTTCTCTACATGTTACTGTAAGTGTGTTTATGTGTTCCATCTCTTTCTTTGCTGCTAATTGAACAGATGAAGTGATAAAGTTTGAATTCATGCATGCCATGCTCAGCTTTTAATTTTGTTCAATATCTATGTTTTCCACTGTCTAAAGAGGATTCAAAGTTGTTGTTTGCCCTCTTTAGCTCCTCCTCTATCATTCCTGATCATCCATCTCAGATTAAGGCATCAGCACTCACTCCTACCTTGCCCCAAAGATTCCCCTGCAAAAACTGAGCCCAATCCCCGCACCCTGAATTGCACTCCCTCCAATTGCCACCAAAAACCCCAAAAATCTTTAAATCAACCTCCCTTATCAATTTACTAGCCTAAAATCTTTATTCCTAATTGGTCAGCTTATCATATTGAAAGATCTACCGAATCTGACCCGAGAGAGCCTTCTCATACCTCGTAGGGCTAGCTACGAGGTGAAATGGTTTGATGTAGCCTTGAGAGTTTGTCTATCTCAGCCTAGGTGAATTCCAAGCGCTAACAGGCGCCATGCCCTGCGCGTGGCTTGGCGGTCTCCCTTGAAGAGGGGGAGGGGGAGGGGGCGAGATCTTTGCGGGTGCGATCATACCAGCGTTAATGCACTTGTGAAGCAGGAAAGTGTTCCCTCTGCGGACAGAGGAAACCCCTCTAGCCCTAGAGTGGGTCTAGTCACAAACAAGGACAAATCAACAACAATTCTCCTTAAATAGTTCAAGTTAGAGGCCTACCTCAATCGGTGGTCGATGAAGTTCCGTTGCGCTGCGCCAATTTCTGCTTCCTTCTCCTAATGAGTAATCAACCTAAAACAAAGCAAGGAAATACAACAAAGCACATAACCGGATACAACAAAGAACTATTTACCCATAAAGTCAAGAAATCATGAGCTATCTAATACATTGCATATGAGACATATGAAAACATCATTGATTGTATTAAATATGAAATAGAGTAAGCTTACAACCCAGGTCTTGACATCACAAGCCTTCTCAGGAGGGTCGAGCTAGCGTGTTCCTCAAGCATTCACCCTTGAAGATGTATCTCCTAATACAAGTCTCTCTCACTCACAAGTTTCACACAAGATCAAAAGCACTTCACAACCTTCCTCAAGCTCTCAAACAATCCCACACTTGTCACACCAGCTACCTATCAAGCTCACAACACTATCAACAACACTCCAAAGACTAAGAATTCCAAACTAGCAGCTCATAGCAATGGTGAAAGCTTAAATAGGAGAAGGAGTCTCCATGAATGGTGGGAAGATGAGCTTATATCCAAGGAAGGTAGCAAAAATGACAGAACAACCATGCCAGAGAAGGGAGGGCGACATAAATAAGGCCAACAACCAGGTCTGGAGTCATCTGGAAGGCCGGCTGTTAGAACAAACTCGCCCAAACTGAATCATCGCGGGTACATAACTGTTATGCCGCGCTAACATCGCTTCTATATAACGGAGAAGGTCATGTCATCGCGGGAAAATAAAAGCAACAGTCGCGCTGGCTCATGAAATTCGACCATTGCGAGAATCACGTGTACTTCCGCAATGGCAGTGCGTATGGTATATTTTGGAGCACTCATCAGCGCCTTTCTTTGGAAAACAGACGCGATGATGCAGAAACTTTGGCAAAGTGGGTCATTTGGCAACATCAGAGAGCATGAGCATGAATGACTTTGGACTCATGCCACAGTAGGAAGACTGGGATGAAGGCAGTAACAAATTACTGTGTAACAGCGGCTGATCCCATCAGAACTCCGCAGTTAAGCGCGCTTGGGCTAGAGTAGCACTGGGATGGGTGACCTCCCGGAAGTCCTAGTGTTGCACCCTCCCCCTTTTTTGTGCGGGCGCAGCGGAACCAGTGGAAGTGATCCTCGCGGGTGCGATCGCGCCGGCGTCAGTGCGGAACTCCGCGGTTAGGCACGCTTGACGGTTTTATTGGGTCGCATCGCGTGTTTGTCTCGTTTTGCAACGCGGGGCTGCCTATATATTGATGCGCAATGGAATCCCGTGAATGACGAGGTCGCCCGAGCATTAAGGCGGGAGGGGGAGCACCGTTGAGGGAAACAGAGGACTACTCCGAGAAAAACTCGGGAACAGGGCATAGATTCATTACCCTAGTCGGAAGTCACGAGCGGGATCGCAGTGCATTGTGGCAGTGGGTGATGAATCTAGGACCGTTCGCGTCATTGTAGCAAAGGTGACACGGGGGAGAGTAGGTAAGAGGTTTATTAAATCGTATCTACTTTTTGTGGGAATTCAAATTTGGGAAGAACCACGGATCGCGTATGGAAAAGCAACGCGAGCTCCACGCAGCGCCGTCAGTGGTCGCGGAACTTACGCCTTTTTCTCCCCTCTCTCTCTCCTTTTCTTCCCTTCCCCTCTTTGTTCTTCCCCTGGTTCGCTGGCTCCCCGCAGGGCGGGACACGGCGCCAAGTCGGGGAAGAGGGCGAGCTCCCGCACCGTGGCGAATGGCGTCGGACAGAGGGCCATGGGTGGGCGCCATTCCCTGCGCGTGGCTCGATGGTCTCCCTTGAAGAGGGGGAGGGGGCGAGATCTTTGCGGTGCGATCATACCAGCGTTAATGCATCGGATCCCATCAGAACTCCGCAGTTAAGCGTGCTTGGACTAGAGTAGTACTGGGATGGGTGACCTCCCGGGAAGTCCTAGTGTTGCACCCTCCCCCCGTTTTGTGCAGCGCGGCGGAGCCAGTGGAAGTGATCCTCGCGGGTGCGATCGTGCCAGCGTCAATGCGGAACTCCGCGGTTAGGAGCGCTTGACGGTTTTATTGGGTCGCATCGCGTGTTCGCCTCGTTTTGTGACGCGGGGCTGCCTATATATTGATGCGCAATGGAAACCCGCGAATGAGGAGGCCGCCCGAGCATTAAGGGGGGAGGGGGAGCACCACTGAGGGAAACAGAGGACTGCTCCGAGGGAAACTCGGGAACAGGGCACGGATTCATCAACCTAGTCGGAAGTCACGAGCGGGATCGCAGCGCATTGTGGCAGTGGGTGATGAATCTAGGACCGTTCGTGTCACTGTAGCGAAGATGACACGGGGGAGAGTAGGTAAGAGGTTTATTAAATCGTATCTGCTTTTTGTGGGAATTCAAATTTGGGAAGAACCACGGATCGCGCACGGAAAGGCAGCGCGAGCTCCACGCAGCGCCATCGGTGGTTGCGAAATTTACGACTTTTTCTCTCCTCTCTCTCTCCTTTCCTTCCCTTCCCCCCTTCATTCTTCCCCTGGTTCGCTGGCTCCCTGCGGGGAGGGGCGCGCCGCCAAGTCGAGGAAGAGGGCCAGTTCCCGCGCCGCGGCGAACGACGTCGGACAGAGGGCCATGGGTGGGCGCCATGCCCTGCGCGTGGCTCGACGGTCTACCTTGAAGAGGGGGAGGGGGCGAGATCTTTGCGGGTGCGATCATACCAGCATTAATGCACTGAATCCCATCAGAACTTCAGAGTTAGGCGCGCTTGGGCTAGAGTAGGACTGGCATGGGTGACCTCCCGGGAAGTCCTAGTGTTGCACCCTCCCCCCTTTTTGTGCAGCGCGACGGAGCGAGTGGAAGTGATCCTCGCGGGTGCGATCGCGCCGACGTTAGTGTGGAACTCCGCGATTAGGCGTGCTTGACGGTTTTATTGGGTCACGTCACGTGTTCGTCTCGATTTGCGACGCGGGGCTGCCTATATATTGATGCGCAATGGAATCCCGCGAATGAGGAGGTCGCCCGAGCATTAAGGGGGGAGGGGGAGCACCAATGAGGGAAATATAGGACTGCTGCGAGGGAAACTCAGGAACATGGCATGGATTCATCACCTTAGTTGGAAGTCACGAGTGGAATCGCAGTGCATTGCGGCAGTGGGTGATGAATCTAGGACCGTTCGCGTCATTGTAGCGAAGATGACGCAAGGGAGAGTAGGTAAGAGGTTTATTAAATCATATCTGCTTTTTGTGGGAATTCGAATTTTGGAAGAACCACGGATCACGCACGGAAAGGCAGCGCGAGCTCCACGCAGCGTCGTCGGAGGTCGCGGAACTTACGCCTTTTTCTCCCCTCTATCTCTCTTTTCCTTCCCTTCCACCCTTCGTTATTCCACTGGTTCGCTGGCTCCCTGCGGGGCGGGGCACGTCGCCAAGTCGGGGAAGAGGGGGAGGTCCCGCACAGCGGTGAACGGCGTCGGACGGAGGGCCATGGGTGGGCGCTATGCCCTGCGCGTGGCTTGGCGGTCTCCCTTGAAGAGGGGGAGGGGGCGAGATCTTTGCGGGTGTGATCATACCAGCGTTAATGCACTGGATCCCATCAGACCTCCACAGTTAAGCGCACTTGGTTTAGAGTAGCACTAGGATGGAAGACCTCCAGTGAAGCCCTAGTGTTGCACCCTCCCCACTTTTTGTGCGGCGCGGCGGAGCCAATGGAAGTGATCCTCGCGGGTGCGATCGCGCCGGCGTCAGTGCAGAACCACGTGGTTAGGTGCATTTGACGGTTTTATTGGGTCGCGTCGCGTGTTCGTCTCATTTTGCGATGGGGGGCTGCCTATATATTGATGCGCAATGGAATGCCGCGAATGAAGAGATCGCCCGAGCATTAAGGGGGGAGGGGGAGCATCGCTAAGGGAAACAGAGGACTGCTCCGAGGGAAACTCAGGAACAGGGCACGGATTCATCACCCTAGTCGGAAGTCACGAGTAGGATCGCAGCGCATTGCAGCAGTGGCTGATGAATCTAGGACCGTTCGCGTCACTGTAGCGAAGATGACGCGGGGGAGAGTAGGTAAGAGGTTTATTAAATCGTATTTGATTTTTGTGGGAATTCGAATTTGGGAAGAACCACTGATCGCGCACGGAAAGGCAGTGCGAGCTCCACGCAGCGCGAGTTTTCTCCCCTCTCTCTCTCTCTCTCTCCTTTCCTCCCCTTTCCCCCTTCATTCTTCCCCTAGTTCGCTGGGTCCCCGCGGGGAAGGGCGCGCAGCCAAGTTGGGGAAGAGGGCGAGCTCATGCGCCACGGCTAACGGCGTCGGACGGAGGGCCATGGGTGCACTCCATGCCCTGCGCGTGGCTCGATGGTCTCCCTTGAAGAGGGGGAGGGGTCGAGATCTTTTCGGGTGCTATCACACGAGCATTAATGCACCGGATCCCATCAGACCTTCGCAGTTAAGCGCGCTTGGGCTAGAGTATCACAGGGATGGGTGACCTCCCGGGAAGTCCTAGTGTTGCACCCTCCCACCTTTTTGTGCAGCACGGCGGAGCCAGTGGAAGTGATCGTCGTGGGTGTGATCGTGCCGGCGTCTGTGCAGAACTTCGTGCTTAGGCGTGCTTGACGGTTTTATTGGGTCGCGTCGCGTGTTCATCTCGTTTCGCGACGCGGGGCTGCCTATATATTGATGCACAATGGAATCCCGCGAATGAAGAGATCGCCCGAGGATTAAGGGGGGTGGGGGAGCACCGCTGAGGGAAACAGAGGAATGCTCCGAGGGAAACTCGGGAATAGGGCACGGATTCATCACCCTAGTCGGAAGTCACGAGCGGGATCACAGCGCATTGCTGCAGTGGGTGATGAATCTAGGACCGTTCGCATCATTGTAGCGAAGATTACGTGGGGGAGAGTAGGTAAGAGGTTTATTAAATCGTATCTACTTTTTGTGGGAATTCGGATTTGGGAAGAACCACCGATCGCGCACGGAAAGGCAGCGCGAGCTCCACGCAGCACCGTCGGTGGTCGCGGAACTTACGCCTTTTTCTCCCCTCTCCCTCTCTCATTTCCTCCCTGTTGGTAAGGTAAATCCCCTCTGCGGACAGAGGCGATCCCACTAGCCTATCACAGAACTAGCCACAAACAAACCACGCTGCTACGCAAGTTCCTAGTTATGCACCAAAGGTGAATCAAGAAGACTAACTTGGAGTCCAATGCTATGATTGAAGCAGAGTTGATATCCTCGCTCCCTTGCTCCAACAGATCATAACGAATACCTGCACATGCAAAGGAAGAGACAAATACCAACATAAAAACTACCAAGGCACAACTATATTTCAGTCAGAAAGGAAATAAATCAACATATCACCATGATAGATAATGAGATTGGAACTATAATAGCAGTCGCTCATCAATTAATAAACAGGAAAAGTTACAACCATTGTTCTGACGTCGACCCTCCTCCTGGCTGGGCGAGTAACTATGTGTGTCTTGACATGCATCTCTTCTCCGGAAGCATAACCTCTCTAGCACTCACTAGCATTCCTCCAAGAGCTCAACATCTAACACTCCATGACCAATAATCATCACTACTATCACTCAATCACCAAATCACTAGCATAACGCTAACACCAACACTCTCTCCCGCACTAGCACTCACTCTATCTAGCTTGTCCAATGCATAATGACAAGCTTATATAGATGAAGAAGGGAGGAGGATGCGATGAACCGGGACACCTTTCGCGGATTTAGCAAAAGCCATAAAGATGGATAAAGCTCGACAAAAGACTGATTTTCTATCCTCAGAAAAGCTCCATGTAATGAAGGAAACAACAGTCGGACGTGCATTAAGGCAAAAAGCACGACTAAATTTGGTTGGCGCGATTGTTGCTCTAAGATAGAGTGCCAATGGTCGCGCCCTCTTTTGAGGATCTCCATCATTGGCGCGGGTAGGATATTTTGGACTTGCGCCAATGGAAAAAGAGCACTTTTTAGGGATGATTTGCAGAAGGTGTCTTCAGGGAACATGGAGTACATACTCAGGGGAACATAATGCAAGTGTTTTTAGCCCTTGTCACTTCTTATAACTCCCGGAATGAGTCCTCTAAGGTACGACAAGAGGAGTAACAGGGATGGTGACAAATTACTGTGTAACAGATGCCCCCTAAAGCATGAAGTCCGAGAGGTGGAGAGGGGTGAAATGCTTTACCAGAACGCACATAAGAGCACACAAGAGCACATATAGTTACTGCCGCCGAGGAGCTGTATTAAGAGACATGACTGATAGTTCAATTACATGATGTACGTGGCATGGTCGCAGCCATCCATAAGAGAGTACATAAATAATCTGGATCCATAGTATGGATGCAGCCATCTGGTTAGGATCAATGAACTGACTCAGGTATGGTCGCAGCCATCTAGTGAATGAGTCAAGTACCAAGAATCACGCCTGGATTACAATAGACACAATCCAGGGTCTTGCGCTCCATCTCGACCTGAACAAGAGTACAAGTCCAAGCATGTGAATATATGAGCTGAAGTCGAACATGCATGAACATCGCCTGATTACCAGTCAATAATGGAAACTGTTAACAGACGCGAGAGGTACCACCAATAATGACAATGGCCCTCAAGGTACTATAGGTACAATCTACGGCGTGTGAATTAATGAGCTGAAGTCGAACACCCGTAGAATCATTCGATCAGAGGCCAATGATGAAAACCTCACGTCGAACACGAAGAACCTGCCATTGAGGCATGCAGGCTCCAAGGCACCGGAAGGGAGTCTCTAGGTCAACTTCCTGGATAATGAGCTGAAGTCGACAGGGAGTGACCTTGATCGAAGGTGGGCCATAATGTTTCCCACATCATCGACACAAAACAGAGAGATAATTTCGTGAATCAAGATTGTGCGAACTATCAGAGGGAGGTTGTTTATTTGCAGAGGTCAACTTCTCTTGAACATATCGGCGGCACATTAATGGAATTGGCAGTATTTGACATCAATGTATCAAAGGTCATTATGACGAGGCAATGAGTGAATGAGAGGTCAAATAGGGTACCCAAATCCATGGAAGCAAGTGAAAGATATGAGATGAAATATCCCCACCCTGGACACGAAAGCAAAAAGTGCCATGTTCAAGAGCGACATACTGCCGTTATGGTAACAATTATGGTTCAAAAAATTTTTATTTTCCCCCACCATTTCTGGCGAGTACCCCAGTTATTTTTAACAAGCTTGATGGGGATAGCATATGCTTGTGTTGTGACAAAATTCGATGTCATTAAGTTTTAACGAGTCCGACAAAGGAAGAACTCGGCGTCTTTTCTTGTTTAGAGAGTTTGAAAAGACAGCAGAAAAGGAAACTCCAGGGATGTCCTTTTTCATAAAGTTGTGTCTCTCGGGCCCAAAAAAGTATAAAATAATACCCGAAAGAACCGCCCGATCATTACAATCGAGGAGTACTTTTCATGATTAGTGACTTCGACCTGAAAAAGTAAAAAAGTAGTCAAAACCACGTCGTTTCGTAACCACTAACGAGTTTGAAACGACAAAAACCCGGTAATCTTTTTATGTTTTAACGGTCGACAAAAAGAACTTAAAACGACCGCCCCTTATCACCATTTAACGAGTCAAGAGGAGCGACTCGGCAATCTTTTCCTCTTTAAATGGTCAGAAAAGAGCTGAAAGCGGACCTCCATTTTTATTTTCTTTAACGAGTCAAAAAGGGAAAAATACTCGGCAATCTTTTCATATTTTACGAGTCAGAAAAGAGCGTAAAGGCGACTCGTCCTGAAGGAACGAGTGGTATAAGGGATAGCAACTGGTTCCGGTAATGGTGGAACTTTACTTGAAACACGTAAAGGTTAAGAGGCTGGCTAACAAGACCACTCATCGTTGCGGTTCCTCAGGAAAGGAGAAACAACCAAGTGAAAGCATATGATCGGCAAAAAAGATGGTAGCGATGGAATGAAACAACCAGGGCTCATCTAGCAGAATTTTAGCGGATAAAAGGCAATCACGGGATGTAAATGGGGTATGGGTTCATTTTTACACAAGCTTGAACCATAGAGAACTTTGCTTGGATTCGGTTTCATGTTTACACAAGCTTGAAACGAAAAACTATGCTTGGGTTCGGTTTCATGTTTACACAAGCTTGAAACGAAAAACTATGCTTGTTAAAAAAAAATTGTTGCATGCCCCCAGCATGATTATACCAATCGAGATACATGCCCCCCAATCTTCATGGCATTCACAGAGTGGATGGAATGAAGGTTTACTTGGAAAGACTCGATTGGAGGATGCCCCCCGGGCTTCAGTCACGCGCCCGGGTGAGCTGCCGTCATCAGAATGACGGGGTGGGTGCTGGGGCATTTCCTGTGGAAATAAGACCATTTAGGAATGGAAAATGGCTATATGTGAAGTGTGAACCGGGGAATGAAAGTTGGTCTACGACTTTGATCGTTCTTCCTTCATGCGGAAAACACATCACTCTGAAGAGTGAGGACACAATAGCACGTATGCGATAAATATAGTCTCGTCCAAGGAGTAAATTGTAATCTAACGGATCTTGGACTACCATGAGACCCATTTGGATAGTCTTCCCTTCTAACGTGACAGGTACATTGGGAAGAATTCCTAAAGGTCGAGTGACTTCTCGATGGAAACCTATAAGGCTTCGCATCTCAGGCAGAAGCAGTGGGGAACCAAGTGCTTCCCAGGCTGTTGAAGAAAGGATACTCACAGGAGATCCTTCATCAATAATTGTACCAGCCATAACCATGCGATAGACTTGAACTATAATTTGAAATGGTATGGAGGCTGGTAACCGAGGATTGACTAGTTGATCCCAATTAAAGGAAATAACTAGGTTGCTCGGAGGTGGGACTGGATAGACAGCCGGATATGCCTCTAATGGACTTTCTTCCTGTTGTGAAGAAATGAGAGGGATGCTCACTTGATCATTAACGTCTACGTCAATGAATAGAATTTGGACGGTGGGTTCGTCATTCTTGGCAGTGATAACATCATCTGAGGAGGTAACTTCTGAAGGCGAAACTGGGTCACTTGTAATCCGGACCGTTTGACTGTTGTCTGGTTTGGATTCAGATGTAGGATCATCTAGGGGTGGAAGTTCTGAAAGCAAAACCGGGTCACTTGTAAGCCGGACCTTTTGACTTTCGTCTGGTTTAGATTCAGATGTAAGAGCAGCTAAAGATGGAACCTATGTAGGCAAAACCGGGTCACTTGTAAGCTGGACCTTTTGAAAGACCGGGTTACTTGTAAGCTTGAACTGTGGACTTTCGGTTGGTTTGGACTCAGGGGGTTCATCTTTGATGATCAAGTAGTGCGTAGATGATGAATATAAATCACTTGTTCCGACCAGGGACTGGTCTGGAGCAGGATGAGCACAGGTAGGTTCAGGAAGAGAAAGTTGGACCAAAGAGGAATCATGTTTGATCACTTGGTTAGCGGGGAGACGCTCTGCAGGTGTAAAAAGATGCTGATATCCAGCGGGTAGTTAGGTTAAGGAATCCGACAAACTTGCCAAAAGACGGGAAGCTTCATCCATAAGTGGACAAAGGCGAAGGAGATGATTACCTTCACAAAGTCGACAAGGGAAACGAACCTTCCCTTTTCTGTTACCAACTAGTAAGGTATCGTTGATTTGTGACAGCAAGGGGCGAGTCGGGTCACGGGACCATATATCTAGGATCCTGGGAATGCCAGGACAATCAGAAAGAAAATGGTCCCCTTTGCATAATCGACAAGGAGACCGAAGCTTCCGCGGAGGAGCAGAAGGTGGTTCCATTTCTGATAGTTTCGTGGTAGATACAACCTTTCCCTTAGGAGACTTCTTCTTTTTGGTCTTCTTCTTCTTCTTCTTAGCCACCTGGTTAGTGAAATCCAAGGTTTCACCAGGCGAAGTAGAAGATGAGGACGCAGCAATAGGCGAAGAAGGGAAGGGGTCCACCTTAGAATCAACATGGTGTTGTTCGGGTGGAGGAGGTGGTGGTGGGACAGGAGTCATCACACTTGAGACCACAGAGTTTGAAAACAACCATACGGGTAAACCAATGGTCAACCCAGGCAAAGAAAATGTTGCGATATACTAAACACCAACATTTCCAACAGAAGGAAATGGGCGAGGGTACCCATCAGGAGGAACACCTTGGCCGGTGGGCACCGGAAAGGCTGCCATTGAACGAGGAATAACCCTACTCAAGCTAACGCAAACAAAATCTAATTGGGTAGATGTTATCGTGGCCAATAATTTTTAAGACACTGAACTTAACCTTTTCATTTTTTAAGAGTCGAGAAAAGGGTAAAAGATGACTCTAGTCTCCTTCGAATATTTAATGAGCACGAAGTGACAAGACGCTCACAGGCACCTTTTCGTTTAGGGAGTCCGAAAAGGATCAAAAGTGACTGCTCTGGAATTCTAGGTAGAGGGTGTGCCAAACTTTTCGCAAAACCACATAATACTTTTTAGGGTACGGGTGGTCGATCTTCGTGAATGCTGTGTTCACTGCATTGCGAATCGTAGGGCGGCTAACACGGCTTCCTATGGATAAAGGCTTTATTCCTATAGGGGTCTCCCAATATATACTCGACGGTACGTGGGAGCACAGTCCGTATTGGTAGCTACCGTTTCACCGTGGAGGAATCACCCAACCACTCGACGATAAACTACCAGGTTTAACGACGCCGGAACACGTCTCTAACCTAGACCTCTAGAGTGTTTGCGTTATGTTCCAATGCGTTGTTATGTTCATTGAGTTCATTTTAAAGTTTATCTTTGATTATGTTTCAGTTTTTTGGTCCTACCGTATGTGATATCTCGAAAACTTCTTACATGCAAACTATATGCCGAAATTAAATCATTTGATTCGATGAATTCTATCTACAGGAGGGTTGAGATCTTTTTCACAAACGAAATGATCACTTCAACAAAGAACAAAGATCCTAATGCAGCTAATAACAAGAAACGAAATTTTGTCTTTTTTCTTTTCAATAGCAACAAATAACAATAAATGCTAACTACTATAATGCAAGAGATTTTTTGTTTTTCTTTCCTTTAAGATGGCATGATGCATGTAAACAAATTCTAAGAGATATGCACAATCCAAGTTCAGTCAATGAAATAGAACCAATTCTAAAACACAAAATGAACCATGCAAGCAAAGAAAAACACAAAAACTAGTGAACTTCAAAGAGGCTAGAAGTGAAGTATTCAGAGTATAGAAGATCAAGCTTTAACAAAGCACTGGATAAGTGTAGAACAATCAACAAGCTGACTGGATGATCAAGAGACCGAAACTTCCCACAGAAGGCTAGACATGCAAATTCACTGGAAATAAGCAAACAGCTGAGGGATACAGGCTAAAACCAGTCAATCAGAGGTTCAACACAGTTCCAGAGGCTAAAAGAGATATATAAAGAGACTGAATGAGCTTTCCACCCACACACAGGCCAAAATTTACAGAGCTGGCGCGACTGTCAGCCTGCAACTTGCGCTACCACAGAATTGGCGGGAGTTGCTTTTGAGCAACGTGCGCCAACTGGCACGACTGTCAGAGAAATAACCGCGCCAATTAAGCTTGCCAACTAAAAAGATAAAAGATGCGACCTCAGGTCGGGTTGACAGTGCTCAGATGGGTCAAACAGTAAAGAATCAACTCAAAACTGACTCAGGAAGCTCATGCACTCAAGCAAGCAGAAGAAAATTAACATGCAAGACAGAAATCAAAGAGTTACTCCCCAGCGGAGTCGCCAATTTGTTGGTAAGGTAAATCCCCTCTGCGGATAGAGGCGATCCCACTAGCCTATCACAGAACTAGCCACAAACAAACCACGCTGCTACGCAAGTTCCTAGTTATGCACCAAAGGTGAATCAAGAAGACTAACCTGGAGTCCAATGCTATGATTGAAGCAGAGTTGATATCCTCGCTCCCTTGCTCCAACAGATCATAACGAATACCTACACATGCAAAGGAAGAGACAGATACCAACATAAAAACTACCAAGGCACAACTATATTTCAGTCAGAAAGGAAATAAATCAACATATCACCATGATAGATAATGAGCTTGGAACTATAATAGCAGTCGCTCATCAATTAATAAACAGGAAAAGTTACAACCATTGTTCTGACATCAACCCTCCTCCTGGCTGGGCGAGTAACTATGTGTGTCTTGACATGCATCTCTTCTCCGGCAGCATAACCTCTCTACCACTCACTAGCATTCCTCCAAGAGCTCAACATCTAACACTCCATGACCAATAATCATCACTACTATCACTCAATCACCAAATCACTAGCATAACGCTAACACCAACACTCTCTCCCGCACTAGCACTCACTCTATCTAGCTTGTCCAATGCATAATGACAAGCTTATATAGATGAAGAAGGGAGGAGGATGCGATGAACCGGGACACCTTTCGCGGATTTAGCAAAAGCCATAAAGATGGATAAAGCTCGACAAAAGACTGATTTTATATCCTCAGAAAAGCTCCATGTAATGAAGGAAACAACAGTCGGACGTGCATTAAGGCAAAAAGCACGACTAAATTTGGTTGGTGCGACTGTTGCTCTAAGATAGAGCGCCAATGGTCGTGCCCTCTTTTGAGGATCTCCATCATTGGCGCGGATAGGATACTGTGGACTTGCGCCAATGGAAAAAGAGCACTTTTTAGGGATGATCTGCAGAAGGTGTCTTCAGGGAACATGGAGTACATACTCAGGGGAACATAATGCAAGTGTTTTTAGCCCTTGTCACTTCTTATAACTCCCGGAATGAGTCCTCTAAGGTACGACAAGAGGAGTAACAGGGATGGTGACAAATTACTGTGTAACACTCCCCTTTCCCCCTTCGTTCTTCCCCTGGTTCGCTAGCTCCCCGCGGGGCGGGGAGCGCCGCCAAGTCGGGGAACAGGGCGAGATCCCTGGCTGCGGCGAACGACGTCGGACGGAGGGCCTTGGGTGGGTGCCATGCCCTGCGCGTGGCTCAGCGGTCTCCCTTGAAGAGGGTGAGGGGGCAAGATCTTTGCGGGGGCCATCACACCAGTGTTAATGCACCGGATACCATCAGACCTCCGCAGTTAAGCGCGCTTGGGCTAGAGTAGCACTGGGATGGGTGACCTCCCGTGAAGTCCCAGTGTTGCACCCTCCCACCATTTTGTGCGGCGTGATGGAGCCAGTGGAAGTGATCCTTGCGTGTGCGATTACGCCGGTGTCAGTGCGGAACTCCGCTGTTAGGCGCGCTTGACGGTTTTATTGGGTTGTGTCGCGTGTTCGTCTCGTTTTGCTATGTGGGGCTGCCTATATATTGATATGCAATGGAATCCCGCGAATGAAGATATCGCCCGAGCATTAAGGGGGGAGGGGGATCACCGCTGAGGGAAACAGAGGACTGCTCCGAGGGAAACTCGGGAACAGGGCACGGATTCATCACCCTAGTCGGAAGTCACGAGCGGGATCGCAGCGCATTGCGGCAGTAGGTTATGAATCTAGGACCGTTCGCATCACTCTAGCGAAGATGACGCGAGGGAGAGCAGGTAAGAGGTTTATTAAATCGTATCTGCATTTTGTGGGAATTCAAATTTGGAAAGAACCACGGATCGCGCACGGAAAGGCAGCGCGAGCTCCACGCAGAGCCGTTGGAGGTCACGAAACTTACTCCTTTTTCTCCCATCTCTCTCTCCTTTCCTCCCCTTTCCCCCTCCGTTCTTCCCCTGGTTCGCTGGCTACCCGCGGGGCGGGGAGCGCCGCCAAGTCGGGGAACAGGGCGAGCTCCCGGGCCGCGACGAACGGTGTCTGACGGAGGGCCTTGGGTAGGCGCCATGCCCTGCGCGTGGCTCAGCGGTCTCCCTTGAAGAGGGGGAGGGGGCAAGATCTTTGTGGGGGCCATCCCACCAGTGTTAATGCACCGTATCCCATCAGACCTCCGCAGTTAAGCGCGCTTGGACTAGAGTAACACTGGGATGGGTGACCTCCCGTGAAGTCCCAGTGTTGCACCCTCCCCCCTTTTTGTGCGGCGCGACAGAGCCAGTGGAAGTGATCCTCGTGGGTGCGATTGCGCCGATGTCAGTGCGAAACTCCGCAGTTAGGCACGCTTGACGATTTTATTGGGTTGCGTCGCGTGTTCGTCTCGTTTTGCTACGCGGGGATGCCTATATATTGATGCGCAATGGAATCCCGCGAATGAAGATATCGTCCAAGCATTAAGGGGGGAGGGGGATCACCGCTGAGGGAAACAAAGGACTGCTCCGAGGGAAACTCGGGAAAAGGGCACGGATTCATCACCCTAGTCGATAGTCACGAGCGGGATCGCAGCGCATTGTGGCAGTAGGTGATGAATCTAGGACCATTCACGTCACTCTAGCGAAGATGACGCGAGGGAGAGTAGGTAAGAGGTTTATTAAATCGTATCTGCATTTTGTGGGAATTCGAATTTGGGAAGAACCGCGGATCGTGCACGGAAAGGCAGCTCGAGCTCCACGCAGCGCCGTCAGAGGTCGTGGAACTTATGTCTTTTTCTCCCCTCCCTCTCTCTCCTTTCCTCCCCTTTCCCCCTTCGTTCTTCCCCTCGTTCGCTGGCTCCCTGCAGGGCGGGGCGCGTCGCCAAGTCGGGGAACAGGGCTAGCTCCCGCACCGCGGCAAATGGCGTCGGACGGAGGGCCTTGGGCGGGCGCCATGCCCTACTCGTGGCTCGGCGGTCTCCCTTGAAGTGGGGGAGGGGGCGAGATCTTTGCGGGTGTGATCACACGAACGTTAATGCACCAGATCCCATCATACCTCCACAGTTAAGCGCGCTTGGGATAGAGTAGCACTGGGATGGGTGACCTCCCGTGAAGTCCTAGTGTTGCACCCTCCCCCCTTTTTGTCCGGCGCAGCGGAGCCAATGGAAGTGATCCTCGCGGGTGCGATCACGTCGGCGTCAGTGCGGAACTCCGCGGTTAGGCGCGCTTGACGGTTTTATTGGGTCGCGTCGCGTGTTCGTCTCATTTTGCGACGCGAGGTGCCTATATATTGATGCGCAATGGAATCCAACGAATGAGGAGGTCACCTGAGCATTAAGGGGGGATGGAGAACACCGCTGAGGGAAACAGAGGACTGCTCCGAGGGAAACTCGGGAACAGGGCACGGATTCATCACCCTAGTTGGAAGTCACGAGCGGGATCGCAGCGCATTGCGGCAGTGGGTTATGAATCTAGGACCGTTCGCGTCACTGTAGCAAAGATGATGTGCGGGAGAGTAGGTAAGAGATTTATTAAATCATATCTACTTTTTGTGGGAATTCGAATTTGGGAAGAACAACAGATCGCGCACGGATAGGCAGCGCGAGCTCCACGCAGCGCCATGGGTGGTTGCGGAACTTACACCTTTTTCTCCCATCTCTCTCTCATTTCCTCCCCTTTCCCCCTTTGTTCTTCCCCTAGTTCACTGGCTCCCCGCGGGGCGAGGCGTGCCGCCAAGTCGGGGAAGAGGGCGAGCTCCAGCGCCGCGGTGAACGACATCGGACAGAGGGCCATGGGTGGGCGCCATGCCCTGCTCGTGGCTCGGCGATATCCCTTGAAGAGGGGGAGGGGGCAAGATCTTTGCGTGTGTGATCACACCAGCGTTAATGCACCAGATCCCATCAGACCTTCGCAGTTAAGCGCGCTTGGGCTGGAGTAGCACTGGGATGGGTGACCTCCCGGGAAGTCCTAGTGTTGCACCCTCCCCCCTTTTTGTGCGGTATGGCTGAGCTAGTGGAAGTTATCCTCACGGGTACAATTGCACCGGCGTCAGTGTCGAACTCCGCGATTAGGCGCGCTTGACGTTTTTATTGGGTCGCGTCGCGTGTTCATCTCGTTTTGCGACGTGGGGCTACCTATATGTTGATGCGCAATGGAATCCCGCGAATGAAGAGATCGCCAGAGCATTAAGGGGGGAGGGGGAGCACCGTTGAAGGAAACAGAGAACTACTACGAGGGAAACTCGGGAACAGGGCACGGATTCATCACCCTAGTCGGAAGTCACGAGTGGGATTGCAGCACATTGCGGCAGTGAGTGATGAATCTAGGACCGTTCGCGTCACTGTAGCAAAGATGACGCGAGGGAGAGTAGGTAAGAGGTTTATTAAATCGTATCTTCTTTTTGTGGGAATTCGAATTTGGGAAGAACCGCGGATCGCACACGGAAAGGCAGCGTGAGCTCCATGCAACGCCGTCAGTGGTCGCGGAACTTACGGCTCGACGGTCTCCCTTGAAGAGGGGGAGGGGGCGAGATCTTTATGGGTGTGATCATACCAACGTTAATGCACCGGATCCCATCAGACCTCCGCAGTTAAGCGCTCTTGGGCTATAGTAGCACTGGGATGGGTGACCTCCCGGGAAGTCCTAGTGTTGCACCCTCACCCCTTTTTGTGCGGCGCGACGGAGCCAGTGGAAGTGATCCTCGCGGATGCGATCACACCGGCGTCAGTGCGGAACTCCGCGGTTAGGCGCGCTTGACGGTTTTATTGGGTTGCATTCGTCTTGTTTTGCGACGTGGGGCTACCTATATATTGATCCGCAATGGAATCCCATGAATGAAGAGATCGCCCAAGCATCAAGGGGGGAGGGGTGTTACGCAGTAATTTGTCACTGTCTCCCTGTCAGTCTCCCTAATGTCTCATGGAACCAAATGCACCATGCTCATGCTCTCTAAACTGGCCAAATGACCCACTTTTCCAAAGTTTACTGCATCAACGCGTCTGTTATTACAATAACCACGCTGACAGGCGGCTTATAGTGTTACTGGTGCGCTGCCAGCGCGAAAGCACACGGGTTTCCCGCGTTGGTCGAATTTTGTGCGCCAGCGCATCCTATGAAAGTATTAAGCCGCGCTGACACAGCCTTCATTGTTATTGTGATGCGCTGTCAGCGCGTCAGTTCAGTGTTGCACCCGCGCTGATCCAGTTTGAGCGAATTTGTTCCAACAGCCAGCCTTCCAGATAATTCCAGGCCTGGTTGTTAGCCTTGTGAGTGTCGCCCTCCTTTCTATGGCATGTCTGTTCGTCATTTGGAACCACCTTCCTTGAAGATAAGCTTGTCCTCCCACCATTCATGGAGACTCCTTCTCTACTTAAACCTCCACCATTACCATGAGCAGCTAGTTTGGATAGTGTGGAATTCATAGTGCTTGGATTGCTGCTATTGGTAGGTAGTTGGTGTGACAAGTGTGGTTTTGTTAGAGGAAGCTCAAGGAAGGTTGTGAGTATTGCTTGTGTGAGAGAGAACTTTTGTATTGGGAGAACTTACCTCCAAGGGTGAATGCTTAAGAGACTTGCTGGCTGGACCCTCAAGAGAAGGACTCAGCGTCAGAACATTGGTTGTACCTTTCTCTGTTATTGATTTAATAATAGATGACTACTGTTATGGTTCCATTCTCATTTGTCTTGCAATGGTTAATGTGAATTACATCCTTTCTGACTGATGTATAATTGCTTTTATTAGATTTCACGCTTGTGTTTGTCTGTCTCTTCGTGTGTGCAGGTATCTATTCACGGAGATCGTGGAAGATCGTGACCGGCCAGAGCGAAGGAGCGGGAGCGGCATCTCTTCATCAAACAATAGCGTTGGAATCCAAGTAGGTGTCCTTTGCCTCTTGTTTATTTGCAATTAGGAACTTGCACAGTAGCATTGATTGATTGTTGCTAGACCCATTCTGGGCTAGTAGGGATCGCCTCTATCCGTAGAGGGGATTTACCTCTCCAACAAGGGGAGCACCAATGAGGGAAACAGAGGACTACTCTGAGGGAAACTCGGCAATGGGGCACGGATTCATCAGCCTAGTCGGAAGTCACGAGCGGGATCGCAACGCATTGCGGTAGTGGGTGATGAATCTAGGACCGTTCGCGTCACTGTAGCAAAGATGACGCGAGGGAGAGTAGGTAAGAGGTTTAAATCATATATGCTTTTGTGGGAATTCGAATTTGGGAAGAACTACGGATCACGCACGAAAAGGCAGCGCGAGCTCCACGCAACGCCGTCGATGATCACGAAACTTACGCCTTTTTCTCCCCTCTCTCTCTCTCCTTTCCTTCCCTTCCCCCTTCATTCTTCCCCTGCTTCACTGGCTCCCCCCGAGGCGGGGCGCACCACCAAGTCAGGGAAGAGGGCGAGCTCCTACGCCACAGCGAACGGCTTCGGACGGAGGGCCATGGATGGGCGCCATGCCCTGCACGTGGCTTGGCGATCTCCCTTGAAGAGGGGGAGTGGGCGAGATCTTTGCGGGTGCGATCATACCAGTGTTAATGCATCAGATCCCATCAGAACTCCGTAGTTAAGTGTGCTTGGGCTAGAGTAGTACTGGGATGGGTGACCTCCCTGGAAGTCCTATGTTGCACCCTCCACCCTTTTTGTGCGGCTTGGTGGAGCCATTGGAAGTGATCCTTGCGGGTGTGATCACGCGGGCGTCAGTGCGGAACGCCGCTCTTAGGCGTGCTTGACGGTTTTATTGGGTCGTGTCACATGTTCGTCTTGTTTTGCGACGTGGGTCTACCTATATATTGATCTGCAATGGAATCCCACGAATGAAGAGATAACCCGAGCATTAAGGGGGGAGGGGGAGCACCACTGAGGGAAACAGAGGACTGCTCTGAGGGAAACTCGGGAATGGGGCACAGATTCATCACCCTAGTCGGAAGTCACGAGTGGGATCGCAGCGCATTGCGGCAGTGAGTGATGAATCTGGGACTGTTCGCGTCACTGTAGCAAAGATGACATGGGGGAGAGTAGGTAAGAGGTTTAAATCATATATGCTTTTGTGGGAATTCGAAATTGGGAAGAACCGTGGATCGTGCACGGAAAGGCAGCGCGAGCTCCACGCAGCGCTGTCGGTGGTCATGGAACTTACGCCTTTTTCTCCCCTCTCTCTCTTTCTCTCCTTTCCTTCCCTTTCCCCCTTCGTTCTTCCCCTGGTTCGCTGGCTCCCCACAGGGCGGGGCATGCCACCAAGTCAGGGAAGAGGGCGAGCTCCCGCGCCGCGGTGAATGGCTTTAGACGGACGGCCATGGATGGGCGGATGCACTGCGTGTGGCTCGGCGGTCTCCCTTGAAGAAGGGGAGGGGGCGAGATCTTTGTGGGTGGGATCATACAAGCATTAATGGACCAGATCCCATCAGAACTCCTCAGTTAAGCACACTTCGGCTAGAGTAGTACTTGTTACAGGGAAAAGTGTCTATTTAGAACTGCTCTATCCCACTAAGGTGTGATAGCTGCCTTAGAAACAAACAGAAAAAAACTACTTTTGTTTTTCCTTTATGAATTATAGATAGAGAGGAATAGAAAGACCAACCTCTGTCTTGCGCTAATCCTTCGATTCGATCCCTCTCTTATTTGATAGTCCTCAGCTACCTGCTCCCTTGCACGCCCAGCTTCACAAAGTACCTGTAAGATCACAGAAGCATAGCACAATACAAAGACATGGATCTATAATCATAAACAATCTAGGATCAGATGTAAATTGACCATACAAATGTAACAAGCATCAATGATACAAAAGCATGGAGGAAAACTCAAATAGCTTTTATTGATAAACAAGAAAATATCCAGGAGGAGTTACAACCAATTGTTCCGACCCAGCATCAACCTCCCAGCAAAGAAGACCCTCTTCACCTCAAACAAAGCTTAGATCACCCAACAATCTGATGTTTGTCTCTAGAAACCAACCGTAATTCCTTACGATATGCAAAATTCCAGCCTCTGGATCTCTGGGATGAGGGATCCATATATAGATATCTGTAAGGGGGATGAGTCAGCTTGTGATTTGATTAATGTCTTCTCTCTGACAGTTCTTGCTTCCACTTGCAGACTGAGGGCCTCTTACTCATCCTTGGTCGAATTCAGTGAGGCAAGTGTCACAGGAGAAGATTCTGGAAGCTTCCATTGCCTCTCCACCTCGCGGAATGACACTGCCATTTGTCATTTCTCGCCCATCGCACCCCACAGAAGGGACTTTTGAAATGCAACGCACCCTCACAGTGTATTTAGGTGAGATGCAACGCACTTAGCCAATGGAGCAGCTACAATGATCCTGTTTTGACCAATTCTGAGTAGTTTCTCATGGAGAACTTCTGGGAGAAGCTGTAATCTGTTGACCTTGTTCCTTTAGGGGTTAGAACAACACTTTTAGGGACTTAGGAGCCCTTGGTTTATGGACATTTCATGCTTGGGGTTGTAGGGCACAAAAATGTCTATAACAGTTGCCCCCTAAAGTATGAGGTCGTTAACCTTTTGGTGTCAGGTGAAATGCTTTATTATGAGGATCCGAAGTTCTTTCAATGCTGGGAGGAGACCTGTAATAAGATACAATACAATACATTATCTTCATAATATTTTCATGATCTAGTTGAGGCGGGCATTCCCATGCTCAGCTTTATAAATTCATTTTCATGTACATAGGACAGACAATCGTCTGAGTGTAGACTGATGATTCTGATAGAGCCATCATCCTTTTGAGTGGATGATTATTTTTGTGGCAATGATGTACATTTAATGTCTTTATTTCCTTGAATATATATCGCAGCCCGGATGGATGAAACTAGATCCGGGGTCTTCAATCTCGTCCGATCTTCACTCGAAGTACAAGTCGATCCATGTGAGAAATGTTCTGAAGTTGAACATGGAAAGACATCGCTTGTTTACCAGTCAATGATGTAAACTGTTAACAAGCGCGAGAGGAATCACCGATAATGATAATGACCCTCAAGGTACTGCAGTACAATTCACGTGGTGTGAATAAAGGACTTGGCGTCGAACACCACGCAAAATCTTTCGGTCGAAGGCCATTGATGTAAACCTGTCGCCGGAAGTGAGAAACTTACCATTGAGGCATGCAAGCTTCAAAGTACTGAATGGGGTGTTCCTAGATCAACTTCTCAGATAATGAGCTGATGTCGACAAGAAGTGATCCGTCACAGGAGGGCCTTAATGAATCCCACATCAATGACACGGAACAGAGAAAATGATTTTAATGGAGGTGAAAACGATCTGGTGATATAAGGTTCAGGGTGGCGGTCATGAAAGAATGGAGTATAATGTATGGTAGTGGGTGAGACACAGGTGAATTCACTGAATGACTTCTCTTGAACATATCGGCGACACTGATGTGATGGATTGATAGCATTAACCCCCAATGTGGATGTTATGGCGTGACCATGGTGATGTGACCGGTGAATGAAACAACCCAACCCAACTCGGACACGGAGTGAAGTGTCATGTTCAAGAGCGACTTGCTACCAACAAAGTTTCTTTGAGTTTTCTTCCCAATTTTTCCCAGTCATTGCTGACCAGTACCTCTTTATTTTTGTCCAACTTGAGGAGGATAACATATGCTTGTTCTATAATTTGACCTTCGGGCAAACCCATCGCTATGTTTTAACGAGCCTAGCGATAGTGAAACTCATTCTCGTCTATAGACAAGTTTGTTGCTATTAATATTTTTAACGAGTTTAACGACAAAGATAACTCGGTCCTTTTCAATTTTAGAGAGTCTGAAAAGGAACGTAAAGGTAACTCCAAAATTCCTTTTTCGTCATCTAATCCCTTAAGTCCAAAAAAGTATAAAACAATACAGAAGGGATGAATTTTTGATACTTTTAACGAGCCGAACAAAACAAGCGCTCGATCTTTTTGTGTAATAATCCCTCGGGTCCAAAAAGATTAAAATCTAGAGGAGAGATAACACTTCCTGTCTCTTTAACGAGCTGGAGAGGCCAATGGCTCTGCAATCTTTTCATATTTTACGAGTCATTTGAAAAGAGCTTAAAGGAGACTCGGCTTTTGAGGAACGAGTGATAAAACGGGTAGCAGCTGATTCTAGGTAAGGTTTGGAATTTTCCAATCACGGCAGTGTCACAAGGATGGCTAGTGAAATCACTCTTCGCAGCTGTTCCTCAAAATGGGTAAACAATCAAATGGAGGTGAATGATCGGCGAAAAAAGTGGAGGTGATGGGGCAAACACGACCAAGGCTTTAACGACTGCGGTACTACATTCACGATGGTTATTTACCGAGGAATAGTTCATTTTTTAACGAGCTTAAACGCGGGGGGAAACATTTGCTCATGTCTTATGTTTATTTTTTAATGAGCTTGAACTATGTGCTAAAACTGCTCGATTAATCCAGTCATGTGATAAGAATGTCTCACATAAAAATGACAACTTTTAGAGTTTTGCCCCACATCCTTTCTTTATGCAAGTTAGGAGACGACCAATCCTACAAGTTTAAAGGGTTAGAGGTCCTAAAAATTTAAAAAATAAATAGTCGCTCTTCGCTTGCACTCCAAAAGGTTTGCATGCCCCTAGGTATAAAACAGAGTTTCAAGGTTACCCCTTCTTTAGTCCGTTAAAACATTTGTTTTACCGAGAGAGGCCTACATCTTACAGGTTACCCAAAGATTGTTCTATTCACAACGCAAACAAAACACTTCTCCGACGATGTCTACCGAGATAAACAAAGGTGAGCGGCGATGCCCGCCAACTCACATAACTTTGACAAGAGAATCTTGTTCCAGTCCAACTCCCCCTTCCAATCACGGACGGGAGTACGGAGGTCATATTCTCTCGCGGAAACCTACCCTATACCCGAAGTTTTCCTGCCGAAGCAGACCAGGGTGCATGCCCCCTGGGTTTCAGCCATGTCCCCCCGAATCACTCGCGCTCATCGGGAGAACGGACTGGAGATTGAGACATTTCTTGCGTGAAAATACCATTTAGGGATGGTATATGACTATTTTCTATGCGTGATCTGGGAAATGAAAGCTGGTCTACGAGCTTGACCACTCTTCTTTCGTGAGGAAAACACATCACTCTAAAGAGTGATGAGACAATGGCTCTCATGCAATAAATATAGTCTCGTCCAAGGAGTAGATTGTAATCTAGGGGTCCTTGAACTACCATTACATTCATGTGAACGGTTTTCCCTCTCAATGTTATGGGCTCATCGGGAAGGATCCCTAACAGTCGACTGGTTCCTTTATCAAAGCCTATTAGATTTCTCATCTCAGGCAAAAGCGATGGCGAACCAAGCGCTTTCCAAGCAGTTGAGGAAAGGATACTCACAGAAGCCCCCTCATCTATGATGGTACCAGCCATAACCATTCTATATATTTGAACAATGATTCAGAATGGTACACTAGCTGGTAAACGGGGTCTGCCTCGTTGATTCCAGTCGAAGGATACAACTAGGTTTCTTGGAGGTGGGACCAAATAGACGGCCGGGTACGACTCTGACGAACTTCCTTCCTGCGGTAAAGGAACGGGTAAATTTCCCCCATGTTCATTGGAGTCTGTGCTTATGAAAAGAATTTGGACGGTGTCATCCTTGTTCTCTTCAGTGACTGTATCATCTGAAGATGGAACCTCTGAAGGCAAGACCGGGTCAAATGCCGCCTTGACCTTTTGACTTTCGTCTGGTATGGGTTCAGATTGTTCATCTTCAATGATAGATGCTTCGGCCGACCACCTGAGCGGGCCAACCGGATTTTCAACTAGTGACGGACTTGGAAAGAGTTTTTTATATCCAGGAGGAAGTCGTAATGGTGAAACCGGACGATCGTCCAAAGCTCTTTTAGCTTCGTCTAAGAAGGGACAACGGTGGATGGCATGATCGCCTTCGCACAGTTTACAAGGAAATCTATATTTTCCTTTTTGTCCCGGGGCTTCACTTTCACTAGTTGACGGTGTGTTTTCAACATGATCATCAGAGGTTGACGACACCGGGTTGTGCAAACGAGGAGACCAGTCCCTTAAGATACGAGGGATGCAAGGACAATCTCTGTGATAGTGGTCTCCTTTTCAAATGACACATGGCGATTTAGGCCTGGTCGGTGCAGTGTGTGGATTTTCGCTAGACGACACTCGTTTGCCCCCATTCGCTTTTGGCTCCTTCTTCTTCTTCTCTTTCTTATTCTTTTCCTTCTTCTCCTTAGGTACTTTACTTTTGGCTTTACCAGCCCCATCAAGCGAAGAGGAAGGAGGAGAGGAAAAATTAGAGGAAGTAGAAGGTTGGTGGGTAACTCTGGACTCATCTAATTGCTGATTCGATTGTTCAAGAATTGCGGTGTTCTAAACGACAGAGGTTGAGAAGAGCCATACAGGTAAACCAATTTTCAGTCCTGGAAGCGACAATGTGGCCATATGGGGTGCACCAACATCTCCCCAAGAGGAGAAGGGACTAGGATTTCGTCCAAGGGGAATCCCTTGGTTGGTGGATTCCATTTTCTCAACCCAAGATCAACGTAGGAAAGGGTAATGAATATTCCATTTAAAATAAATTTTAGATGCTTTGACACAACTTGTTTTTTCAATTTTTAAGAGTCGAGAAAAAACAAAAGATGACTCTAGTCTCCTTCGATTTTTAATGAGCCTGAAGTGACAAGTGCTCAGATGGACCTTTTCCGTTAAGGAGTCTGAAAAGGAACGAAAGGGACTGCTCTGGAAGTCTAGGTAGAGGGAGTACCAAACCAATCGCAAAACTTCAGAATACTTTTTACGGTACGGCAGTCAATCTTCCCGAATACTGTGTTCAGTGCATTGCGATCGATAGGGCGGCAGACACGGCTTCCTATGGATAAAGGATTAAGCCTATTGGGGTCTCCCAAAATATACTCGACGGTACGTGGGAGCACAAGTCCGTAATGGCACTTATCGTCTCAAAGTGGAGGAATCACCCAACCATCAGTGAGAACAACAGTTGTTGGAGAGGTAAATCCCCTCTACGGATAGAGGCGATCCCTACTAGCCCAGCAAGGGTCTAGCAACAATCACACAATGCTGCTATGCATGCTCCTAATTACAATTAAACAAGAGGTAAAGGGCACCTACTTGGATTCCCGCGCTGTCGTTTGACGCAGAGATGTTGCCTTCGTTCCTTCGCTTCGGCTGGTCACAATCCTCCGCGATCCCCGCGAATAGATACCTGCACACACGAAGAGGAAACAAACACAAGCGTGAAATCTAATAAAAGCAACCATACATCGGTCAGAAAAGATGTAATTCACATTTAACCATCGCATGTACAAATGAGAATGGAACAATAGTAGCAGTCATCTATTATTAATCAAAATAGAGAAGAGTACAACCAAATGTTCTGACGTCGGTATCCTTCTCAGGAGGGGCCAGTCAGCAAGCGTCTCAAGCATTCACCTTTGGAAATGATTCTCCCAAGACAAGAAACTCTCTCTCACACTAGCAACACAAAACAACCTTCCCTAGGCTATCAATCACTCCCACACTTAGCACACCAAACACCTATAGTAGCAGCTATCTGAGCACTATAAGCTCTACACAATCCAAGCTATTCCAAAACTAGCTGCTCATGGTAATGGTGGCCGTTTATATAGGAGAAGGAGCCTCCTAAAAAGGTGGACATATGAGCTTATCATTGAGGGAAGTGGTTGCAAAGAGCCGAACAGACATACCATAGAAGGGAGTCGATACTCACAAGGCCAACAACCAAGCCTGGAATAATCTGGAAGGCTGGCTGTTGGAACAAATTCGCCCAAACAGGATCAGCGCGGATTATAAGGCAACTGACGCGCTGACGTCGCGCCTCGATAACTGGGAAAGTCATGTCAGTGCGACTCAATACAAGCAGAGATGCGCTGGCGACCAGCGCGGAAAAGTGATGTGCTTCCGCGCTAGCAGCGTACTGAATATACTAAGAGCCGTCGGTCAGCGTGGATATTTTAGAAACAGACGCGCTGATGAGGAAAACTTTAGAAAAATGGGTTTTGGGCCAGTTCAGAAGGCATGAACTTGATTATGTGTGAATTCTTGGCACAGCAGGGTGACTGACAGGGAGACAGTGACAAATTGCTGTGTAACAACAGTTACCAGGCTTTACGACGCCAGAATACGTCTCTAGCCTAGACTTCTAAATGTTGTGCGTTAAGTTCCAAAGTGTTGTTAAATTCATTGAATTTATTTTAAGTTGATCTTGTTTATGAAGTTTTCCTTTCAGGTTCACCACGAGATGTAGATGTAATTCCTAAAATGCAATCTAAGATGATAAACAAACTTTTTATCTCTTTTATGCAATGAAAATCCTAGCTACTAGGGAAAAGAAAGACAAAATCTTTTCACAAAGAGCAAAGAGCACACTCTAAATGCACTTTCCTTAAATCAAGCCAATCAGACTGTCTATATGCAAATGCACATGCATGTATTTGTTTTCGACTTTCTTAGTATATGGATGCTAAAAAGAAAGTTGATGCACAAATCTAAATTTCTTTTCAAGCAACAAATATCAACAAGCTTCTTTTCGAAATCAAAAAATGGAGACTGTTACACAGTAATTTGTCACTGTCTCCCTGTCAGTCTCCCTACTGTGTCATGAGTTCAAATTAATCATGCTCATGCTCTCTAATGTTGCCAAATGACCCACTTTGCCAAAGTTTTTCCCATCATCGCGACTGTTATTAAAATAACCGCGCTGACTGGCGCCTCATAATACAACGAATGCGCTGCCAGCACGGAAGCACACGTGTTTCCCGCGCTGGTCGAATTTCATGAACCAGCGCATCTTCTATTCATATTGGGTCGCACTGACATAACCTTCCCTGTTATTCAGATGCGATGTCAGCACTCCAGTGCAGTTATACACCCGCGCTGATCTTGTTTGGGCGAGTTTGTTCTAACAGCCGGCCTTCCAGATGACTCCAGACCTGGTTGTTGGCCTTGTAAATGTCGCCCTCCCTTCTCTGGCATGTCTGTTTCGTCATTTGAGCCACCTTCCTTGGAGATAAGCTCATCCTCCCACCATTCATGGAGACTCCTTCTCCTATTTAAGCCTCTACCATTCCCATGAGCAGCTAGTTTGGACAGTGTGGAATTGATAGTGCTTAGAGTGCTGCTGCTAGTGTGTGAATTTGATAGGTAGTTGGTGTGACAAGTGTGGGATTGCTAGAGAGCTTAAGGAAGGTTGTGAAGTGTTTCTTTCTTGTGTAAACTTGTGTGAGAGAGAGTTTTTGTCTTGGGAGATCTACCTCCAAGGGTGAATGCTTAAGATACTTGCTGGCTGGACCCTCTTGAGAAGGACTCAACGTCAGAACATTGGTTGTATCCTCTTTTGTTGATTATTAATAATAGATGACTACTATTATGGTTCCACTCTCATTTGTCTTTGTAATGGTTAATGTGAGTTATGTCCTTTCTGACTGATGTATAATTGCATTTATTAGATTTCACGCTTGTGTTTGTGTTTCTCTTTGTGTTTGCAGGTGTCTATTCACGAGGATCGTGGAGGATTGTGACTGGTCAAAGCGAAGGAGCGAGAGCGACGTCTCTTCATCAAACATTAGCGTTGGAATCCAAGTAGGTTTTCATTTCCTACCTTTTATTTGCAATTAGGAACTTGCATGGTAGCATTGACTGATTCTTGCTAGACCCGTTCTGGGCTAGTAGGGATTGCCTCTATCCATAGAGGGGATTTACCTCTCCAACAATTTGGCGACTCCACTGGGGAGTTGGCCTTTGTCCCTTTTTGTTCATTCTTGCTTTGAGTTTGATTGTTGCTCTCTTTTCAAAGATTGGGGATTAGTTCTCTGCTTTTGGATTTCCTGGTTCAGTCTGGGAGGTGCCTTGATTGTTTAAAGAGTCATTGCCTTGGTTTGGGAGTGTTACACAGTAATTTGTCACCGTTGGTCACCGTCCCTATCGCCCCGTTTCCATACATTAGAGGACGCATTCTGGGACCTGTGAGCAGTGACATAACCCAAAAACACTTGCATTATGTTCCCCTGAGTATGTACTTCATGTTCCCTGAAGACACCTTCTGCAAATTATCCCTGAAAAGTGCTCTTTTTCCATTGGCGCAGGTCCACAGTATCTTACCCACGCCAATAACTGAGATCCTCAAAAGAGGGCGCGACCACTGGCGCTCTGTCACAGAACAACACCCGCGCCAGCCCAGTTTAGTAATGATTTTTGCCAAAAGCACGCCCATATGATTTATTCCCTTCATATCACGAAGCCTTTTGAGGGAAAAATCCAGTGGATAGAGGTCGAGAGTCATCATCTATCCTTGACAACTATCCACAGTAGCTTTTCCGAGATAATGCCAATCCACAATGGGTGTCCTGGTTCATCGAATCTTTCCACCTTCTCCATCTATAAATATTTGTCCTCATGCATTAGACAAGCTAGTGCTAGTTGTTGAGTTCTTGAGTTCTTGGAGGAATGCTAGTTATGATTATCATGAGTGATAATGAAGCATAGAGAGGTTATGTTGCCGGAGAGGAGATACATTGCAAGACACATATAGTTGCTCGCCCAGCCAGAGGAGAGGTTCAACGTCAGAACCTTGGTTGTAACTTTTCCTGTCTATTATTAATTGATGAGCGACTGCTATTATAGTTCCAATCTCATTGTCTATTATAGTGATGTGTGATTTATTTCCTTTCTGACTGAAATATAGTTGTGCCTTGGTGGCTTTTATGCTGGTATCTGTTTCTTCCTTTGCATGTGCAGATGTCCGTTTATGATCTGCTGGAGCGAGGGAGCGGGAATATCAACTTTGCTTCGACTACAGCATTGGATTCCAGGTTGGTCTTCTTAATTGACCTTTGATGCATAACTAGGAACTTGCGTGGCAATGTGGTTTGATTGTGGCTAGTTCTATTTTAGGCTAGTGGGATCGCCTCTATCCGCAGAGGGGATTTACCTAACCAACAATTTGGCAACTCCACTGGGGAGAAGCTATTTGGAGTTTGTCTTGCATGTTAATTTTCTCTTGCTTGCTTGAGTGAATGAGCTTCCTGGGTCAGTTTTGAGTTTATTCTTTACTGTTTGATCCATCTGAGCACTGTCAGCCCGACCTGAGGTCGTGTTATTTATTTTTCTAGCCGGCAAGCTTAATTGGCGCGGTTATTACTCTGACAGTCGTGCCAGTTGGCGCATGTTTCTCAAAAGCAACTCGTGCCAATCCTTTGGTAGCGCAAGTTGCAGGCTGACAGTCACGCCAGCCCTGTAAATTTTGCCTGTGTATGGGTGGAAAGCTCTTTCAGCCTCTTTTTATATCTCTTACAGCCTCTGGAAGTGTGTTGAACCTCTGTTTGACTAGTTTTAGCCTTTATCCTTCAGTTGTTTGCTTATTTATATTGATTTTCGTCTCAGCCCTAGAACATCTAGTGACTTTGCATGTCTAGCCTTCTGTGGGAAGTTTCGGTCTCTTGATTATCCAGTCAACTTGTTGGTTGTGTTCTGCACCTATCCAATGATTTGTTAAAGCTTGATCTTCTATACTCTGAGTGATTCACTTCTAGCCTCTTTGGATTTTACTTGACTTCATTCGAACTTAGATTACATGGTTCATTGAAAGTCTTTGTGTTTTTCCTTGCTTGCATAGTTCATTTTGGTGTTTCAGAGTTGGTCTATTTCATTGAGTGAACTTGGATTGTGCATATCTCTTAAGATTTGTTTAAATGCATCATGCCATCTTAAAGGAAAGAAAAACAAAATATCTTTTGCATCATATTAGTTAGCATTTATTGTTATTTGTTGCTATTAAAAAGAAAAAGAAAAAATTTCATTTCTTGTTATTAGCTGCATTAGGATCTTTGTTGTTTGTTGAGTGATCATTTCGTTTGTGTAAAGATCTCAACCCTCCTGTAGATATAATTCATCGAATCAAATGATATGGTTTTGGCATATAGTTTGCATTTAAGAAGTTTTTGAGATATCACATACGGTAGGACCAAAAAACTGAAACATAATCGAAGATAAACTTTAAAATAAACTCAATGAACATAACAACGCATTGGAACATAACGCAAATACTCTAGAGGTCTAGGTTAGAGACGTGTTCCGGCGTCTTTAAACCTGGTAGTTTATCATCGAGTGGTTGGGTGATTCCTCCACGGTGAAACGATAGGTGCCAATACGGACTGAGCTCCCACGTACCGTCACGTATATACGGGAGACCCCACTAGGCTATTATCCTTTATCCATAAGAAGCCGAGTCTGCCGCCTTACAAGCCGTAATGCACTGAACACAGCATTCGGGAAGATTGACTACAGTACGGGAAGTCCTTGGTTTTCATCTGATTGCCAAGGTGTATAAGCAGTTTTACGGATTGTTTGGTAAACCTTCTACCTAGAGTCTCCAGAGTAGTCACTTTTGATCCTTTTCGGACTCCCTAAAAGAAAAGGTGCCTGTGAGCATCTTGTCACTTCGTGCTCATTAAATATTCGAAGGAGACTAGAGTCATCTTTTATCCTTTTCTCGACTCTTAAAATATGAAAAGGTCAAGTTCAGTGTCTTAAAATTTATTGGCCACGATAACATCTACCCAATTAGATTTTGTTTTCGTTAGCTTGAGTAGGATTATTTCTCGTTCAATGGCAGCCTTCCCGGCGCCCACCGGCCAAGGTATTCCTCCTGATGGGAACCCTCGTCCATTTTCTTGTGTTGGAAATGTCGGTGTTCAGTATATCGCAACATTGTCTTTGCCTGGGTTGACCATTGGTTTACCCGTATGGTTGTTTTCAAACTCGGTGGTCTCGAGTGTGATAACTCCTGTTCCACCACCACCTCCTCCACCCGAACAACACCATGTTGATTCTAAGGTGGACCCCTCCCCTTCTTCGCCCATTGCTGCGTCCTCATCTTCTACTTCGTCTGGTGAAACCTTGGATTTCAGTAACCAGGTGGCTAAGAAGAAGAAGAAGAAGACCAAAAAGAAGAAGTCTCCTAAGGGAAAGGTCGCATCTACCACAAGAATATCTGAAATGGAACCACCTTCTTCTCCTCCGCGGAAGGCTAAGTCTCCTTGTCGATTATGCAAGGAGGACCATTTTCTTTCTGATTGTCCCTGTATTCCCAGGATCCTAGATATATGGTCCCCTGACCCGAATCGCCCCTTGTCGTCACAGATCAACGATATCTTATCAGTTGGTAAGAGAAAAAGGAAGGTTCGTTTCCCTTGTCGACTTTGTGAAGGTAATCATCTCCTTCGCCTTTGTCCACTTATGGATGAAGCCTCCCGTCTTTTGGAAAGTTTGTCAGCTCCTTTACCCCAACTACCCGCTGGATATCAGCGTCTTTTTGCAACTGCAAATCGTCTCTCCGTTAACCAAGTGATCAAGCATGATTCCTCTTTGGTCCAGCCCTCTCTTCCCGAACCTAGTTGTGCTCCGCCCGTTCCAGACCAGTCCCTGGTCGGAACGAGTGTTGATTTACATTCATCATCTATGCACCACTTTATCATCAAAGATGAACCACCTGAGTCCAAACCAAACGAAAGTCCAAAGTTCCAGATTACAGTTGACCCGGTCTTTCAAAAGGTCCAGCTTACAAGTGACCCGGTTTTACCTACATAAGTTCCATCCTTAGATGATCTCACATCTGAATCCAAACCAGACAAAAGTCAAAAGGTCCAGCTTACAAGTGACCCGGTTTTGCCTTCAGAAGTTCCCTCCTCAGATGATCTTACATCTGAATCCAAACCAGACAAAATTCAAAAGGTCCAGCTTACAAGTGACCCGGTTTTGCCTTCAGAAGATCCCTCCTCAGATGATGTTATCACTGCAAAGAATGAAGACCTCACCGTCCAAATTCTATTCATCAACATAGACTCTAATGATCAAGTGAGCATCCCTCTCATTACTTCGCACTAGGAAGAAAGTCCATCAGAATCATATCTGGCTGTCTATCCAGTCCCACCTCCAAGCAACCTAGTTGTTTCCTTCAATTGGGATCAACTAGGCAATCCTCGGTTACCAGCCTCCATACCATTTCGAATTATAGTCCAAGTCTACCGAATGGTTATGGCCGGTACAATTATTGATGAGGGATCTCCTGTGAGTATCCTTTCTTCAACAGCTTGGGAAGCACTTGGTTCCCCACTGCTTCTGCCTGAGATAAGAAACCTTACAGGTTTCCATCGAGAAACAACTCGACCTTTAGGAATTCTTCCCAATGTACCTATCACATTAGAAGGGAAGACTGTTCAAATGGGTGTCATGGTAGTCCAAGGTCCGTTAGATTACAATTTACTCCTTGGACGAGACTATATTTATCACATACGTGCAATTGTGTCCTCACTCTTCAGAGTGATGTGTTTTCCGCACGAAGGAAGGACGATCAAGGTCGTAGACCAACTTTCATTTCCCGGTTCACACTTCACATATAGTCATCTACCATTCCTAAATGGTCTTATTTCCACAGGAAATGCCTCAACATCCACTCCATCATTCTGATGACGACAGTTGACCCGAGCGCGTGACTGAGGCCCGGGGGGGGGGCATGCATCCTCCTTCAAAATCGAGTCTTTCCAAGTAAACCTTCATTCAATCCACTCCATGAATGCCATGAAGCTTGGGGGGCATGTACCTCGATTTTTCATTATCATGTTGGGGGCACGATTTTGTATTATCATGCTGGGGGCATGCAAAAATTTAACGATTTTGCATTATCATGCTGGGGGCATGAAAAAATTTAATAAGCATAGTTTTTCGTTTCAAGCTTGTGTAAACATGAAACCGAATCCAAGCAAAGTTCTCCATGTTTCGAGCTTGTGGAAAAAATGAACCCATACCTGATTTACATCTCGTGAATGCCTTTTATCTGCTAAATTCTGTTAGATGAGCCTTGGTTGTTTCATTCCATCGCCACCATCTCTTTGGCCGATCATATGCTTTCACCTGGTTGTTTATCCTTTCCTGAGGAACTGCAACGATGAGTGGTTTTATTAGCCAACCTCTTAACCTTTACATGTTTCGAGCAAGTTCCACCGTTATCGGAACCAGTTGCTACCCTTTATACCACTCGTTCCTTCAGGACGAGTCGCCTTTACGCTCTTTTCTGACTCGTAAAATATGAAAAGATTGCCGAGTATTTTTCCTTTTTGACTCGTTAAAGAAAATAAAAATGGAGGTCTGCTTTCAGCTCTTTTCTGACCATTTAAAGAGGAAAAGATTGCCGAGTCGCTCCTCTTGACTCGTTAAATGTTAATAAGGGGCGGTCGTTTTAAGTTCTTTTTGTCGACCGTTAAAACATAAAAATATTACCGGGTTTTTGTTGTTTCAAACTCGTTAATGGTTACGAAACGACGTGGTTTTGACCACTTTTTTACTTTTTCAGGTCGAAATCACTAATTATGAAAAGTACTCCTCGATCGTAATGATCGGGCGGTTCTTTCGGGTATTATTTTATACTTTTCCGGGCCCGAGAGACACAACTTTACGAAAAAGGACATCCCTGGAGTTTCCTTTTCTGATGTCTTTTCAAACTCTCTAAACATGAAAAGACGCCGAGTTCTTCCTTTGTCAGACTCGTTAAAACTTAATGACATCGGATTTTGTCACACCACAAGCATATGCTATCCCCATCAAGCTTGTTAAAAATAACTGGGGTACTCGCCAGAAATGGCGGGGGGAAAAGAAAATTTTTGAACCATAATTATTACCGTGACGGCAGTATGTCGCTCTTGAACATGGCACTTTTCTGCTTTCGTGTCCAGGGTGGGGATATCTCATCTCATATCTTTCACTTGCTTCCATGGACTTGGGTACCTTATTTGACCTCTCATCCACTCATTGCCTCGTCATCATGACCTTTGATACATTGATGTCAAATACTGCCGATTCCATTAATGTGCCGCCGGTATGTTCAAGAGAAGTTGACCTCTGCAAAGAAACAACCTCCCTCTGATAGTTCGAACAATCTTGATTCACAACATTATCTCTCTGTCTCGTGTCGATGATGTGGGAAACATTATGGCCCACCTTCGATCAAGGTCACTTCCTGTCGACTTCAACTCATTATCCAGGAAGTTGATCTAGAGACTCCTTTCCGGTGCCTTGGAGCCTGCATGCCTCAATGGCAGGTTCTTCGTGTTCGACGTGAGGTTTTCATCATTGGCCTTCGATCGAATGATTCTACGGGTGTTCAACTTCAGATCATTAATTCACATGCCGTAGATTGTACCTATAGTACCTTGAGAACCATTGTCATTATTGGTGGTACCTCTCGCGTCTGTTAAAAGTTTCCACTATTGACTGGTAATGAGACGATGTTCATGCGTGTTCGACTTCAGCTCATATATTCACATGCTTGAACTTGTACTCTTGTTCGGGTCGATATGGAGCGCAAGACCCTGGATTGTGTCTGTTGTAATCCAGGCGTGATTCTTGATACTTGACTCATTCACTGGATGGCTGCGACCATACCTGAGTCAATTCATTGATCCTAACCAGATGGCTGCGTCCATACTATGGATCTAGATTATTTATGTACTCTCTTATGGATGGCTGCGACCATACCACGTACATCATGTAATTGAACTATCAGTCATGTCTCTTAACACAGATCCTGGGCGGCAGCTCTATATATGTGTTCTTGTGTGTTCTCGTAACGCATTTCACCCCTCTCTCTACCTCTCGGACTTCATGCTTTAGGGGGCATCTGTTACACAGTAATTTGTCACCGTTGGTCACCGTCCCTATCGCCCCGTTTCCATACATTGGAGGATGCATTCCGGGACCTGTGAGCAGTGACATAACCCAAAAACACTTGCATTATGTTCCCCTGAGTATGTACTTCATGTTCCCTGAAGACACCTTCTGCAAATTATCCCTGAAAAGTGCTCTTTTTCCATTGCCGCAGGTCCACAGTATCTTACCCGCGCCAATAACTGAGATCCTCAAAAGAGGGCGCGACCACTGGCGCTCTGTCACAGAACAACACCCGCGACAGCCCAGTTTAGTAATGATTTTTGCCAAAAGCACGCCCATATGATTTATTCCCTTCAGATCACGAAGCCTTTTGAGGGAAAAATCCAGTGTATAGAGGTCGAGAGTCATCATCTATCCTTGACAACTATCCACAGTAGCTTTTCCGAGATAATGCCAATCCACAATGGGTGTCCTGGTTCATCGAATCTTTCCACCTTCTCCATCTATAGATATTTGTCCTCATGAATTAGACAAGCTAGTGCTAGTTGTTGAGTTCTTGAGTTCTTGGAGGAATGCTAGTTATGATTATCATGAGTGATAATGAAGCATAGAGAGGTTATGCTGCCGAAGAGGAGATACATTGCAAGACACATATAGTTGCTCGCCCAGCCAGAGGAGAGGTTCAACGTCAGAACCTTGGTTGTAACTTTTCCTGTCTATTATTAATTGATGAGCGACTGCTATTATAGTTCCAATCTCATTGTCTATTATAGTGATGTGTGATTTATTTCCTTTCTGACTGAAATATAGTTGTGCCTTGGTGGATTTTATGCTGGTATCTGTTTCTTCCTTTGCATGTGCAGATGTCCGTTTATGATCTGCTGGAGCGAGGGAGCGGGAATATCAACTTTGCTTCGACTACAGCGTTGGATTCCAGGTTGGTCTTCTTAATTCACCTTTGATGCATAACTAGGAACTTGCGTGGCAGCGTGGTTTGATTGTGGCTAGTTCTATTTTAGGCTAGTGGGATCGCCTCTGCCCGTAGAGGGGATTTACCTAACCAACATGGAGCTTTTGGCTTGATTGTGCCTGTTTTTTAGCTTCAGCGCGGTTTATAATAAAACAATCGCGCTGACATCGCATAGCTGTTTCTTTGACTTCGTGGTCATCGCGTTTGTACATTTAACAGTCATGACGGTTCTGAAAATCGAACCAGCGCGGTTAAGCCGTGTACTTCCGCGCTGACAGCGCTTTGTTGCTACGCGTGGTTTCTGATCAGCGCTTTGTTGCTGTGTATCACCCGCGCTGATACCTGTAGAATTGAATTTTTTTCAATTCTGCCTCCTGAGCCTGTTGGTTTGACTATCCCCTGCTCTTTCCACCTGGTTTATGACTTGATTTCTATTGTCTGAACATTGAAGCACTTGCTTGGGAAGTCTTGTTGGGCGGATCTTGTTTTTGTGTCTTGTGACCTGGTGTTATCATCCCGATTTCGTTGGATTGGCTTTGTTTTGTTACTCGTTCACAAAGATTCGTTTACTACTTGCCTTTTGCTTTTGCGAAAACCTTCCTCTTTGCTTGGTTGTTTAGGTGATTGTTATTGAACCAGTCTTCGTATTGTTTCGGTTACTTCTCATTACCCGGACATGGATTAAAGTTGTTTGGGGTCAACCGGTTCTTTTCACATTTGTTTGTTATTATTTCTCTTTACTCGATGTTGTTGTCTCTCAAAATTCATTTTAAGTGCATTGTGCCATTGGAAAAGAAATCAAACTAATATCTTTTGCATTCAATAGTTAATGGGAAAAAGAGCGTTTCATTGATTTGTGTTCTCAAAAGAAAAAGTTTCATTTCCTTGCCATTAGCTGCATTAGATGGTTTGATTGATTGTGTTCATTTTGTTTGATCGAAAATTCTTAACCCTCTCATAGTTAGAATTCATCGAACGAAATGGTATTCTTTGGCATGTAGTTTGCATCTAGGCAATTGTGAGAGATCACACGGTAGGACCTGAAACCGAAACTTAATTCAAGATCAACCATAAAATAAACTGAATAAACCTAAAAACGCATTGGAACTTAACGCAAACATTTAGAGGTCTAGGCTAGAGACGTGTTCCGACGTCTTTAAACATAGTCACTATTGTTTCACATTACGGTTGGGTGATTCCTCCTTCTGTGACTCGATAGTGGTCTAACACGGATTGTGCTCCCGCGTACCGTCGCGTATATGGGGAGACCCCACTAGGCTTTTATCCTTGATCCATAGGAAGCCGAGTCTGCTGCCTTGCGAGCGGTAACGCACCGAACACAACATTCGGGAAGATTGACTCCAGTACGGAAAGTCCTTAGTTCTCATACGATTGCCAAGGTGTATAAGCAGTTTTACGGATTGCTTGGTAAACCCTTTGCCTAGAGTCTCCAGAGTAGTCACTTTTGATCCTTTTCGAACTCCTTAAAAGAAAAGGTGCCAGTGAGCGTCTTGTCACTTCGTGCTCATTAAACATTCGAAGGAGACTAGAGTCATCTTTTCGTCCTTTTCTCGACTCCTAAAACATGAAAAGGTCAAGTTTAGTTCCTGTGTCTTAAAATTTTTTCGGCCGCGTTAACATTACCCGGTTAGATCTTGTTTGCGTTAGTTTGAGTAGGTTTCTTTCTCGTTTGTGATGGCAACCTTCCCCGAGTCTACCGGCCCAGGCATCCCCTCTGATGGGAATCCTGGTCATTTCCCTCCTTTTGGAAATGTTGGTGCTCCTTATATGGCAACGTTGTCCCTCCCAGGGTTAACTGTTGGGTTGTCGGTTTGGTTGTTCTCAACCTCTTTGGTCCCTGCCGTCTCACCTACTGATCCATCAGTCCCTCCACCTGAACAACATCATGTTGATTCTAAGGTGGACCTCTCCCCTTCTACGCCTACTTCTACGTCCTCATCTTCTACTTCGCCTGGTGAAAGTCTCGATTCGAGTAACCCGGTGGCTAAGAGGAAGAAGAAGAAGGCTCCCAAGGGAGAGGCTAGAAGTACAACTCTTCCTTCGAGTCCCCCTGAAGTCGGGCCACCTTCTGCTCCTCCGGGGAAGGTTAAGTTTCCTTGTCGATTATGTAAGGAGGACCATCTTCTTCGCGATTGTCCTGGTATTCCCATGGTACTAGAAGTATGGTCTCGTGATCCGGCCCACCCCTCATCGTCCTCTGAAGCTCATGGCGATGCTACCTTATCAGGTGGGAATGGTAAGGGAAAAGGGAAGATTCGAATCCCCTGTAGACTTTGTGAAGGCAATCATCCCCTTCACCTTTGTCCACTAATGGATAAAGCCTCTGTTGTCTTGGAAATTCTTACAGCTCCTTCACCCCAACTCCCCGTTGGATATCAACGTATTTCTGCAGCTGCAGATCATCCGCCTCTCGACAATGAGATTGGTTCACATTCTTCTCTTCCCGAACCCGGCTGTGTCCAGCCTGTTCCAGACCAACCATTGGTCAGAAAGAGTGTCGAATCGAGTCCGCCGCTCACTCACTCTGTTTCGGAAGAGAATCACGCCCATGTTCTTTTCGTCTCTTCAGATTATCCTGAGTCCCGAAATGAATCTCCTAACCCAGCTACTCCCGAAGATTCTCCTTCAGTTCCTTTAGCACATGGGGGCAATCATACGATTCCCCCACCAAGTATTCTGGTCGCTTCCTTTGATTGGAATCACCTGATCGCCGGTCGCCTTCCATCCCATATGCCTTTCCAGATCACAGTACATGCCTGTGCTAAGGCAGTACCTGGCACTATCTTGGATGAAGGGGCGTCTGTCAGTCTTATGCCGTACACTACTTGGCAAGCCTTAGGTTCCCCGCAGCTTGGGCCAGTCACTCAGAATCTATTGGCCTTCGACGGAGGAGCTTGTCCATCTCTAGGAGTTCTCCCAAAGTTCCCTATTACTTTGGGAGGCAAAACCGTCTATATAGATGTCTTGGTTACCCAAGGTGTTTTATACTTTAGTCTTCTCCTTGGTCGCGACTATGTTTACGCCATGGGGGCCCTTGTTTCTTCGCTTTTCCGTGTGGTTTGCTTTCCGCACGATGGAAGAATTGTGACTATCGATCAAGTGTCATTCGTTAGTCCCCCGATGCCTCCTGCGCCGTTGTCGTCCCCTCCTAGTTTTCATCCACCAGTTGCATCTACCCCACCACAGATCAACTATGTGGCCACCTATCCCATGCCTGGATCCAGTGATGCTGCCATCGTGCATAGTGTCCTGGGGGCATTGGGCCCCGACTTCCAAGATGTTTCCCTTCCACCGAGAGTGGCAATCTTGGAAGCCCCGACTTTCTATTCATTATGATGAAGTTCAGGTGGAGCATAGTTCCTTTCCGGTGTCAAGCTCCTTGAAAAATGAAACTAGGTTTGGTTGGAGCACAGTTCCTTGTCTTGTGTCAAGCTCGTTAAAAAATGAAACAAAGTGTCCCGAGCATAGTTCTTGATCTTGTGTCAAGCTCATTAAAAAATGAAACACCTCCCTTTCCAAAACGAGTCTTTTGATTAAGATCTCGTAAAATACAAGTCGAGTCTTTCATCGATCTCGAGAGTGAACCTTCATTCCATCCACTTTGTTGAATGCAATGAAGCTTGGGGGGCATGTACCTCGATTTGCGTTATTATGTTGGGGGCATGCGAACTTATAACAAGCATAGTTTTTCGTTTCAAGCTTGTGTAAACATGAAACCGAATCCAAGCAGAGTTCTCCATGGTTCAAGCTTGTGTAAAAATGAACCCATACCCAATTTACATCTTGTGATTGCCATTTTTATCCGTTGAATTCTGCTACATGAGACTTGGTTGTTTCATTCCATTGCTACCATCTCTTTGACCGATCATATGCTCTCACTTGGTTGTTTATCCTTTCCTGAGGAACCACAGCGATGAGTGGTTTTATTAGCCAGCCTCTTGACCATTACATGTTTGAGCAGTTCCACCATTGCTGAAACCAGTTGCTACCTTTTATACCACTCGTTCCTCTAGGATGAGTCACCTTTAAGCTCTTTTCTGACTCGTAAAATGTGAAAAGATTGCCGAGTATTTTTCCCTTTTTGACTCGTTAAAGAGAATAAAAATGGAGGTCTGCTTTTAGCTCTTTTCTGACCATTTAAAGATGAAAAGATTGTCGAGTCCCCCTCTCGACTCGTTAAAGAAATGAGAGGCGGTCGCCTTTAAAGCTCTTTTTTCGACCGTTTAAACTAAAAAAGATTTCCGGGTTTTTGTCGTTTTGAACTCGTAATTGGCTCCAAAATGACGTGCTTTTGACCGCTTTTTTACTTTTTCGGGTCAAAGTCACTACTTACGAAAAGTACTCCTCGATCATACTGGTCGAGTGGTTCTTTCGAGCATTGTTTTATACTTTTTCGGGCTCGAGAGACACAACTTTACGAAAAAGGACCCCCCTGGAGTTTTCTTTTCTGCTGTCTTTTCAGACTCTCTAAATAGGAAAATACGTCGAGTTCTTCCTTCGTCAGACTCGTTAAAACTTAATGACATCGGATTCTGTCAAAATGATGCCTTCCAAGCATATGCTATCCCCGTCAAGCTTGTCATCAAAAAATAATCGGGGTATTCGCCAGAAATGGTGGGGAAAATGGATTCATAATTATTGTCATATCGGCAGTATGTCGCTCTTGAACATGGCACTAGTCTGCATTCGTGTCTGGGTGGGGATTTCTCATCTTGTTTTACACTAACCTTCATGGGTTTGGGTTATCCTATTTGGCCTCTCATCTGCTCATTGCCTTGTCACCATGACCTCTGCTCATTTGATGTCAGATACTGCCAAATCCACTGTCGTGCCGCCAATATGTTCAAGAGAAGTTGACCTCTGCAAAATTACAACCTCCCTCTGATACCTCACACAAAATATCTTATCCTTCTCTGTCTCGTGTCGATGATGTGGGAAGCATTATGGCCCACCTTCGATCAAGGTTACTTCCTGTCGACTTCAACTCATTATCCCGGAAGGTGACTTAGAGACTCCCTTCAGGTGCCTTAGAGCCTGCATGCCTCAATGACAGGTTCTTCGTGTTCGACGTGAGGTTTTCATCATTTGCCTCTGATCGAATGATTCTGCGGGTGTTCGACACCAACTCATTGATTCACACGCCGTGGATTGTACCTATAAGTACCTTGAGGACCATTGTCATTATTGGTGGTACCTCTCGCGTCTGTTAACAGTTTTCATTATTGACTGGTAATCGGACGATGTTCATGCATGTTCGACTTCAGCTCATGTATTCACATGCTTGGACTTGTACTTTGTTCGGGTCGGGATGGAGCGCAAGACCCTGGATTTTTATCTGTTGCAATCCAGGTTGCAATCCAGGTTGCGATTTTGTGGATTATTATTACATGAATCGTTGATGGATGGCTGCGCCCATACCTGAGTCTTTTGGGATGGCTACGCCCATACCTTATTATCATCATGGTCTCTTCAACTGGGTGGCTGCGTCCATACCACAAACCTTCTTCGTATGTCTTTTGGATGGCTACGCCCATGCCTAGACTACATGTAATAGATTCTCAGAGATATCAGTTGTACATACTTGCAGATTCTTTCTGGTGGTGTTCCAGTTCAGCGAGTTTTGTAAAGCATTTCACCCCTCTCACTCTCTCGGGCTTCATGCTTTAGGGGGCATCTATTACACAGTAATTTGTCATTGTCTCCCTGTCAGTCTCCCTACTGTGTCATGAGTTCAAATTAATCATGCTCATGCTCTCTAATGTTGCCAAATGACCCACTTTGCCAAAGTTTTTCCCATCATCCCAACTGTTATTAAAATAAACGCGCTGACTGGCGCCTCATAATACAACGAATGCGTTGCCAGCGCGGAAGCACACGTGTTTCCCGCGCTGGTCGAATTTCATGAACCAGCGCATCTTCTATTCATATTGGGTCGCGCTGACATAACCTTCCCTGTTATTCAGATGCGATGTCAGCGCTCCACTGCAGTTATACACCCACGCTGATCTTGTTTGGGTGAGTTTGTTCTAACAGCCGGCCTTCCAGATGACTCCAGACCTGGTTGTTGGCCTTGTAAATGTCGCCCTCCCTTCTCTGGCATGTCTGTTTCGTCATTTGAGCCACCTTCCTTGGAGATAAGCTCATCCTCCCACCATTCATGGAGACTCCTTCTCCTATTTAAGCCTCTACCATTCCCATGAGCAGCTAGTTTGGACAGTGTGGAATTGATAGTGCTTAGAGTGTTGTTACTAGTGTGTGAATTTGATAGGTAGTTGGTGTGACAAGTGTGGGATTGCTAGAGAGCTTAAGGAAGGTTGTGAAGTGTTGCTTTCTTGTGTAAACTTGTGTGAGAGAGAGTTTTTGTCTTGGGAGATCTACCTCCAAGGGTGAATGCTTAAGAGACTTGCTGGTTGGACCCTCTTGAGAAGGACTCAACGTCAGAACATTGGTTGTATCCTCTTTTGTTGATTATTAATAATAGATGACTACTATTATGGTTCCACTCTCATTTGTCTTTGTAATGGTTAATGTGAGTTATGTCCTTTCTGACTGAAGTATAATTGCATTTATTAGATTTCACGCTTGTGTTTGTGTTTCTCTTTGTGTGTGCAGGTGTCTATTCACGAGGATCGTGGAGGATTGTGACTGGCCAAAGCGAAGGAGCGAGAGCGACGTCTCTTCATCAAACATTAGCGTTGGAATCCAAGTAGGTTTTCATTGCCTACCTTTTATTTGCAATTAGGAACTTGCATGGTAGCATTGACTGATTGTTGCTAGACCCGTTCTAGGCTAGTAGGGATCGCCTCTATCTGTAGAGGGGATTTACCTCTCCAACAGAGACGATTACAACACCTTACGATTTTGAACTGAATAGTTGTTCTTGACACTAGAAAATTACAAATTTAGACCAAAAGAAATGGTAACAGGATAATCGACCATCAACAGCAATCAAACTTTTTCCTACGATCGAAATCAACACTTGCAACAGATTCAAATCAAAGGACGACAGTACGACTATGCTACTTTCACAAAGGAGAACTGTAAATGACTCAACAAACACACAAAAACATCTACAGTTCTTTTGTACAAAGGAGGCAGAATAACAGCAAGGAAAAGGGGTTTCAAACAGACATATACTGATCACAGGCAACAAGATTCAGGAATAGAACTGGAAAGAATGAATCGTAGAATCCACAACTACACAGAGCTAGTCTGATCAGCGCACCTGTAACACAGAGAATCTGAAATGCAGTGCAGGTTGTCCACTCTGGAAGTGCGCTGAAATTCAGAATCTCTGAACAGTACCTGCGTTAGGCCAGAAAAGAGACTCTATTCGGGTTCCGAGTCATGGTTTGCAATTCAATTCTTGGGTTTTGGCCCAGTAAAAAGCAATCAGTAATGCAAAAATCAGGGGTAGATCTAAGGAGGATCTAAGAGCTATCACAAGGGCAATCAGATAGTTTGCGAAACAGTTGTTTAAATCATAAACAAATCTGATAGATGGATTGAAGTAGCAGTTATCTACTTTGCATTTTGTTAGGGTCCCACCCTAACCCCCTTATTTATGTCATGGGATCACGTCATAGTCAAGAGTCAATAAAACCCATATTAATATTTGTAAGTGGTTAACCCGCAATTAATGACGGGACCACAGTTAGTTACAAATGGGCCGTAGTATTAGATATATGGTATTAATAAAACCCACGGTATTGGCCCGTGGTATTGCATGTATGAGTCATATATAAAGGATAGAGACTTCCTGCGAGGAGCATTGTGTCTTATTTTTGTAGTCAAGCTCTGCTCTATTAGAGGTTGCCCCCTCGAAGAGGCAAATGAACATTACTCTCTGAATAATAAAGTCATTGCTATTCTGTGTTCTGGGTATCTTTTCTTCGCATATTCTGTATTTGGGTATCATTTTGCAGGTTAAGAGCATAACAAGTGGTATCAGAGCACTTTCCAGGGCGGTGGGATCTCCAATTCTTAGCAAAAAATTTTTTTGGCTAGAGACGTGTTTCGGCGTCTTTAAACCACGGGATCTGTCGTTGAGCGCATCAACCTGCGGATTTGGGGAGGCATGCACGCAGGAAATACAAGAGGTGGTCACGTCTGTTGGACTCCCTTGTAACCCCTGTGGGTACCCCTTCAAGTAGTAGCACATTAGACAGAACCGCGCACAGACTGTCTTCCACGTACCCTCTGGGTATATCGGAAGCCCCCTAGGCTCCCTTGAAACCTCGCCATAGATAAATCGTCAACCGTCTTGTGGCTACAGTACACCGAGAAAAACACTCGGAGAGATTACTCGCCCGTATGATAGGGAAGTCGGGTTGTACGGCTAAGGGTACGGTCGATCCTCCTTAGTTAGAGCCCTGAAACATTGGGCCGAGTACTACTGCCAGACCCTTATGTATATTGCGATCTGTAGCACCTGACACTCCTCACGACCATAGTTTCCTTTTCTATCGGGGGATCACACATCATCTATTCCTGATCCGCGCGTGCAAAGAGGTGCAGCAGCAGCAGACATCAGTCCTGTAGATCCATCAGATCCACCGCAGTAGTTGTTCCACCATTCAGATCTCTCAGACCCACCAGATCGGAGTTGT
The DNA here is from genome assembly GCA_031772625.1 of Pinus tabuliformis. Classification (NCBI taxonomy): domain Eukaryota; kingdom Viridiplantae; phylum Streptophyta; class Pinopsida; order Pinales; family Pinaceae; genus Pinus; species Pinus tabuliformis. The sequence continues at coordinate 24,678,038 of CM062808.1, read as the reverse complement.
TGTGAAGGATTCCTATACCGGGGTATAATTTTCGCAGGACTTTTGGCAGCATTGACATTTTGAGGATTTGGCGACTGCAATATTGATCAGGAAGGAGTAAAACTCCGTTAGGAGTTTTCAAAAAAAAAGAAGCTTATTGGTGATCTAGCCCATCAGAATCAGGACGACGAGCTGAGCAAGGTGGTACCATTCAATTTATTAGTAAAAAATTTTAGGTGGTCCCAATTTTTCATCAGGTTGGTGTATGGTAGAAACTAGAGCTCAAGCGATGGCCAATGAAAGGATGGACAAACTGGAAGAAACTGTGAACTCCATCCAAACTGAGATTCGCGGACTAAGTCTCCAGATACAGCAATTACTCCCGAAGGGCAAGGGGCAAGCCCACGAGGAGGCGTATAATGGCCATGAATACAATGAGGGTGAGTATAGCCACTCTCCTCACGTCTGGCACACCCATCCACCACCCAGTCAGCGACCTCCCAAGTTGGATGTGCATAAATTTGACGGTTCTCACCCGTCCGCATGGCTAGCACAAATGGAGCAGTATTTCAAATTGAATCATATCCCAGAGGATGCGACTAAGCTTATGTTGGGGAGCATGTACTTGGACAATGAACAGTGGCAATGGTGGGAATGGAATCAACGTTGCAATGGACCTTTTAGGACTTGGACCCAATTTACCAAAGCTCTTCGAGATCGCTTTGAACAGGAAGACTCTTTTTTGGGTCGTCTCACTAAGCTCCGACAGACTGGTACAGTGGATGAATATATTACCACTTTTGAAGCCTTAGCCTTCCGCACTAGGGGTCTCACAGATGAGTTCTACACAGAATGTTTTATCAGTGGTCTTAAAGAAGCCATCAAAGCTCAAGTTCTACTTCACCACCCTCCCACGTGAATGAAGGCTTGTTAGGTAGCTCGTAAGGTGGAACGTGCATTAGCAGCCCAATACAGTCGCCCAAATTTCCCCGCTAAATGTCGTCCCCCACAGGCTCACAACACAACTCGAACACTTAAGGTCCAAAAGGTGTCACCTGCGGAAATGGCCGAAAGAAGGAAGCAAGGACTATGTTACTACTATGATGAAAAATACTCCCCAGGTCATAAATGCAAGGAGCCCAAATTTTTTCAAATAGATGCCACTGACTACAGCTCAACAGAGGAAGATCCACCACTTGAGGAACATGAGGCGCTAGAAGAAGACAACCCAAAGGAGAATGTCTCTGATGAACCAGTTATTTCGCTGCATGCGTTGGCAGGGATTTCTTCCCCTCAAACTCTCAAAATACGGGGTTTTCTTAAACATCGCCTAGTAGTAGTCTTGATTGATAGTGGAAGTACCCATAATTTCATCCATCAAAAAATCGCAAAAGCAGCGCATTGTTTTGTACGAGCAGTTTCTAACATCCAAGTCCAAATTGCGGATGGGGGCACAATGAAATGTGAAGGCCGCTATGAAAATGCCAAACTTCAAATGGGGGATTATCAGTTGAAAACCCACATGTTTGCCATACACATGGGGGGTTGCGACATTGTCCTCGGCGCTGAATGGCTCCGCACTCTTGGGCCAATCACAATGGATTTCCAGGAGTTATATATGAGTTTTAAGCAGAACAACTCCACACATACCCTCCGTGGACACTAGGCGGGAGCCCCCTCTATCATCAGCTCGCATAGGATGGAAAAATTGTTAAAAAAGGGCCATCATGGAGTAGTAGCTCAATTTAATGCCATCTAGGTAGTCGAAACCATGTCTCTGCCAATTCATCATGAGATGCAACAGATTTTAAATAACCATCAGACGGTCTTTGACAAGCCTCATGAGCTTCCACCCTCGCAAGGGGAACATGATCATAGCATCATCTTGGTTCCAGGGGCCCAACCCCCAAATGTGCGGCCATACAGATATTCGTTCACCCAAAATAATGAAATAGAAAAAATCATCAAGGAACTGTAGGAAGCAGGTGTCATTCGTCCCAGCATTAGCCCTTATTCATCCCCAGTGGTCATGGTGCTCAAGAAAGATGGGGAGTGGCGGATGTGTCCCGACTTCAGGGCCCTTAATTGATAGTCAAAGATAAATTTCCCATCCCGGTGGTTGACGATTTGCTGGACGAACTCAATGGGGCTCAATTCTTCACTAAGTTGGATCTTCGCTCAGGCTACCACCAAATTCGCATGAAGGAAGTCGACATTCCCAAGACGGCTTTCAGAACTCATGAAGGCCATTATGAGTTCCTGGTCATGCCATTTGGTCTTTGTAATGCCCCCTCTACTTTTCATAGCCTTATGAATCACATTCTCAAACCATATCTCAGAAAATTTGTCCTTGTCTTCTTCGATGACATCCTCATCTATAGTGGCACTTGGGCGGCACATCTTCAGCATGTAGATCTACTCTTGCAACTGCTCCGCAAGCATAAATTATTTGTCAAGATGTCCAAGTGTTCGTTTGGCATGGAAGAAGTTGATTATTTGGGCCACATTGTGGGGCGTGAAGGTGTCAAGGTGGACCCCAAAAAGATCCAGGCAATGCAAGAATGGCCTCAACCTAAGACCTTGAAGAGCTTGAGAGGATTTTTGGGTCTCACAGGCTATTATCATAAACTTGTCCGCAACTATGGCCACATAGCGAAGCCCCTCACTCAACTCCTAAAGAAAAATTCCTTCTTCTGGAACGAGGAAGCACAACATGCATTTACCGCTCTCAAAAACGCCATGTGTTCCACTCCAGTCTTAGCACTACCTGACTTCACCAAATCCTTTGTCATTGAATGTGATGCTTCGAGTACAGGTATTGGGGCGGTCTTAATGCAGGAAGGGCGACCATTGGCCTTCACAAGCCAACAACTCAATGGGAGGAATCTGGGCCAATCTACCTACGAGAAGGAAATGATGGCCATCTTACATGCAGTCGAGACCTGGTGACCTTACTTATTGGGGCGACGTTTCCAAATCCGCACAGATCATCACAGTCTTAAATATTTTTTGGAGCAATGCCTATCCTCCCCACAACAAAATAAATGGTTAGCCAAAATGCCGGGATATGATTATGAGATCATTTACAAGAAAGGGAAAGACAATAGTGTAGCAGATGCATTATCTCGCCAATTTGAGGAGGAAAGTACTCTGCTCACATTTCCCTCCCCATTCCAGACTTGATTGAAGAGGCTCGTAGGGAATGGTTTTCACACCCCGGGCTCTCCCAACTCATTTCTCAATTGCAGGTAGATCCTAATTCCACCAAGGGCTACTCGTGGCAGAATGATATTCTTCGCTACAAGGACAGAGTCGTAATCTCACCAACATCCACCCTCAAAAGTCGCATTTTGGCAGAATTGCACTCATCTCCCATTGCAGGACATTCGGGCTTTCAGAAGACGTATGCTCGCACCAGAAGATCATTTTTTTGGACAAGCATGAAAAAGGACATCCTTACCTTCGTAGCAGAATGTGATGTCTGTCAACACCACAAAGGGGAAATCGTCAACACACCAGGCACATTACAACCATTGCCCATTCCGGCATCAATTTGGACGGAGGTTTCTATGGATTTCATTACAGGTCTTCCAAAGTCAGGGAACAAGTCAGTCATCATGGTGGTTGTGGACCGACTGTCGAAGTATGCTCATTTCTGCACCCTACCCCACCCGTTTACACCAACTTTGGTTGCTCAATCTTTCATGGATCAGATCTTCAAATTGCATGGCATGCCCACTTCTATTGTGTCCGACCGCGACCCGATCTTCACCAGTAATTTTTGGCAGGAACTTTTCAGAATACAAGGCACTCAACTCAAACTCAGTACTTCATATCATCCGCAAACAGATGGTCAAACCGAAGCCGTCAACAAATGTCTAGAAACCTACCTTAGGTGTTTCACTTCAGAAAAGCAACACCTTTGGGTACAGTGGTTACCTCTGGTTGAATGGTGGTATAACACCAACTATCATGCCACCACCAAAATGACTCTCTATGAAGCAGTATATGGTCAACTTCCGCCTTTCCCTACTTCTTATCTCAAGGGGTGCTCCAAAGTACAAGCAGTGGATCAACTCCTACAACACCGCGCAACCATGCTCGCCCATCTTAGAGAGAATCTTCATCAAGCTCAGAACCACATGAAGCAACAGGTCGACCAACATCGCTCAGAGCGCCAATTTCAAGAAGGGGATCAGGTCTTTTTGAGGCTGCAACCATATAAGCAAACATCACTCAAAGACAAGGGTTGTCAAAAGCTCTCTCCAAAATTCTACGGACCATACCAAGTACTTCAGCGCATTGGAGAAGTGGCTTACAAGTTGGCTTTACCACCTACGGCAAAATTCCATCCAGTTTTCCATGTATCGTGCCTCAAGAAAGTGATTGGGAACAATTGCTGAGTTCAAACCAGTCTACCTGAATTGGACGAAGAAGGGTCAATCTGGCTTCAACCCGAACAGGTTCTAGACACATGAGACAAGCACCTGCGTGGCCGCATGATTAAGGAAGTCCTCGTCAAATGGAAAGACACCTCTCCGGAAGATGCAACTTGGGAACCAGCCACTATTCTTCAGCAGTTTCCGCAGCTTCAGCCTTGAGGACAAGGTTAGTCTTAAGGGGGAGGGCATGTTAGGGTCCCAACCTAACCCCCTTATTTATGTCATGGGATCACGTCATAGTCAAGAGTCAATAAAGCCCATATTAATATTTGTAAGTGGTTAACCCGCAATTAATGACAGGACCACAGTTAGTTGCAAATGGGGCTGTAGTATTAGATAGATGGTATTAATAAAACCCACGGTATTGGCCCGTGGTATTGCATGTATGAGTCATATATAAAGGATAGAGACTGCCTGCGAGGAGCATAGTGTCTTATTTTTGTAGTCAAGCTCTGCTCTATTGGAGGTTGCCCCCTCGAAGAGGCAAGTGAACATTACTCTCTGAAAAATAAAATCATTGCTATTCTGTGTTCTGGGTATCTTTTCTTCGCATATTCTGTATTTGGGTATCATTTTGCAGGTTAAGAGCATAACACATTTGTTATGGCAAATGCAGTTCGAATGCTACTTGTAAGTTTATGAAACAAACAACAAAGAATGATAAACAAACAAACTAATTAGGTCCCCAGTGGAGTCGCCATTTTCTTACAGGGAAAAGTGTCTATTTAGAACTGCTATATCCCACTAAGGTGTGACAACTGCCTTAGAAACAAACAGAGAAAAGCTACTTTTGTTTTTCCTTAATGAATTATAGATAGAGAGGAACAAAAAGACCAACCTCTGTCTTGCGCTAATCCTTCAATTCGATCCCTCTCTTCTTTGATAGTCCCCAGCTACCTGCTCCCTTGCACGCCCAGCTTCACAAAGTACCTGTAAGATCACAGAAGCATAGCACTATACAAAGACATGGATCTATAATCATAAACAATCTAGGATCAGATGTAAATTTTCCATACAAATGTAACAAGCATCAATGATACAAAAGCATGGAGGAAAACTCAAATAGCTTTTATTGATAAACAAGAAAAGATCCAGGAGGAGTTACAACCAGTTATTCTGACCCAGCATCAACCTCCCAGCAAAGAAGCCCCTCTTCACCTCAAACAAAGCTTAGATCACCCAACAATCTGATGTTTGTCTCTAGAAACCAACAACAATTCCTTACAATATGAAAAATTCCAGCCTCTGGATCTCTGGGATGAGGGTTCCATATATAGATATCTGTAAGGGGGATGAGTTAGCTTGTGATTTGATTAGTGTCTTCTCTCTGACAATTCTTGCTTCCACTTGGAGACTGAGGGCCTCTTACTAATCCTTGGTTGAATTCAGTGAGGCAAGTGTCACAGGAGAAGATTTTGGAAGCTTCCATTGCCTCTCCACCTCGCGGAATGACACTGCCATTTGTCATTTCTCACCCATCGCACCCCACAGAAGGGACTTTTGAAATGCAACACACCCTCACAATGTATTTAGGTGAGATGCAACGCACTTAGCCAGTGGAGCAGCTGCAATGATCCTGTTTTGACCAATTCTGAGTAGTTTCTCATGGAGAACTTCTAGGAGAAGCTGCAATCTGTTGACCTTGTTCCTTTAGGGGTTAGAACAACACTTTTAGGGACTTAGGAGCCCTTGGTTTATGGACATTTCATGCTTGGGGTTGTAGGGCACAAAAATGTCTATAACAGTACTGGGATGGGTGACCTCCGTGGAAGTCCTAGTGTTGCATCCTCCCCCCTTTTTGTGCGGCTCGGCGGAGCCAGTGAAATCGATCCTCGCGGGTGCGATTGCGCCGACGTCAGTGCGGAACTCCGCAGTTAGGCGTCCTTGACGGTTTTATTGGGTCGCGCCGCGTGTTTGTCTTGTTTTGCGATGTGGGGCTATGTATATATTGATCCGCAATGGAATCCTGCAAATGAAGAGATCGCCTGAGCATTAAGGGGGGAGGGGGAGCATCACTGAGGGAAACAAAGCACTGCTCCAAGGGAAACTCAGGAACAGGGCATAGATTCATCACCCTAGTCAGAAGTCATGAGCAGGATCGCAGCACATTGCGGCAGTGGGTGATGAATCTAGGACCATTCGTGTCACTGTAGCAAAGATGACACGGGGGAGAGTAGGTAAGAGGTTCAAATCATATATGCTTTTGTGAGAATTCGAATTTGGGAAGAATCGCGGATCGCGCAAGGAAAGGCAGCGCGAGCTCCATGCAGCGCCATCGGTGGTCGCGCAACTTAAGCCTTTTTCTCCCCTCTCTCTCTCTCTCTCTCCTTTCGTTTCCCCATTCGTTCTTCCCCTGGTTCGCTGGCTCCCCGCGGGGCGGGGCGCGCCGCCAAGTCGGGGAAGAGGGCGAGTTCCCACGCTGCAGCAAACGGCTTCGGATGAAGGGCCATGGATGGGCGCCATGCCCTGCCCCTTTCCCCCTATATATTGATCCACAATGGAATCCCGCGAATGAAGAGATCGCCCAAGTACTAAGGGGTGAGGGGGAGCACCACTGAGGGAAACAGAGGACTGCTTCGAGGGAAACTTGGGAATGGGGCACGGATTCATCACCCTAGTCGGAATTTACAAACGGGATCGCAACGCATTGCGGCGATGGGTGATGAATCTAGGACTGTTCGCGTCACTGTAGCAAATATGACGCAGGGGAGAGTAGGTAAGAGGTTTAAATCATAGATGCTTTTGTGGGAATTCGAATTTAGGGAGAACAGCTAATCGTGCACGGAAAGGCAGCGCGAGCTCCACGCAGCGCCATCGGTGGTCACAGAACTTACGCCTTTTTCTCCCCTCTCTATCTCCTTTCCTTCCCTTTCCCCCTTCATTCTTCCCTTCGTTCGCTGGCTCCCCACGAGGTGGGGCGCGCCGCCAAGTCGGGGAAGAGGGTGAGCTCCCGCGCCATGGCAAATGGCTTTGGACAAAGGGCCATGGATGGGCGCCATGACCTACACATGGCTCGATGGTCTCCCTTGAAGAGGGGGAGGGGACAAGATCTTTGCGGGTGTGATCATACCAGCGTTAATGCACCATTAAGCGCGCTTGGACTAGAGTAGTACTGGGATGGGTGACCTCCCGGGAAGTCCTAGTGTTGCACTCTCCGCCCTTTTTGTGTGGCTCGGCGAAGCCAGTGGAAGTGATCCTCGCGAGTGCGATCACGCCGGCATCAGTGCGGAACTCCACGGTTAGGTGCGCTTGATGGTTTTATTGGGTCGCGTCACGTGTTCATCTTGTTTTGCGACGTGGGACCACCTATATATTGATCTGCAATGGAATCTCGTGAATGAAGAGATCGCCCGAGCATCAAGGGGGGAGGGGGAGCACCACTGAGGGAAATAGACGACAGCTCCGAGGGAAACTCGGGAACAGGGCACGAATTCAGCACCCTAGTCAGAAGCCACGAGCGTGATTGCAGCGCA